>OY728132.1:797916484-798541484 GCA_963277665.1 Viscum album
CGTCTATCAATGCAAGGATGAACATAACCTTCCAGTGGAAATTTCTTCCATCTTATGGGTCTTGATTCCACTAAATGAAGGTTATTTATCTCAAATGGTTGGTAAGAAACTCACGATTAAGAATATTCCCATTGTACGGGAGTTTGATGATGTCTTTCCGGAGGAATTATCGGGACTTCCACCAAATCGTGAAGTTGAGTTCTCAATAGAACTCGTACCGGGTGCTTTGCCTATTTCAAAGACACCTTATAGAATGGCCCCAATTGAGTTGCAGGAATTGAAGAAGCAACTCCAAGAGAATCTTGATAAGGGATTCATATGCCCTAGTGCATCACCATGGGGAGCACCTGTTCTGTTTGTTAAGAAGAAAGATGGATCAATGAGACTGTGCATTGATTATCGAGAACTTAACAAGATCACTATCAAGAACAAATATCATCTCTCGCGCATTGATGAACTATTTGACCAACTACGCGGAGCTCAATACTTTTCCAAGATTGATCTTCATTCAGGGTATCATCAATTAAGGTTCAAAAGGGAGGATATACCAAAGACGGCTTTCTGTACAAGGTATGGACACTATGAATTTATAGTGATGCCATTTGGTCTTACTAATACCCCTACTATCTTCATGGATCTAATGAATAGAGTCTTTAGAGACTATCTTGATCAATTTGTGGTAGTCTTTATAGACAATATTCTTGTCTATTCAAAGAGAAAGGAAGAGCATAAAGATCACTTGAGAATTATATTGAAGACCTTGAGAAAGGAGAATCTTTATGCCAAATTTACCAAGTGTGAATTTTGGCTTCAAAAAGTGGCATTTTTGGGTCACATAATCTCAAAATAGGGGATATCTTTAGATCCAGCAAAAACAGAGGTTATCGAAAGATGGTTGAGACCAACAACAGTAACTGAGATCTGAAGTTTTCTTGGTTTGGCTGGATATTATCGACGTTTTGTGAAAGATTTTTCACGATTATCTAATCCAATCACCAAGTTGACTCGGAAAGGAGTTAATTTTGTCTGGACGGAGGAATGTGAAGAGAATTTCAAGGAGTTGAAAAGAAGGTTATCCAGTGCACCTGTGCTCACACTGCCTTGTAGTGGAGAAAGGTTTGTGATCTATAGTGATGCATCCAACAAGGGATTGGGGTGTGTTCTTATGCAAAATGATATGGTGATAGCTTATGCCTCACGACAGTTGAAAATCCATGAGCAAAATTACCCAACACATGATTTGGAGTTAGCTGCGGTAATCTTTGCATTAAATATTTGGAGGCATTACCTTTATGGTGAAAGGTGTGATATTTATATTGATCATAAAAGTTTAAAGTATATTTTCACACAAAAGGAGCTGAATATGCATCAAAGAAGATGGTTGGAGATGATTAAGGATTACGACTGCTCAATCCATTACCACCCTGGGAAAGAAAACAAGGTTGCAGATGTATTAAGTCGACAAGACCATTCTAGTTTATCCATGATGAGGATCACAAAAGATCCAATATTTATGGATTTACAAAGGATGGATCTTGGAATTATAATGGAAGGGGAAAAATCTTATCTTTCTCAAATGAATGTTCAACCATCTATACATGTGAAGATTAAAGAGGCACAGAAAGAAGATGTCGAGTTACAAAAGAAGGTGAGAAATGTTCCTGAATTCAACCTTGATTGTGATGGGATAATAAAGTTCAGGAATCGGGTTTGTGTTCCTCCCATACCAGAATTAAAGAAGGAGCTGCTGGATGAGGCTCATAGTTCATCATTCTCTATTCATCCTGGAAGCACGAAGATGTATAGGGACCTGAAAGAGTACTTATGGTGGGATGGCATGAAAAGAGATGTTTCTGAATATGTCTCTCGATGCTTGGGTTGTCAACAAGTTAAAGATGAGAGACAGAAGTCTAAGGGGATGTTTCAACCATTACCCATACCCGAATGGAAATGGGAAAACATCACTATGGACTTTGTCACAGGACTTCCTAAAACATCCAAAGGCAATAATGCTATCTGGGTCATAGTTGATCATCTTACAAAGTCTGCACACTTCATTGCTATTAGAGAGGATTTCTCTCTGGATCAGCTTGCCAGGATATATGTAAAGGAAGTGGTAAGGTTACATGGAGTACCACTTTCTATTATATCTAATCGGGATCCGAGATTTACCTCGAAGTTCTGGCGAAGTCTTCAGCATACTCTGGATACAGAGTTGAGTTTCAGCACTTCTTATCATCCTCAGACAGACGGTCAGTCTAAGAGAACAATTCAAACCCTAGAAGATATGTTGAGAGCTTGCTCTATGGATTTCAAATGTGGTTGGGATCAACACCTACCTTTGGTGGGATTTTCTTATAATAATAGCTTTCACTCCAGTATTCAGATGGCTCCTTATGAAGCTCTCTATGGAAAGAAATGCAGGACTCCAACTTGCTAGGATGAAGTTGGGGAAAGAAAGCTATTACGACCTGATCTCATTGATGAAATGGCAGAAAAGGTCAGATCTATTCAACAACACATAAGAGCAGCTCAGAGTCAACAGAAAAGTTATTCTGACAACCGAAGAAATGACCTAGAGTTTGAAGTGGGTGATAAAGTGTTCTTACGAATATCTCCCTGGAAGAGGCTCATGAGATTTGGAAAGAAGGGGAAGTTGAGCCCTAGATATATCGATCCTTTCGAAAGACTAGATCGTGTTGGGAAGGTAGCTTACTGATTGGCGCTTCCACCGAATATCTCTCAAGTTCACGATGTGTTCCATGTATCTCTCCTGAGAAAGTACATACCTGATCCTTCACATGTACTTAGCTCAGAAGTTGTACCGCTGGAGCAAGACCTTTCTTATGAAGAACAACCGATAGAGATTCTGGATCGTAGCGAAAAAGTCCTACGAAACAAGACCACTTGATTGGTGAAAGTTTTATGGAGGAACCACCAATTAGAAGAAGCTACATGGGAGCTTGAGGATATGATGAGGGAGAGGTATCCTCATCTGTTTGTTACAAAGTGACAAATTTCGAGGGCGAAATTCATTTTAAGGGGGGTAGAATGTAACACCCGAGACTTTTATGTTATATAAATCATCAAAGGAATCTTTTTCTACACAACACTTTCTTGCCTTGCTTTACACGAAATCACGACCTTCCTCGATAGCTTGCGTCGTACGAAATACCGAGTTTCACTAAACAACGATATGCTATTAAAATATTATTAAATGTAGCCGTTATGAATAGTAATAACCACTTTTTGAAATTTTATAAATTTTATTTTTCAAAATGGACTTAATTTTTGGATTCAGAATATTGAAATTAGCCTAGGGTGAAATTTTCGTATTTTTCTGAAAACTTTCAATTTTTGATGAATAGTGAAACCACTAAGTGGTAGATAAAAAACTGAATTTTTCATAAAACTTAATTTTACCTCTCTTGTGAGTGATATTTCAAAAATCCGAGAGACACGGTTGATGTCAGTAAGTAAAATGTGGTTCAATGAGATGAAAATAATTTTTTGGTGAATAGTAACTTTTTACTTTCTTTTTACCACGGTTAAAAGTAAATAAGGTAATTAAGGGTAAAGATGATATTATTATTAACCTAAAACATGTCCTAATTCTATTGGAGAAGTGTAATTCGACCAAAAACAAACTTAGGAATAAAATATGACCATTTAGGACTTGGATTAGATTAGGACATTTGTTATTAATTTATTTAAAGAAGGGTTAAAATAGTTATAATCAAAGTTTAATAAGTAAATAATTTTTAATATGGGGTTATAAATAAGATAAATTAGACTATAAATATTCATTAGAAAGCTAAAAATATTTCCTACATAATTGTATTTTATTTGTAATTTTTAGACATTAAATAATTTAAATTATTTATGACACAAAGATGATGCAGTAATTATCTTCTTAATAAAATATTGACATAATTAATGTTATAAACACCAAAATAAATGTAATTTGAGACTTTTTATGAATTCCACTAATTTTCTAGGTTAATATGACATGTTATTATTGATTTAATTAACTTGGTTCGAACTAATAATTCTGTTATGATTTTCACAAAAATCAATTACTAAATAGTGTCAAAATTGACATAAAATAGTTTTGAAAACAAATATTATATTAGTAATTGTTATTTTATTCCTAAAAATCTAAGGATCGGCCAAATGACCTAGCTAAGGTTATATATATTAATAATAAACAACTTGGGGTTTGTTTGGCTGCTTATAGTAAGTTTATTAACCTTATAGTATAAGAACACAAGAAGACACGGTAAAAGTAAACTTATTTAACTTAATGTTAAATCTAAATGATAAGGTTAAAATGGGAACCTAAACTTGTCTAAATTCTATTGGATGAGAGTATTTCGACCCATCCCCACCTTATATTCGAAATATATCAATTTGGAGCTATTTAAAACCGAAATTGACGTTATAATAAAATAATAGTTTTTGGTATTCCAAAGGTGCCCCTCTCCTCCCTTATAAAAGGACACCTCCTCCCCCTCTTCCTCACACCACTTTGAGCCTTCCAGCTCGGCCAACCCCTACCACTTTCTCCTCTCCACTTCCCTAGAGGCATCCTAGAGGTCCTGGTCTTATTCAAAGACCAATTTTAGTGCCCTAAAAGAAGGTCTCAAAGAAGCACTTTAAAGAAGAGGTAATGTCCGTTACCGATTCTTTCATATTTATTTCTTCTTCCACTTCTTCTTATTTAGTTGTTTCATTATGAAGTAATAACATCAGTATCACTCATATACTGATATGTTATTATAAGTATTAAACAACCCTATTTCACCATCTATCTATCCTACGAAAAAAGAAATCACCGCGCGTGCGTACGTACGGAATACCGTCTCCATGCCGTGGTGTAATCTATTTTCCACAACCACCTTACTTGGATGGGTATAATGGTGTAAATAATGACTATATATGACTATTATAAAGTTATATTGATTCTGAAATAGTATACATACACTCCAATACAATTCCACGATCATAGGAACGATATCATCCCTCATGCGTACGTACGGAATACCGTCTCCACGATGTGATGTGACTCGTTCTACATGATATTCATTTCATAATGATTATATAAATGAATTGAATGAATGAATATGATATATATTACACTAATACCATTCTGGAAATAAGGTATCTATAACCTAAAGAGAATAATAAGAATTTATTCGACAAGACACGCATAAGAACAAAAAGTTATAAACACCGGAATAACAAGTAGCAATGAAATATTACTACTAAGAAGCTAAGAATATAACCATATATGATATCATAAAAATATGTATGATTCTGTAATAAGTCAATAACATTATTGAAATCATTATACAGGAGGTTCAGACACATACACAGCATATCGGACCTAAGGTAAGGGAAATATCACAATCTCATTTTTATCCGAGATTGTTTATATTTTGGAATTTACTGGGGTGAATTTTATCATCCACATCCATGTTTCCCCAATATGTAATATTTACATCATTCTACAATAGTTTATATCCAATTTTACCCTTCGGTGAGTTTTTAGTAAAAGATATGAAAGGAATATTTTGTCGTTTTTCGTACGAGGTAATTTTTGACTTTTCCGACAAAAGTACGAAAAGAATGTTTTCTTTTAACTTATACGACATGAATGTATTTTTAAAACATTATTTACAAGAAGCTTCCTTTACAAGTTTTCAAGTTTATTTTTAATAAACTTCTTTTAGTTATAATTTTATGACATGTTAAGAAATGAAAAGTGTTTTTGAAGTAGAAAGGATATTTTCCTCAAGAATGGAGTTCAAGTGTTTTATCAAAATTATTTTCCATCTAAGATAATAAAGGGTTCTGTTTCTATCCCTATTATTACATGGATTTGATTATGTTGTGATGGAAATATTTTTTATGAATTCCTTTATCTTATATGAATTGTTTTATGATGTCACGATGTTTAAGATTCCCATATTTATTACATGGGTTATGCAATGATGTATGTTTTATGATTTTGTGGCACACATAAGAATGGTATAATTATGAGATGGGTGGGACCTATATCTCCCTCCAATGCATTGGTTAAAGATTTTATATCTCATGAGATAGACATGGCTGGAACGGTAGGTTATACCGGTTCAGTGAAACAGGAATGAAACGAGGGTGACTCGGTTCAGAAAGGGACTTTGTCCACTAAGATAGTCTTGGCAATGAGTCTTGACTAACAAGAAATTATTCTCTATGATTATGTGTGTATGCCACAAAGTTTCATGTTTTAAGTTATGATTATTGTGATTACATTTCACTGCCATGATTTATCCCATGTTATGAAATTATGATCTGTTTTGCAGGTTAAGATTTCCAAAAGTTATGTGCTTATGTATATGATGTGATTGATATTTCTTTTGATTACCCTTACTGAGAATTTGAGCTCACCCTTTTGTATTTGTTCTTTCCCCAGGCCAGGAAGAAGGTTATTATGTAAGATATGCCAAAAGGGACTATAGATATGATGAAATAAATGGGAGACAGTGTAGACGATTTATGAACCAGTAGTTTATGTTTCCTAGTTTCTAAAGACACTATACCTATACGGTCCTTTCGTGGTTTTGTTATATGTTGTAATAATTATGCTTCAATTTTGAAGTATTAACAATGTATGTAAAGTATGGGTCATTATAATCATCCAATTAAGGGTACAATTGGAAGTGGAAAATAATATGACAATAGGGGTGACATCATATGTGGATGAGTACAAAGCTAAGAAGGATCAGCTGAAAATTAGAGATGACGAGGTTTTTTGGGTGGAAAATATGGAAGAAATAGATATTTTTAGGCACCAATAAGTTTTAGAGTCCACTCACCATATGATAAATTATATGGGGTTCTAAGTTGTTGAGGTAGATCTATAGGGAGAACTAGTTTAGTTTAAATAAAGGAGAGGATCTAAAGTGTGGATAACCCTCCCAAAATTTTGAAGTTTTATTACTTTAGATTACCATTATTTTGGAGTGTTTCTATTTTTTACATCTCAATTATATTAATGATACAACCAATAATAAGTCTATATTCCCATGTGAGTCATTCTTAGTGTAGGAAACTAGGTAAAAATAGAAGATTTCTCAATTATATGATAGTTCCAAACATGAGAAGAATACCTAGGGTATGAATTCTTTATTGACCAACATGAGTGTATAGATTAGGAAATCCATGGTTAGTGAAAGAGATTCTATACAAATCGAAGTTTATTTCTTAACATGGACTAGTGCACAAACGTGGTAAGGATAAGGGCATTGAATTATACCTAAACAAAGGAGATGATGAGTATGAATTTTGATTCCAAGGATCTATAATATGAAGGGGATGACATGACTATATAGGATGACTACGAACCATGTTTGAAAAATGTATTCCACTACCTTTTTTCAAAGTATCGGGAAAAAATTAAGGGTTGCCTTTTGACTAAGTTTGAAACACTAAATATATAAAAATATTGTTGGAAGTCTTTCAGATCATATGCCCTAGGTGGTAGGTGATCCAGTGTGGCCAGGAACCATTTCAATCAGGGGGATGATGGGATCCTAATATATGATGATATGTAGTGTGGGGATGAACTATGGGAATGTATTAATGGAGTTCGACACTCTTGTAATAATTCCACTATGTGTCTGAGAACATCAGGATGGTGTATCGAACTGAATGATGGAAAGACTTATTTTCCTAGGTGAATTTCATATCAGATATTGAGATATGATCAAATAATCCCTAATGGTGCGGTAGGTGACTAGAACAAAAATGGGAAAAAGGTATTCTTAGGTGATGGAATAATATGATTTTCAGTTTTACGTCATTCTTTGAGGATGAAGGGTGTTCATTTTAACATATTTAGATAAGGATGTTGAAAAATCAGGTAATAATTTTATGGTGAGAATGATGTGTTATATAGTTTAATGTCACATTATTAGGATGTTCATAGTATAGTTTAGAATATTGAGACCAGGATGCATGAATCGTCATGATTAAATTCCACCTGTTTAGGGTAATGGGATACATGAAAAAGAAACATAATGGGGCCACCTTATAGAGGATCTTATGGAGCATAGAGATCCAAGATTAAGCTCTAAATTGTCTTTGAACTAATTGGGTTCAATGCACATAGTCTAGTTTTTACGATGTTCATGATGTTTCTTTCTAGATTTGTATATTGTTTTTCTTTTTTTTTATTTTACACCCTCATATTTACCCAAGTCATGAGAGTGACTTGGTTGGTGAGAGTATAACTTTTTCTCAAGTTTCTACTAATAGTTATCAACAAAATAGAAATATGTGCCTCTTTCCTCGGGAATTTTAAAGTCATTATAGTTATATAAGGGCTTCTAGTTTAAGGTCATATAGATGGTATAGGGAATTTCAGATAGTTTAAGGTCATTGTAATTGGACCATGGGGGCGTGTCTAAAAAGAGTGTGTGTGGCATGAAAGATAGATAAACTGATCTAAATTGAGGTCCAAGGAGGCTTGATTCCATATAGAACATCTCTAAGAAAAATTGAACATAGTTTATGGTCATGATATTTGGATCTCAACCCCCTGTTTAAGGTCATAGTGTTTGGACTAAAGATGTAATGATTTTTTAAGGGAAGTATATGCATCTCAACCTTTCTTAGAGAAATCCATCCTTGAATTGTAATCCCATGTGAGCCATTCTTGGTTTGATACAAAAATAGTGTTACAGAGTTCTCAGTGTTTGAGGGGGAGAAAATAATAATTTGAAAAAGTGACAGACTTGGGAATGTCCCAATAGGCTTCATCTTAATTATTCACCATATGGGATTGTACGAGTGGATAACACATGGGGAGTAAAAGTTCCTACTAGAGTAAATGAAGGTGTAAGGGGTTTTAAAAAATGAATTCCAAGATAGATATCAAATAATATGGTGATTTATGGGTAGGGAACACTATTAACCATGTTCAAAACAAAGGTTCCACATCCACATTAGTCAAGGGTGGGATGTGTAGATGTGGGATCAACCATTGACCATGTTTATGACATGGAAACTACAAAATGTTTCTGATGATCCTTTGTGGAATAATTCTAATATGGTAAGTAAGTTAATTTGGATAGACACCATTGTAATTTGGGAGGCCTGCTTTAAATTTTGAGGAATAATGAGGATCCAAATTGGAGGGACCACAAAGTGTGAATGTAGAGTTGGCGAATGTCTTAGGGGAAAATGACTCTCGGGACTAGCCCATCCTATAATCAAACATGCTGGATGATCATAATGGTAGGCAAGGATAAATTCTAGAGTTGAGGGGAAGGAAACCAAAATATGTTGGTGATGGGGAAGGACCTAGGATAAGGGATTCGAGCATTGCTGCATATGACATGGGAATGGGAATCAAGACATATATATTTCTAGAATGCAACTTGGTAAATGAACAATACTGGAAGAGTAGTGTTCTCTCCGGTGAGGATGACAGATCATATCATATCCATCATATTAGGCATTCAATGTTTATCACGTAGAGTAATCATAAAATTTGACATCATGTGCTGAGGAAATTCATTTTTATCCTTTATTTAATTATATGAGGCATCTTATGCTATCAAATAGGTAAGGATACAATTTAAACTTGTGTACTGAGGATGTGTGTTTTATTCATCCCATATTTTTCATATAAGTCATCATATGTTCATCCCATATGGTAAGGCTATATTTTAATATCATGTTCTAAGAAAGTAGGGTTTTTTCATCCCATATTTTTCATATAAGGCATCCAATGTTCATCACATAGCATAATGCTACATATTAAAGATGTGTGTTGAGGAAGTTAGTATTTTTAGTTTAAAGTTATACAACTCAGACTATAACCAATACTAGTTTATAGTCACAAAGATAGAACCATAGGGGGTGGGTGTCTTAAAGATGCTTTTGTGGCATAAAAGACTGATAACCCAATTTGAAAAGGGGGACAAGGAAACACTTTTTCATGAAAAATGCTTAGAAAAATTACACATAGGTTGAAGTCATAACATTGGGGGGGGGGACCCTGAAATTCAATGACAATGGGGGATTGGCCTAGGATATAAGACCTAATAATTGCTATATATCCCATGGGAATGGGAATCAATCCATATGTAGTTTTGGAATATAGTGTGGTGGGAGAAGAACTCTAGAAGGGTGAAATCCTATTGAGAGAGGATTCACTAAAAAATATTAGCGGGAATTAACTTGATAAAACCTCATGGGTGAAGAAAACTATACGAATAAGGTACTATAGGGGGTGGGATACACAAATTTTAAGGTTATAATTTTTAGATCTGAAGGTGTGTAAGTACTTAAAGGATGTTCATGGGTGAAAAATATTTAAAACTTGATGTGAATAATGATGGAAGGAGGCCCTACACCACACAAAAAATCCCAAAAATAGTTGTATGTAGTTTAAGGTCATGCATCTTGGACCAGTGGGAGGCCCCAATTTAGGTTGGTGTTGAGTATGGGCCTGCAATGTGGGATCTAGGAATCCCTACATATCCCGTTAGGCTTGGTAATGTTGCCACACATCATTCTATAATGTTTCTTGGTAGGATACCAATGTCTAAAGGGTGCATCACCTCTAGAGAGGACATTTCATCATCTCACATTTTTCATATGAGGAATCATATGGTCATTAAATAGGGTAAAGATACATTTTAACAAACTGTGCTGAGGAAATTCATTTTTTCCATCCCATATTTATCAAATGATTCATCCCATGTTTTTTACACAAGATAAGGCTATAATATAACATCACGTGCTAAGGAAATTGGGATTTATAGTTTAAGGTCATATAGCTTAGACTAAGTCTGGTGTTAGTTTGTGTTCAGGGATCTCAAAAGAGGGGGTTGGAAATAGTTTAAGGTTATAATTCTTGGACCAAGTTACTATAGTTTAAGGTCAAGTATATTTGACCTGGGAATTCATGTCAAGTACTACTTTAGAAACGGGGAGTTGGTGGGAGGTGATATACTCTCCTTTTCCATGATGATTAAAGAGTATGAAACATTAGAGTAGAATTTATAGATAACATAATTTTCTTCCTAATTGAGTTCCATCTTCAATGTTTTTTTGGGTATCATTAGTGTTCTTAGAGCCAGTACCGTGTCACCTTAAAGAAGGAGTGGAGGATGACCTTATTGTTCAATGCTTGAACTAAACTATTATGGTGTCTCTCTAAGTTGTGAAATGAATAAATTCTATTTTCCTCAATAGATTACAACTCATCTAGAAAGACTTAAAATATTATTTCTGGTGTCTGTTGGTCATAAATGGCTATTCTGAGGGACAAAAACTAATCCTAAATAAGTAAAAATGCCGCTGTTCTATATACTAGGGAATATGGATTTTCCTTTGAGTTGTTTTCTTATAGGTTCATATGAAATTATGGAGTTTATCAGGACAAATTTTTTGTTCTTTCCCACCATCTTCTGTAGGATTTTAGAGAGGGTTTTTTAAATTCCATGATATATCCATTTACCTATGCATGATAGAGGTAAGTTTTATTGGACTATATGTTGTCATTAGAGTACAATTTATTCACCTCATAATCTTGGAAAACATTTCCATTGTTCATGATAATGGGGTGAGGGACCCTAAACTGATGAATGATGTGAGAGTTCATAAACTCTATAATAGATATAGTTTTAAATTCTTTAGGGGAACTACTTCTACACACTCTGAAAATAATTTCATTATGTTCAGAATGAACCTGCAATGTCGAGTTGTCAATGGTGCCTTGGGGCCCACAACATTAAGTCCCCAAAATGAAAGGTTCATAGAATATTTTTTAGGGTGAAGAAACTATGGAAATTGATGCATAATGTTGGCATGGATCTAGCATACATGGAACCTCTTTGTGAATTTTATGTAATCAGAAAACATGTTAGGCCAAAATTAATCCAATCTCTAAATTTTGTGGGATAGATCCAACCCTTCTTGACGGGATCCATATGATCCCAAATGGTCCTCTTGCATGACCTGAGGTATCTCATACCCTTAGAATCAACATAGAATAATTACATCAAACCCTTGCATGTAGAGATATTTCTCAGGGTTGAGACACTCCATAGGATAATATGAACTTCATACTAGAGGATTCACTCAAGATTACCTCAACCTAGTAAGATAATATCATGATAGAGATAATCAATAAATGGATTCATCAAATTAGGCATTTCCCCATCCATGAGGGAATTTGAAGTCCCTGGAAGAGAAGTACCAATAACTAACTGATATATATGTTGGTTTCCATCGTTTAAAGTTATAGGGTTGACAAACCTCTGGTGCACCACTAGAATGACAATGTCAACCTAGTTGGGCTCTACAAGTGATGCATTTAAGCTTGATAAAACATTATCTTAACCATTTTGGGATCAAAGAACATGATTCACCATTTTTATGGGAAGGGAATTGGGCCATTAATTGATGATATAATTCTATTAGGGGCACAAGTTCTTGATTTATGATGACACCGTTGATCTATTTGATGATCGAGATCAGATTCTCTCTTCCCATTTAAATAGGGAGAATAAATATTGAGAGCCAAATCGAGACCAGTAATAAGATCCTAATTCTATTACTTGTTTTTGGTACAAAACTCAAATAATAAGAACGAGTATGAAAGGGAGACATGTATAAGAGTGATGAAGATAATCCCCTGACCTACCATGATGAGTTTGGGGTCATTAAGACTTTTACCAGTCAGAATATAGGAGTTATCATTGAAATGTATCTTCCAACATGGTGTAGCCTAATCCACTAAAAGAATAGATTTTATTGGGAAATAAAATTCTAGAGGTTGTTCATCAAGGGTCAGATGTTTGGAAAAGAAATCTATGAAATCATGAACTTTGACAAGTTTCTATGGGATAAACAAGATGTTGAACTATTAGAGTATTATTGCATAGTGTTCCAAACATCCTGTTATCCTGGGGTGATTGAGAATGTACTTTATAGATTCAAATTGGGACACTGACTATATCCCATAGTGCTAAAAGTAATGGCACAAATTTTTCACTACAATGACTAGTGTTAGGAAGCTCTTCTCGATGAAAGATTGTCTATTATCTGTGTCAAGGGGCCTACTTATGATATAATACATTTTCTTCTCCCTTCATTCATAATTTTTCTTAGGTATAAGGGAACCAAAGGATTGTTCTAGGGTGGTCATGTAGAGGACAATAATTTTTTATGATAATGTTGAAATAACAAAGGGATACCTTAGTAAATAATGCTTAATATACTCAATGGATGTTTGGAAGTCCTCATCCTATTAGTAATTGACTACATTCTTTATTATCCTAGAAAATAGATTAGAATTTTCATCTATATTTCAAATAAATCGTTGAATATAGTCTAAGTGGCCTCAGAGTCCTCACAACTCCTATAGATTATGTGGAGGAGGAATGTGGTTGATATCCTTGATTTTCTTAGGATCAATTTTGATACCTCTATATCTGATGATGAAGCTAAGAATATTTTTAGAAGTAACCCTGAATTCACACATCATAGATCTAATATTCATGTGGTGGGAATGGTGGAAGTCAAAAAATTTATAAAGATCCATAAGATGGTCCTGGTGATAGAGAGATTTAACTACCAAGTCATCTATGTAACATTCCACCAATGTTCCAAGGATTTGTTTGAAGATACGGTGCATGGAACACTATAAAGTTCTTCCATCTTTCTTCTAATCAAATGGAATCACCTTGTAGAAGATGGTTCCTAAGGGTTCCCTCAAGGTAGTGGATTACTCATCCTTAGTGGTCATCCAAATATAATTATAATTAGAGTAACCATCTATGAATTAGGGGGCCTGAAAACTTGTTGTAACATCAATGATAATCTCCATTACAACAAGGGGAAAATCATCATTCAAGAAATGGTAGTTGAGGTTCCAAAAGTCAATGTAGTCTATATTTTTTTCTTCTTCCACATTATGATAATGTTGGATATAAACATTTGGTACTAGACCTCTTTGATAAATTTGGTATAATAATATTTTCAACTTCACCATCAACCATGACACCATTAGAAAGGTGAATTTTCCTAGGATACTATTTTAACCTGCATTGACCAACTGGGAGGTCAAGTAAATTAACAATGACTTGGTGATCAAATAATGACATCCCATTATAGCTTCAAAAAATCACATTTCAATGTAGTTTCATGAATTATATATGTTATATTTGGTCCTCTGGCGACATAGCTGTGTTGATCAGTGTCTGCTTCAGATCTTTCCCAGTGCTAAGGTTTACTTGTGTTAACTCATCAACCATGGTGGGTAGACAATCTTAAAATTAAGGATGGATGTCTTCTAGATTTTATTCAACATTTGAGATATGATGGATAAAGGGATGAGGTAAATCTCTTAAAACTAATGATTTAGGGATAAAATAGGATCCCGATATAATGTGGGGAGAGTACTGAACAAAGAACTCAATCCCCAAGGATACTGCAATTAAAAAGGCTGAAAATCCAATATCATTCATTTTATGACCATTAGGTCCAATATTGATACCAAAGAAATGATGAAGACTTTACTTACAACGAGTCAATATTGCATTGTGGAACATTTAATAATGTTATGAATTGGTGTTCATGGGGTGAAATTTTCAATAATTTATATGGGTGGGGTCTTCCAGTACTGTATGGACCTATCTAGTGTAGGTTTATGAGGTAATCTATCAACAGTAATTGTTTTTGGGGAGTATAAAACAACATCTTAGTTTCGGTGTTGTGGGTTATGATTGATGGGTTGGGAAGAAAGAACTATCTTTTATGTGTTCCCAAGGATCTATTGGAGAGGTTGTCAAGTGATTGGGGGCATTAAAGTGTTTGAGAACATCATTTTATATATTTTCCCTACCTATTAATATAACCTACATTCAAATAGAGAGCCTCAATAGATTCAAAGGGGGATTTGTCACCCTAGAGTACCCCCACTCGACCACCTAGGGAGTATTTGAGGCATTGGTGGTATGAAGTGGGGTCTCTTGCATGAAAATAAAGATAGGTCCATCCAAATAATTCATTGTATGTAGTATCCTATGAGACTACTATATATTTAGTTTTCACAAATAGGCCACTAAATTGATTCTTTAGCCAAATATTACCATGTAGTTTCTACTCAATCTTATCATATCCTTGAAATTTCAGGTTGGAGGGAGTGAGATACACTTATGTAAGACTAAGTTTTTAAGGCGTCCAATTTGGGATGTGGGTGATCCTAGAGCTAGTATCCACTTGGAATTAGTGGATTTACACATTATTCTACTTTCCTAGGATATACAATGGACATATGTCACCAAACATGGCCACACCCTTATTTTATCTAGAAAATGAGAAAATGGCCCCACATTCCTCCAATTTGGGCCTCTTCTAAACAATATGACTTAGTGGAAGCTACCTCAATATCAAAATGAAATAGTATATTCTAGGATTTGATAAGGGTTTCATGCGTCACCTTTGATAATCCGAGTGATTAAAGTATTTATAGCCTTTATGGTATTTCAAAAAGGTGTTTTAGAATGTCATATCTTCATACATGGGACATTTTTCATCCTATAGAGGGACGTTCTTTTGTAGGGAGTGAAAAAGGCACCATTTATTGAGGCGCTGTGGCCTAGCTAGTGATAAAGGCATTTGATTTTTTTGTTATAAGTTAATATATAAACACCTGATCACTGAGTACCAAATAGTTTAGTTTGATCCCTAGATAAATGTGGTTGATTATGACACAGTCACAGCTAAGTCATGCGGTCAACTAATAATATTGTCTACAAAGTCAAACCTGATGGAGTGGACTAGGAGGGATGTGTTTGTGGATCCTTATACGAGGCCTTCATATAGGTATTAGTGATACGAACAACCTAGTTTGGATTTTTACGCTAGATGTCCTGTTGGATGGAATGTCCCCAACCTTACCTTTTTCAACAATGGCCATAGGTTCTTGAAGAGTTCACATGGTTTTCATCATTAGTTGTCATTGTATAAAAATACAATAGTTTGGAAACATTAATAGAGGTTGATCCATACTATTCTTTAGTGTAATACTCAAAATATGGATGAATTATGGGTGCATCTCCCAATTTTGGAGGCATGAAGTGTCCAAGGGTGAAAATTGGTTTTGGAAGTGATAATGGAATTTGTTTTCCATTACGCAATTGATGTCAGTTCCTCGTAGAATTGGAAGTATTTGGCATAGATGTAGAGGTTGATTATATAGTAAACATGATAGCTATAGTAGGTTTGGGTACACTAAAATGGGAATGGATAATACCATCGGAATGCGATAATTTCTTATGAGCCAAAAAGTCATTTTACTTTTTCATTCTATAGATGGGGGCTTGTTTCCACTCACCTAACTATTCACTATCACTATCGGTGGTCACAAGGTCATATGCCACATTTGTCAGAGTGTCACCCAATTTGATTATTTCTTATTCCACCTTATCCTGGAGCCAATATATGATGGAAAATAATTATTTATGGTATATTTGAGGATCCTTTGGTATAGAAAGTGATTGGAATGATTATTAAGTTATATCTCTTAGGGTCTCTTTCATTCTGGAATATCAAAATCCCTTTTTATAGGGAACATATTAAATAATATTAGACATGAGAATCTTTTAAGGAGTAATTCATGTTTCTTATTTCAAAAAAAGGTACCCTAGGTGCCTGGACTTAATAGGGGGTCGGGGAAACATTCTCTCGATGAGGTTGTGGTAGAAGAGGATACACTAGGTGAGGCTGCGTATGGAAGGACTTCACTTGGTAGGTTTCATCCAGTAAAGAGGCTAGTAGGTCAATAAACTCAAGAGCCTCTACATTCACATAAGAATTTCTCCCTACTTTCACATGCCCCCACATGGAAATTGGAAGGGGTAATGAGAGCTACCATTCTTTGGTATTATTCAAGGATTCTTCTAAATGGTGATATTTTTAAGGGAACCCTTAAATTCACCTCAATATTTTAGAGAGGTGAGGGTGGAAAGAATATTATCTTTAATTTTATACAAACACATCATAAGTATATATCATGGTAAAGATACATGTTTATTAGAAACTCACTCATCATGCTTATGTTTTCATTTAGAGAGTTCAGTTATGCTGGTCTTGCTCAAGGTGGAGTTGAACTTATATAGGAACTATCAGTGGAGATCCTCCCAGACCACGATGGATCCCAAGGCTAGCTCGATGTAACACATGAATGTGGGTCCTTACAGGGTCTGAAAAAAATAGATCTTGGAATCTTCTTGCTATTTTGGAGCCCCCATCATTAGACTGCACTATGAGGTGAATTCAGATAGATGTTGTAATGGAACACCCATTCCATTAAATAGGGTGAGACATGGTTTTCATAATTTTGGGGGTGTGTGAATCTAGTCTACCCATGCCAAATATGAGTTTAATAAAGGAATAATTAACACCTTTCTCATTTATAGAACCTCAAGGCGTGCAATGAGAGTATATATCATGTCACCATAGTGAGTATTTGTGGTCACTAGTGCCCTGAATAGCTCATCGGACCAGGAGGTTTTTCACCATGATCTCGAGGTGATTATGAACACTGGTCAAATGGAGTGGGTCACTCATACCTTGGTCATTTACTATATTCCCAGAAATCTTCCCTGATTGGATGCATGGATACACTCAGTTCATGTTTGAGCACCTAGACATAAAAGACTGGATGCTGAACTAGAGGAGAGATGGGTCCCTTTTGAAATTTTTTATGACCCAGGTGCTACTTGAAAATAATATTAGAAGGATCTTATTTCCCTATAGATCCTTTATATAAGAGACCATTAGAGCATTTGAATTAATTTATGGCTTGATATTAGATATATTGGAATAATTACTAGACTGGTTTATCTTTTTAAAATATTTTAAGTTGAGTGGGAATGGTTTAATAGGGGGCGGGGGGCTCCCAAGGCATAGTTTGAATTTTTGCTGATGATTTCTAGAAACTATTTGGGGATCCACTTGGTACCGTGCCACCGCTTAGGGAGGATTATCCATATCATGCCCTATGTTAGCAGTCCGGTCTCTCTAATAATATAGAGGGTCAATAATGAACACATTCACCATAGTAGTGGATAGTGGAGAGCTTTCACTATCAAAATACGAGCTAGATTGATGGTCTCGTTGTTGTAGTAGGACTGTGCTAAAATGGAGGGTAGTATACAACCACATCCTTTGATCTGCATGTTTTGAGATAATAGTTCCATGAATCCTTGGAGCATGGTAAGTATTATGATTTCATTACATAAGAAAGTCTAAAAATAACCATACAATTCAAGGTGGTGATATACTAGGAGAACTATGATGTTAACCCTCTTTTATTATTACTGAATTACATTTCGGTTCTCCTGGATTCTCAGGTAGGCCAACTTATGGTCACAATGGTGGTTGAACATCACCTAGATATTCTAGAGGAAGAACACGACCTATTCCTCTGTGAGAGAATCTAGGAGGACAATATTTAGGGTTGTGGGTGGCCAGAACATTATAGAAAACTATTTGGTGGACAAGATTACCCACAAGACTTTTTTTAATTACATGGATAATTGGACCAAACACCTATAAGTGCTGGTCGGGAAAGTAGAAGCGACAATGATGCAGACCGGCTTTACTGCTAACTTTTTGACAGGTGGGGTTCCACTTGGGCAAAAAAACCACTAAATATTTAATTGAATTTTAGAGGTAGGACCATCTTCAAGATCATATCCACTGAGAATGGAGTGTTTACAACCTCCACAAGAGTTAGTGTGACAACATATCTTAGTGGATCAATAGAGTTCTAACCATCATCTTCAGGCATCAATCCAAACCCTGACATATCTCAAACATTCTGTGAGGAGGATTATAGGATGAAAGATGATTCCTAGAGAGATGGTTGAAATGTGAGTCCCAAAAAATAGCCCAAAACATCTTCCACCAACAAGTACCTGTAAAAGGATTTTGGGATTTTTTGAACCACGAATTTTGGGATTTTAAGCCTCAGTTGATGGGATTATTTTTTCAAAGTTTGTTATGTGGATGACAGTTCCAACACTGAATCATTTGTTACCATAGAACCTAAGAGGTCAATCAGGATGTGGTGATTTTCCCACTCCTACCTTAGTTGACATAGAATTTCACCAAATGAAATCATCTAGGGGTTCAGGAGTTTCTACCTCGTGTGATATGATTGACATCCTGGGAAGGTACCCCATGGTGGTTTTTCATCCTCCTCTCCTTGGGAAGATTATTGGGATAGGGAAAGTGTTCAACAAGGGGAGGGAATCTATTCCGATTGTTAGCGGTGTGAGGAGGACCTCTGCATCAATATCCATTATCATGGGATAATCCATAGTGGCTCCTATTGATGCTCATAATTAGGAAATTCAACCCAAACTACCTAAAAGGAAGATGGGGTCTCGTTCTTAAGTGCACAAATATGGATCCCCACACAACAATAATGGGAATGTGAAGGGATACACCAATGATGGTGGGGGGCATTGGAGCTATAGAAGATTCCTTAAATTGGGAAGTGTTTTCGGAATTACCCTAGAATCGGTGTTGAGGGTTCTAGTACATGACCAGTTGAGTGGGAATTGGATCAATTTACTCATTGACCTATGAGACCAGTTGGTGTTGGTGCTGATATGGAAAGGTGGGATCTGACCAGAGTGGCTCCCAAGCATTGGATTTGATGGGTATAACTCAAATATACCCTACATCCTCACTATAATGGAGTGAGTTATCAAAACACTATGATTAAAGACTCCCAAAGCAGTTTTCCATTAGAATAGGCGGGTTCCCCCTACACGACCCTTAGGGGTGGAAATGTTGGTGGGGGTGTCGATGCTTTGAGATCATCATGGGACATATCCATGGTGAGAATGTCCCTTTATTATTCATATTGGTTAACAAAGGTGTTGATTACCCTCCTTTGGATTAGCTTGGAGGGGGAAATAGGGAGTGGATACCTAGTAGCAGAAGACATGAAAGTCACTGTGGAAGGGATATAGTCATGCATGATTTCTCCACCGTCATTCCTCCCACCCCATGCCTATTGACATTTGGTTATCAATCTATTATATCTTATTCCTATAAGGCACACAGAATCAGCCATCAGCACAAATCTAATGAAGAAGCTTCCCAATTACACAATGTCATCTATTTTTTCTATGGTAGATATAAGATCCATATTTATGATGTTTCAAACAAAGGATTCACAATGTCATCTTCCCATAGTAGAAGGAGAGTTTCATGCTGGCCCAACCACACATTAGTTGAGACCTAGCATCAGATATCTAGATTCAATTATATGAAAATACAATAGTTCCCCAATTTAACTAGTCATTATAATAGAAGGAGAATAGTTTCATGTTAGGATCACTATTTTTGTTTCCAACACTTTCTACCAGGGTCACACATCACACTTTCTTTTCCTCTCATTTACTCTTCCCAAAGGTGGGTAGATTCTATCACCATAATCAATGACATTGGATCACTGATCGAAAAGTGATAATGAGATATTAGTTCCTCCTTACATGAATTCTTTCTTGGAGATCATTTCATAGTCTAGGTATCCCTAATGGATTCATTTCACGTTCATGAAACTTATTCCCAATTCCATCTATAGGTGGATGAAAATTAATTATACCACATCTATCTTGATAGGGTAGTAACCTTGTGTTAGAATAGGCAGTAAATTTAGGAATGACTAAGATTATATGGACATTAGGTGTGTTGGGAAACTATAAATTATTCCCCATATAAATTTGGTGTTGAACGTGGGTGCCCTAGACCCAACTTATGTATGTACATTGATAACCATTACATATATATAGTTATATATATATACATG
Organism: Viscum album; assembly: GCA_963277665.1. Taxonomy (NCBI): domain Eukaryota; kingdom Viridiplantae; phylum Streptophyta; class Magnoliopsida; order Santalales; family Viscaceae; genus Viscum; species Viscum album. The sequence goes on from OY728132.1 coordinate 797,937,378, forward strand.
TTTTTATCTTATCGGAATAATTGTGATACTTTAGAATACAATATATTTATGGTAATATACCAAGGGTACATATCATATCAAAGGGTTATAGTAGTTCCCAGGCTTTAATGAGAATCTAGAGATACCATGACTGTAATATGAATGTAATTTCCTTTGGTCTAGATATATCACACCAATAGGACATTGAAGATGTGTGATTATCAGGTGCCAAGGGATCATATGTCTTGAGACATCTTATCATAAATTTTTCACTCGGTGATATCCAGTAGTTTCAATCATAAGGATAGACCCACCAATAGGAAACCACATGCTTTAGGTTTCATGGGTTGTTCTTATCTATAGGCATTTTCATTGGTCCCGTGAGTTGATATTATTATCAATGTATTCTATTTCATCACATTCTTTGACATAAAGAAAACACCTTGACATAGAAGTCATAGTGAGGTTTCTTGTGTTGGGTGCATCATTATTGGCATGATATTGGTCAAATCATCAAGATATAGTTTTTCACCTCTGATTTTAGGAAGTAATATATCAGGCATGGTTGATCAAGATGGTGCTCCCTTTATAAATCTATGGCTATGGTAGTTAAAGGTAAATCTATATCGTTTGGTCAAAAAATAATAAAGCAAGAAAGCATGATGATACACGTGTGCATCAAACATTATGAGATATCATAGTAAATATAGATTATATTACACAATGCGTGTTCATGGGATGGTTTTCCTTTCTATGACTATTCCATATCTATTTAGGGGCATTGATGGGCTGATAGACTCTGATATTAGTCTATGAATACTATTTACTACTATCGAGATAATGACCTAGATGGTTATAAACAATAGCATATTAAATAATTTTCCATATTATAGTGAATAGTTATATAGGATAAGGTGGTTCCCACCATGGTGTTTGAGAGTTTTCCATGTATTATTGATCACCAATAAAAAATAAATTCATTATCATTAAATCATAAAATAATTTGGTTGAATTTATTTATTAAAATTATTTCTAAGTGTTTAAGTAAATACATGGAATAATATTATGTGAACAGATATTATTTTAACATTCACAGTTCATATAATATTAGTGGGAATTTTGAGCTGAGTTAAAGAATCTTGTTTGTCATGTAATATATTTCATATATATTCCAAGTATGTTATATAATATAAAAAATATATGTCATAGTTATTTCATCACAATTATTTTTTTATTACTTATTTAGTGGATGTTAAATATATGGGTGTTCATGGAATCCTAAAATTCTATTTTATAAATCCACTATATGAGTCAAGGATTAGACCATTCAATTAACTATTCATCATTCCAAATTGATATATTTTCTCTCCTCTTGAATCCTAGAGAAGGAAATGATCCAATTGAGTGAATGAACCAAGAAAACTGTCCCGAATTGAAGGCACAAGATCAAGGTGATCATTGTGATGTCAAATAAATCATTATAGCTTCATTCTTGCCCCTAAAATTCAACAAACGACACATGCACAGATTCTTGAAGCAAGGGTGGATGACCTAGAGTGGTTTGGACCTAGAACCTGTGAGAAACAGTATTTGATTATGTGAGACAAAAAATCACACATTGATCCTAATGAGATAATCATTTTGCTTTATTTCTCAAATTTAAATAATTCACGTGAGATCCTTGGCCCATACCGTGGATCAGATCACTAGAAACAATGAAGCGTCATCACTCTATGGATGTAAAATTTTATATCCCTAACCCAATACCTTCCTATAAATTCCCCGTTACTATAAATTAGTATTATAGTGTTCATGTGGGTTTTTTAATCAAAGAAAAATTATTTTTGTTTAAATTTTATAAGAGGGTTTGAAATTAGTTCTAGTAGATCCTACTACGCTTTGATCCGATCTCTGATGACCAAGTTACAACCATACAAAAAAATTATGGATCAAAAGTGGTGTTTTTTGAATTTTAAAATTTTAAATATTAAAATATAATTAACAACATATATGTATATATATATTTTTTATTTTCAATTTATAGGATGCGGAATGGCCATATTCTGATTGCGGGATTATGGTGGCCAAATTCGACCCGGATAGTGAAATTTGATTCCACATGGTATTGGATGTCTTCAAAAATAAAAATATAAGGGGATGGGGAGGGAGAGTATACTCGAATACTTAGAGTAAAAATGGAAATATTCATTTGACTATTTGGCTGGTGGCATGGCTTTTGGAAATCAATAAAAAAATAATTCCTAGGGTGTCTTCGATTGGAATACAATGGTTTTTTATTAAAAAAGTAGGATGTATATAGAATCTTCCCTCATTGGTTTCCTACCTCCTCGCAAGCCCATGACCTTGGTGATGTTGCTTCCTTAGTCAAGGATGATCTTGTGCGTGCACCTCCCTCATCATGTCGCCCAACTACTCCACATTTCCTTGTGGCCGATACACTACCCAAACCTTCCTCCCTCTAACGAAACCAATGGTATGACCCTAAAAACCTCCTTCTAGACTAGGATATTTCTAGAAAGTCAGATGCATTACATAACACTACCAAGTCGCACCATCCATTTCCCACCATGGGGTCTCAATCCTACTTCCACCTAGATCGAGCTCACACTGTCTCACATGATTTGTTGACCACCACCCATAGTGTGTCCTGGCATCCATCACTACATCTCCCTCAAACTATTACACCCTAATGATCACATCTCAACTCACCCCGACCATTTTGTCTCCCTAATCAATACCACAGAGACCCTTGTGTGACACCCCATCCATGAGGTGACCGTCTACCTTAGCCTCCTCAGGTTCCATTGGACCTGATCCTCCTACCAAAGTGTCGAGCTAGGTCTGCCCGACCCAGAATGGGTCTAGATGAACCATTCTAGCCCATAATATCCCTTCACAAGGTTTTCTTGGCCCGAATCTATCCTATGGGATTACAAACCAAATTTTAATGGGATTATATAGGGTTTTGAGGCATGAAAAATTTTTATATTTCAAAAATTAATTTAATTAATTTTTGGCCTAACAATACTATATTTAAGTATTCTAAAAAATTTAATTTTAATATTAAATTAATTAATTATTTTATTTTATTTTATTTTTTTGGATAAAAATAAATTTAATTCTAGGACTGGATGAGAATAAATTATTTGAATTTAAATTTCCTTGTAGTTTAAATTTATTGAAATTTTATTTTACCATGCGCTTATTTAATATACCAACTCATCTTGAGTAGTGAACAACCATGTTTATGTCTGGTTAATTTTATTTAATTATTTATTAGTTTTGTGTCATGTATGTACTAAGTATTTAATTTATGAAATTCTGCGCATTGTTTTATTTTTTTCAATATGTATATGGTTTTGCACATCCAATTTATCTGTATGTATTTTATACTTCCCTAGACCCCCTCACCTGCATGTGAGTATACTTATAAATTTGATGATGGTTATTTAAGGCATAGACCACACTAATACGAGGAGGTACCCCAGAGATGAAGTGAAAACACTGGACAGGGGGAAAGCTATAATACGAGTTAGGACTCAACACAAGTATAATACCCTTAGGTCAATGTTGATCTATTATGTTTAAATGGATCGACCAATAATATATAATTAAGTATAATTAATTAATTATTTACTTTATTCCTTTTTTATTTTTTTTTCATTTTCATGTTTACTATGAGGACACATAAAATAGAAAATATGAAAAATGGATAAAGATACAATGAATGTTTCGCTATTAATGCATTTTCAGTTGTGAGCGTGACAACGTAGTTCACACATGTTTAATATAAATGGATTAAATTAACCAAGAAATATAAAAAACCCCTCAAATATATATTAAGTCACAAAACCTTATATTTCTCAAATTTTAAGGAAAATTTGTGTTTGGGGTGATTTTTAGCAATGATTGAGGGTTCTTCCTACTACCAATGAGTTCTTAGGAGAGTAATGGGTTTACTTGACTAAATTTGTAAGAAAATAAGAAACTAAAGATATATTACTATCAACTTATTGAAAAATTGTTTAGGGAATCAAGGTTATGATTCAGATAAGTTGGCACTTTACTCAATAGTTAGATGAATAGAAAGTTAATGTGATCGGTGAGTCTAGAACCTATATAGAAACTCCCTACGTAATGGAATAGCCAAATCTTATAGACTATAAGGAGAGGTTTCAAGGATCCTTCCCACTAGAATACTCAAGAGATAGAGTATTCCAAATATACTAGTGAGGGCTATTGAGTATTGATAAAATATTGTGAGACATTAATGTTTTTAATAATTAATTAATTACAAATGTCTATAAGGTAATCAAGCGAAAGTACTAACATCTATGATTATTTGTTGTATAAAAAAATAGAAATCAACAACACCACTAGAACATTCTCACTACGATTCATACTGGCTAAAGAAAATATCATGACTAGACATAACTTCCAATAGTGGTACATCCGTATGCACATAGTGTTATGCCAAGAGAGGAAGCATTATTTTCTAGAGTCCTCGCTTCCTGTTGAGCTTCCTCATATAACAATCAAGGTGGGTACAGATAAATGGAGGAATAATGTAGATGATGTAATAGATGTACATTGTATATTGTTGTCATCTACGTCCAGTAAACTATAGAAAATGGATTAGGATGAAGATGCCTATAAGATGCTGACTCATTTCAAATAATTATATTAGGAGAGAGGAAACTAATAGAGGTATGAGATATCAAGTGATATCTATAGGCATAGGCTAGTATAAGGGAATCAATTATAACCTCACATACTCATGTTGATTGGGCACATTGAGAGACTTGAATCCATTGGGTTCAAGTTAAACTAATAACTAGAAAAAAATATCATTCATACCTCTATAACATGAATATTATTGACTTTATGTTTTAATTACAACATAACTAACATGAAAATTCACTATCAGATCGTTTGGATTTAGTTATCCAAGATGATAAGGATATAAAAATTATAATTCTTCAATCCTTCTAGTGAACAATATAAGGAAGGGAAATGCTAAGGGTTCTAAGGATAGTTCTAAGCAAAATACACCTATGTAGTGTCTTTCTGAAATATCCAAAGATACAGAGGGAGGGTAATGAGAAAGAGGCTGTTTTATTTCTATGTGGAATGAAAGGCCCCTGAAAGAAGAAATATTGATCTTGGAAGAAGAAGAAAGGTGACACTTATACTTCATGTATTTTTTTCACTAATTGAAATATGTCATTAAATACAGGTTGGGTATTGTATACGACATGTGGCTCACACATTTATATTCATATACATGAACTAAGTAGATTCAAGAAGATTAAAAAAAGGAAAAGTGGATCTCTTGGATAAAAATTGTGTGAGTCTATAGCCTTGGCAGTGGTAGATTATCATCTGAATTTTCCTAGTGGTTTAGTTTTTTTATTGAATAATTGTTATTATGTTCCATCAGTTACCATAATCATAATCTTAGTCTCATGTGTGGGCACTAAATTATTTTATTCCTGGTTTGAAAATAAATTTTTTTCTATTTTATAAGGATAACATGTGTTATGATATCACACATCTTAATAATGGTTTGTATATATTTGAACTTAAAAACCCCGTAATGACAATCATTGAACAAAATAATGAACATGACTCATAAGACACCTGACTATGGTGCTTCTAGATTGGTCATGTAAATTATAAATGTTTATATAAAATAAATCAAGAAGGGTATTTAGAATCAACTGATTTAAAAACCTTACGATATATTTCATGATTATTTCTCATGATAAAATTACCTAATAACCATTTTTTGGGAAGTGTGAAAGAGACAAAAAATCACTAGAATTAAGTCATACTAATGTATGTGGTCCATCTCTAGTAGAGGTAATAGGTGGGTTTTCATACATAATTGATTTTAATAATGACTATAGTATGTATGGATATATCTAATTAATTCAGTTTAATTCATATTACTTTCATATGCTTAAGAAATACCAACATGAAGTACAAAACCATCTTGGTAATAATATTAAGTAACTACACTCAAAAATAGGCAGAGAATATATTAACAAATATTTCATTGATCATATAAAGGAGTGTGGAATAGTAGGCCACATAACTCATCCATACATACCATTGAATAATGGTGTTGGTTAAAGGAGGAATCAAACCCTGATAGACTTGGTCAAATCAATAATGAGTTAAGAAACTTATCCAATATCATTCTAGGTATAAATATTGAAGACAATGACATATATTTTTAACTGACTACCAAAAAAAGCAACGTATGGGGTTGCATATGAGTTGGGTTGTGGAAAAAACCCCAATATGTCACACATAAATATACAGGGATGAAAGTATTTTGTAAATACTATACCTAGAGACAAATTGACATCTCTAATCATAGAGTGCATATTTATAGGTTATCCAAAAGTGACAAAGGGATATTACCTATATAACCATTCATATAGAAAATTGATTGTGGAAATACAAGCCATACTTCTAGAAAGGGAACACATATCCATTAGAAACAATGGAATAAATACAGACTTTGGTGAAGTTTTTTTCCCTATATGAACATGAGTTGACATGGGAATTATCTCCACATGTGACAATGGGAGATGAAGAAGTTCACAAAACACAAGTACTATATAGGTATAATCAAAAGGTTAGTGAACCATATCCTTATGTTTTTATTGTCACCAAGTCAATTAACACATTATGCCTTGAGGATGACGAACCTATATCCTACAAGGAAGTAGTATATGGTAAGAATTATACTAAATGGAAAGAATCTACGAATTCTGAGACGAAGTCCATGTAACAAAATGATGCTTATATTTTGGTAGACCCTCCTGCTGATGTAAAACCCTTTGGGTGAAAAAGGATACTCAAGAAAATACTGGGCACAGATGGTAAGTCAATACCTATAAAGAAAGACTGGTTGAAAACGGTTTCAGATAGTGTTAAGGAATAGACTATTATAAAACCCTCTCACTTGTAGCAATGCTGAAATCCATCAAAATATTAATTGAAATTGCTTCCTTCCATGATTATGTGATTTAGAAAATGGGAACTAAAACAAAATTTCTAAATGGTATGTTTGTTGAAGACATCTATAGTACTCAACTCTAAAGGTTTTTATGTCAAATAATTCTAAAAAAATGGGAAAGATATAGAGTTCCATTTATGGGTTGAGGTAGGTATCAAGATCATGGAATTCTCATTTTGATGAGGCTATAGGAGAATTTATTTTTGGGAAGAAAAAAGTGAGCCATGTTACTATAATAAGATTAAAGATAATTCCATTGTTATCCTAGTATTATATGTTGACTACATAGTAATTATGGGGAATGAAGTGGAAGTATTGTAGTCAGATAAGAATTAGTTAAATGAATGCTTCTCCATAAAAGATATTAGTGAAGAAACCTACATTATAGGGATCAAGATCTATCAAGATTGAAATTATAGGCTTCCTGGTCTATGTCAAATTACATATATTGAAATTTTAGTCAAAATAAAAAATATGGAATAATCCAAGAGAGAGTTTTTTCTATTGTCACATGGTATCAATCTATCCACGGAAATGTGTCCATAGAATCAAGAGGAGATTGAATGAATGAGGAGAATATCTTATGTATCAATTGTGAAATCTATCATGTATGCTAGGCTATATTCTAGGATTTTTGTTAACTTTTCCTTGATTGTGACACAACAAGATTTCATAGTACATTATCTCATTAAATTAATTCAATATCTTGTGCTAGATGCATCACCGAGTTTGAGCACACCACAACTTACCAAACAAGCCTTTCAAAAAGCGGTTATGAATAGTATTAACTGTATTTTGAATCATACATAATCTATATAATTTTAACATCCATATTATGTATTTCATAGAAATAATATAAGAACAAATTCATTTTTTCAGATAAAAGAAGCATTTTTCAAAAAATGGAATTTTAACACCTTTTAATTGAGAACCTTTTTGAAAAACAAAATATTTGAAAATTATATATATTAAATTTAATGAAATTAAATTCTTATATAAAATCAGGACATAAAAATTTAGTATGGATAATTTTTTTCTACTTTTCTGATAACTTTATATTTTGACAAATAATGAAAAATACTATGTTTTAATTAAAAACAACCTTTTAATCAAAAAAAATTATAGTGTTAAATTATGAATATGAAAGTTTTTTAAGTATAATTAGATTATATTTTTATAATTTAATACAATTATGTTCAATAAAAGTAATTTCACATTTAAATTTGACATAAACACATGTTAATCTTTTGATAGTTTTTACTTTTTAAAAACCCGATTTTTTGGTTTTGACAGCATGAATTAATTTTAATTTAATAAATGAAACTTCTATGTTTGGAATTTGGAAAAATAGTATTCATTTTTGAATTCTTAATATCAAAATTAGCTTAGTATGAATTTTTGGTATTTTTCTGAAGACATTCAATTTTTGATATATAGTGAAAATCACTGCGTTATTATTTAAAACAGAAATTTTATTTAAATAATTATTTATTTTATTTAAATTAATTTTAAGTCAGAATATATATATATATATATATAATATATATAAGTTCAATGTAATTCATTGGAGTCATTTTATAATAAAATTATATGTATAAAATTTTATTGAACATTTTAACCTCTTTTACCCACCTTTTAGGCACGTTAACAAATTTTCATAAAACATAATTTTACCGATTCTGTGAATTGAATTTCAAAAATCTGAGATAAATGATTAATATCAGTAAGTAAAATGTGGTTCAATAAGATGAAAATAATTTTTGTGAATAGAAACTTTTGACTTTTATTTACTACGGTTAAAAGTAAATTGGGTAATTAAGGGTAAAAATGATATCATAATTACCCTAACATAAGTACTAATTATATTTAATAAGTATAATTTAACCCAAAAAAACTTTAGGAATAAAATATTATCCTATTTGGTCCACTTGGATTATATTAGGACACATATTATTATTTTATTTAAAGAATAATTAAAAGAGTTAAATTCATTGTTTAATAAGTAAACAATTTTTAATATAGGGTTACACACAATATAAATTCGACTATAAATATTTATTAGAAATATAAACATATTTCAAACTAAATGTATTTTATTTATAATTTTTAGACATTAAATAATTTAATTCATTCATGACACAATGATGATGCAGTAATTACCTTATTAATGAAATATTAAAATAATTGATATTATAAATATCCAAATAAATGTAAACTGAGACTTATGATGAATTACACTAATTTTATAGGTTAATATGACATGTTAGGGTTGTTTAAATAAATTTTATTCGAATTGATAACGTTTTTATGGATTTTTAAAAAATAAAATACTAAATAGTTTCAAAATTGACATAATTGAGTTTTTTAAAAAAATATTATATTATTAATTGATATAATAGTCCTAAAAATATATGGTTCGTCCAAAAGACTTATATAATAATATATATGACATTAATGAACCACTTGGGGTTCGATTGTCTTGTTATAGTATGTTTATTAACCATATAATATAAAAATACAAAGAGACATGGTAAATGTCAAACTATTTAACTAAGAGTTAAATCTAAAAATGAGTTGTTAGCCTCTTAGCGGCGTTTTTCTCCCATTCCACGGTGGCTAGGGTTTATTCTCATTTCGGTCTCCCCTTCCCCCTCCAACCTGGTTCTTCTTGTGGATGATGCGCCTGGGTTTCAGTTGGTGGTGTCGAGTCCCTGAGAGACGGCTTGGCGTGGTTCGCTTCCTCTCGTCATCAAAGAATCTCGTTGCGAATTGGGAGTATTCTTTTGACTTAAGTGGAGTAGCCATGGTTCGCACGACATTCCCAGTGGAATGACGATGCTCAGCCTGGCGCAATTTTCCCTTTCGTAGATGAAGTGGCTCTGTGTGAACTTGGGCCGATGTTCTTCCTCGTCCAGCACTTTTAGGTTCGGCTTTGTTGTTGGGTGTTGTGCATCGACTCCTCTGGTGATTTCATGCGGCTTCTAAGTTGGGTCGGTGCACTCGGCTCTTCCAAATTTTTCAGAGCATCCTAGGTTTCTCAGCTCGTCCAGCTCGACCAGGTGCAGTTTTCCGGTCAGATCTACGGTTTTGGAGGGGGGAGGTCTGGGTTGCAGATTCTTTGGGTATTACAGGTTTTAATTCAGGTTATACTGTGATCTGTTTCATATGAATGGATACGATTTTGGTGTTCTGGTTTGACACGATTTGTTCTTCTCTATCCCTACTCATTGTTGTGGGGTTTCAGAACCTAATGGGGGTGAATCCGTGGTTTTAATCAAAACAGACTCGTTCCCAGAGCGACGCTTCTACTTCTCGTTAACCCATATCCCCTCTTTGGTGGTTTTCCCTTGGCATGGGGTCGGGCCACCCAGTCCTAGGTGACGATGGCCTGATCTCGCGCCCTTTGGTTTTTGTTATGGGATTATGTAACTATAGTGATCGGCATGTTTGAGGAGGGTGGCCGAGTTGGTCCAGAATGATCATTGATGGAGGTGTTTGGATTGGTGATTTTGGAAGAGTGAAAGGTTTCCTTTGTGATGTCTATTGGTATGGTGATTCTCTCGGAATCGACTCGTGGATCAGGCCCCCGAGGATGTTTCAGAGTTTCCCTTCATCATTGCATTTCTTTTTGAATTCGTATGTTTGAGAGGGTATGAAGTTAGCCATCAGATTGGGCCTGTGCTTTGACACATGACACTTGTTTGTTGTTCATCTCTGCAATGATGGAGTGTTTTTTCATGTTCACATGCTGGGGAGGGGTAGCTCCATGTTTCAGTTTTTTTTTGTTTCGCTTGACCTTCAGGTCATGTTTTTTCTTAAGTTGATGATGTCTGTAGGTTTCCCCCCTTTTCCCTTAAAACGGGTTCCTTTTTTAAATAATAAAAAAAATTTGAAGGCCTTAGGGCCATTGGATGTTAAAACTAAAACATATGGTTAATATGATGACCTAAACCTATCTAAAACCTATTTTTTAGAGGTTTTCGACCCATCACCACCTTATCCTTTAAATAATTAATTTTTTAGCCATTAGAAACCAAAAATTATTTTATTATAAAATAATATTTCAAGCTTTTCCTAAAGTGACCCTCACCTCTCTTATAAAAGGGAACTTCCCCTTCACTTAATTTCACACCTCCAAAGCCTTTTGGATCAGCCAAAACCTACCAAAATATCCTACCAAATATCCTCCCTTCATCTTAGAGTCCTTTATTTAGTCATAAAGCCAACCTAAGGATCAATTTTTATCAAATCAAAAGGAAGAAACCGAATAAGAGGTAAATATTTTATCACCTCTTTCAAGTTCTTTTCTTCTTCCACTTCATCTTTCTTTGTTGTTTACATTATAAAATAATAACTCCGGAATATTCTATATATGGTTATGTTATCATAAAAATGATACAACCATATTCATTATTCTATCCATACAATAAATGACAAAGTCACCATACGTGCGTACGTACGTATTACCATCTCCACATCGTGGTGTAGTTTATTATTCAAACACTTCATTAGTTGGATGGGTATAATAATGACTATAACTGATTTAATAATAAATATAACATGTTAAGGATTATTTATATATTATATAACCTCCAATTACATACTATTTTACCATCAATATAATGATATTGTCGCTCGTGCGTACGTACAGATTAACGTCTCCACGAAGCGATGAGATTCATTCCCACATTCACCATTCAACGATGATTATAAAAAAATATATTATTAATAAGTATTTAATATATGAAATAATAATGATACTAGAGATATATATATATATATATATATATTTATGTACTTACATATATCTTATTCACTTAGTTCTGTTCAATATGATATGAAAACGGAAACAACATTTATGCGTACGTACGACCTATCATCTCCATAAACAGTGCCTTCCATTTCATATATCTATCTATTTTAAATATTTATAATCTCAATATATATGATATATAAATCAAGGTTTATATTCTGGAAGTATTTAAATCAGGATCCAAGTGATATAATCAAGAGTATCAAGTTAATGCACGTACGATAAAGAAAGCGATTATTACCCGAAATGTTAATTTAACATGGAAATTATTATTAAATGGGTAGTGTAAAGTCATAAATGAATCATGTATGATATCATAAATATTAATATGGTTATGGTATAATTTAATAACATACTATGGATTTTATACAAGAGGTTAAATGTACCCATGACCAAAGGAAAGTGCAAGGTAAGGGTTAATTTCACAATCTCTTTATTATCTGAGGTTGTTTTTACATAAGTATCTACTGAGACATATTTATTATCCATGTCCATGTTTCATAATTTTTTTAAAAGGTATTATTATTAAGTTACTTCTTTACTAAAACATTATTTTAAATGTTTTAGAGATTTATTATTCTAAACCTTTCTCATTAACGTCCATGTTTTCAAAATGGTTTTAAGGATTAATTTATATAGACATGAATGTTTTAAAATGTCAATTCCCTGAAAAAGTTTCAAAGTGTTATGGGAATCTTTGATTAAAAAATTTATTTAAATGTCTTCTTTTCTTAATTGTGTGACTTGTAAATGTTTTTATGAAAAATAGATATTTCTATCAAATATTTTTACAAATCATTATCATCTATATCAACATCCCTTGATGGATTTTAAACTTATTTGAAGTTGATTTATTGTGATAAAAATATTCCCTATTGTATTGAAGGTTTTGTGATATGTTTGACTATAGATGTGTTATTTTTATACCATAATGAATTATGGATAAAGTATTGACATTTCATATGCTATTTTTAATATGAATTTTTATGTTATGTTTAAACCTTTTCATATGAGGAATGAATTGGACTTACTAAGTGATGGGTGGAGCCCACTATAGCTCCTCGGTGCATCGGTAGGTCTCATGAGACAAACTAGTGTCTTGGCATAATGAGTTGTCAAAATCTTATTTTTAGACATGGCACAAGGACTTGACTATGTGGTTATGAAGTCAGGCATTGTGCATTCCATCATTAAGAAAGTGGAAATTGATATTGAATGTGACTATTCGAATAGTAGAATATCCATGTGAATAAGTAAATGACATTATTTTATTTTATCTTTTCCATATTATGATGAAGTTTAATTTTAAAAGGATTTTGTTTTAGTCTTATACATTGCCTTAAATGTTTATACTTATTTATGAAAGTTTCCGCTATATTGTTATCCTTAGTGAGCATATGAGCTCACCCCTTTCAATGTTTTAATTTTCCCAGGATTCTAAGAAGTGTATTATGATTCATAAGCAAGGTTTAGCTATACGATTAATGGAATTCTCAAAGGATCATTTATGTTGTGTTTTATTTTCTAATGTGTAATGTAATGTTCATGTATGTAATCTATTTTTCAAAGACTACTAAACTGATCGGTCTTTCGGGATTTGATACCTTGTGGTCGTGCCAATGTTATGTAATAATGCACCGACTCTGGTTAATTGGGGTCAGGGCATTATATTTGGTATCAAGGGAATTTTAGTAAAAACTGTGGAAATAGATTTAGATAAACTCTGATTAGAGAACATTACCCTAATATAGAATTTGATGATTAGTATAGAAGAACTTCCTATAATTTTGGTAATGTAGAGATTTTGTGTATTTTCCAAGCAATACATCCCTATATGGATAAAAGCAGGTAGAGGCAGCTCTAGCACAAATGTACCTAGGAGTGAAAACTCTGAGAAGGAGTTTCAGGATTGACCCAGGGTATCCTAGTGCACGAAAATGGGCCTTGCTACACTATTGGTTACGACACTCCCGGAGGATATGCTTAGGATAATTCAAATTTTCATTACAAGCCATTATGAAGGATTTAGGAGTAAATACTTTCTCAAAGAATACATTTTATGATTATATATTATATGCATAATATTTTCAATTTACGTTAGGTATTTTAAAAGTTTGGAATTATGCATTGCGATTCATAAACTAACCTAGTGTATTCAATTGTATAGAAATGGCACCCAGTAGATAAACTAAGAAATCTAGCAATACACATGATCCAAAGAGTAAGAAGGATAATATCTTTCATGGTATTAAGAAAATATTTATAAAGGAAATAGTCTCACATGTATTATCATCATATGAAGAAATAGTATCATGTGTTAATAAGATAAGTAAATAATTCTCTGAGTCTTATGGTTTTGAAGGGAAGCCAGAGAATAAAAGGATGATATAAAGAAAGATGGATAAAGGGAATAAGGGAAAAGGGATTTTCCCATAGGTGATAACTATGGAAATAATCACCTTGGTAAATTCTTGAAGGTAATGGGAGTTTGTTATAAGTGTGGAGAAAAAGTACATCAAGTACATGATTTCAAGAGTAAGAAAATGTTTTCAAATGCACAATGCTTCATCTCCAAGGAGTTGGGACAGTACGTGAATCAATGATCAAATCATCAGAGTATACCACAAATGATGTTGTTGGATAGTAATCAAATATGATATTACCATAGATGAAGAGTAATGACTAGTTTTTTTTGTTGATATTAATGAATTATGTCATTTGAGTATTGTAACAATGATTTACTGGTTATAATAATTATGGAGTATATAAGGACTATACTGCAGTACTATTTCATCAAGGACTTAAGATTGTGTGGATCCAAAAAAAGTGACTCAATAGCAGGTTAATTTTTTAAGGAAAACATATGTTTGAGATAATGATAAACCATAATATGGTTATGATACTGAGGTAGTGATTTTGGAATAATATATGATTGATTTGGATACATTATATTGGATATTTTTGACTACCTTGAAACTGATTAATGATTTGTATATTACATCATTATTGGAATTTACAACATTTTTGGATAGAAGAAGTATATCCAATATTTTACAAAGAATAAGGAAGCATGAATGTAATCAATATGGTTTTATGATAATTAAGGGTGTTACAGTGTTTTAAAAAGAAAATATGATGATGTTATTCACATGTTATTACGTGGAAAAAAGAATCTTCATTGTTTTTACCTTCCTTAAAAATTTTGGACTATGAGTTTGGACAGAAGTATTTTGGATAAGTCTAAAGGTTGGAATCGATTAAGTTTGACATTGGATACTATTTTTAAGGTTAAATAATTTCTGGAGATTATTTTTGGATTGTCATAAAAAGGACAACCCGGAGGTCGGGTGACAACCCATCGTGTCTGGTAAGGCCGTGAGACTTGAACCTGCAACCGAAGAGCAAAAAAGGTGCATCACCTACCACTAGCCTACGTGATTCCATGGTTTGTATAATGTAGTTTTTTTAAAATATTCTGATTGATAGATTATAAATTCCTTTTTTAGAACCCTATACGATTATGATAAATAAAATATTTTTGAATTCAATTATCTTTTCGAGTGAAAGATGAGTTTGTGATAGGAATTAGTTGAAGGATGAAACTCTACTTGTCAAGTATATATTTTTTCCTCTAATTCTGTGAACAAATAAAATCTTAATCTTTAGGGAAGGAATCTTAAAACCAAAAATGTGTTATCCTAATACCTTATGTTTTTTTGAATCGATGATACTTTAAATCATCATAGTTTGATGACTTTGAGTCCCTCAATTTTACACATGTTTGTGATTGATGACCTCAATCACTCCCTATAAATATTTATGTTTTTCCTCCAATTATCTATCTCTAATATCCACCAATGTTCTCCTAATAAAGATCATAATTTTGTGGTCACTTTTTCATTTCCCTATCCCCTTTATTAAGACTAACTTTTATTAACCCAATTTCCGATGTGGGTTTTCCAGAATGGTATTTTTCTATTTTTAACCTTTTATTGTTGAAGAACAATTTTAAATTTCGACGACACAATTTATTGATGGAGGGAGAATGTAACACCCCAATATTTCATAGTATGTTATCTCATTAAAGTAATTCAATAGCTTGCACTACACGCATCACCAAGTTCGAGCACACCATAACTTACCAAAAATAGCCATTCAAAAAGTGGTTATGAATAGTATTTACTGTATTTTGAATCTCAAATACTCTATATAATTTTAACATCCACATTATGTATTTCTTAGAAATAATATTTGAAAAAATTCATTTTTTTCTGATAAAAGAAGTATTTTTCAAAAAATGCAATTTTACCACCTTTTAATGGAGAACCTTTTTTAAAACCAATATTTCACAATTTTATATATTTAATTCAATGAACCTAAATTATTATTTAGAAGCGGGACATAAAAAATTTAGTTTGGATAAATTTTTGGAACTTTCTTGATAACTTTCATATTTTGATGAATAGTCAAAAATAAAATGCATTAATTGAAAAAAAACTTTTTAATTAGAAATAATTTATAGTGTTAAATTATGCATTTGAAAGGTTTTAAAGTATAATTAGATTATATTTTTATCATTTAATACAATTTTGGTCATTATAAGTAATTTCACATTTAAATTTGGCATAAACAAATGTCAATCTTTTGATAGTTTTTAATTTTTTAAAAACCGCTTCTTGGTTTTAACAACAAAAATTAATTTAAAATTAATAAATTCAAATTATATGTTTTTAATTGGGAAAAATATATTTCATTTTTTAATTCTGAATATCCAAATTATCTTAGGGTGAATTTTTGGTATTTTTCTGAAAACATTCAATTTTTGATGAATAGTGAAAACCCCTGCGTTATTATTTAAAAGAGACTTTTTATTTAAATTTATTTTAAGTCAAAATAGATATATAATACCTATATAAGTTCAATGTAATTCATTGGAGTCATTTTATAATAAAATTATTTGTATAAAATTTTATTGAACTTTTTAACCTCTTTTACCCACCTTCTAGGCACGTTAGCAAATTTGTATAAAAATTAATTTTACCGCTTCAGTGAGTTGAATTTCAAAAATAAAAGAGACATGGTTAATACAGTAAGTAAAATATGGTTCAATAAGATGAAAATAATTTTTGGTGAATAATAACTTTTGACTTTTATTTACCACGATTAAAAGTAAATAGGGTAATTAAGGGTAAAAATGACACTATAATTACATTAAAACATGTCCTAATTCTATTGGATAAATATAATTCTACCAAAATAAACATTATTAATAAAATATGATACTATTGGGTCCACTTGGATTAGATTATGACATTTATTATTTTTTTATTTAAAGATTAGTTAAAAGAGTTAAATTCAATGTTTAATAACTAAACCATTTTTAATATAGGGTTACAGACAATATAAATTTGACTATAAATATTCATTATATAGATAGAAATATTTCTACATAATTTTATTTTATATATAATTTTTATACATTAAATAATTTAATTTATTTATGTCACAATGATGATGCGTTAATTACCTTAATAATGAAAAATTAAAATAATTGATATTATAAATATCCAAATAAATGTAAATTGAGACTTATGATGAATTAAAATAATTTTATAGATTAATATGAAATGTTAGGGTTGTTTTAATAAATTTTACTCTAAGTGATAAAGTTCTTATGGCTTTCTAAAAAATCAAATACTAAATAGTATCAAAATTGACATAATTGAGTTTTTAGAACAAATATTATATTATTAATTGATATAATTGTCTGAAAAATCTAAGGATCAGCCAAAAGACTTATATAATAATATATATGACATTAATTAATCACATTGGGTTCTATTAGATTGTTATAGTAAGTTAATTAACCATATAATATAAAAATACAAAGAGACATGGTAAATGTCAAACTATTTAACTAAGAGTTATATCTAAACGATAAGGTTAATATGATGAGATAAACCTGTCTAAAACCTATTGGTTGAGAGGTTTTAGATCCATAACAGCCTTATCCTTTAAATAATTCATTTTTTATCCATTATAAACCGAAAATTATTTTATTATAAAATAATATTTCAAGATTTTCCAAAAGTGACCCTCACCTCTCATATAAAAGGGAACTTAGTCTTCTCTTAATTTCGCACCTCAAAAGCCTTTTTTCTCAACCAAACCATGCCCAAATATACTCCAAAATAGACTCCCTTAATCCTAGATTCCTTACTTTGGTCATAAATTAAACCTAAAAATCCCTTTTGATCAAATCAGAAGGAAGAACCCGAAGAAGAGGTAAATATTTCATCACCTCTTTCATGTTCTTTTCTTCTTCCACTTCCTCTTTCTTTGGTGTTTCCATTCCAAAATAATAACTGCAGTATATTATATATACTATGATTTTATTATAAAAATTATACAATCATATTCATTATTCTATACATCCTATAAATGACAAAGTCACTATAAATGCGTACATACGGATTACTGTCTCCACGTCGTGGTGTAGTTTGTTATTAAAACACTTCATTTTTTGGATGGGTATAATAATGAGTATAACTGATGTAAATTATAAATATAAAATATTAATTATTATATTTTAATTATATACCATCCAATTACATAAAATTTCACCATCAATATAATGATATTTTCGCTCGTGCGTACGTGAAGATTACCGTCTCCACAAAGGGATGAGATTCATTCCCACATTCACCATTCAACGATGATTATAAAAATATATATTATTAACAAGTATTTAATATATGAAATAATAATTCTTCTGGATATATATATTTATATATATGTACTTACATATATCTTATTCACTTAGTTTCGTTCAATACGATATGAAAAAAGAAACAACATTTATGCGTACGTACGGCCTACCGTCTCCATAAACTGTGCCTTCAATGTCATATATCTATCTATTATAAATTTATATAATCTAGATATATATGATATATAAATCAAGGTTTATATTTTAGAAGTATTGAAATCATGATCTAAGTGATACAATCAAGAGTAACAAGTTAAATCATGTATGATAAAGAAAGCGATTATTACCCGAAATGTTACTTTAACATGGAAATTATTATTAAATGGGTAGTATAAAGGCATAAATGAATCATGTATGATATCATAAATATTAATATGGTTATGTTATAGTTTAATAACATATTAAGGTCTCTATACAAGAGGTAAAATGTACCCACAACCAAATAAAAGTGCACGGTAAGGGTTAATTTCACAATGTCTTTATTATCGGAGGTTGTTTTAATGTAAGTATATACCAAGAAATATTTATTTTCTATATCCATGTTTCATAAATTAGATCTCAAAGGGATTATTTTTAAGGAAATTATTTACTAAAACATCATTTTAAATGTTTTAAAAATTTATTCTTCTAATCCTTTCTCATTAATGTCCATGTTTTCAAACTGGTTTTAAGTATTTATTTATATGGACATGAATGTTTTAAAATATCAATTCCTTTCAAAAGTTTCAAAGTGGTATGAGAAAATTTGATTAAAAAATGTATTTAAATGTATTCCTTTCTAAATTGTGTGACTTTTGATTGTTTTTTTTTGAAAAAGGGATATTTCTCTAAAAAAAATTTACAAATCATTTTCATCTATATCAACATCCCTTGATGGATTTTAAACTTGTTAGAAGTTGATTTATTATGATAAAAATATTCCATATTGTATTGAAGGTTTTGTGATATGTTTTACTATGGATGTGTTATAATTATACCATTAATGGTTTGTGGATAAAGTATTTACATTTCGTATTCTAGTTTTAAACGAATGTTTATGTTATGTTTAAACATTTCAATATGAGGAATGCATTAGACTTAGTATGTGATGGGTGGAGCCGACTATAGCTCCTCGATAAATCGATAGGTCTCATGAGACAAAATTGTGTCTCGGCACAAGGCCTTGACATATTATTATTTGTAGTCTTGGAACAAGGCCTTGACTATGTGGTTATGAAGTCTGGAATTATGCATTCCATCATTATGAAATTGGCTATTGATATTGAATGCAATTATTAGACTAGTAGTATATCCCTGTGAATAAGTAAATGTAATTATTTTATTGTATCTTTTCTATATTATTCTGAAGATTAATTTTAAAAGGATTTTGTTTTAGTCTTATACATTGCCTTATATTTTTATGCTTATTTATGAATGTTTCTGCTATATTGTTATCTTTACTGAGCATTTGAGCTCACCCCTTTCTATGTTTTAATTTTCCTAGGATTCCAAGAAGTGTATTATGATTGAAAAGCAAGGTCAAACTAAGGTATTAATGACGTTATCACGGGCTCATTTATGTTGTGTTTTGTTTTCTAATTTGTAATGTAGCGTTCATGTATGTAATCTATTTTCCAAGACTATTAACTGATCGGTGTTTTAGGATTTGATCTGTTGTGATCATTCCAATTTTATGTGTTAGCGCACCGAAACTTGGTAATTGGGGTTGGGTCATTACATTTATCCTGGTAAGAAGATATCAAGATAGTCAATGAGAGCTACATTGGACATCTACGAAAACTATCCTGAAGTACTTGAGGCATACAAAAGATATATTCATGGTTTATGGAGGGGATGAGGAACTAGTAGTGAGAGGAAATAATAATTAATTTTTTTATATAGATAATGATGATATGAAATTATATTTAGGATATGTTTTTTTTGCATGAATGATGGTGCAGTGAGATGGATAAGATCAAAGAAACACGTGTTCATTGATTTTATAACAGAATCTAAGTATATAGATGCTTTTGATGCAACTAAGGAGTCAATTTAGATACATAGTTTTGTCTCAGACATTGGTTTTGTGACTATTAGTGAATAACCAATTCCTGTTTATTTTTATAATATTGTAGTAGTTTTTCTTTCCAAGGATCCCATGTCACACCAAAGGATAAATCATATACATCAAATGTTATTAATCTTGAGGTATTTTACTCAGATATGTGAATTCTCATTAGTAGAGTAGCCACATAGGATAATATGCTAGACCCCATGAAAAAAATACATATCTCAATTGAATCAAGATTCTCATGATATATCTATCATCATGGCACTTATTACCAGTTGGCTATATTTCACGTAACAGTGTTGAAAGTGGGTGACCTAGAACCAAATTATGTATATAAATTTATTTCCATTATTTTTATATAGTTTTATATGTTTAAATGCATTTATCTTTCCATAATAGTGTTGACACTTCTACATCCACTATATTTATAGTAATTTATTTATATTACATGTCATAACAAAATGTTATAGTGGCTCCCAAGCTCTAATGAGATCCTATAGATACAATGATAGTAGTATTAATGTAATGTCCTATGGTCTAGATACATCATACTGAAATGACACAGATGATGCGTGACTATAGTGTTCTAGGGTCTCATAAGTATTGACACTTCTTTTCAAGAAGTTCCTATGTGGTGATATCTAGTAGTTGAGATCAAGAAGATAGACCCTACAATAGAAACACCACATGTTTCAGGTGTTATTGGTTATTCCTATTTATGGAAATGTGTATCGGTCTCCAAAACTAAGATAATTATAAATGTATTCTATTTGATCACAAGCTTTGATGTAAGGAAAAAACCATGACGTTGAAGTCATCATGAGGTACCTTTTGTGGGGTGCATCATTGGTGGTATTACATTGGTTTCATTATCAAGATAGAATTTGTCACTTCCAATTTGTGGAAGTGATATCTCAGTCCTGGTGGATCAAGATGGTAGTACCATCATAAATCCAAGGCCATGTTAGTCAAAGGTAAATCTGTCCAGTTAGATCAAAAATAGTAAAGAAAGAAAATATGATCACACAAGTGTGCATTCTATGTTTTTATATATCATATAACATAGAGATTATATTACAAAGTGCATGTTTGTAGGGTGGGTTTCATTGCGATAACTATTCCATATCTCTTTAGGGGCCTTGATGGGTTTCTAAACCATTCTCTTGGTCTATTAATATTACTAATTGCTATTGAGATATAGTTCTAGAGGGTTAAGAATAATATAATATTCAAGAATCTAAAACATTCGAGGTAACTGTTATATAGGACGTGGTGGGACCCACCATTGGTTCAGGAGTTTTCTATGTATTATCGATCCCTGATAAATAAATAAATTCATTATTATTCAAGTATAGAATAATTGGTTTGAATTTCATTATTAAAAGTATTTACATGTGTTTAAGTAAATTTGCGGAATAATATTGTATGAACAAATATTATTTTAATTTTGAGGGTTTCTTTAATATTAGATGGAAATATGAGTCAAGTTAATGGATCAATTTTATCACGTAATATGTTTAATATATATTATACGTATGTGATAATGTGTAAATAATTTTTTTGATACAATTAGTTTGTCATAATTATATATTTATTACATATTTAGTGGACATTAAATATATGAAGGCCTGGGGAACCCTAACCAGGTATTTTAGACACCCACTATATAAGTCAAGGAGAATATCATTAAATTAACTTGTTATCAATCATAATTAAGAAGGTTTATCTCCTTCCAAATCCTAGAGAGATAAATTATCCATCTAAGTCAATGATCTAATAATTATTTTGTGGATTGAAAGGACATGATTGAGTTGATAGTCACGACATCAAAAAAATCACCAGATCTCTACTCTAACACCTAAAATTATATGAACCACATATGCATAGTTTTTTTGAATTGTGTGTGGATGATATATAGGGGTTTGGCCTCAGATCCTTCGGCCAATGGTCTTTAGTGAAATGCAAGACATGAGCACTCTTTTATTTGAACAAGGTACATGTTTTCTTTTATTATTGGTCTTTGATTAATTCACATGAGATCCTGAGTCTATAATGGGGATCATATCGCCAAAGATGATAAATTTTCACTACTACAATGATAAAAAATTCAAATCCCCAGCTTATTGGATTTTTCTATGTTCCCTGGTTCCATCAGTCAAAGGAATACCATATGTGAGGCATCTTGGGTGAGAAAAAAAGGCATACCATGATAACAACAAGGAAGTTAATGCCAGGGGAATAATATATTTATGGTATTTTACCCCAGGCATCCCATGTTTATCATAAAAGGTAGATATTAGGGATTGGGTCATAGGTTTATAATAATTTGAATATTGAAAAGTCATTCGTTTAATATACTATGGGGACATGTTGGTGGTTAAGTTGTCCCTTGGGGGAATATGATCACACTTGAGGGTTTGGTTATGTGTTTTCCCAGGGAAAAAATGATCACTCTTAAGGGATTGGTTAAGTGTTTCCCCTGGGGGGAGATAGTCACACTTGAGAGTTTGGTTATGTGTGACCCTAAGAGGGAATATGACCACACCTAAGAGTTTGGTTAAGTGTTTCCCTAGGGGGAAATATGATCACACTTGAGGATTATTGTCTCCCATTAGGAGGATATACATATTTAATGGTATTGGGGTGTCTAGATTGAACCTCACTGAGGTATCCCAGGTGTGTTGGGATAAAAAATCATGAATGTTTCCTATGCACCTTACAAAAATAAAGGGACCAAACCCCACATATTTTGATTCAATAGTTTGAGGTCATGTGATAGGACTAGTCTATACAGTTTAGCGTCATGCGGTAAGGATGATCACATTGTGTAATGAGAGTCAATGAGTGATTGTGTGGGGATTACACATGGAATCTGCCTAGGTGTTTGAGAGTTTTATCCCAGGTGTACAGTTTCATCCCATTATGGTGTGGGGATAACACATATGGGATACCCTAGTGTTGGGGTTATTTCCCATGGAAATGGAGGATGGTGTGGGGCTTACACATGTGATCTGCCTAGTGTAGAAGTTTTATTCCATGGTGGGGAAGAAGTTATCATCCCATAATGATTGTACATGGGGAATCCTATACTCATCACATAGGTTAATAAGTGTAGGGTCATCCCATGCCAGTCATACATGGGGAATCATATGTTTACCCAATAGGGTAATAATATAGTTTTACATCAATCACTATGGATGTTTTTGTGTACAGTAACATTGTATGAATAGGATGTTGGGCTAGAAAATTGTACATCATACAAATCAAACACTGTCGAGGCATAAAATTGGGGAGAACATTTAAAAGTAGGTAGGGGAAGATCCTACGTAAAGACTCTCTACTATAAAAATAGGCCATTTCCCTCGAAGATTCCACCTTCAGGGTGTATGCATCTACTTATCATGTTCTTCTTGTTTGGGAAGTGCATGAACTCTACCATGGAGGAGTGGAAATTAGGGTTCTTGACATTATGGTGACTGTTATCAGGAGCAAGATACATTAGGGTTTTTATGCTTAGGAGAAAAAGGTAAGGTAATGGTCTTGATTGTAATTGAAGAAAAGGGGGTTGACACAAGGATTGATTGTACCGGTCACACAAGAATTTTGGGTGTGGATGAACAAGTTTGAATGGGACATGAAAGTAACTATTTTTGATGAATGGAGGCATTGGGATAGGGACTTGAAGGGTTTTGGACAAAAATATATATTTATTCATGCAATTAGGGTTGTTCTAACCACAGGTACTATCATAAAACCCCTATATAGATTTATAGAAAAATGTGCATCAAATATTTGTGGTTATGCATAGTTTTGGTTTGTAAAAATGAGGATTATCTTGCACGAACCTGAATATACATAAAAGATATTTCATGAGGAAATCTCAAAAAAATACCAGGATACATTTAGAAATATGTTAGGTTAGTCATGCAGGTTCCCTACATCTAGAAATCCACCAGATGTGGAGTTTCATGAGGTCATGGAATAAGAGGTTTCATGATCAAGATTTAATGCTTCAACATATAGAGATCCTTACCTAAAGTGTGTTTGTGTGTGTGTGTGTGTGTGGGGGGGTTATATTTATAGCTAAAATGGTAAAAAATATATAGACTACTTATTTGGGTCACACAACTAGGTTTCTTGCTTTTCATTCCTTTACTACTAGGATGCGACCACACAAGATGGCTATTTGACATCACCTTTCTTACATAAAGTCTTTGTCTACCAACATTAGGATTTCATGAAAATTGACGATGTTTTTTGAAAGTACCATTTATGATGTTTTAGGGTTCTTGGAACACCTATAAAAATTTGATCTCTATTAGCACCATTCATGCCAAAAATGGGTTCCACACATGATAGGAAAGCTGTGCACACATGATTCCTTATTTTCAGAATGGTCCTTTGGTTTGGACTAGACCTTTGTTGTAGGGGGAACTGACCTTTTTGGGATTGAGACATTTTTTCAGTTCCTACCAACTCAAAACACAATGTGATTCATTAACGTAGCTCTAATTCAAATGTTAAATTCATCTAGATGCTCAGAAAAAAATATCAATGATTTGGATGTGTAAGATTAACTTTACTCTTTCATAAGAATAACTATGACCATAGATTAGAAAATAAAATAAGTTATCCAATGTGTAAGAGTTATTTTCTAAAAACAAAAACTGTAACTTTTTCGTACTCTATGATGCATATAATTAATTTCCTCAACATATAAAAGTCATCAGTTTGTGAAATTGGGGAAGATGAATATTTTCTAGGAGATAATTCTAGGAGTTAAATTAGCTGATTCCAAATATTTTATTCAAAGAAATAAACATCAAAAACATAAAAGGGATTTTGATTCAAGATAGGAAGGATATTTATACAGCATGGAGAATAAGGCTGCACTATGAAGAAGTGTGAGTATAAAATTATAGTAAAATCTAGTTTCAGGAATTGAGAAACAACAACACCATGTAGAATATTCCAAGACTATGTTACATGAAGTAGATAATATCATGGGGGATCTGCACACTATGATAATATTCATATATATTAAATAAATGTAAATTTTATGGAGAATTAGAGGTTGTGATATTTATGGATATCCCATGATTTTAATGAAATGAGTCTTCAAGTGATATTTTATAGAGATATAATATTAGTTTAAATGAGAATTGATGAACAATTTTTTTAGAGAATTATAGGATACAAAAATATCAACAAAAAGTTCTAATAATATAAAAATAGGACATATATAAGAATATTTTGATTATTTCAATATATTTTACTACTACTGATCTACTATATCAATTAAAGAAAAAATGATAGATATTGAAAATTTATTGCAACTATTATTGTTCATCTATTTTCTAGAAATTCTGTTTCTAATCATCTATATAATTTATATTTATAAGGAATAAGAGTAATGGGTCATTTCATGATCTCATGAAGATAATGATCACTCTAAAATTCTATGGAGTAATATTGATGTGCACAATAAATTGGTGATATTTTTATGTTAGATAAATAATTATTAATATAGGATTAAGATCTTGAAATATGATTTGATAAAATCTAGGGGTACATTTATGAAAATTTTCACACTTTAGTAGAAGGACACTCACGTAGGATAGAGGGATCTAGGATATTATCATCCAAATAATACTATTTTTTTCAAAAATACTCAAAGATGAAAATTTCACTCCTTTTTTACTAGCTTAGATAGTATGTAGGAGTAAAGGAAGAACACTACCCTTCTATTGTATTTACTTGAACAATTACAATGAATATCTATGTATTGGATCTCGACCCAAATGCAACCAGGATTATGACCCACATTAGTACTAAATATTTTCAAGCCTCTCTATGTGATTTTATATTCATTCAATTAATTATATATGAGTAAGGGTTATAATTAAATTAAATTGGATCAAGTCTCTAACTATTCAATGAGGTTAATTTCGAGTTGATAAATTATGAAAACTAGTGTCACTGATTCACCCCCATCTTGGTGATACTTCAACTTGTCTAGAAACTTTAATAATATCACTATATCCTATGTTATGATATCCCATATTAAAAGGTATATAGTTTTCTTTATTTTTATGCATGTCCTACCCTATTAAATCGTTATATCATTTATTAATATATGAGAAAACAACATCACATGAATTATATTATCTTTATGACATATTGACGACTTTTTAAAAAATATTCCTCCTAATATGAATTGTGTATGACTATTTAATCTATAATTTTACATATCAATGACCTAAAAATATGAAATCTAAATTTTTTTTAACTATTTCGAATATAAAATCAATGTCTTCAAAAATCATATCATTTTTCCTTTTATTGAACCAAATAAAAATTATTAAAGGATTCAACTCTCTCAATTTTAAATATGAGTACCTAGAGTGAGGAATCATACTGATTGATAGACATAAGTCCAATATATCTTAAAAATGGGAATTTCTCTATGGTATTAGATATTGTAAATATTCTAGAATCATAATCGTTACACTTATTATTTAAATAATGATAAATAGTAGAATAAAAATTTCATATAAAGTTTAATCTCTATTCTTATTAAGTTTTCTCTTAGAGGTAAACATATCATATACAAATTTAAAATAATTTAGATCTTTTATCTATATGTAAAAAATAATTATTGACCTTTAATTTTATAAATATATCCAAAAATTATCTATATATATCATCTTCATTGAGTTTCTTCATTGGTGGTATACTTTATGGAAAATATAGTGGTGGTTTAGGAATAAAATAATCATCTTAAAAGTTTTTATTACCTTTAAATTTATTAATTATATATCTATATTTCCTTATAATCTTCCTAAAATATGAATTTTCACTAGGCCTAGCTTCATCATTCAAATTTTTTTCATTGGATTTTGGAATATCTTCCAAAGACACTACAACTAAGATGAGAATCTTAGAATTCTTAATCATAGTGCTAGTCATCAAATTCACATAACAAAAATTAACTTAATAATTTGGATTCACTACAGTATGTAAATATAAATTTCTATTTCCTTGATTTTAGTCTCATTTATATCATTTCTTCATTGTCACTATTTTAACAAATTTTGTTACAATTGTTTTTCGTGATAAATTCCTATAATGGGGGGATCCCAATTATGTGGTGGTTATTGAAAAATTATTTATTGTTAATTACTATATTATTGATTGTATGTAAATAATGGATGAGTAGTATATCCCTGTAAAAAATATAATATATTATTTTGTTTTCATAGTATTATACCTATATTTTTTATTTAACCTTTTGGAGTTTTAATTGTGTAAAACCCCATGACTTTTCAAGTTATGATTTTTTTGGGAATTCATTTTACTCTATTTTTGGTTATGGGATACTTTTGATAAATGAAACATGGATTGAGATGTCAAGGATTGGAATATCAGGAAATAATTTTTTCCATGATATAAAATGTGGCATGATATGTTTTTAGGATCTCAGGTGGATGACCGGGTATAGTCGTGTGGGATGTCATCTAGATTTCATTGCAATTTCACCACCATGGGGAAGCCTATGATATAGGGGACCTTTTGAGGGAGTGTGAGAAACCACGGATGGAGTGGATTTTGGCATGGTGAATATTAGGGTTCCTGAGTTATCGAAGAACTGAACAATGAAAAACTCCATGGATAAGAAATTTTACGATCATTCTGCCTGAGGGGATCCACCTACGAGAAAAAATGTGCCCCACAAAAGAATAGTATATGTATTGGTTAGTGATGAAACACCCTAGTGACTGAAATGGGGTCCAACTACACCATGGTCCCTACTCACTGGTTTTTTCGACTAGGAGGATACACGGACGAAGAAAACAAATAGATAGAAGTCTATGACATGGTCTTCGGATTATTTATTTATTGAGTGGATTTTTTAAGCACACCATATCATAATAGAAGTCATGGTGTGATAAGTGGGGAAAGACGTGGTTCCCTTGTGTGTTTTATTTTATTTGGTAAATTCCCCCCATCCCCCCTTTGATTATTTTGGGTAGTTAGTTCCATTTTATTTTCCCCTTGTGTTTGACCAACCTTGGAGTATCTCCTCCCTCTTTTACCTCAATACAATTGTAATGGAATGGGGTTTAGATGTGTTTTATATTTATTCTTGGTGAGTTATCTCCTCATCCTCCTTTATTAATCCTTCATTCGAAAAACTACTAATTTCATAATTCACAAGCGTAGATTGTTGAGATTATTCCACCATGTCATGGTTGAATTGTCCTGATATAGTATACCTAGATTTTGGTAGAGTATGTCCCATGATGATGATCACATTCCATCACACATAATTTTGTAGGTATTTCATAGAATAACTTTATTTATGGGTTTTGATTAAATTACATAAAATTTGGGATTCTATTATTTTCACATGTTAGAGATTTCAATTGGGATGGTTTTAAGAGTATTCCATGGCACTTTTGAGTGTTGTTATTCATGATCTAAATAGAAGGGTGTTTCTAGGTGTGTTTTTAGTAAATTACACCTATTTAGATTAATTTTTTATAATTAATTATAATTATTTATACTTTTTTTAATTGATGTTATGTATTGGGATAGGGAGTCATGATGATGTATAGTAGCCATTTGGACTTGGGTGATCTCAAGAGAGAATTTTTAGTCTATGATGAAAGGGAATAATTTATGGTTGTGGTAGGTGGTCTCTTAAATATTCCCAAATAGTAATTGAAATATTTTTTTGTATTAATGTGATATGTGGTCTCACCAATGAGGGTTATTGGAATTTTATTTTAAATGAAATATTAAATTAAAGTGAAATGCACATGAATGGAATGAATAAAGTGATAAGGACCATGATATACCCTTGTGATCTAGCTTTCTTCCTCAACCATTGATGGACGAGGCCCAAATTATAAATGTATTACTTATGATATACATACCAAAAGGTGTGGGACTTAAATAAACATTGTGAATTTAGTGGACATAGATATGTTACTTTCAAACCTTCAAGTATAGGGATGTGTGATTGATGAGGGTTATTGACCTAATTAGGCAAAGGTAGAACCTTGATATTCCTTAAATCATTTATAATAGTGTAAATGAGTGTGTGGTGAGAGATTCTCCACAGATGAGTGGAAATTACAAGGGTGGGTAGACCCTAGGTCGATTAATGATAGGTTTGGTGAGTGTACTAACCTATTGTGACATTATAATGACATATATGAATGTTCTTGAGTCTTTAGAACTATTCCAATTAGAATTTTTTTAGTTGACCAATGGGGATAATTTTGTTTATGTTGATGTTGAGGGATGTGATTCCATTAGAGTGATGGGAATTTAATTGAGAGGTGATTTTAAGATAGAGAATCCCTCATAAGGTTTCCATTCCATGATGTGAATGAGGGGACCTTGGTGGGTTCCCTAGGTATATGATGACCCATAAGAGAGTGTATGTGGAAATGGGGAGTGATGATTATGATAATAAACTTAGAACCCATATCAATGATGTGAACATGATATATCTCTAATAGATGATGATCAATCATGTACTTGAGAGGTTGACCTCTATTACGAGATACATTTTTGGGTGGATAGAAAACCCTTACATGATGTGTGTTATCATATTTTTTGAGTGGGATGTATTTCCAACCATGACACATTTATATAAACATTATGCTTTTATTTTCTCCATGGATCTAGCCTCATGCCTGCTACTATGAAATTCCTAAGGATGGTCTCCAAAGATTCAGCTGGGTAGCCTGAGATATTTATTTCCTTGGACTTGGACCTTTGAATCCCAGTAGGGGATGCGATCATCATTGGTGGAATCCAAGATGATTTAGATTTCCTTGGACTTACTACTTGGAATTTTAGTGGGGGGTACATCCCTCCCTGATGGTCTCCAAGATAATTAGGATGGCCTAAGATATGATCCAAATAATTGGCCATTGGGATTGATACTACAATATATTTTATGAATTACTCCTAGAAATTTTATATAGGCCTCATATTTGTTTCCATGGGTGTGCTACATTATTATAGAAACATTGGCATTAAAAAATTCAGGTTTGGGTCAACCAGGGAGGTCCCATTAGAACTCAATTACATACCTGGGTAATTTATTTACATATCCATCATTTATTTGATTATTGATCTTGGAATATGACATACACATTCACTACATTACTAGTTATGTATGGAAACTCATTGTTGGTTCCCTATTGAGTTTTAATCACACCCTATATAGGTGGCCATGACACTTGGGTACCTGAGATTATATACAATGTTCATAGGTTTGGGTTGGGAAGAGGCCTAATATTTGATCATTTAGTTTGATAACCTACATGAATTTAATAGATATATGAGGCGTGAATTAAATATGTATTAGAAACTCCTTTATTTAAATTTTATTTAACTCGTATATGTGATTATCTTGTAGGGAGATCAATAATTTTGTGCTGGAATTACTGTGAGTCTATATGAGTGTATGATTCTACATGTTTATTTGACTAAGAAATTTTGTTTAATTATTTATTCTGTGTACTATAATGACTAGTATTCAATGTTTCTTGGTAATTTTTTAATATTTTTTCACTCTGATATGGGGTATAGTCTCCCCATTATAACACTATAGACCCTCAATACTAGTTAAGATCCTCTTATGTATTGGAAGGATTTATTAAGTTTACTTAATTACCTGATATAGTTATTTTTAAAATTAAAATAGGATGGGGATGTTAAAAATTAGTATAAGAGATTATGTTATTGATATCATAGACTGAATAAGCGTTTTTTTCATAAAATTTTAGGAAATTGTATTCTAGTGAAATAAAAATGTGTCAGAGATTGTGATGGACCTCAGACCAGTGTGTCAGGAACACCTATTCCAATGGGAAGTCTAGGTTACCAAGGGTATGGTATTGTTATTCTAAGCTATTGTTTTAGTATGGTTTTATAAATTCATGTAGTGTGACGAACTTGAGTTTTTAGATTTATGATTTATTGTGGGTTTTTGATCTTGGACCACTGGCCAGAGGCTATACACATGCATCATATTTTTCTTATAGGATTTGCATGACATACATGTGATGTAAGTGATTAATATCACTAATAATGTGGGTTAAATTGTTTAAAGATTCCATGAAAACATATACATTGTTTTCCCATAGAACATGTTAGTGGAATTAAACTCAGCTGGAATACATAATATTTCTTCTGATGATAGGTCATGTGGTTCTAAAATGAGATACTCCTTGATGAAGATTATGTAGTCACTCTTTTAAGGCACTTATTGTGACCCATAATAAGTTGGTATAATAATATTATACCTTGAATATGAATCCTTTTTTTGTTTTTTTACAATTCATGTTTTGTTATTAAAAATTTCAATAAAACCTATATTTTATCCATATATATTATTGGTGGAATTATATATAACAAGACTATATATCTATGGTTATTTAACTAGATTTTCAAGGGATATTCTATTATAAATATAGATATGTGTGTGTGTGTTTGTATAATGTGATAAATGAGAACATGGTCCTCGATGGGGTGGATCCCATATACAGAGGCCTGATAAGGATTATCTTGAGATCATGATTCATGATTGGGTAGCCCTATATACAGATTCCCAGTGAGGATCGATTCCCCAATAGGATATTGAATTAGAATCAATTGCCTGATACATATATTTTAAACACTAGAGTGGGTGTTTCTGTGTGTGAGTTACCACGTTATATTTAATAAGGGATCTTGGATTATACCTCATGATTAGTGAACTAGGAGAGATGTTATTTATGGGTTATGTGGGAGAGCCTAGAGGCCTTTAGATATGGTTTAATATGCTGGTGAGCCTGGTATTGTATTTGTAATGAGTTGTGTTGTACAAGGGTAACCTGATTGTAGGGTTTGCTATGGTTTGTGAATTCCTTTAGAGAAAAATCATGGGTATGTGATTTGAGTTATTATATTGGCTAATAAGGGGTTCATCGACTATATGATATCATAATGTGAGAAGCCTTGGGTTTATATGAGATAAATCACATTGAGTACTAGTACTTTTGGAATGAAGGAGGATTTTAGAGGAATGGATTAGTATGATGAATAGCCATTGTAATTTTAGTTGTGTATCCCTGAGGGGATAGCTATTTGTGATCCTAAATGGCTATATCTAGAATGAATAAATACTAGTTAGATGCTTGGGGTTTTGGAATGATGCTCGGGTTGGTAGGTCATCATGCGAGACCATGACATAGGTGAAATTCTAGATTTTAATGAGAACATCAATGGAACTTCTAGATTGATGAGAATATAATGTGAGGGGAATGATTAGTGATTTAGGTGAATGAGACTATGTTAGATGATGTGAGAATCAAGGGGATTGGGAGTTGTGATATGTGATTGAGTGGTAAGAGAGCATACACATGTTGGGTTTGGACAATATCATGATAGTGAATATTGGTTATGTATAGTTCCATTAGAATATAATTGTGTGAGAAAACATGTTTGGGATGAGGGATAATGTTTTTAATGAGGTGATCATAGGATTGGTGGCCCATGTTGCTAGATAATAATAAACAATATCTTCTTTATGATGTTTAGGATAATATGGATGGAGTTTTCTATATTGACCGGATGCGTGAGCATAACTTTTGAGAGGAACCCATGTATGAATATAGAACCCAATGAGGTTTCACTTGGGGAGTGGTATAAGAAAATACATATGACGTGGAGTGAACTATTGGCCATTTAAGGGAGTGATCACTCATTATAGATGAATTTTTCAAGTTTCAATGATGGTTTTCCTGGTGAGTCAAGAATAGGTAGAGGTTGATGTTTCTTGTTAGTAATCAGGTATGAGTAGGATAGATACATCAAGTAATTATATGTGGTAATGGATGGAGCATGTGCCATGGAGGTAAGACCCACATGTCATAATTGTGATGGGAGTGATTTGATCATTCGTTTGATGGTTGAGGTGGCATTTTGATCCAAGTGTGTGATAAGATCTACTGCTATCTGGTTCCTTTTGGAATAATGGATTAAAAATATAGATGTGTTATTTGATGGAGTCTGTGCATTAACACCAGGATCGAGATGAATTTGATATGACTAGAGAATGAGTCAGATATGAAATTTAACGGTGCTTGATATGACAATGTGATCGATTTTATGGGTGGTTGGTGATCTAATCATTGAATTTCACTAGAAATCATGTTTGGACATTGGTCTGGTAGTTTGAATGATCTTGGGATGACTAAAGTAATTAAGGAATCATGATTGGGTGATGTGATAGTGTATTTTCATGTGTGACCATGAAATTATTATAATGGTTAGCCAAATAAGGTTAGATTGGGTTTATCATATAGAATTAGCTGTAGTGAAATGGGAACTACAATGAGCAAGTAATTGGACTGTTGGAAATGTGTTTTATTATGAGATTCCAATTGCAGGGATTATTGTGGATTATAATCATATCTTATTCGGAGAGAATTATAATACAGAGCACTATAATCTCAGTGATAAATTAGTTGCAGAAACCACAGTTTCTCAGGATAGACTAACATGGGTAATCTAACATCATGTCCTGGGTTCCAAAAACTGGTTCCTCGAACAGATTGGTTACATGACCTCAGACCCACCTCCCAATATACCAGAGGTTGTTGACTAGCGGTGAGTTTCTATTGTCGATCATCAGGAGATAATACCCTCTTTTTTTTGTCATAATAAAACACTAGAAGAAATAAATAGAAAATAAACAATTAATGATATAACATTACCATAACAATTCAGTATCACATATTTAAAAAATTGGAAATACAATATGAAAAAATAAATAGTATACATGTCATGATAAAGTACGTGCTAAGTGTCAAATTAAACTCCAAATTAAAGACATCGAAAACTCCCAATTCGGTCCCAGACCACATATAGTTCCTTCATCAATGATCTATCCAAAATATCCATATAAAACATGGAATTTTCCCTTAGCCTATCCTACAATCAAATAATCTCTTCAGGTACTGATTAGGAAGACCGATTAGGGTGTGAGTACAACTCAGAAGGCCACCACCATCGACATCTAAAACAATATCCAATCAAAGAAAAGTTTATGTAGTTGTATAATGAAATAATTACATTTCACAAGAAAACAATTATGACATTATCAATCTATATTTATTTAACCACAAAACCCCTCGAGTTCCCATGGACACCCGTATCTCAATACATGGTTCAACTCATGCCAGAGTCTAAACTATTTTCATGGGATATCATAACTTTAAATTCCATTATAACCACTCTTTAATTCAAAATTTAATTCCCATGTTTTATTAATTCAATTCACATAGGAATAACCATGTTAGTATCCATTAATTCAAACAATTTAAAGACCATGTTACCATTAATTAGTTCATAC
The DNA here is from genome assembly GCA_963277665.1 of Viscum album. Taxonomy (NCBI): domain Eukaryota; kingdom Viridiplantae; phylum Streptophyta; class Magnoliopsida; order Santalales; family Viscaceae; genus Viscum; species Viscum album. The sequence goes on from OY728132.1 coordinate 797,972,459, forward strand.
TGGAATTCCAATGTTACCATTTATACATCACCCAATTGAATGACCATGTTCCAATTCATTAATTTACAAAATTGAATGACCATGTTACCATTAAATAATTTACACAATTGAATGACTATGTTAACATTCTTAATTCATGCTTGAATTCCCTTATTACCATTTATTAACACATAATTAATTCAACAATTAATTATACACATCAATTCAATTACTAATTCAACGATGAGTTAATCATTCCAATCCCATTAATTAATTCACAAATTAATTAATCATCTTAATGTACCATTACTAACTCAACAATTAGTCATCACATAATTCATCTTAATTAATTACAAAATTAATTAAACACAACAATCCCTTTAATTAAATCCACAATAAATTAATCACTAACCCATAATTAATTCAACAATTAATTATATCAATTCACCATATCAACATCTCATTATTAATTCATCAGTTATTAATCTCAAACCTACTCACTAGATATCTCATAATTAATTCACCAATTAATTATCTAAAATCAAAAATTCAATATCTCATAACTAATTCATCAATTAATTATATAAATCAACAATATCGACATCTCATAATTAATATTTTATTAATTATCTCAAAACGACTCAATATCTCATAATTAATTCATCAATTAATTATCTCAAATCAAAAAATCAATATATCATAATTAATTTATCATTTAATTATCTCAAACCACAGTCTTAATATCTCATTATTAATTCTATGATTAATTATCTGAAATCAACAAACTCGATAACTCATAATTAATTCATTAATTAATTATATCAAATCATCAAACTCAATATCTCATAATTAACTCATTAATTAATTATACCATTTGAGATCTCATTCTCCTATAATTAATTAATCAATTAATAATTCAACTCCAAATTTAATATTCTATAATTAAGTCATTAATTAATTATTCAATTGTGAATCTAATTATGCTATAATTAATTCAATAATTAATTATTCAAATCCCAATCTCAATATCTAATTATCAATTCATCAATTAATTATTCCATTGGAAATCTAATTATCCCATAATTAAAACAACAATTAATTATTCCAATTCACAATTCAATATTGCATAATTAATTCAACAAATAATTATCCAATTCACCATTTCCATAATCACAATAACACATTAATCAATTCAACAACTAATTAATCCAAACCCACAATAAAAACATTATATCCATTAATTAACTCAATAATTTATTATTCACATCAATTATATTAGTTAATTCCACAATTAATTAATCACATTCAATCCCTTAAATTATTCACCAACTAATTTTTCATGTCAATTTCATTAATTAATTTTACAATTAATTAATCGCATTAATCCCCTTCAATTAATTTTCAGATTAATTGTCCTGGTTAATTCCATTAAGTAATAATTAATTAATCCAATCAATACCATTATTTAATTCAACATTTAAATAATCACATTACTCCCATTAATTAATTCATCATTTAATTAATCCCATCAATCCCATTATTTAATTCAACTACGAAATAATGACATTACTCCCATTACTAAATTAATTGATTAATTAATCTCATCAATCCCATTATTCATTTAAACAATTAAATAATTACATTACTCCCATTAATTAATTCATCAATTAAATAATCCCATAAATCCCATTATTTAATACAAAAATTAAATAATAACATTTCTCCCATTAATTAATTCATCAATTAATTAATCATATAAATCACATTTCTTAATTAAATAATTAAATAATCACATTACATCCATTAACAAGAAAGATTAGGTAACAAGCATGCTCAGCCTTAAAAAATTATTAAGTAAAATAAATACACAGTGTGTGAAACATGAATTTCCACCAATACATGATAGTGTCCAACTCACCACCCAAAACAATGATACAAGACCCATATAGACAACACAAAGTTTGACAAAAAATAATTGAAAAACATTACCCTTAATAAACACCAAAATTCACAAAGAGATAGAGCCCATACTATGACCATATCATCCATCTGTGTGAAAATCCATCAGCCCCAAAAGTCATCACCTACGCAGTCGACAACCATATCCTAAGGTCATCCTGTATTCCAAATTCATCGCAGCTCCAACTACATAAGTTACCCTTGGATCGTATCACACTGTCACCGGAAATCATGACCATCCATCACCTAAAATTCCAAATGTCATCATCATTACTTCTACAAACGAGTGATGCTAAAAATATCACTTAACGATATCAAATCAAGGGCCTCCACCATCATGAGCGGCAAACATGCTCATCACTTTCGTGCTCCTCACCAGAGAAAGAAACACAATGAAGCTGGCACCTGAGTCCAAGGTCACCAAGTCGCCTTATGCAACCCTCAGCCTTTGTTCATCATCAGTTTGAAGCCCAAATCACCATCCTCAAAACCCATAACCTCTCGAGGTCACAGTATTCAACGCATACTGATAACAAGATCATATCACCACTTTTTTTTTTCCGGTAATCAATGTCAACCCTCACCCACAACCCGAGGCAGCCACATCCCAAGTAAAAAAAATGGTAGCCACCAAGATCCCACTATCACCAGCCCTAGTGACCAACATTAAGAGGAGCCTCTTGCCTCATCAACCACAAGATCAAATGTAACCACTGCCCACCATTATTTCTCCTCCGTTGATGAAAACCACACTGGTTTCCCACTACAAGAAGATTCTCCATCCAGAACATCGATGACAATTAACAGTTCCATCAAAATCGATTCAATGTCCCCAATTAATTCCTCAATTAATTTTATTGTCTCAATAAATTAAATAACCCCAATTAATTCCTAAATTAATTTTTCCTTCTCAATCAATTAAATAACCCCAATTAATTCTTCAATTAATTGTTCCATCTCAGTCAATTTAATATAATTATAATTAATTAAATTTTAACAATCTCAATCTCACCATTATTAATTCAAAAATTAGTTATTTCAAATCAAAATCCCAATATTATCAGAATTAATTCAATATTTAATTATTCAACATCTACAATCCAATTATCCCAAATTTTACAATTTCCACAATTAATTATGTCACCATATTAGTTAATTCAATCAAGAGCTCATTTTATAAATATCTAATAGAAATTATAAAATTATATACATGTAATTGAAGTCAAGACATTGAGATTATAATTATTGAACACCTAAATAAAGTTTGACAAAGAACACTTGTCAATGGAAATCCCCAATTTGATGTGGATTAATCAATAATGTACCAGAGAACATGATCTAGATCTGAAAATAATAATTCAAGATCGAAAAATCCAGATACCATAATCCTAGATCTATATCTAACAATACTATATCTAGATCAAAAATAAAGAGGATAAAATACCTCTAAAAGATAAGGGAGAGATGAGAGAGAAGGAGGAAAATCACACAGAATTTCATCCTCTTATAGGGAAGGAGTAGATCTTCAATACAAAATTTCAATCACCAAGAATGGAGGTCAGGAGACCTAGGGAATTGTCAGGGAGCCTCCAAAATTGTTAGAAACCATTAGGGGATGAGTGGGAGTATATTTGGGGTTAATAAAAAGGATCAATTATTCTAAAATATAATTTTCAGTTTAATTAAAACTGCACACACTTTTGCTTCCCAGGGTGCACAGTTTCCCTAGACCGCGTTCCTTAACTATGCCACTCTTCCATGGTGGTACATGATTTCTCATTTTAGGGTGAATAGTTTGGAAAACAATGAAATGGCCATTCAATTTCTATCTATCTTGTGTTTCATGGTTTGTTGGTCCAGGGTGAATGGTTTAGGAAAACCATACGCCAACCGTGCACTACCCAAACATCTTCAAAAAAATTTCAATTTTCACCCAAACACACCCCAAGGTAAAAACCAAATAAAAATTACTCAATAAAATGAAAAACAGTTCCTACAAATGATCTTGAGACATCTATAGAAAATTTATTGTTCTTATAATCTCCCCACCTTATAATTTTTCATCCTAGAGCTATAATACTAAGTGTCTATAAGATTCATAGACAAAACGATCGGGTCACTATTCCCTCAAATCCTCCTCTCTCTCCCACATTTTCCCCTTAACCCATTCATGTTTCCAAAATACATGAACTATCAATAAAATAATTCCCTATAACAATTTATATATTCAATCCATCACACGTATCATATACTCATCAAAGGATGCATATGTGTCAAGATCAACTTCCACAACATGCTCGAACAATTTCCCAAATCTGTGTTCCCAAAAACTGTAAGATAACCATAAAACATTGGCAGTTATAATTTCCATCTAAAATTGATAGGATAGGATGTACATCCACCACCTCCAAGGCCCACATGGACATTCCCCGAGGAATATAAGCATTATAATTATAGGTTTCTCATTTATAAAAACTCAATGACATAGATCCCACCATCTAGCTCCACATATACTACTTTATAAATGAAACCTATAAGGGGCACCATATCAAACCAAAACACATTCAATTAGATAAGCATAAATTTAGAGTTTTCTCTGCACACCCAGGATGATGTCAAGTTAGGGTACATGATCGTCACTAATTTGGTGGATGATAAGAATTTATTGGTGAACACCACCTCAAATCCGTAATTACTAATGTTTCCTCCCAATATAGAAATAACTGAATCTATCAAAAATATTAACCTTCCCTACCCGCCAATATCTCACCACACTGGTCCAAAACTAGATGGTCCCTCACACAACCTACAAACAAGTTCTCAAACTAGAAAAATTTCGCAACCCAAATCACCCACATCAAGGGAAAAATAAAATAAAATAAGGATTTTTATTTCAATACATTAACATAGCTTTCAAGAGGGATACACACAAAAATATAACATGTATTACTTCATTTTTTAACACCCCACAGTCAAAACCGCAGTAATATCTCTAACCTTAACCATATTACCTTTAGTTCATGATTAAAAAAAGGGTAAACTCGTTATAAGTATTCAAGTTTTCACATGAGGAACCCATTTATTCACATGTTTCATCATTTTACAATTACCAATTTCATATAGGAACAATTTTCCATTTAATTAACACAAGAAATAAAAAAATAGTTCATGTTTAACATTTTACCCAAAAAAAGTTTTTTATGGATGCATATGATGATGCATGTCAAGATTAATTCTGAGTACTAGGAATGATGCATGAAAACTAAACTCTCATGCCATACCGGGTGATGAGTAAAATGTCAGAAAACATCAACAACAATAATCAAATCACACCACAAGTGCATCACCCAAGGTATGACTATTTCTAGTCTCCTGTATGCCATTCCAAAATACGAAGACAAAATAAAAAGAAAAGAAAATAGGGATTTTATACCACATTGTAATGTCCCCGCATGGGCACCACACACCAATTCCCCGATCCAATCGGTCACATCACCTCAGGTGCACCTCACAATTTTCTAGAGCTAGTCGTCTTGCATCGAGGTTCTAATGCCGATCATGGGGATATTATACCCTCTTTTTTCATTATCAGAGTATAACACCAGAAGAAATAAATAGACAATAACCAAATAATTATATAGCATAATCAAAAAAATTTTGTATCACAAGATCACAAAAACTGGAAATACAATATCAAAACTAAACAATTGGAATATCATGCTAAAGTATGTGTGAATTTTCAAATGCAAATAAAAAGTAAATACTGTGAAAACTCCTAAGCGGGTCCTAAACCACTTTCAGTTCCCTTATTTGTGCTGCATCTCAATCATCCATCTAACACAAGGACTTTTCCATTAACCTATCATGCAATCATGTAATCTATTCAGGTACTCCTCAGGAATCCTGAGTAAGGTGTGAGTATAACCCAGTCAACCACCACCAACAACCTCTAAAATAATATCTAGTCAAATAATTGTGTATGTAGTTATATAAATAAATAATTACAATACATAAGTAAATAGTTATAAGATTATCCATCAATCTGTATTTAACCACATAACCCCCCATGTTCCCATGGACACCCATATCTCGATACCTCCTTTGGATCATGCTAGAGTCTGGACTATTCTCAAGGGATATCATAACTCAAATTGACATTATTAGCATACATTAATTCATACTTGAAATCCCATGTTAGTATTCATTAATTAAATTCACATATCAATGACCATGATACCATCCATTAAGTCACACAGTTGAATTACCATGTTACCATTCATTAGTTTATACTTTAATTCCCATGTTACAATTCATACTTCACACAATTTATTGACCATGTTCTCATTCCATAATTTATACCATTGAATGACCTTGTTACCATTAATAAACTTAAAAAATTGAATGACCATGTTTTCATTCATTAATTAATACCTGAATGACAATGTTACCATTTATCAACACATAATTAAATAAACAATTAATTATCCACATATATTATAGTAATAATTAAACAATTTTTTTATATAATACAAATCCAATTAATTAATTCACCAATTAAATAATCATCTTAGTCTCATTACTGATTCAACAATTAGTTATCACATAATTCCCCATAATTAATTCCCAAATTAATTAATCACAATAATATCTTTAATTAACTCATTAATTAATTAATCGCTAATCCATAATTAATTCCACAATTAATTATCTCTATTCACCATTTCAATATCTCATAATTAATTCATCAAATAGTTATCTCAAATCAACTAACTCAATATATCACAATTAATTCTATAATTTATTATCTAAAAAAACATAATATCTCATAATTAATTCATTAATTACTTATCTCAATCAACAATATTAATATCTCATAATTAATTCTATGATTATTTATCTTAAAAAACTGAATATATCATAATTAATTAATCAATTAATTATCTCAAATCAACAAACTCAATATCCCACAATTAATTCATCAATTAATTATCTGAATAAAAAATCTCCATATCTCATAATTAATTCTATTATTAATAATCTAAAATCAACAAACTCAATATCTTGTAATTAATTCATCAATTAATTATCTGAAATCAAGAAACTCGATATATCATAATTAATTCATCAATTAATTATAACATTGGAAATCTCATTATCCCATAATTTATTCATCAATCAATTATTCAACACCAAATCTCAATATTCCATAATAAGTTGAACAATGAATTATTCAATTAGAAATCTCCTTATCCCATAATTATTTCAATAATTAATATTCAACTCATGATATAAATATCTCATAATTAATTCATAAATTAATTATTCAATTGGAAATTTTATTATCCCATAATTAATTAAACAATTAAATAAAATTACCAGTTAAATATTCAATAAACAACTCAAAAATTAATTATTCCCCCAAATCCAAAAAAATTATATTCTTTGATAATTAATTCAGCCACTAATTATCTATCTCACCATTTCCATTATCAAAATGATCCATTAATTAATTCAACAACTAATTAATCCAAACCAACAATCATAACATTATATCCATCAATTAATTCTCCGATTAAATTTTCGCATCAATTCCATTAATTAATTCCCCAATTAATTAATCACATTAAACCCCATCAATTAATACACAAATTAATTTTTCACATTAATTATATTAATTAAATCTATAATTAATTAATCACATTAAATCCCTTAAATTAATCTTAAAATTAATTTTCTATGTCAATTCCATTAATTAATTCATATTTAATTAATCTCATCAATCCAATTATTTAATTAAAAAAATTAAATAATCCCATTAATTAATTAATCAATTAATGAATATCATCAATCCAATTATTTAATTCAATAGTGAAATAATCAAATTACTCTTATTAATTAATTCATCGAGTAATTAATCCAATCAATCCCATAATTTAATTCTATAATTAAATAATCACATTACTCACATTAATTAATTTATCAATTAATTAATCCCATAAATCCCCTTATTTAATTCAACCATTAAATAATCACATTATTCCTTTTAATTAATTCATCAATTAGTTAATCCTATTAATCCCATTATTTAATTCAACATTTAAATAATCACATTACTAAGACTAATTAATTAATTAATTTATTAATCCCATCAATCCCATTAATTAATTAATTAATTAATCAGATTATTCCAATTAATTAATTCAAAAATTAATTAATTAGATCCCAAGTACCAAAAATTCATATCATTAATTCATAAATTAGTTATTATAACTTAAATAATTGAATAACCCTAGTTAATCCATTAATTAATTATTCCATGTCAATCAACTAAACATCCCCAATTAATTATTCTTTTAATTGTTCTATCTCATTCAATTAAATAACCATAATTAATTCCTCAATTAATTTTTCTATCTCAATTAATTCAATAACCAAATTTATTTATTAATTAATTATTCCACCTCAATCAATTTAATATAACAATACTTAATTCGATAATTAATTATTCAATTTAAAATATCTCAATCTTTTTATAAATTATTCAACAACTAATTATTTCAAACCAAAATCCCAATATTTTCATAATTAAATCAACAATTAATTATTCAACATCTATAATCCCATTATCCCTAATTTTACAAATTCCACAGTTAATTAATTCACCAAATTAATTAAATCAATAAAGAAATCAATTTCTAAAAAACTAATTGCAATTTTAAAATTACATATCCATAATTAAAATCAAGACTTTGGTATTTGAATTATAGACCACTAACCTCATGTTTGATGATGAGCGCTCGCCAATTGAAATCCCAATCTGAATCGGATTGACTAAGAATGCAATAAAGAACACGACCATGATCTGAAAACCATAATTCATGATCAAACCATAAATATCCCATAATCATAGATCTATATATAACAATCCTAGATCCATATCTAATAAGACATAGGATAAATACCCTCTAAAAGACAAGGGATAGACGAGAGAGAAGGAAAATCACACTGGATTAGATCCTCTTACTAGGGAGGTTTAGATCTTCAATCTATACTTTTAATATCCATAAAAGGAGGTCAAGAGCCTTAGTGAATTGTCCAAGAGGCTAAAAAATTATGAGGAACCATTAGGGGATGAGTGGGAGTGGATTTGGGGTTAATATAGTGGTTTATCAATATTAAAATATAATTTTCAAGTTAAATAAAATTGCATGCATGGTTTTCTGCTTGTGGCCCACAGTTTCCCCAAATCGTGAACCTTAACCAAACACCTATTCTAGGGGCCACACAGTTTCTCATTTTAGGGTGCAATTTTTAGAAAACTTTGCACTAACTATGCAATAAATCTTTACGTAGGGTTGAATGGTTTGTTGACCCATGGTGTATGGTTTGGGAAAATCATGCGTCGACCGGGTACAGCCCAAACTTCTTCAAAAAAAATTCAATTTTCACCCAAATTCACCTCAAGGTAATACAAAAACGATATGTACTAAATACAAGGAAAAAAATTAATTATATAAAATCCTGAGATATCTGTATAATAGTTTGAGTACTTATAATCTCCCCACCTTATAATAGACTATCCTTGAGTAGCACTCCTAAGTGTCCTTCAGATTTTGAGTCAAAAATATTGGGCCACTGTGCCCTCATATCCACTTATTTATACTCCATTTCCTTTATAATCCTTTCATTTTCACACAATACATGAACTATAATCACTACATTTCAACATACAAGTTTCTCATTATGATCCAACACACGTTTTAAATACTCCTCAAAGGATGCATCTATCTCAAGATCAACTTACAAAACATTCCCAATACATTTCCCAACTCACTGTCCCCAACAAGTAAAATAACAATATCCAACATTGGCACTTATCCATCAATCTAAAACCTCATGTATATGATTTACATCCACCACTTTCAAGGCCCACCTAGCCTTTCCTTGAAGAATTTAAATAAGCTTTTTATAGGTTTCTCATTTATAAATAGTCGATGGGGTACCTCCCACCATCCAACTCCACAAATATAACTTCATAAGCACAACCTCTAAGGGGAACCATATGCAATTGAAATACATTTAGGTTTCTAGGAGTAAATCTAGATCTTTCTCAGCATACTTAGGATGATGTGAAGGTAGGGAACATGATTGTTTCTAATTAAGTGTATGATAATAAGTTTTCAGGGAAAACCACCTCAAATACTCCATTATCGATGTTTCCTACCACTATAGAAACACCATAATCTTTCAAAAGTCTTGGCCTTACTTTCCCACCAATATCTCACCACGCTAGTCTAAAACCGGACAACCCCTTGCACAACCAACAACCATGTTCTCAAACTAGGGCATTATCACTACAAAAACAAACCACATAAAGGTAAAAATAAACATCACAATGGATTATAATTTCGCCACATTAAAACACTTATCAAGAGGTATTTACACAATACCATAATAGGTCTTTCCCCATTTTTTCCCACCACATGGTCAAAACTGAGGAACTGTCACTACCCTTAACTATCCAACCTCTTGGTCAGGTTTAACAAAGGTTAAAACCATTATAATTATTTATTTTTCACTTTAGACACCCATTTATTCAAATATTGCATCATATTAAATTTATCAATTCCATATAGGCACCATTTTATATTTAATTCACACAAGCAAGGAAAAAATAGTTCATGTTTAACAACTTACCCAAAACCTGTTATCCTTGTGTGGCTAAGATGATGCATGAAAAAAATCATCCTAAATGTCTATAATAATGCCTAAAAAATCAACTCATGTTCTAAACTGCACCATTAGTCAAATATCAGAAAACCCCAAAAATATTAATCACTTCACACTACAAGTGCATCACCCATGGTGTAGTAATATTCAACTATAATTGGAAACAACAATGACAAGAATCCCAACCTGGGTACTTGAGTTCTTCCCCATACATGGGTTAGATACTCCCATGACAGAGCTCATAACTAAGGCATGAATCTTCCTAGTCACTGGTCTACCTTTCCTAAAAAGTAAGAAAAAAAGAAAAAGAAAAATGAAAATAGGAATTAATAAAACTTTATAACATCCTAGCCTAGGTGCCACACACTGGTTAACTGAGCCAGTCAGTCACATGACCTCAGGCTTACCTCCCAAAACTACAGAGGCTATCGACTAGAAGTAAGGGTCTAATGTCGATAATGGGGAGACTATACCCTCTTTTCTTCTTTATCAGAGTAAAACACCAATGAAAATGAATATAAAATAACCAAATAATGATATAACAAAAACCAAAAAAATCCAGTATCACAAGATAACCAAAAATATAAATAAAATATCAAAACTAAATAGTAGATATGTCATGCTAAAGTATGTGCCAAGTTTCAAATGAAACTCAAAAGTAAGGACACTAACATCCCAATCGGGTTACAAATGACATATGGTTCCCTCATCCATGCTCCATCCCAATTAGAAATCTAAAATTGGGCCTTTTCCCTTAACCTATATTACAATCAAGTAATTCATTCGGGTAATGATTAGGAAGCCTGAGATCTGTGTGAGTATAACTCAATAGTCCATCACCAATGATGTCTAAAATAATATCTAGTAAAATATCAGAGTATGAAGTTGTATAATGAAGTAATTACAATTCCAAATTAAATACTTATCACATTATCAATATATCTTTACATAACCATATAAACCCCCGGGTTCCCATGGACACCTATATCTCAATACTTACTTCATCCCATATTGGAGTCTAAACTATTCCGAATGGATATCATAACTCAGAATGACATTGTTACAATTCTTTAATTCATACTTGATTTCCCTAGTTACCATTAATTAATTAAATTCACACATGAATGGCCATGTTACCATCCATTAATTAACAAAACTGAATGACCATGTTACCATTTATTAGTTCATACTTGAATTCCCCTATAACCTTTCATACCTCACCCAATTGAATGACCATGTTCCCATTCCTTAATTTACACAATTGAATGACCATGTCACCATTCATTAATTAACACAATTTAAGGACCATATTACCATTCAATTATTCGTAATTGAATTCCCATTTTATCGTTCATCAACCCATAATTAATTCAAAAAATAAAATCATCAACAACAATTCCATTACCAATTCAGGAATTAGTTAATCATATCAATCCCTTTAATTAATTCACTAATTAATTAAAAATTTCAATCTCAATACTAATTCAACAATTTTCCATCACATAATTACCCTTAATTATTTTCCTATTAGTTTAGCACATCAACTAATTTAATTAACTCAACAATTAATTAATCACTAACCCATAATTAATTATACATTTAATTATCTAAATGAAATAAACTCAATATCACAAATTTAATTCATCAATTAATTATCTAAAATCAACAAACTGAATATATCCTAATTAATTATTCAATTAATTATCTTAAAAGAAAAATCTCAATATCTCATAATTAATTCTATGATTAATGAAATCAAATAAAAAAGTAAATATCTCATAATTAATTATCTCAAAACAACAAACTCAATATCTCATAATTAATTCATCAATTAATTATTCCATTTGAAATCTCATTAAACCATAATTAATACATTAATTAATTATTCAACCCCAAATTTCAATATTCTATATTTAATTCATCAATTAATGAGTTAATTGATATCAAATTATCCTCAAATTAATTTAAATTTTTTTTTCAACTCCCAAACTCAATATCCCATAATTAATTCATAAACTAATTATTCAACTGTAAATTACATTATCCCATAATTAATTCAACAATTCATTATTCCAATTCAAAATTCACTATTCCATAGTTTATTCAAGAGTTAATTATTCCCCAGAACCCTACAATTTCAATACTCTGAAAATTAATTCTTCAATTAATTATCCAAATAACCATTTCCATAATCTCAATGATCCATTAATTAATTTAATAACTAATTAATCCAAACCAACAATAACAACATTATATCCATCAATTAATTCACCAATTAATTGTAAGCATCAATTCCATTAATTAATTCCATAATTAATTAATCACATTCAATCCATACGATTAATTCACTAATTAATTGTTCATGCTAATTGAATTAATTAATTCCAAAATTATTTAATCACATTCAATCCCTTCAATTAATTAATTGATTAATTTTCAATTTCAATTCCATTAATTAATTCACAATAAATAAATCCCATCAATCCCATTAATTATCTATATAATTATGTATTCACATTAATCCCATTAAATAATCTATAAATTAATTAATCCCACCAATCCCATTATTTAATTCAACAATTAAACAAAAAAATTACTCCCATTAATAAATTCATCAATTAATTAATCTCAATAATCTCATTGTTTAATTCAACAATTAAATAATCATATTAATCTCATTAATTAATTCATCAATTACTTAATCCCATCAATTTCATTATTTAATTCAGTAATTAATGAATATTATTAATTCCTTTAATTAATTTGTCAATTAATTAATCTCATCAATCTAATTATTTAATTCAACAATTAGGTAATCAAATTACTCCCATTAATTAATTAATCAATAAATTAATCCCATCAATCCCACAATTTAATTAAAAAATTAATTAATCATTTTATTCCAATTATTTAATTTAACAATTAATTAATCATATCAACAATCACAAAAATTCCACAAATTAATTAATCAATTTGTCATTATAACTTAAATAGTTCAATGACCCTAATTAATTCATCAATTAACTGTTCTATCTCAATCAATTTAATATCCCCTATCAATTTCTCAATTAGTTTTTCTATCTAAATCAATTAAATAACTCCAATTAATTCCTCAATTAATCATTTTATCTCAATAAATTCAATAACCCTAATTAACCCCTCAATTAATTGGTCCATCTCAATCAATTTATTATAAGAATAATTAATTCAAACATTAATTATTGAATTAAAAAATAACAGTCTCTCCATAATTAGTTAAAAAATTAATTATTTTAAATCACCATACCAATATTCTCATAATTAATTCAACAATTAATTATTTAACATCTATAATCCCATTATCCCCAATTTCACAATTTCCTCAATTAATTAATTCACCAAATTAATTAATTCAATCAAGAACTCAATTGCTAAACATTTAAGAGAAATTATATAGTTACACACACATAACTAAAATATAGACTTTGAGATTTGAATTATAGACCACTGAACTCAAGTTCGACAAAGAATTCTTGCCAAAAGAAATCCCCAATCTGAAGAAGATCAATGAAGAACGCAGTGAAGAATACAATCTAAATCAAAAATCCAAATTCATGACAGAACCATCCAGACCCCATAATCGTAAATATATATAAAACAATAATATATCTTGATCCAACAAGATAGTTGATAACCTTCCTCCAAAATATTAGGGAGAGATGATATGGAAGAATGAAAATCACACAGGATTAGTCCCTCTTACTAAGGAAGGTGTAGATCATCAATCTAGACATTAAATCACCATGAATAGGGGTTGGGATCCCTTGGGAGCCTCCAAAATCCTGAGGAACCATTAGGGGTGAGTGGGTGTCAATTTGGGGACAATATCGTTGTTCAGGTATTTTAAAATAGAATTTTTGTGTTAATTAAAACCACATGCATGGTTTGTTGGTCGGGGCCCACAGTTTCACATAACCATGTGCCTTAACAATGTGATTCTTCTTGAGGGAGGGGGAGGGGGGGTTGTATGGTTTCTCTTTTTAGTTCACATGGTTTTGAAAACCTTGTGATAGTCATGCAATACCTCTTGGTCCAAGGTTTCACGTTTTACTGGGCTAGGGTGCAAAATTTGGGAAAAACATGCCCCCACTATGCACTTCCCAAAATTCTTCAAAAATTGTCAATTTTCACCTAAACTCACCCCAAGGTAAAAAAAAATTAATAAATACAAGGAAAAAGAGAATATTTAAATGTGATTGATAAATCTATAGAAATGTTCGTGTTCTTACAATCTCCCCACCTTATAACTTCTCATCATTGATTGAATAAAAATTAATTTTTTATTATCAAAACAATTTTGGAGAAAAAGTGAGAAACAAAAAAATTAGTCTGAAAAAAAGAATAACACAAGTAGAAAAAAACCCAGAAAAAACTGCCAGACCTACCCCATCCCAATAATTGTGCCATGACAGAAAGTCTTCACCAACACAGGACTCTTCTACAAGCAGTCCCTGTAGAAGTGCATGGGCATGGTACCGATGGTAGATCCGTACCCTCTAAATAATCCCAATATAAAAGGCCAACACTAATGAATAATTTTGTCTCTAGTCACCTTCCGACATATATCTAAGTAGAGAGCTGGAAACGAGCACCAAAAATCCAAACAAAGACAGAAAACAAGAAGATCTGAAGGAGTGCACGTCACTCACAAATAATCCTCTCAAACTGACCGACCAAAACCACCAGCGTAAACAGAATCATTAAGGAGAAACATAATATTACCTGAATCTCTCTCCCTAGGATTCTGAGTTAAAAATATCCAGCCACTGTGACCTCATATCCACTTATCTCTCCCATATTTCCTATTTAACCTATTCATATTGTCACAATACATAAACTATCGGCATAGTTTTTCCGTAAAACACTTTATCACTGTGATCTATCACATGTATTAGATACTCCTCAAAGGATGAATCTATATTAAGGTCAAATTACACAACATGCCTAACACATTTCCAAACTCACTATTCCCAAAAACCAAAAGAACCCAATCTAAAACTGGTACCTAGACTTTATATCTAAAAGTGCATGGACAACACGTACATCCACCACCTCCAAGGCTCACCTTGAATTTCCTATAGGAATTTAAAGAAGATCCTTACATGTTTCACATTTATAAATAGTATATGGTGTACCTACCACCATCCAGAACCACATATAACACTTCATAGGTGCAACCTTTAAGGGGCCCCGTATCCAACCAGAACACATTTAGGATGACTGGTGTAAATCTAGATCTTTCTCAGCCAACCCAGGATTATGTTAAGGTAGGGGACCCGATCATCACTAATTAAGTGTACACTATGATGTATTCAGTGAAAAGAACCTCAAATCCCCCCTTACTAATGTTTCCTCCCACTATGTAAACACCCTAATCTATGGACATTCACAATCTTCCTTTCCAGATAACATCTCACCGCCCTGGTCAAAAACAAGAAATTCCCTCACACAACCTACAACTGTGTTCTCAAACTAAGTAATTATCACTACCCAAACCACCCACATCAACAGAAAAATAAATAACACAAAGTATTCTCATTTTACCCCAATTACATAGTTATCAAGAGGTATTTACATAAACCATAAGTAGTCATTCCTACTTGTTCACGCAACACAGTCAAAACTGATGCACTATCTGTACCATTAAGTATCTTACCTCTATTTTATTGTTAATAAAGGGTAAAATCATTATAATTATTCATGTTTTCTCATTATACAACCATTTATTCACATATTTCATTATTTTACAATTCTCAATTTCATAGAGGTACCATTTTAAATTTAATTCATATAAGAAAAGAAAAAACAGTACAAGTTCAACAACTTAACCAAAACCTATTTCCATGCATGACTAAGTTGATGCATGTCCACAATAATCTTGATTTCCTAGAATTACTCATGAAAACGTAACTCTTATGGCATACCATGACATGATTCAAATCTCATAAAACCTCAAAAAAATTATCACAACACACCAAAAGTGTGTAACCCATGATGAAACAATATTCATCTATAATAGTAAACAATTATAACAACAATCTTACCCTAGGAACTTGGGTTCTTCCATGTACATGGGTTAGATACTCCCCTGAATGAGCTCATAAACAAGGCATGAATCTTCATAGTATCTTTTATAACTTTCCCAAATAGTAAGACAAAATAAAAAGAAACAAAAACTAGGCTCTGATACCACTTTGTAACATCCCAACCCAGGTTCCACGCACTAGTTCCCCAAGCTGGTTAGTCACATGATCGTAGGCGTGCCTCCTCTAAAGCTAGAGGTAGATAACTTGCAATAAGGGTCTAATGTTGACCATGGGGATACTATACCCTATATTTGTATCTATCATAATAAATCCCATCATAAATAAATAGAAAATAACAAAATAATTATATAACATAACCAGAAAAATTCAGTATCAAAATATGACCAAAACTAGAAAAAAAATATCAAAATTAGAAAAGTAGAAATGTCATGCTTAAGTATGTGCCTACTGTCAAAATTATTCTCAAAAGTAAAGATGTTTAAAACTGCCTAGAGTGTCACATATGGTTCCATCATTATTGATCAATCCAAATCATCGATCTAACACATGGACTTTTCCATTAACTTATCCTGTAATCATATAATTTATTCGGGTACTGATCATGTAGCCTAAGTAGGATGTGAGTACAACTCAGTCGGCCACCACCAACAACGTTTAAAACAATATCCAATCAAAGAATAGTGTATGAAGTTGTATAAATAAATAATTACAGTTCATATGTAAACAATTATCACATTATCAATCAAATTTATTTAACCACATAAACCATCGAGTTCACATGGACACCCATATCTTAATACCTACTACGACCCATGCTGATGT
Source organism: Viscum album (assembly GCA_963277665.1). NCBI lineage: Eukaryota > Viridiplantae > Streptophyta > Magnoliopsida > Santalales > Viscaceae > Viscum > Viscum album. The sequence continues at coordinate 797,990,035 of OY728132.1, forward strand.
CTGAACTGTTACCAAGGGATATCATAGCTCAGAATGAAATTATTACCATTCATTAATTCATACTCCAATGACCAAGTTACCATTTATTAATTCGATTCAAAAATGAATTAACATGTAAATATTCATTAATACACACAATTTAATGACCATGTTACCATTCATTAGTTGATTCCGGAATTCCCAATTTACCCATCATACTTCACACAATTGAATGACCATTTTCCCATTAATTAATTTTTATAATTGAATGTCCATATTACCATTCATTAATTTACACAATTTAATGACCATGTTACCATTAATTAATTCATACTTAAATTCCCATGTTACCATTCATCAACGCATAATTATTTCAAGAATTAATTATCCACATAAATTCCATTAATAATTCAATAATTAGTCAATAAAACCAATCCCATTAATTAATTCACCAATTAATTAATCATATCAATATCATTTCTAATTCAACAATTAGACATCACATAATTCTTATAAATTAATTATTAAATTAATTATGTTCAAAAACCCCTTTAATTAATTCGAAAATTAATTAATCACTAATCCATAATTATTTAAACAATTAATTATGTCAATTCACCATCCTAATATCTCATAATTAATTTATCAATTAATTATCTCAAATTAACTAACTAAATATATCATAATTAATTCAACAAATAATTATATCAAATCAACAAACTAAATATCTCATAATTAATTTTTAAATTAATTATCTCAATCAACAATCTCAATATCTCATAATTAATTCTATGATTAATTATCTCAAATCAAAAAACTCAGTATCTCATAATAAATTCATCAATTAATTATCTCAAATCAATAAAATAAATCTCTCATAATTAATTCATCAATTAATTATTTCAATCAATAATATCAATATATCATAATTAATTCTATGATTAATTATATCAAATAAAAAAACTCAATATCTCATTATTCAGATATTAATTATCTCAAATAAAAAAACTCAATATCTCATAATTAATTTGGCAATTAATTATTCCATTAGAAATACTATTATCCCATAAGTAATTAATCAATTAATTATTCAACTCTCGATATCAATATTACATAATTAATTAATCAATTGGAATTCTCATTATCCCATAATTAATTCAACAATAAATTATTCAACTCCCACTATCAATATCCCAAAAATAATTCATCAATTAATTATTCAATTGTAAATCTCATTATCCCTTAATTAATTCAATAATTAATTAATCTAATTGACAATTCAATATTCCATAATTAATTCAACAATTAATTATTCCCACAGATCCCATAATGTCAATACTTTAATAATTAATTCGTGAATTAATTATCCAATTCAGAATTTCTATAATGATAATGACCCATTAATTAATTCAACAACAAATTAATCCAAACCAACAATCCCAACATTATATCCATCAATTAATTCACTAATTAATTATTCAAATGAATTCGATTAATTAATTCCCCAATTAATTAATCAAATTCAATCCCTTCAGTTCATTCACCAATTAACTGGTCAAGTCAATTCTATTAATTAATTCCATAATTAATTAATCATAATCAATCCATTCAATTCATTATCTAATAAATTATCCTTGTCAATTAAATTAATCAATTCATAATTAATTAATCCCATCAATACCACTATTTAATTAAACAATTAAATAATCAAATTACACCCATTAATTAATTTATTTATTATTTAATCCCATAAATCCCATTATTTAATTCCATAATTAAATAATCACATTACTCCAATTAATTTATTTATTTATTAATTAATCCCATCAATACCATTATTTAATTCCACAATTAATTAATCAAATTACTCTAATTAATTAATTAATTAATTAATTAATTATTCCCATCAGTCCCATTATTTAATTCAATAATAAAATAATAACATTACACCCTTTAATTAATTTATCAATTAAATAATCCCATTGTTTATTTCAAAAATTAAATAATACCATTACTCCCATTAATTAATTTATCAATTAATTAATCCCATCAATCCCATTATTTAATTAAATAATTAATTTATCATAATATTCTCATTAATTAATTCAACAATTAATTAATCTGATCTATAATCAAAGAAATTCACATAATTAATTCGTGAATTATTTATTCCAACTCAATTACTGAGGTAGGAAATCCATTGAAAACACACCTATAATAATTAAATTTTATTTATGTATGCATGTGATATATTTCCTCTCCACTAAGGGTGATGAATGAATTATTTAAAATGAATTGGAATTTTAAAATCAGATTCCCACGAATGGACTGAAAAAGTGAAAAGTTCCACGATGGAACCTTGTACACTGGATTGCAGAATCAGCCACCAATAATCGAGGTCCTGATTATAAATGTATGCCTTGTAATATATGGACCTAGATGGGTGGTATTTAAGTTATCTTAGTAAACTTTGTGGATAGAAATAGGTGCATGGGTGACCTCATAGTAAAGGGATGTATTATGGATGGAGGTGATTGGAAAGGGCAGTCCATGTGAGAACCTTGATATTACTTAATTCCATTGGGATAATAGAGATGAGAATAAGGTGATTGAATCTCCCTAGATGATATTTTAATACATTGGTTGGTAGAATATTGGCATACCAATGATAGGTTAGCTGACCATCCTAATGTGACTTCCAAAAGAGAGATAGGAATGTTTCCATCTCTTTAGACCTATTCTAGTGAGAATTTTATCAAGAGGTTAACATTGACTTAGTATGTTTTTGATGATAATGAGGTATGTGATGTTCTCCAAGTGATCATAATTGACCCAAGGGATGATTTTGAGATAGAGGAACACATGTAAGGTGTTCGTGATATGATGTGATAGTGGGAACCACTATGAGTTCCCAAATGATATGATGAACTCCAAGAGGGTGCATGTGAAAAAGGGGTGTGATAATTTTAGGTGTCACCTTTGAACTTGAATCATTTATGTGAACCTGATATGGATATTGTATTTGATTATAGATTCTTCATTTGATAGGTAGACCTATTTTTGTGATATGGGCCTGGGAGGATGGCCAACCCTTATGTGATTTTTATTATGGGATGATTCAGGTGGAATACACTGGCCACTAAGATATATAAAAATACATGTGATGTCATGGATATTCTCCTTGTATATTCCATTGTTCTTGAAAATATGAAAATCCTAATTATGGTATCCTATAACTTTACTACTGAACCTAATATTTTGATTCCCTTGAAATTTCTTCATAGAATTTGTGTAGTGGGTGAAATATGCATAGGAAGCCTCTATATTGATTTGAATTTCCTTGGACGTTTTCCTTAGAATGAGGGTATGAGATGAGACCCTTCCAGGTGGCCTCTAAGTTGATCCATATTACCTAGGATATGCTCAAATGAATCGATCATTAACCATGATAGTACTAGATTACAAAAGAACTTCTCCTATGAATTAGATATAGGCATGATATAGGTTTAAATGGTTGTGTGGCATGTTCATAGATACTCTGACACTAGATGAATTAGGATTCATTCAATTTTGGGTGTCACATCAGAACCTGAGGATTGACAATGGTAATTTATTTATGCTTCCATAGTTTATTTGTTTATTTATCTAAGCATACCATTTATAAATTCACATATTTATAGGTTATATAAAAGACCACATTGGTGGTTCCTTACAGAGTTGTACTCACACCCTAATTGGTAAAAAAACCTTTGGGTACCCATGAAAATCTTCATTGATCATCAGTTCTAGATGGGTAAAGACCCAAGATTTGAATATTGAGTTGGATAGCTTGAAAAAAGTTAGTAGATAGATTATGTATGAATCAGGTACGTATTAGATACTCCTATCATTATTATTTTATTTATCTCATATTTTTGATGGGCCTAGAGGGTGATTAGTCATCGTGTTCTTGAAGGCCCATGAGTCTGCATGACTATATTTCTCTACATATTCATTTCATATCGAATTGATGTTTAATAATTTATTCATCCTACTATGATGATTATTATTGGATATTTCTGAGATATTTTATTTTATTTATCACCTTGATATGGAGGCATAATCTCCCTATGGTAACTCCCTATATCCCGGCTGCAATTCAACATCTTATGGAATATAAGGATGCACACCCAATGTTATGTAGTGACCCTATCTAGTTACTGTTAAGTGTAAACCAGGATTTGAAAATTATAGGCCATGTTTTAGAAGATTATATTTAGTGTATTAATATTTAAATATTCTTCCCATAAATAAAACAATATAGGATTTAGATATTTATTGGAATTGATTAAATTGATCACTATGATTGTTCTATAAAGAAAAAATACCATAGTGCGTAAAAAGGCACATAGCTTGGTTTAGTTCGTGTATATGATTAAACCTATGGATGGATGTTTTCAAGAATCATTTTCCTAATTTTTTTCTCAATTATACTAACGCGCACACACTATTACTAGTATTATTATTTTAAGTTTAACCTTGCTAGCCTTTTATAACTTCAATAACAACTCCACTACCAAACTGATATAAATTTTTTGTATTAGTTATTAAATTTGTAGAAGCAGTATGTATTTAAGAAATTAATGATCCAATTTTTTTATAGTTATTCATCCTTATATCAATATGGACTAATCCCTTATAAAAAAATTGTATCAATATATCATTATTAATTTGATTGTGGGGATATATTGAAAACTGTCTATTAATCATTTTCTAATAGTAATTTAATCTTTATTCATGGGCTTGTCCAATGGAAAAAATTTCTTCAAAATGGACCCAGTTTGAGATGTAGGGAAATAGTTTTCTAGGAAAATATTATTATGATTATTCCAAATTCCAATGGGAGTGGTTTGTGAGTTTTAAAAACACCCTTTATCCACTTTGTCAAATAAAAAAGGCAACATTCTCATTTTTATTTCTTCTTTTATCATACCATGTGGATTTATTGTGAAATATACTGATTTGGAATCAAATAACCATCAGGAAAGTCCATATGAACCTTTCCCTATGATCATTTTTTGAGTTCTCATATCTCTACATGAAAAAGATAAAGAAGGTTCTATATACAATGGAAATGGGGAAATAATGAAATATTGGGAAAGGAAGAGACTATATATAGGTTTTCATTAAAATATCTAGTCGTAAGACACTAAAAAGGATGACTAATAAATTAATAAGTCAATGAATTTTTGAGTAATACAATGTTTTCTATCTAAACTCACCATGACAATTCTAAAGGGAATGCGTTATAACTATATAAAAGGAGTGATTATTTATATCCAAATGATAATAAAAATTTATATGACCTAGTTCTTATAGTTCAAAAACATATGAAATACGTCTTGAAAATTTTAGAATATTTCCATGACTCTAAGAGAATAAATATAAGGACCTAGCCTTAAAACATTACATAATCTTAAATTAATTAAATAATTCACATTGAGGATCTTATCAGGTTTAGAGTTTAAGAGAATTAAGCTATAACTATTAAAATAAATCTCAATAATTACAAATTAGATACTTCTACTCAGTTTCCATTTTTTTCACAAAAATAAAAAAACTCTTGAAAAAAATAGTCATGTCTAGTTCCATGTTTTAGACAACATTACTTTTCCTTGATCACATCCTTGACCCTATTCATCTTTAAGTCCTGTGAAAAAAATTTCAAAACTTGGGATGAGCATAAAAAGATCAGTAAGGGTTATAAATAAAGCAATAAAGCATTTTTTCAACATTACATACATAACATAAGCTCATTAACATACCTCATGAAATCATAAGATTTATGAATAACACATAGAAATCATAAATCATAAAGGTAACTTGTGGCATCCATATCATACTTACATTGTAGCTATCACAATTATGTATGGAGTTGCATTTGGAATACCCATCACAATATATTCCCTAAATCTCTTAGGAGAAACATTCACTTTTACCTATGTCATGTTACTCAATGCATTGGAGATCAATCTCAGGATCACCCACCTTAGGTTCATGATGGAACCACCTGTATACATAAACAATGCCCAAGAATCATAACATATTCAGAACACATAAAAAAAACATAAAGTAAAGATAACATTTCCGCAATTCAATCACAATATATAATTTAAATATATTGAAATAAAAAACAATTATCAAAACCATTTTCAATACCAAAATACGTGAAAGACTATATGGTATTTATTTTCCTTTTAAAAAAATTGCAGCTTGTTAAGGAAGCCAAAGATCAAATAATACTCACGGCAGCGGAAAGGTCGTTGTCACCGTGTATGTTAAAAGAAAGATTATTTTTTGTCGTTTAGTAAAATGCTTAGTTGAGAAAAGATTCATTTTGAATAAAAGTAAAAGTCAAATGGTTCTATACAAAGTATAAAATAAAGTCTCGTATAAAACTAAATATGCCACAATGAAAGGATATTGAGACGAAGTCCCTTACCTCATGTCCGATTTGACCCGTTCATTCTTTAATATCCAAAATAATAAAATAAAGTTAATTTATACTTGCTTAATATCATTTTTTAAGTTTATTATTATTTTTATATCACTTATTACAATGTTATAAACATTATTTAATCATTTAAGTTAATAATAGACATTTTTTTCGATATTTGGTACTTGAGTCAAAAATGAACTACTTATAATTACAAGTTGTTCATGTGGTCAAATATCCATTATGTCCAGAATGATATTCATGATTTAGATATCATATATATTATAATATCCAGTATATTTATGTATTTATAATAGTACATAACATTTGGAGATAAGAAATGAAATGCACCGTTCATGGAGACAGTAAGTCGTACATACGCATGAACGCTACTTTAATTTCTATTTCTTATTTTAATGCAATTAAAACATAATGATACATAGTTATATTATAATTTTAGTATAATATCACATATAATATCATTAAATCCATCCTTTATATATCACACATATGGCATTAATGAGTCACATCACTTTGAGAGGGTGGTAGTTCACATTTCCTCAAATGAAGCCATCACGTTTACCCATAATGGAAACCATAAAGGTATGATATAAATGAAAAATACAGAAGAATAAATAAAAAATAAAAATAATATATATCATATATAAATATAGTTCCATCATAATGGCCCCCATGAGAGGTGGCAGGAGATAATTGAACAATCATCATTTCGTGAGGCGTTGGTTTTCCATCCATAGAAACAGTATGTTCTTTACCCATTAGATGGTGGTGTGTGTATTTGTAGTTACAATAATTCTCATAAAAACATCCTAGTATATTTAATATAGAGTTTTTGTTATAAAAGAAAGGAATAAAAAGAGTTTATGGGGTTCTATAAGTAAAATAAAACAAAAGAACTTAAGTGAAGAAGTTACCTTTAAATCAGGTAACTCTCTTTGGTTTGAACCAAAGGGGTTTGTTGAAGTGCCTTCTGCCTAAGTTATGGATTATAAGAGGAGGAGAGAGATGCAGGGAGATTAATTGGGCAGATTTTGGATAATCAAAGGGGATTGAGAGGTGTGAAGAATGGGTTAGAGGAGAGAAAGTTTTATAAGGGGGAGGAGGGGCTATTTAAGAAAGTGTGAAAATATTATTTTATTACATAAGGATTTTCGGTTTCTAAATATCCAAAACTTATTAAATTCGAAGATAAAAGGACTCATGGTCGAAATAAAATCATCCAATAAAAATTGTAAAGGTTTTGGATATTATTTTAATCACCAAACATTATTTATTTAAATCATTTATTAATGAGGTAAACACGACATCATTATTGTGTCATAAATAATTTAATTTATTTAATGTGTAAAAATTATAAAAATAACCATGATGTAGGAAATATTTTGTTATTTTGAAATAGTATTTATATTATAAAATATAACTTATATAACCCTATGTAAAAATTAATTAACTAAAAGATATTTGTTTATGTAATTTTTGTCTTTACATTAAGTTAATTAAAATAAAGTGTCACTATCACTCCCAAGTGGCCCCATGGGGTCCCATAATTGACCCAAGGATGCCCATGGTCGAATGTGTATCAAATAATAAGATTATGAAATATGTTAGAGTGATTTTATATATTTATAGTAATATTGTTTTACTCTTTTTTACCAGATTTACCCTTTAACCATGGTAAATAAAATATTTAATGAAGTAAATATTCATAATGTATAAAAATAAAAGTTACCTATTTAAAAAATTTATACCTCCTAATTTCAAATATGGAATCTATTTTTACAAATTCAAAACACAGAGGAGGCAGAAATTAATTTAAAATTAATTTCCACTGTCAAAACAAAAGGTGTGTTTTTATGAAACAAAAACTATCAAAAGATTGACACTTGTTTATGTCCAATTTCAAAGTAAAATTAATTACAAAAACCAAAATTGGATTAAATTGTAAAAATATAATCTAATTACACTTTAAAACCAATTAAAAAGATAATATAACCATATAAATAAATTATATTAAAAGACAGTTTTGAATTAAAATACATCATTTTTCACTTTTCATTAAAAATTGAATTTTATCCGAAAAATACCAAAATTTTACCCAAAGTAAATTTTGATGTCCCGATTCTAAAGAAGAATTTTATTTGGTTAAATAGTACCTATAAAAGTTAATAAAACTATATTTAAAGATGGTTCTCCATCAAAAGGCATGAAATCAACCTTCGAAAGTAAATTATGCTTAAAATTAGATTCATTCACATTTTAAGCGTCTTACTTTTATTGGATAAAAGTAAAAACATTTAACAAACATGTATAATAATATTATAGTTAGTTCTATTCATTCCCACCAATAAAATGTCTATGCATTAACTACCATTTAAAATAATAATATTATATTATTATTGTGCAAGGTAAGATTTCAAAGAAACCCGTTGTTTCATATCGTGTACGCCATCGAACATAGAAACCCCATTAAGGTAAAATTTATATTTAATTCCTAAAATATTAATTAAAAATAAAATGTATTATTTATTTATTTACCTGGGAAGTTAATTCCTTCCCCCCTTTTAGAAATTGCGTCCTCACAATTTTATTCACTTAGCAAATAAATTGGGGTATTTATCCCTCATAACACTTTTATATTACCACATTGCCTCTTCAACCATATTGGTTTTCAAAAAAACCTTTACTAGATGAATTAACTTATTCCATGATACTTTCTATCTTTGGTCAAGAATCTAGGATGGTTGTTCCTTATAAGAGAGATTCTCTTCCAACTGAACTATCTCTGAGCTCAAAACATGAGATGGATCCAGCATAAACTTTCTCAACATTAAAACATGAAAAAAATTGTGTACCTGGGATAAACATGGAGGTAAAGCCACTCTGTATGCAAATGATCCAACTTTCACCATGATTTCATATCGTCTAATGAACCTCAGACTCAACTTTCCCTTATTTGCAAAACGCATCACACTTTTCCATGGAGAAATTTTGAGAAAGACATGATCAACTACCTCAAAACACAATCATTTTCAACGTTAAAATCAAGCAACTTACCCTTCTGTACCAAATCTACCTTTTTCTACAACTCACTATCTTCTTTCTGAACTTGCTGTATTCTGTCTGATAGAGATGATTTCACTGACATGTGAAAAAATAGAATAATTTCATGCACCAAAAACTTCTATGCCAATGTTTATCAAATAAAAAACCAAAGGATCTTATTCCAAACGTAGCACGACCAATGAATCTTTATTTTTCAATGCAAAGCATCAACCACTTTATTTGATTTTCCTATATGGTAAAGGATCATGCAATCATAATCCCTGATTAATTCTAACCATCTAATATGTCTCATGTTCAATTCTTTATGAGTGAATATATATTTCAAAATTTTTTGGTCAGTATATATTTCATATTTTACTCCATATAAATGATGCCTCCCAAATTTTAAAGCAAAAAAAAAACAGCAGCTAACTCCAAATCATGTGTAGGGTAATTTAACTCATGAGGTTTCAACTGATGTGAAGCATAAGAAATTACTTTATCATTCTGCATAAGGACACAACCAAGTCCTTTCAACAAATAATCACTATAAATAACAAACTCACCATTTCTGGAAGGTAGTGCCAAAACTAGATCATTCACCAATATTCTTTTCAATTCCTGAAAACAATCATCACATTCTTCTGTCCAAACAAACATAACACCTTTTCAAGTTAAATTCGTCATTAGGCGAGATAAACATGAAAGCTTTTCAACAAACCTCCAATAATAAACTTAAAAACCATGAAAAATATCAATATTTGTTATATTTGGGGGTTTTGACCATTCCTCAACAACTTTTGTTTTAGTAGGATCAACAATTATGCCATTTTTTTTAAAACAATTTGACCAAGGAGAGAAATTTGTTGTAACCAAAACTCACACTTTCTGAATTTCCCATATAGTTTCTTTTCTTTTATGGTTTTCAAGACAACCCTTAAATGTTTTTTATGATCCTCTTTACTTTTGGAATAAACCAAAATATCATCAATGAACACAACCAAAAACTTATCCAAGAACTCACAAAAAATTATATTCATAAGATCCATGAATACTTTAGGTGAATTGGTTAACCCAAAAGGAATAACTAAAAATTCATAATGGCCATATCTTGTATGAAACACGGTCTTTCAGAATGTTAGCTTCTTTTACTTTCAACTGATGGTACCCCGACATCAAATCAATCTTTGAAAAATGCTGAGCTCCCTATAGCTGATCAATAAAATCATTGATATGAGGAAAAGGATACTTGTTATTAATACTGATGTTATTCAATGATCTATAATCAATGAAAAGTCTCATTGAACCATATTTATTTTTAACAAATAAAAAAGTATCACCCCATGGCGATGTGATAGGTTGAATGATACGTTTATCTAATAACTTCTGCAGTTGCTTCTTTAACGCTAATAGTTCAATCTGAACTATTCGATAAAGGGGTTTTGAAATTGGATCTGCATCAGGAACTAAGTCAATATTAAATTCAACTTCCCGATCCGGTATAATACCAAGTAACTCATTATGAAAAACATCTAGGTACTCATTTACCCCTGGCACATCATTAATATGATCAAATAGTGTACCTGATACTACTTCATTTGATGGCCCAACATCTGCTGAAATAGTTACAAAGGACTTCACCACCCCTTTCTACTTGTATTCTGGTTGATTTCCCTTAGTTGAGTTTGTCATTGGACACTTATTTGCATAATGACCCATTTCATTACACTTAAAACATTTTACTACTTGTAAATCAGATTTTGTCTTACCATTACCCTCATATTTTTCGGTGAAATTACGAGACTTATGTCCCATTTTACCACATCAGTAGAACTTACCAAAAATTAAAAGAAATTCCCTAGAATGTTTTTTTCCAAAATTTTCACAAACTATAAACATAAGTTTCTTACCATAATACTTTTTTGAAGAGTTTTTTCCTTTCACCTTTCACCATGACCTCTTCTTCTATTGTTTGTCAACGAAGACCTGATGATCCACAAACTCCATTTCCACCTTATCTGCACATATAAAAAGTTTTTCATAACTCATAAACTCATGAGAAGTTAAATCCCTTCGATACTTTGGCTTTAATCCTGAGTAAAAATGATTGATTTCACTATCAAGATCTCGTATGAAATTTGCAGCATACCTTTCCAGTCGAGTGAATTTTTCTACATAAGGATCCACTAAGTCATCCTCATACCTCAATTCTAAGAATTGTTTTTCCATTCTATGATGAACCACCTTAGGAAAATATTTCTCAAGAAACATACCTTTGAATTCATCCCAATCAAGAGCATGAGTCTCCTCACCATCCTTGATATTTTTCACCATCGACCACCACTGATCAGCTTCTCCTTTAAAATTGTAAATGGAAAGACTAACCATTTGATTTTTGGAACACCCCATAACATTGAAAATCTTCTCCAGTGCTTTAATCCACCCTTCTTCTAGAATAGGGTCATATGATCCACTTAAAAAGGGGGGATGTTTCCTTTTGAAATGCTCCACTACTGACATGTTCCTCTGTGGTTGATCTGGCCGATCTCGTGCATGGATACCACAACCATTTATAGTGTAACAGCCCAAGATTTTATGAAAAATATTCTTTTTAATTTCACTAATGTCTTGTGTTGTACGCTACACCAAAAGGAGCTTGCACAACACAAATCCTTGACTTGCCTTGCATTACACGCAATCACAACCTTCCTCGATAGCGTGTGTAGTACGCAATACTGAGTTTCACGAAACAACGATATGCTATTAAAATATTATTAAAACTAGCCGTTATGAATGGTAATAACCACTTTTTAAATTTTAGAAAATTTAGCTCTCAAAATGGACTTCATTTTTGGATTCGGAGTATCGAATTTAGCCTAAGGTGAAATTTTGGTACTTTTCAGATAACATTCATATTCTGATGAATAGTGAAAATTACTAAATTATAATTAAAAACAACTCTTTTAATCGAAATAATTAATAGAGATAAATTATTAATTTGAGTGGTTTTAAAGTATATTTAGAATATATTTTTATAATTTAATACAATGTTGGTCATTGGTTGTAATTTCACATTTAAACCAGACATAATCATGTGTCAATCTTTTGATAGATATTGTTTCTTAAAAACACGCTATTTGTTTTAACAGCGGGATTTAATTATAAAATTAATTAATGCAACTTCTATGTTATGAATTTGGTAATATAGACTTCATTTTTGAATTCGGAATATGAAATATATCTTAGGATGAAATTTGGGCATTGTTCTGAAAAACATCAAATTTTGATGAATAGTGAAACTACTAAGTGGTAGTTAAAAAACTGAATTTTTCATAAAACTTAATTTTACCGCTTCTGTGAATGGAATTTCAAAAATCCGAGAGACACGGTTGATGTCAGTAAGTAAAATGTGGTTCAATGAGATGAAAATAATTTTTGGTGAATAGTAACTTTTTACTTTTTTTTACCACGGTTAATAGTAAATAGGGTAACTAAGGGTAAATATGATATTACTATTACCCTAACACATGTCCTAATTCTATTGGATAAGTGTAATTCGACCAAAAACAACCTTATTAATATAATATGACCATTTAGGTCCACTTGGATTAGATTATGACATTTAATATTATTTTATTTAATGAATAGTTAAAATAGTTAAAATCAAAGTTTAATAACTAAAACATTTTTAATATGGGGTTATACATAAGATAAATTCGACTATAAATATTCATTAGAAATATAAAACGATTTCCTACATAATTATATTTTATTTATAATTTTTAGACTTTAAATAAATTAATTTATTTATGACACAACGATGATGCAGTAATTACCCTTTTAAGAAAATATTAACATAATTGATGTTATAAATGCTCAAATGAATGAAATTTGAGACTTTTTATGAATTCCACTAATTTTCTAGGTTACTATGATATATTAGTGTTGATTTAATCAACTTTTTTAGAGCATATAATTCTGTTATGACTTTCACAAAAATCATATATCAAATAGTGTCAAAATTGACACAAAATAGTTTTTAAATCAAATATTATATTATTAATTTTTATTTTATTCCTAAAAATATAAGGTTCGTCCAAATGACTTAGATAAGGATATATATATTAATAATAAACAATTTGGGGTTCGTTTGGCATGTTATAGTAAGTGTATTAACCATATAGTGAAAGAAAAAAAAGACACGGTAAAAGTTAAATTATTTAACTTAGAGTTAAATCTAATTGATAAGGTTAAAATAACACCCTAAGCTTGTCTAAATCCTATTGGTTGATAGGCTTTCGACCCATCCCCGCTTTAGCTTCGAAATAAGACCCTTTGGATCCATTATAAACCGATTTTGACTTTAATATAAAATAATATTTTGAGATATTCCTAAGGTGCCCCTCTCCTCCCTTATAAAAGGACACCTCCTCCCCCTCCTCCTCACACCAATTTGAGCACTCAAGCTCGGACAAACCCTGACAAAATCTCTTCTCCACTTCCCTAGAAACATCCTAGAGGTTCTGGTCTTCCTCAAAGACCAATTTTAGTGCCCTAAGAGGAGGTCTCAAAGAGGCGCTTCAAAGAAGAGGTAATTACCGTTACCAATTCTTTCATCTTTATTTCTTCTTCCACTTATTCTTCTTAGGTTGTTTCATTATGAAGTAATAACATCAGTATCACTAATATACTGATATGTTATTATAAGTATGAAACAACCCTATTTCACCATCTATCCATCCTACGGAAAAAGAAATCACCGCGCGTGCGTACGTACAGAATACCGTCTCCACGCCGTGGTTTAATCTATTTTCCACCACCACCTAACATGGATGGGTCTAATGGTGTAAAGAATAACTATACATAGTTATTACAACATCATATTGATTCTGATATATTGTATAATCCACTCCAATTCAATTCAATATTTATGGAAATGATATCATCGCTCGTGCGTACGTACGGACTACCGTCTCCACGACGCGATGAGATTCATTCTCCATGTTAACCATTTAAGAATGATTATAAAGTATATATAATATGTACTAATGAAATATATGACATAATAATGATACTGGATTTATTTATATATTTATATGTATGTCATGTACTTAATTCCATTCAATTCAATAAGGAAACGAAAACAGCGTTCATGCGTACGTACGGACTACCGTCTCCATGAACGGTGTATTTCTTTCCATTTAATGATTTATTATATATATGTATATCCTGAATATATATATATATATAAATCATGTTTTATGTTCTGGAATTAAGTAATCATGATCTAAGTAATCATATGAATAATTACAAGTCAAAACACAGACGACAAATGAAACAATTTTACCCAAAACGCTCTTTAACATGGAATTTACAAAAGAACGGGTAATATAAAGTCATAAGTGAACCATATATGATATCATAACAATGAATATGATTCTGTAATAAGTAAATGACATTATTTAAATCATTATACAGGAGGTTCGGACACTTACGAAGCAAATCGGACCTAAGGTAAGGGAAATATCACAATCTCATTTTTATCCGAGATTGTTTATACATTAGTATTTACTGGGGTGTATTTTATCATCCACATCCATGTTTCCTCAATATGTAATATTATTTCCATCCACCTACAATTGTTGAAATACAATTTTACCCTTCGGTGAGTTTTTAGTAAAGGATATGAAAGGAATCTTTTTTCGTTTTTTTTCATACGAGGTACTTTTTGACTTTCCGACAAAAGTACGAGAAGAATGTTTTTTTAACTTATACGGCATGAATGGATTTTTACGGTTTTATAAAGCCTTATTTTCATGAACCTTCCCCCAAAATATTTCATGACTATTTTCAATAAAATCTCTTTCTTGCATGATGTTTTGTGAAAAGGAATTGATTTTGAAGAAGAAAGGATATTTTCCTCAAGAATTCATTTCAAGTGTTTTATCAAAATTATTTTCCATCTAAGATAATAAAGGGTTCTGTTTCTATCCATATTTTTACATTGATTTGACTATGTTGTGATGGAATTATGTTTATGAATTCCTTTATCTTATATGAATGGTTTTATGATGTCATGTTGTTTAAGAATCCCATTTTTATTACATGGGTTATGCTATGATGTATGATTTATGATTTTGTGGCACACATAAGAATGGTATAATTATGAGATGGGTGGGACCTATATCTCCCTCCAATTCATTGGGTAAATATTTTATATCTCATGAGATAGACATGGCTGGAATGGTAGGTTATACCGGTTCAGTGAAACAGGACTGAAACGAGGGTTACTCGATTCACAAAGGGACTTTGTCCACTAAGATAGTCTTGGCAATGAGTCTTGACTAACAAGAAATGATTCTATATGATTATGTGTGAATGCCACAAAGTTTCATGTTTTAAGTTATGATTATTGTGATTACATTTCACTGCCATGATTTACCCCATGTTATGAAATTATGATCTCTTTTGCAGGTTAAGATTTCCAAAAGTTATGTGCTTATGTATATGATGTGATTGATATTTCTTTTGTTTACCCTTACTGAGCATTTGAGCTCACCCTTTTTATGTTTTCTTTTCCCCAGGATATAAAGCAAGGTTTTAGGTAAAAAAGGAAGATCTTTGTGGGAGATTTTGAAGATCTTTCACCACGATTAGAAGATTATATTCTGAGTTTCCAAAGATACTAAACTATTACGATCCTTGTGTGTGTGTTTTTTGTTATGTACTAAGTATTCCGCAAATCTAATGTAATTTCCATGTACGTCAGGCTTCGGGTCTCTACAGTTGGTATCAGAGGAAAGGTTTAGTCAACCTTTGGAAACTAAGATGCAGGAACTTTAGTGAGATCCCTATAGATATTTATAAGGTATGTCTAGGGATGTCCCTAAGGATAAGTATACGTATAGGATACAGTCCTAGAACTACGGTAAAGATCATAGAATTTAACATAAGATGTTAGATATTGAGAGTACTCCCCCTTTATTATGTTGTTTTCCCTAGCATGATTTTTTCCTCTCACACTATTTTTTTTGGGTTTTAGAAAATGGCTGGAAACAAGATGATTCACGATATTGGAGGATATGATGGAAAATGGAATGATATTCTTCATAATGAAATGGGATTTGGAAGTCCAAACATCATTATTATGCCGAATCAGCAACCTCATAATATGATCAATAAAGTAAAATTTGGTAAGTTTCCTGACTCGGCTAATAAGAGAAAGATGAAGTTTCATGATGATCATAGAGGAAAGAAAGTTCAATATCCCCTATGTAAATAATGTGGGAAGAGGCATCAAGGAGAATGTTTCAAAGGAACTGGAAGATGCTTTGGGTGTGGAAAAGAAGGACACAAAGCAAGTAAGTGCAAAGGAAAAGGTTCAGTTAACACCATGGATGAGGATAATGGTATTGCTACGACATCAACAATGGTTAAATGTTTTAAATGTGGAATGTACGGGCATTATGCAAACCAATGCCCTAAGGGAAAGTCTCATGAAGATAATCAGTATGGTCGTATGGGAAGTATTTATGTTGATGATGATGAAGAGACTACAAATGATATGTGAGATGAAAGAATTTTTGAAGCTCGGTCAATGGTTTAAGAATGTAGTGGAATGATTACAGGTTTATCATGTGTAATGTTGTATAAGAAATATCATGGTACTATGGAATAAAGAGACATCTAAGGATTGTTACACTGTTGTGTTTCCTTGATTTATGAAAGTGTATGATTAATGGTAACACTATCCATGAAAGGTTATTCAGATATTTTTGGAATTTAGTTGATATGCGCATAATGAAGGAATAATAAGATAATGAGGTGTTTGATTGTATTCATGAGCTCATGACTGATATAAGGAGAAGGTTATATCATGGTTTGAGTATAGAGAATTTTTGGATTTTGGTATGTGGAAAGAGTTAACTTTTAACTGCATTCATGTTTTCACTAAGGTTCAATGGGTATTCAAGAGAATGCATGATTAAGGCCTTTGAATGTTTGGAATGTGACCAACAAGACATATCTTATGATATATGGGGATTAAAGACAGTATTCAATCTCTGGTAATCGTTTTCACTATATCATGAGAGTGGACTGTAGTATTATGGATAAGCCTGAAGATTAGAATGGATTATGATGGACATAAGTTATTATTGTTTAAGGATATAATATTTTCGATATTATTTATGGGATGTTATAGTAATGTAGTTTTAGAAAAAGGACGACCTACAGGACGGGAGACAACCCATCGCTTCGGACAAGGCTGTGGGAATCGAACCCACAACCGAAGTGCGACTGGCCTTTATCGCCTACCACTAGCCTACAGGAAGTCCCTGTTTAGTTGAAACTAGTTTTATTATATTAAGCAATATGATATATGAAGTATAAGTCCATTTTAGGAACCATATATGATTAATCTCACTATAGATCGACTTATGTATATAATTTTTGCTAACCTTTTGTTTGAGACAGATGGAATGACCCGTCATTCTATCACATGATCTGCTAACACTTCACGAATAACAAATTCAACTTCATTTATTTAAGAGACGAAGTGGAAATTGTTCAAGGCACGAACAATAGTGCGACTGTACCAAAATAAAGTAAGTATTTATTCTAATTCAAATTCATCAACTTTAGGGAAACGATCTTGAAAACCAAAAAAAATGTTGTCCTAGTGATCTTATATCTGATTAATCGGATGGTACCTTAGATCGTCACAAATTTATGGATTTGTGATTGTTGGATTTTCCATAGCCATGTTCTCTACCACTCTCCATCAGAACATGATGGTTAGATTTTTCTTCCATATCCATATTTTCACATATGTGGAAACCCAGTGATTAGTTTATTTGGGTAACCGTTAAGTTTCATACTTTTGTTTTTAAATATTGGTTTTGCTATTCCTTTTTACTATGTGGGTTTCTATTAAAGAAACTTTCGAATAGTAAACCATTTATAACCCCGATGAATTTCGAGGGAGAAATTCATTTTAAGGGGGGTAGAATGTAACAGCCCAAGATTTTATGAAAAATATTCTTTTTAATTTCACTAATGTCTTGTGTTGTACGCTACACCAAAAGGAGTTTGCACAACACGCATCCTTGACTTGCCTTGCATTACACGCAATCGCAACCTTCCTCGATAGCGTGTGTAGTACGTAATACTGAGTTTCACGAAACAACGATATGCTATTAAAATATTATTAAAACTAGCCGTTATGAATGGTAATAACCAATTTTTAAATTTTAGAAAATTTAGCTCTCAAAATGGACTTCATTTTTGGATTCGGAGTATCGAATTTAGCCTAAGGTGAAATTTTGGTACTTTTCAGATAACATTCATATTCTGATGAATAGTGAAAATTACTAAATTATAATTAAAAACAACTTTTTTAATCGAAATAATTAATAGTGATAAATTATTAATTTGAGTGGTTTTAAAGTATATTTAGAATATATTTTTACAATTTAATACAATGTTGGTCATTGGTTGTAATTTCACATTTAAACCAGACATAATCATGTGTCAATCTTTTGATAGATATTGTTTCTTAAAAACATGCTATTTGTTTTAACAGCGGGATTTAATTATAAAATTAATTAATGCAACTTCAATGTTATGAATTTGGTAAGATAGACTTCATTTTTGAATTCGGAATATGAAATATATCTTAGGATGAAATTTGGGCATTGTTCTGAAAAACATCAATTTTTGATGAATAGTGAAACTACTAAGTGGTAGTTAAAAAACTGAATTTTTCATAAAAATTAATTTTACCGCTTCTGTGAATGGAATTTCAAAAATCCAAGAGACACGGTTGATTTCAGTAAGTAAAATGTGGTTCAATGAGATGAAAATAATTTTTGGTGAATAGTAACTTTTTACTTTTTTTACCACGGTTAATAGTAAATAGGGTAACTAAGGGTAAATATGATATTACTATTACCCTAACACATGTCCTAATTCTATTGGATAAGTTTAATTCAACCAAAAACAACCTTATGAATATAATATGACCATTTAGGTCCACTTGGAATAGATTATGACATTTAATATTATTTTATTTAATGAATAGTTAAAATAGTTAAAATCAAAGTTTAATAACTAAACTTTTTTTAATATGGGGTTATACATAAGATACATTTGACTATAAATATTAATTAGAAAGCTAAAACGATTTCCTATATAATGATATTTTATTTATAATTTTTAGACTTTAAATTAATTAATTTATTTATGACACAACGATGATGCAGTAATTACCCTTTTAAGGAAATATTAACATAATTGATGTTATAAATGCTCAAATGAATGTAATTTGAGACTTTTTATGAATTCCACTAATTTTCTAGGTTACTATGATATATTAGTGTTGATTTAATCAACTTGGTTCGAAAATATAATTCTGTTATGACTTTCAAAAAAATCATATATCAAATAGTGTCAAAATTGACACAAAATAGTTTTTAAATCAAATATTATATTATTAATTGTTATTTTATTCCTAAAAATCTAAGGTTCGTCCACATTACTTAGATAAGGATATATATATTAATAATAAACAATTTGGGGTTCGTTTGGCATGTTATAGTAAGTGTATTAACCATATAGTGAAAGAAAACAAAAAGACACGGTAAAAGTTAAATTATTTAACTTAGAGTTAAATCTAATTGATAAGGTCAAAATAACACCCTAAACTTGTCTAAATCCTATTGGTTGATAGGATTTCTACCCATCCACACTTTAGCTTAGAAATAAGACCCTTTGGAACCATTATAAACCGATTTTGACTTTAATATAAAATAATATTTTGAGATATTTCTAAGGTGCCCCTCTCCTCCCTTATAAAAGGACACCTCCTCCCCCTCCTCCTCACACCAATTTGAGCACTCAAGCTCGGCCAAACCCTGACAAAATCTCTTCTCCACTTCCCTAGCAAGATCATAGAGGTTCTGGTCTTCCTCAAAGACCAATTTTAGTGCCCTAAGAGGAGGTCTCAAAGAGGCGCTTCAAAGAAGAGGTAATTACCGTTACCAATTCTTTCATCTTTATTTCTTCTTCCACTTCTTCTTCTTAGGTTGTTTCATTATGAAGTAATAACATCAGTATCACTAATATACTGATATGTTATTATAAGTATGAAACAACCCTATTTCACCATCTATCCATCCTACGGAAAATGAAATCACCGCGCGTGCGTACGTACGGAATACCGTCTCCACGCCGTGGTGTAATCTATTTTCCACCACCACCTTACATGGATGGGTCTAATGGTGTAAAGAATAACTATACATAGTTATTAAAACATAATATTGATTATGATATATTGTATAATACACTCCAATTCAATTCAATATTTATGGAAATGATATCATCGCTCGTGCGTACGTACGGACTACCGTCTCCACGACGCGATGAGATTCATTCTCCATGTTAACCATTTAAGAATGATTATAAAGTATATATAATATGTACTAATGAAATATATGACATAATAATGATACTGGATTTATTTATATATTTATATGTATGTCATGTACTTAATTCCATTCAATTCAATAAGGAAACGAAAACAGCGTTCATGCGTACGTACGGACTACCGTCTCCATGAACGGTGTACTTCTTTCCATTTAATGATTTATTATATATATGTATATCCTGAATATATATATATATAAATCATGTTTTATGTTCTGGAATTAATTAATCATGATATAAGTAATCATATGAATAATTACAAGTCAAAACACGGATGACAAATGAACCAATTTTACCCAAAACGCTCTTTAACATGGAATTTACAAAAGAACGGGTAATATGAAGTCATAAGTGAACCATATATGATATCATAACAATGAATATGATTCTGTAATAAGTAAATGACATTATTTAAATCATTATACAGGAGGTTCGGACACTTACGAAGCAAATCGGACCTAAGGTAAGGGAAATATCACAATCTCATTTTTATCCGAGATTGTTTAAACATTAGTATTTACTGGGGTGTATTTTATCATCCACATCCATGTTTACTCAATATGTAATATTATTTCCATCCACCTACAATTGTTTAAATACAATTTTACCCTTCGGTGAGTTTTTAGTAAAGGATATGAAAGGAATCTTTTTTCGTTTTTTTTCATACGAGGTACTTTTTGACTTTCCGACAAAAGTACGAGAAGAATGTTTTTTTAACTTATACGACACGAACGGATTTTTACGGTTTTATAAAGCCTTATTTTCATGAACCTTCCTCCAAAATATTTCATGACTATTTTAAATAAAATCTCTTTCTTTCATGATGTTTTGTGAAAAGGAATTGATTTTAAAGAAGAAAGGATATTTTCCTCAAGAATTCATTTCAAGTGTTTTATCAAAATTATTTTCCATCTATGATAATAAAGGGTTCTGTTTCTATCCATATTTTTACATTGATTTGACTATGTTGTGATGGAATTATGTTTATGAATTACTTTATCTTATATGAATTGTTTTATGATGTCATGTTGTTTAAGAATCCCATTTTTATTACATGGGTTATGCTATGATATATGGTTTATGATTTTGTGGCACACATAAGAATGGTATCATTATGAGATGGGTGGGACCTATATCTCCCTCCAATGCCTTGGGTAAAGATTTTATATCTCATGAGATAGACATGGCTGGAATTGTAGGTTATACCGGTTCAGTGAAACAGGACTGAAACGAGGGTTACTCGATTCAGAAAGGGACTTTGTCCACTAAGATAGTCTTGGCAATGAGTCTTGACTAACAAGAAACGATTCTCTATGATTATGTGTGAATTCCACAAAGTTTCATGTTTTAATTTATGATTATTGTGATTACATTTCACTTCCATTATTTACCCCATGTTATGAAATTATGATCTCTTTTGCAGGTTAAGATTTCCAAAATTTATGTGCTTATGTATATGATGTGATTGATATTTCTTTTGTTTACCCTTACTGAGCATTTGAGATCACCCTTTTTATGTTTTATTTTCCCCAGGATATAAAGAAAGGTTTTAGGTAAAAAAAGGAAGATCTTTATGGGAGATTTTGAAGATCTTTCACCACGATTAGAAGATTATATTCTGAGTTTCCAAAGACACTAAACTATTACGATCCTTGTGTGTGTGTTTTTTGTTATGTACTAAGTATTCCGCAAATGTAATGTAATTTCCATGTACGTCAGGCTTCGGGTCTCTACATATAGCTTGAGTCAACTATTCCATCATTGAAACAAACTATTCAGTTCCGATTCCAACCATCTCAGGTTGTTCATTTAGAAGGATGTCTTCCTCCTGATGTTGTCCCAACATAGTTGCCATGTTTTCTCTGCAGAAAAACATTATGAACATAGAAATATCTTAGGAAAAGAAACATGGTAATCTGTAAATTTTACATCACTTCAATATTACCATAAATTAATTTATGAACATTAATTTAATAATATCCTAACATCTAAAGTTATCTAATCCAACCTATGATAGCAACTATAAATAATCGACCTTAAAACATTACATAATCTTGAATTAAATGAATAATTCACATTGTGGATCTTTTCAGGTTTAGAGTTTTAGAGAATTAGGTCATAACTACTACATTACATATCAAGAATTACAAAGTATACACTTCTACTCAGTTTCCTTTTTTTCCCAAAAAGAACTCTTGAAAAAAAGTGTATTGTCTAGTTCTATGTTTTAGATAACATGACTTTTCCTTGATCCCATCCTTGACCCAATTCATCTTTATGTCCTATGAAAAACATTTCAAAACATGGGATTAGCATAAAAAGCTCAGTAAGGGTTATAAAACAAAGAAAGAAAAAATTAGTTCATCATTACATACATAACATAATATCCTTAACATACCTCATAAAATCATAATATTTATAAATAACACATAAAAATCATAAATCATAAAGGTAACTTGTGGAAACTATATCATATTTACCTTATAGCTATCAAAACTACGTAGGGAGTTACATTTGGAATACCCATCACAATATATTCCCTAGATATATCAGACGAAACATTCACATTTACTTCCTTCATGTTACCCAATGCATTAGAGAGTTATCTCAGGCTCACCCGCCCTAGGTTTACCATGGAACAACCTATATACATAAACAATTCCCAAGAACCATAACATATTCATAACACATAAAACAAACATAAAGGAAAATAAAATTTCCACATTTCGATCACAATATATCATTTAAATATATTTACATAAAAATTCAATTCTAAAAACCATTTTCAATACCAAAATATGTAAAAAATTATATGGTATTTATTTTCCATTTAAAAAAATTTCATCTTGTTAAAGAAAGAAAATTTAAAATAATACTCATGGCAGAAGAAAGGACATTGTCACCACGTATGTTAAAAGAAACATTATTTTTGGTGATTTAGTAAAACTCTTAGTAGAGAAAATATTCTTTTTTAATAAAATTAAAATACAAAGGTGTTTATACAATTCATAAAATATTGTCTGGTATAAAACTAAATATGCCTCAATGAAAGGAGATTGAGATTAAGTCCCTTACCTCATGTCCAATTTGACCCTTTCGTTATTTAATATCCTGAATAATAAACTAAAGTTAATTTATACTTAATTAAGATCCTTTTCAAGTTTATTATTCTTTTTATATCACTTATTACAATGTTATAAACATTATGTAATAATTTAAGTTAATAACAGTCATTTTGTCGATATTTGGTACTTGAGTCAAAAATGATCTTCTTATAATTACAAGTTGTTCATGTGGTCAAATATCCATTATCTACAGAATGATATTCAAGATGTAGATATCATATATATTATATATATCTAGTATATATATGTATTTATAATAGTATATAACATTTGGAGTTAAGAAATGAAATGCATCGATCATGGAGACAATTAGTCGTACGTACGCATGAACGCTAATTTCATTTCTATTTATTATTTTAATGGAATTAAAACATTATGATAAATAGGTATATTATAATTCCAGTATAATATCATATATAATATCATTAAATCCATCCTTTATACATTCCACATATGGCATTAATGAGTCATATCACTTTGAGAGGGCGGTAGTCCGCACTTCCTCAAATGAACTTATCACATTTACCCATAATGGGAACCATAAAGTTATACTACAAATGGAAAATACAGAAGCATAAAGAAAACATAAACATAATATATATCATATATAAATAATTTTCCATCATAATTTCTACCATGAGAGGTGGTAGGAAATAATTGAACAATCATCGTTTCGTGAGGCATTAGTTTTCCATCCACAGAAACAATATGTTATTTACCCATTATATGGAGGTGTGTGTAAGTATAGTTCCAATAATTCTCATAAAAAAATACTAGTATATTGAGGATACTGTTGTTGTTATAAAATAAAGTAATAAAAATAGTTTATAGGGTTGGAGAAATAGAATAAAATAAAATAACTGAAGAGAAGAAGTTACCTTTAAATCGGGTAACTCCCTTTGGATTGAACCAAAAAGGTTTGATAAAGTGCCTTATAACTAAGTTAAGGCTTCTAGGAGGAGGAGAGGGATTTAGGGAGATTAATGGGGCAGAGGTTGGATGAGAAAAGTGGCTTTAGAGGTGTGATAAATGGGTTAAATTTGATGACTTTTTATAAGGAGGAGGAGGGGCTCTTTAGGAAAATGTGAAAATATTATTTTATTACATAATTATTTTCGGTTTCTAAATGTCCAAAACTTGTTAAAGTCTAAGATAAGATGATTCATGGTCGAAATGAAATCATCCAATAAGAATTTGATAGGTTTTGGGTATTATTTTAATCTTTATAACCTTATTTATTTAAATCATTTATTAATGAGGTAAACACTACATCATTATTGTGTCATAAACAATTTAACTTATTTAATGTATAAAAATTATAAAAAAATACCATGATGGAGGAAATATGTTTTTCCAAAGAATATTTATAGTTGAAAATATAACTTATATAACCCTAGGTAAAAATTAATTTACTAAAAGATATTTGTTTATGTCATTTTTGTCTTTACTTTAAGTTAATTAAAATAAAGTGTCATTGTCACTCCCAAGTGGCCCCATGGAGTCCCAAAATTTTCCAAGGATGCCCATGGTCATAAGTGTATCAAAAAATAGGATTATGAAACATGTTAGGGTTATTTTATATTATTATAGTGATATTTTTTTACTCTTATTTACCAGATTTACCCTTTAACCACTGTAAATAAAATATTTATTGATGTAAATATTCATAATGTATAAAAATAAAAGAAAACTATTTACATAATTTGAACCTCTTGATTCCAAATATGGAATCCATTTTTCCAAATTCAAAACAAAAAAGTGGAAGAAATTAATTTAAAATTAATTCCCGATGTCAAAACAAAAGGCGTGTTTTTAAGAAATAATAACTATCAAAAGATTGAAATTTGTTTATGTCCAATTTCAAAGTGAAGTTAATTACAATAACCAAAATTGGATTAAATGGTAAAAATATAATCTAATTAAACATTAAAACCAATTAAAAAGATACTAAAACTATATAAATAAATTCTATTAAAAATCAGTTTTGAATTAAAATACTGCATCTATCACTTTTCATTAAAAATTGATTTTTGTCATAAAAGTACCCAAATTTTACCCAAAGTGAATTTTGATGTCGCAATTCTAAAGAAGAATTTTATTTGGCCAAATAGAACATATAAAAGTGACCAAAACTATATTAAAAGAGGGTTCTCCATCAAAAGGCGGCAAATCAACCTTTTAAATTAAATTATGCTTAAAATTATATTCATTCACATTTTAAGCCTCTAAATTTTATTGGATAAATGTAAAAACATTAAAAAAAATTATAATCATATTGTAGTTAGTTATGTTCATTCCCACCAATATAACGGCTAGGCATTAACTACCAATTAAAATAATAATATTATATTATTATTGTGCAACGTAAGATTTCATAGAACCCCATTGTTGCGTATCGGGTACTCCATCGAACATAGAAACCCCTTTAAGGGAAAATTAATATTTAATTCATGAAATATTAATTAAAAAGAAAATGTATTATTTATTTATTTACCTGGGATGTTACAATATAATCCCACCTTATTTTAAATTCAAACACCAAATAAATAATTTAGATAATCCCATACCATCAAACATTACTTTTATGTATCTATCATCAAATTTATAGACTATTTGGTGGGTATAGGATGAAAAATCATCATACCTATTAGATTAAAAATTTATTATCATGTTTAATCCTACATTAGATTAATTTATTGCCAATTTATTATCCAATTAACAGGTTTGGGCCTCTAGTTTTAATTTCATTTTTTAATCCCTGTAATGCCACATTAATTATCTTAGTCCTATTTGCACATGAGCCTCAGACCAGTTCGTGAGGACTCCTTAACTGCATCCTGGAGACCTGGGATCAAATCCAAGCAGAGCCTAATTTTCACTACTATTGCAGTACTGTAGTAGGAACTGTGAAGCACTGTAGAAGGTACTACAGCGGGTACAGTAGCAGAAACTGTTTGGCACTGTAGTAGCCAGAAATATTCCCCATTTTGGGCCTTCGGGCCACTAATTTGGTCCCTATGTTCTTTAAGGCCTTTGGGACACCTAGGCGTTTGGGTCAGTAAGGCCTTCGGGCCCCCTCAAGGCCTTCAAGCCACCTTAAGTGCAGATGAAAACCGGGAAACCTACAAGGAACAAGGTTCCGAAGGAGGATGAGAAAGGATCTTACACCATAGAAAAAGCTAAAAGGATTGCAAGAATGGGAGGTTATGGCACCTACCATCAGGACAAGCTTGTGCATGCACAAGAAAGCCTAGCTGAACAACCATGAGAAGGTGGAGAGCTGATTTCACATTGAAGATGCTGGGGTGGAGTAGTTCCAAGTATTTAGTCTGGGATGTATTTAATGTTTAAAGCCTATGGGAATTGAATTCCTTTATGGCCTATGGGACATGTAATACTTTTTCCTATAGGCCTTGTAAGGGTTCCACCTCACCCCTTGAAAGGTGGATTATAAAAATCAATAAAAAATGAAGGCCTTCAGGCCATTGGATGGATTCTCTTAGTGCAATTACTCACCATTGGGAGTATAATTCCTTTAAACAAACATTATGAATCTATATGACTTGATACTGCTATACTATTACCAATAAAAAATCATACACTATCTCTTTAACACATTTGTATTCCATGATCATGATCAGCCCCACCCCCTTTAAAAAATTTAATTTATAAATTCAAAGGTTTAAAGGAATATAAATTTTAATATAGTACATACATTACCAGAGTTATCATGTAATTCAATATTTTTTGTATTTTCATTTATATTTTTTAGAACAAAGAAAAGGCCATATATTTTGTGGATTAAGTTTTTTATTTCCCATGCTCGATAATCCTCTCCTCTATCATGTAATCCGACACCTATTATCTATTTTCAGAAACAAAATATGATCGACTATTGTTTAAATATATGTGATATTGTTCAATTTTTTTCAATGTTGGATTTTAGATTTTCTTGTAAATCCTATACAAATTATCACTTTTTCGTACCACCAATTATATACAATTAATGAGTAAGTAAAGTAAAAATATCAATGGCAGTCAATTTGTTTAAATCCTATCCAATTTTAAATAGAAAGTAGTTTATAATAAAATGTACCACATGATTTTAATTTATCATAATGAATGGTAATAATCCTTCTCAATATTTTAATTTTTTTTGGATGAAATAAAATAACATAGAAATTAACTATTTAATACCACAATTTGACAATCAATTTAAGGGTGTGTATTGGTGGGGAAAAAATTTTCGTTCCAAATTTTTTCTGTTGTGACCTCGAAAAGTGAATATGGAATTTTACATTCCTATCACTTACAAATATCTTTGGTAAATAATGAAACCTAAATAATTACCTAAAAACATATCAACAACATGAGTTACATCATTTGTTTCAGAATAAGAAATTAAATGATATATTTTACTAAACATTTTCACCACCAAAAATATTTTATCCTCCCATAATTCTGATCACGGAAATACAAGAAAACTTTCTATTGAAACAATAACCTAAAATTAATATGTAATAAAAAAGTCGTTGTGTAATAAAATTATAAGAACCTATTATTTTTAACATTTATACCCATTTAAGTTTTCTAAAAACACTAATGAAATTACTATATATGTGAGGCAAATGAAATTTTTTATATGAGATTGAAAAATAATTTTAAAAACCAAAGGAGCCCATCAATATAGAACCCTGACTTTATCTAAATAATAATCCAAAAATTGATCATGATAGAATACACAATATTTTATCTCAAAATAAAAAACACCATTGTTTTAAAAATTATTTTCCATAATCTTTAAAAAAATTCTTTATTTTTAAAAAGTAAACATAATTTTCATACATTCATTAAAATAATTGAAAATCAAGTATTTTAGCATGAATTGAAGTGATAAGCTAACATCTTATATAAAAATCATTAGGGATAGTATTTTCTTTTCCTTTTTTATGTTTAATGACATAATGAAATGTTATAATTAATTAAATCCATCTATCATGTCACCTATAAAAATTTCCTTTTCACTTAAGATATTTTAGGCCTTCAAGATCCTAATGAATCATCAATTCCTTTATATAAAAGTAATGTTTATAAGTTTATAAATTCTTTTTGATTGAATATTATTATTTTTAGTTTTAATATTATTTTAATAAATCTTGATAAATCTTCAATCTATGTAAGCGACTATCGTAGGATCAACTATTAATATATCCCTAATTCTAATTATAGTTGCATCACACTGATCCTATAACACCTTAATAAAATTTATAATAATTAATAGGGGAAACTTTTAACGTATTATTTAGTGTAGAAAAGTCATGTTCTAGAGTTGTTTTACACTTGAAGTTCATTATTTTCTTACAAAAATCATTCAATGGTGTAAAAATGGTTGAACATTCCCTAAAAAAGCATTGATATAATCTTATTATACCCTAAACTCTTCTCACCCCATTGATATTATTTGGTGTTAGATGGTTAAATCACCTTTACCTTATCTTTAAAAACCGCCATTATATTAGATATACAACACAAATGAGGAAAACAACATAATTTGAACAAAATTTAAAATTTCTCACGTTTTTAAATGAACAATTTTTCCTAAGTGTCTTGAAAACATGTTTGAATTATTTATCATTATCTTTAAGGATCTAAAGATAAACTAGGATACCATAAAAGGAAGAAACCAGAAATATCCTAATGAATGATCAGATAACAATATTCATCATGTTTATGAGTTTAATTAGTGAATTATTTATTCTAAAATGCATAACTATAAATTAATATTTTCCAAGCTTTGTTTGAATTTTATTTGTGTGTTCATGTTCGCATTTCATTCTAATTGGATGGTATCCACTCCTGATGTTAATTTTAGTAAACAACCATCCACCCTAGAGTTCATTGAGATAATAATCTATACATGGAATATGATAGTGATACATTAACATTATTTTGTTGATTACTAATAAATTATTAAATATTCTCCACTTAAAATCTTTTTCATGAATACATGTTACTAAAACACACTACGAGTTAAGATTTCATCAAAAAAATCCATTATATTTAAATTTTATCATATTTATTTGAATCTATTAAGCTTATATAGTGTTAAAATTATATTTCAGTTGATTAGAAAGTGTTTCAATCAAGAATAAATCCACAAGGTTATCAATGCCTTATATGGGATGTAATTTATTTTAGAAATCCTACAGAATGATATCAATAATATCCTTTATAATGGAGACAAAACTAGAACTTACTGAAGGGTTAATATACTTAGTGGTTAAACATTATCTATTTCATGGAGGAATGAGAGTTTCATCCCCTAATAAAACTCCATATATCCCTATTTTTTTTATAAATTAAACTCACTTTCACTCATAACTCTTGTGTTAAACTCTTTAATTTAACTCATTTATTTTGATTTCACTCACTACTATTTTTTTCAAACTCATTTCAGTGTCTATATTATTTTTCTCTTTTTTATTTTTCTATCATCTCAAATTCTCCTGAAATCCTCAAATAGTTTTCATATAACTAAAAATAACCAATGTTTTTAAGGATTAACTTTCTTCTGTTGTATTTTATAAAATACATATTGGTGTATTCATTAGGTGTGAATTTCCAATCTAATTATCATGGGATACCATATAAAATATAGTATAATTTATCTAAATAACATCACATGTTATATTTTAACAA
This sequence comes from Viscum album, assembly GCA_963277665.1. Classification (NCBI taxonomy): domain Eukaryota; kingdom Viridiplantae; phylum Streptophyta; class Magnoliopsida; order Santalales; family Viscaceae; genus Viscum; species Viscum album. The sequence continues at coordinate 798,020,860 of OY728132.1, forward strand.
AACTTCCCAATATAAAATTTTAAATATTCTATCATAGTCATTTTAACATCCCCACTGTTATTTAATAATTGAAACAGATAATCCTACAGATACTTGGATATAGAAATTTCAAATTTATCGACTATCAAACTATTTTTTTTTTGAAAATATCGCTACTAATAATCATACTATATAAATTATCTTTTATGGGTCACCTATAATGAATATATTCTTCTTTTTATCTTGATTCATGCCTTTTTTAGGTTTGGAACACATTTAACATCTTTTTAGAATTATTTCTCAATTTACAGGCCTCTATACTTCCATTTCCAAACACTATAAAGGGGTAAAAAATTCATATTAACTTAATATAGCATCCTGAACAACTCCATGACCCAAAATAGTGATTGTTAACTTATTTAGGAACTTTGAGTTAATATATAGAAATCCATAGAATTTAAAAAATTCCATATCTCATGATTCGAAAAAAATAACATCCAATTTACCTTTAGATATCAATAATATTTTTTTTGGATTCATAATATCCTTTGATTTCTTTTCCATTCCCTCTCATGATCATGTGATTTAGAATATTTCATCTTAAAATTTGGTTTATACACTTTTCCATAATAATTGGGACACATCCTTTCTACCTTAACTTGACTCTGTAATTAAATAATTATGTGAGGATGTTCTTCATTATTAAAATAAATTTGTTTTTACACCTTGTAAATAATTTCATAGTTGAAGTAATTAATGAACCTCTCCATGGGGTAATCAATATCAACTTTTATATTGGTCTGAATCATGATGGTCTCTCTCTCATTTTATTATTCCTCTACACTAATTGATCCTTATTTTAATCATTTTAACATTAGAAAAAATCACAACAGTCGTAGATAAAAACAAACCTCTTTAAAATTACCATTTTCATATCCTCCCAAGTGGAGATACATATTTCACCACATCATCATCAAATGAATTTTAATTTAACCCAAGAAATACCAGCATAGTCAGTGAATTCCATGGACACTAAATTCACCTTATTTTCTTCCAAAAAGTTAGGAAAACTAGAAACATACTCATCATCCATGTCGATTTATGTTTTTTGGATAATTCATACCTTTTAATGATACAATATTTAGCTTTACTCCTCCATGGCTATTGGGTTGCCTCATTGGTGGATTATTTCTCTGAGTTGGTGACTCGTGAAAATCAAATAACTACTTCTTGTCATCAACAACAAACCTATTTTATAGAGCTATATAATTAAACTGGGGTTTAAATTCATCCATACTCATATTAAACATTTGAAATTATTATTGAGTATCCCTCAGGTAATTTCTAATTCCTAGCTAATTATTTTCACCTCATTCTTCCATGTTTTATATAAGAAAAATAATATATAATGAAATATGCACCTCACACACTACCTTATGAATTTATAGCTAAGAAGGTAGACATTTATCTCATATTACACATAATTTAAGAATTTTTCATTATAATGTAACTCGTTTTCCCTTTAGCACTACACTAACTTATTATAGTGTTCTTGTCTAAATCCAAAAACTATAAAGGAGCAATTGGATATGAAAATCCCAAATTATATTTCAATGATAAAATTATAAATGGATTGAAGAAGAGAAATGGTTCAATGAAAATAATTATAGATGAATAATATGATGTTGAAATGGTTTAATTTAATATTTATAGAAAAATTTAATTGCATTAATATTTTTTAACTTTTATTTTTTATGTTTTTTAAATTATTGACTAATGTTTTAACAAAAAAAGATGACTAAAATCATAGTATATAGATATAAGAGATTCTATGCATAAAAATTTCTAAAGGAATCCAATATGGATATGGATTTATTTTAATAGAAAAAAACTTTTTACAAAATAGAATATGTTATATCTCATAACTTTTATGATGGATTTTATTGAATACCAATAGATAATAAATACTATATTTGGAGTTATCGAAATGATATATTAGATGACCAAAATAATTGATAAATAACTATTTTATATAGAGAGAAAATTGAATGGTTTTCCCCATAATTCAAATAATATGATGATATGTAAATAATTAAAGATGATGAAACCCAATTTATAACACATGGGCTTCAATAACTAATGATAAAATTCATAAGGCCTAGTAGAAAATTAGAATAGAATAATTTTCCTGATCATGTTTTTAGATTCCATATCCCTATAAAAAAATTTTAAAAAATGGTTTACATACTGTAGAAATGTAGAAATGATGAAAATATAGTCAAGGTAGAATGTATATAAATATTTCTCTAAGAACATTATCCACTAGATTCAAAAATGGTTATATAATCCGTTGATAATTCAAAGAATTAATTAATAATATAAATTTTAATATATAAAAACACATTTGCAACGGCAGGCACTATAGCAGCGTCAGGGTACTATAGCAGTAGCAGGTACTATAAAGTACTGTAGTAGCGCGAGTACTGTAGTAGTACTATTCACAGAATGGTCCTTGGGCCAAAAAATGGGCATACAGGACATCTAATGTGAGAAATGCCCACTGGGCCTTCGGGATATGAAATGGGTCTCCCACTACCCAATTAAAGAGGTATTTTCTTGGTTTTAATAATAAATGAGGCTTCATCCCCAACCTTTAAAAAAAATCTATAAAAATAGAGTGCATATTTATTGATAAAGGGAGATACATGCAGCGAACCAAAATGATTTTACCTACCACATCACTCGATCTGGCTATTTAGAAGCCCTCAAGCGTATCACTACATTCTCCAGTGGCTACTAACAAGTGGAGAGGGTATAAAAGATATAGTGGGGAGAATATAACCATGGGTTTTAGTAATAAAAAAAATAAAACAACCAAACTCATTCACATCTACAGTGTAATCATTAAATTAAGTAATATAAATAACTAAAATAAAATCACACTATAACAAAATTGAATGCAACATAAAGTCATATATACCCACAAGAATGGTAAAATAGACAAAAAATGATCTCCCACAAGGCTGATAACATATATAGGAATAAATAAAGAAAAAAATTACAAAGGCTCAACTTCCAACCCTGATCCTGACCCCATACCTAATATCCAACTAACGAGGCCCTATAGTCTGATCATCAAACTCTATATTATTGGCCCCCCTGATCATGAAACACTCGACCTTGAACATAACCACAAAGAACATTCTTATATAACCTAAAATCAGACATTAATTCCTACATGCACACCATGGTGCACATATAGTGGGAGAAGAATAAACATCAGTAGGCCACCACCAATGGTAAACCAAAAATATGAAGTCATAACATCTGTATACAACACATGGTATGCCCAACCTTGTCAAAAATGAATAATAGTAATATAAAACCATAAAAAGGGAAGTTAAAAATAAATAAATAAAACACCCAACCCTAAGATCTAGTTTGGCACATGAGGGAAATGTACCCCTGCTATGCCCTCAACAAAAGGAATTATAGCACGTGGCTTACCTAGCCACAAAAATTTATTCCCAAATACCAGATCTATACAAGATCTACGAGATGTTCAAAAATGAAAAATGAATTAATTCCAAACCTAATGGTGTAGCCTTAGGAATCCATGACAACACACATCACTGCCAGACTGTAGGTCTATAATGGAACTATCCGATCTAGTGACGTGAATTCTATTATCACACGGAGAACATGTCTAGAGATAGATAGTCTTACATAAAAAAATTGATCTATAAAATAAAATCATGTGAAGTAATTATTTTGAACATGTGTCTATCAAAAATGTACTAGAACAAGGCCACCAAATCCATAGTCGGGGTAATATATCCACTGGCCTAGTGAGGTTATGAACTCCTCCAAATCTTCGATTAGATCACATGATCTTCTATTAAACAACCAACCAATAGAGGAGAGAACTTAATCAATCTCATTTCCATCACACAATACAATACATCCTAAAGGTCTCCTCATATATCTAATATGGAGTAAGAACTACCATAACATCCCAACTAAAGGGCATAAAAATAAGGTTCAATCAAATCATGAACCCACCATCAATAAATTTAAAGTCTCAACACTAATCAAATGATGATAAAAAACATCAAAGTGTTTCCCCAATCCTCCTAATAACCAGAACACAACCACATTATGCTTATCCTGACCCTCACAAGGGGTAAAATAAAATATGAGTCTCCCATGGTCCTAAGAACAACAACAAAGTTGGATTCCCTATAAGGGGCTACCTAATTTGATCTAATTCCATGCAAAAATATGAAGAGTATGGAATTCCCAAAAAGACCATCAATGTTATCCAACTAATCCTCTGTTAAAAATTTTCCCATAGGTGTATCCAAAGGGTTATCTAGAGCCCAATTCCTAAAATAAACCAATGGATCCAAGTTATACTCCACACTCCATGGTACCATCTCTGATGGAAAATAACTTCTCTAGATCCAAATCTTAAATGGAATCATCAATTCTCCCATTAGGGCAACCTATAGGGTCCATAAATCCCTATCTCTAACTCTACTCGACAAAACACTTCCATGATTGGAACCCCACAATGCCATCCCATCCAACGGGCTTTAAAAGAACTAAACCTTGAAAAAATAATCACAAACCCAACCCAAGAAACCATAAGAAACTGACATGGAATCAATGATACATCCCAACCTGCACATCCTAGACATCTATCATTACAAACTTTTGGGAATGGTATAAAGAGTCCCAAAAAACCTCCTTGGCACTCTATGGATAACGTTCTATCCAACTGAAGGCCCCCATCAGGGTATCATCCCACACCTATCATCTAGAGGGTTTTAAATCTAAATCAATGAGGAAAACCTCTTATTCAACCATGTCTCACTCAAAGAATCTCACACTGACTCCCAGTAACCCATAAGACTCACCATCATATCCCACTTGGTAAGTGACACTCTAATAGAAATATGAATAATTCCATTAGCAGTTTAAGGATAATGGGGTGAACCTAAAAACATCTTTTTCACCCCACTATATGTCACTATGGGACACATGAGGCATGAACTCATAACCAAGACAAGAAAGAGGGACCTCTAAACTAATATCCCTTTTTAGGAACCATAAACATAAGTTGTTCCCAAACCAAAAAAAACCCTAAAGGGGTTCTCAAAAACAATTTTAATCATTTAAATAAAATACAACGACTATAAAGAGAGAAAAAAATAAATTCCCATCCTACCTCACAGTGTAACTGCTAAAAAATTAGGGCCAAACCCATGATCTACCAAAAATTAAATCCTCAACTCATTCCATAAAAGAAAATTAAATAAATAAAAAATAATATAAATGAATTATTAAATTTACTTCAAATTGGGAATAAGTATTTAAAAATCCTAGTAGGGATTCCATCTTCTGAAGCCTCATCCATCTAGAGAGAAAAGTCCTGCAACAAACCCTTGAAAAATATCTAGGGAAAATACCTAACACACAAATAAAAATGAACTAGAAAAATTCATTTAATTTAATTGAAAATCAAAGAAAAATACAATAGTCACCTTAACTCGTCTGAGATGATGATAGATGGCATGAAAACAACATCACAAGACATTGTATCTACAAAGAACCCACCAAAAATGACCCTAAATAAGAGTTAAGAAGAAGTAGAAAAGGGGTAGGAGATCCTCCTAGTTTTCATGTGCACAAGGAATGAAGACAAGAGGGAGATAAATAAAATATTGACGGAAAATTTTAGTCACTTAGAACTTTTTATCCCAGTATGGAATGATGTAAAGTTTTGAAACCATGTGACAGTTTTGAACCATATATTCTCCAAGGAAACACAACTTACACAGTTTGGATACACAGTTTACTAACTATGCATAAACCATGAAAAATAGTTCTGGAAACTCTATGAAACTTTAGCATGGTTTATCATCAGTCATGTGTAAGACATGCACCCTAGACGCATGCCCTGGAAAGTTTGCATGTTTTTATATAAAAAAATCATGGTTTCTTTACACTATATTCAAGTCATGCTCTTTAACCATAATATTTAGAAATAAAAAAAAGCACCTTAAGCCTCATAGGTCCGCATATTTTCACTAATCCATGCACACCAAACTATGTACCAAGAAAAACAAGTCATAAAAGTAAAAATAGAACCTGAATCTCATTAGATTTTTCAGAGCACATGAGTTACCTCATGGGCCTCAACCCACAACTAGAACACTTCCAAAAAAAGGTTTGAAATATTAAAATTTGAATATGAATATGAATTAAATGAATTACCACTTCACATCCAAAAAATTAAAATTTCTCTCAATTTAAAAATTGGAAATGTTTCGGATCATTACAAGCTCCCCACCAGAAGTGAAATTCAACCCATAAGATACCTTAGTGGTTAGAAAAACGATTATCTTGATAAACCACAACCACCATTTGATTGAAAATAATCTATTTTCTGATTCCAAATTCCAATTTTTTATCACCAGACAACATTACCTCAAAAGACAAGATACATTTTACCTTATTAAGGGGGCCTTGGTTCACTCCCCAAACCTAATGGACTAGATCTAAAATGATGTTTCTGATGTTGTATCCAACCCACCATGTTCAAATATGTGAAAAACACTAGCTAAACCCCTTCAGGAAAAATCCTCCTATAATTCTATGCCTATACCATCAAGACACCACCAACTCTTTAATACATGAGCGTTACACCAAAACCATATCAAAATCTAAATCAATTATTTCCCATAGAACCAAATCACTCTAGATTCAACCCCATAATGGCACTCTGAATCCACAAAAACATACATGTGAATGGGAGTAAGCTATTTAGCATATGAGTACCATAATTATTTCCATGGAATAGAAAATAAATATCCATGATCTATGCTCTATATACCACTGATCATAATTATTTGACATGGATAACCTACTCACATCTAGGTTCGAAATTGAAAAAGGTAGCCAGTGCCTATTTCTGGATCACTAGAAACAATGTCATCCAATGGACTATAGTGGGATCCCCAACATAAATTATTTTCTAATTCACTCCTTGATATAAAACCAAATCGGATCACCATGAAAATGAAGCCTGGGTTTCGAATGACCCCAAAAAAATAAACACACACAAGCCTTCATGTCCTAATAGTTAGGGATCACCAGAACAAAATAGTCACATGTTTCCATAAAATCCAATCACAAACTGAAATCATGATCAAATGAACCATGTATTGTGAAGCATAGGATTAAATTCCTAAAAGATAAATCTATTATCCTTATGCAGTTCAATTTCAAAATACCTTGAGCTAACCACATGACCACCCACATCCCGATCATCATTCAAACCACTAGCATTTGACCACACTCCCACCGTACCACCATAAGCACAATGAGAAATGAGTAGGCCTAGGAATCTGAAAAACATCCCCCCACATGGTACACCCAAAACATGATAACCCTAGTGCTCAACTAAAAAACAAAGGAAACTAAAAAACAATACAAAATCCTATCATGCATCATTTCCCTCATCAAAACACAACAAGGGCCTCTAGAGCCCACACTGACCCACTATAATCTCTAGGAATCCCTTGATGAATGGATTGTATTTTTATAATCTATGAACACATCACTGAATAATCTACATAAACTATAATTATAAGAAAAAAATGTGGTTCAGTTGAATATATTTCAACTAAGTAGCTATATTAAACAATAATATATAGGTTTTATAGACATTTTTACCAACCAAACCTCCGTCATTAGTAACATAACACACATAAAGGAATATATAATATCAATCCCAGGTCCCTAGATTGATGCATTAAAAATATCCTGTTACTAACTATCCAAGATACAAAAACCATTAAATCAATAAACACATATATAAAAGTGCATCGCCTAAGGTGAAATCATAATACTGTAAAAATGGAAACCAAGAACATCAAAACCATTACCCTTATAACATATCATTTACATTAGAATATTTGTTCATGATGCACTAGTTTTAGGTATATCATAGTATTTTACATATAAAAAAACTACCTATCTACCAACAACCCACATAAGGGAAAAACATGCTCTGATACCATTTTTTCAACAAACTGGATTGGGTTAACCCGGTAAGTCACTCGACCTACATCACCACAAGGACTCATTTAGTCATTAATATATACTAGAGTATGAGGACTAGTGTAAAGGTTATAAAAGATTTAGTGTGGAGAGTATACCATCTATTAGGAGTATAGTAATATCAGAAAATACCATTTTGTATTGAACTGGCCTCGGTCAACCAGCATGTCTAATGATCCAGCTCACCACAAGGCCCCATGTGCACCTCCTTATATACGAGAGGATGATGACTAGAGATATGGGTGTAATAGATATAGTGGGGAGACTATTACTTCTTGTTATAGTGTAGTAACCGTGGAAAATTACTAAACTTATACACATCCATAGTGAAAACATTAGAGTACAAAATATAATTAATTGGAACAAAAGCATTCAGTAATAACATAGAATGAAACATACAATCATAAATACTAAAAATCATGTTAAAAAAATAACAAAACACCAGGTTGATACATATATAGGTATAAATAAAATATATATAAATTATATAATACCAATCATGAGACATCCCTCATACTTGGTCTCCAACTATCTCACAACTACTACATAATCATCCATATCTACATGAACAGTCTCAATCGATCATGTAACACCATGAATCAAACCTAACCACCATGGATGCTATTATAAAAACTAAAATAGTATATAAATGTTTTCACACACAATGAGGTGCATGCATAGGGGTGAAAAATAAATCCTAATACTCTACCGCCAATGGTACACCAATAATCTACTGTCATAACAAGTTTATGAAACATGTTGTATTATTATCCTAGTTAAAAACCTATAGGGGATATCATAAAACTATAATTAGACCAATAAAATAATTAATTATAGAAAATAAAGGGTCAATAAAAATAACCAGCATGGGGTTCCCGTCTAACACCTGAGGGAAATTTACCCTCGCTCTTTACCTAACCATATGAATTATAACACATGTCTCACCCATACACATAGCATTAGGAATGCCAGAGAAATAGATGAAGGATCTCTAAGAGGTCCAAAAATTAAACAAACATGAATAACAGACCCCAAGACCTAGCCATAAGCATCCAAAATAATACATATCATTACCAAGATTTACAAATCCAAGGGAATGATCTAAAATGGAGACACGAACACTATTATCACTAATATAACATTTGCGGAGATCTATTTTAATAATAAAAAATTGGATAAAAAAATAAAATCAAGAAATGGTATAACATGAAAATATGATCCATCCAATATATCCCAGACAAAGGAAACTAAATCCCAAGTCAGGATAATACATCCATCGGCCGAGGGAGGGGTTTCACTCATCTAGATCATCCATTAGCTCCATATAACCATCTAAAAAATAGATAGAAAATGGAGCAGAGAAAAAAATAAATATTAGGGCCAATTCATGATCCATTATATCCCAATGGTCACCTCTTATATCCAATTTGAAGAAATAAATAACTCAACATCTCAGAAAAAGGCTATAAAAACAAGGGTTGATCAACTCTCAAACCCAACATCCAAAAAATAGAAGTCTCATCACTGATCAACTATTGGTCAAAAAAATCATGTGAGGCTCCCTCTGCCCCCAAGATCTCCTCAACACAAACACACATGGATCATCCCACCCCTTAAAAGGTGTAAAAAATGAGTCTCACATGGTCCCCAGAACTAACATAAAAAAGAAGGATTCTCTATATGGGTATCCTCAATCTAATCCAATTCCCCAAAAAAATCGCAACATATGGGATGTCTCCAAGTGGACCTCAACAAACATTAATTGATCCAAAATTAATAGTTCACCGACATGGGAATACAAAGGGGTCTATTAGTCCCACTTTCAAAAAAAGACCAATGACTCCCAACTTTTTTCAATAGTCCAAGGTTTCATCTCATCCTAAAAAATACTCCAATATATCAAAATTCCAAAAAAAATTATCAACCCACCTATAGGCTTAGGATCAAGGTAACATCATACCCTAAATCATACTCTACTTGATGAAACCCACTTGTCCTTGACATCTCATGATGCCATCCTAGATCTAAGTATCTAAATAAACTATACCTCGAGGAACCATTTACAAACACAATACAAGAAATAATAGAAAACCAAAATGGAATATAAGAGACATCTATACGTGCTAGTCCAAGACAACCCTCATTCTGAACATCCAAGAACTATCCAATGTGTCCAAAAATTATACCCAATGGTCAATCAATGGATAAAGTTCCATCTATCTCATGACCTTATTTGGGTTTAATACCAAACCTCTCACCTATATTGTTTTAAAAACAATTCCATGAGGTAAAAATCTTTTCCAACCTCAGTTCACTCAATTAATATCCTTTTAGTCACTATGAACTTGAAATCCTCACCACCACTTCCCACTTGGTGTGCTACACCTTAAAGGTACTATGGACAAGAACGTGATCAGTTCAAGGATGAGGGGGTGGTGCGAACCCAAGCACCTCCTTGTCACTACCAGTACACATTACCACGGGACACACATGGTGTGCCCTCAGAACCAAGACACGAATGAGGGTCCACTAATCAATGGACCTTTTTCAACTCACCCAAACCCCAATCCATTTCCAAACCAAAAAATAAACCCTCAAGTGGCTATCAAAAACCAAGGTAATCATTTAAATTAAATTAAATGACTATATAAATAGAATTGTCAAAAAACTAAACCCCTAACATACTTGACGGTGTCACCACTAAACCGCTAGGCCTGAACCTGTACTTCACCAACATATAATGTATCTGACTCATACATAGATGATAATTAAATTAATAAAAAATTGATCAAATGAATATCTCAATTTAATTTCAAATTTGTATAAAGATTTAAAACCCTTGGATGGGATTCTACCTTCTAAAACCTTTATGAACCGCCCTTAGAAGGACCAAAATGAACCCTTAGAACTAAGATTGAAAAAAACAATCATGTGTGGCACAATTATTCATTTATTCCATTCAATTTAATTGAAAATAAAATATAAATCTATGGGGTATCAAACCTCCACTAAAATGACAAGTGATGGTGTGAAGAAATTTCCTAGAGATGTCCACTCACCAAGACACACTAAATCCACAACATCTTCATCCAATTCAACCATTCACTAGTGTAATTGGAATCTAAACCCTGGGTAGAGAACACTATAATTAAAAAATTGAGGAAATAAAGAAGGATTGGGGATTGGTGTAAGAGATTAATACCTCAAATCACTAAAAAAATACACCCCAAAACCACCATAAATCAAAGGAGATAAGATGGAGTAACGGGAGAGGATAACCTCCTAGTTCATGTGTTTATAAGGAAGGAATATGGGGAATATAGGTAAAATTAAGAGGGATTTTTTTTTTTATTTTTTAGGTATTAACTTAATCTGAAAAGATGCATGGTTTTTCCACATAGCTTTCCATAAAGTACACCAATTATGAATCCTCCATTATTCAAAGAAGACACACCTTTCATGGAATTCTTTATCATGTTTAATAACTATGAACTAACTTTAAAAAATGACTCTCTAACCCCTCGGAAACTTTCAATTAGTTTATATACAGTAGTGAAAAAGTCATGCGCCATGAACCCAGGTCCAGAGAAGCTTAAATTATTTCCTCTGAAACTCAGATGATATCTATTGTACCATATTTAGTTCATGCAGCTAAACCCTTATCTTTAGAAACTAAACAATAATTTCCATGAGCCTCATATGTCAACATAGTTTTCATTATACTGTTCACACCAAAATATGTTACAAGATAAAAATAGATTGAATACTCAAAACTGATCTTGAGGTTCCTAATCTTGTAATGGAAAAGAAAGATACCTCTCATAAAACAAAATAAATCTAAAACAAATCCAAAAAAAGTGTCCAAATCTTTAAATTTGAATCCGAATACAAGTTCACCGAACAACCCCTTGATTAAAAAATTCAAATTTCATATGGATTTGAAAACCCGTAAAGATGAGGATCATTTAAATAAATATTTATGATATTTATCTCCCACTTTTTATAATCCTAATAAGTATGTTTTCAAAAATATTTTCTCATGCCTATAACTTTAGGAGAAAACCATTCCACATCATTAGAAATAAATGCGCAAACTAAAAAATTTATATAAATATATCCCACGTGACATGAATTGTATGCCTCCACTATTGAATTTAATGATTCATTGGTGGTTTTAGTCCCAAATCCCATAGAACTACTTCGAATGGATTCTTAATAGAATGTTTCAACCTTAGTTTGAGTTATTATATGAAAAATTCCTATTTCTAAGAAAAGGTGTTGGGCCATGTAGCACCCTGAGATTAAAGTAATTGTTTTTCATGAAATAAATATTATGTTGAATAGATTTTATCAGAAAAAACATTCAAATAAAACTAAAAATGATATATTTATCAATGAAATATAGACATTAATAAATTATGAAAATTAAATACGAAATATTATTAAGAAAAACTATAGGAAAAATAAAACCATAAGTAAATAAAAGGATAGTAAAAATAATTTATTTTACATATTATTAATATTTTAAATAATAATTTAATGTGTTATAACACAACTAAATTAAATAAATATATTGGTTAAAATTTAAATAATTAATGCGATATGATTAAAATCATTTAGTGTTAAAATATCTTTTTTTCAAAGAATTGTATATTTGTATAAATTATGGTTTTTTATTTAAAAAATTTAAATTGAACACTTTAAAATAATTATTATAATAAAAAATTTCAATGTAACATGTTTTATAATACCACCCATTAATCAATTAATATTAGTAAAAAACTATTATGAACTCTTAATGGAAAAAATAATTTTCCTATAAAAATAGATTTTCCTTATATTTTATGTTTCCATTTAAAATTTAAATTAGTTAATTTGATAATTTTTTATTTGATAAATGAACTAAATTTTTGGATTGATCATGTCAATATTTTCTTAGGGTGATTTTTTTTTAAAAAAAGTTGATATGTAGTGAATAATAAAAATACTATTTTTATTATTTTCATTAAAGTTAACCTTCTTCACTTTTAGAAATTGAATTCAATAAAATGAATTTAATACTTTAAATAATCATGTAAATATTATTTAATAAATTTAATTTCATTTTTCCCTTAAAAATAAGTTATCAAGGTAAAAATGAGGCACCATAATAATGGTTAAAAAGAGGTAAAAATATTAAATTTAGTGGTAATGTCTCGAAATATCAAAAAAAAATATAAATGGGTGTATGAGAGATTTCAAGGGTGTGATATATCTTTTTCTCTCTAATTTTCTATTTTTGAACCACCTTTATTGAATAAATAATATCTTTTTATATTTAAAAATTAATATTTACAGAATATATTCCCCTCTCACCTATAAAAGGACCACTTCAAAACCTCAAATTTTTCTCACACATAATTCTTCCCATATCAAGTGAATTATTTTAAAAAGCTTCTTAATCTACGTTACCAAGTCCCAGATGTTCTTGTTTTACCGAAATACCAATATATGAATTCGTAATGACCAGTCTAAATCTGTATATCAAAGGAAAAGAATTTCTTTAACAATATCCTTTTAGGTTAATTTTTTCTTTCACATTCACTGAATATATCATAAATATCTTAATATAATGATATTTTTATGATTATTATTTATTAAAATTATTATTTTTATGTAATGACCATTATATACCTTCCTCCCATTTGTTATAAAATAAAAATTCAACTCGTTTTATTATCAGATTACTGCTTCCATAAATGTTGTATTTCATTTTTCATCACTACTTTAAATGGATGTTTATAAAAGTTTATTTAATAAATAAATATGAAATTTATTAAATTATTAATACTATAGAGATATAAATTATATATTCAGTTAATAATTTTAACAAAAAATGGTTATTATAAATTTGAACTCCTAAAATGGGAAAATTGAGACACTTTTTTTTAATTTGAATCTATTTTTGGCAACATATTGAAGAGTACAAATTTTATGATACTACAATAAAAAATATAACACACACACACAAATATATATATATATATAATTAAGGAGTTGGTGAAACTATTTTATAACTTCTTTGACTATGATTAACGTACCAAAGAAGTGTTGGAGAAATTGACTGAATAACCCTAGGCAGTCATTCAGAGAAAAAATATATAAAATAAATGAATGGCATATAATGAAAAATAAACCATATAAATAATTATACCAGAAAAAGTTTCTGAATAAAGTATTTAATGAAATAAAATTTTTTATTCATCAAGTTATATGTACAGACCAAGCGAGTTAAGACTCGAGGTAATATTTCTTTGTCTAATTTTTAATTCATTTTGACATTTTTCTTATTACACACCAATTTAAATTAATATAGTGTCAATTATTCCATATTATCTTCACATATCTCAAATAAATATTATTCTTGGTAGTTTTAATTTTTTTTATGTAATACCTTTTCTTTATTTATCTACCCAAACATTACTAATGTTATAAGGATTTTTGGTTTTAACATAATTTAATTCTATTAAGTTATAATGTTTATCATTAAACAGAATAATAATTAGTTTTTTATCATCCACCCTATGATTTTGTTATAATATATTACATATTTATTTTCGGGTTTACAAGACTTATTTAATTCTCGCCTTCTTTCGAATCACAATTCAACCAAACAGTTTCATATATGTGAAATCATCCTTATTTTTTATTTAAAGACAAAATTCTTCTTCTTCCTTGTCTATATTCTTTATATTGCTTCAATAATATTCTTCTTTATACATAAAATATTTCTTAATATCATTTTATAATAATCATTTTAATTTATTTATAGATGTTTTAAAATGAAGCTTTTTACCATTTTACACCTAATCCTTTTTGACATTCTTTTTAATAGTGTGAAAATAATATTATTTTTTAATATTTTCTTACTGAACATATTTTCATGATTTCAATTGAATTGTTACTTATCAATATTACTTTCCATGTTTCTATTAATTTTCAAAGAAAATCGTATTCCAATTGTTCATTGAATTTTTATTTTAAAACATAACGACTAATGTTTATAACACCATAATGATATAAATTATATTTAATTTAGAAACCTAATTTTTCATATAGCTTGCTTCATGAGAAAAACTAAACCAAAACCTAACATAGAATAATAGATAAACTATAAAATGTATCCATATAATTTATGTATAAAAATAGATGTAAGAGAATTATAAATTCTATATATAAATAAAAATAAAGGAAATTATTGATACTAATACATTGGTAAAATTCCATTAGTTTATCTAAGTAACTAATAAGATCAATTTATTCTTTAAAATTAAACCCTTTGAAAATATAATTTTTTAGATTTATTTTAAAATAATAAATATATTGTGGATAAATTTATTATTTACGAGAATAATATATTAGCAACGAAGTATGTTAGCAATTGATTGGAGACAAAAATAAGAATAAAAACTTTTTTTCTTGTAAAATGGTTTTCATTATATATTTATGTTTTAATTTCAATGTTAAATAATCATTTTTTTGATTTTTAATTAAATTGACTTCATTCTTTGATTTAGATTTAAAATATTATCCAAAGTTTAATTTTTTGTATTTCTCTAAAATGACTTATTTTTTGGTGAATAGTGAAAAATAATGTTTTTTAATAGAACCGTAGTGTTTATTGGTATATCAATAGGTAAGTATAACTTATATTTTTATAAAAAATTCTCCATGATTAAAGATATATTTATGGATAAAAACTTCATATTTTAAATTAAAATTAATTTAATAACCAAGGTAATGTAAAGATAAATATTTTATAGGTGTTGTTAAAATTAATTAATTAGATTTTATATAGGTATATTCATTAAAATAATATTATGTAATTTCTAAATCAAATAGAAAATTCTAAATTTCACACCAAATTGGGTTTTCATGAATTATATGGTTTTTTTAAATATTTATTTCCAAATTATAAAATTTGAATTTGAGAAAATGAACTTCACTTTTTAAATTATTATTTCATAATTACCATAAAAAGAGTTTTGGAGAATTTTCTAAAAAGTTTGATTTTTCAATGAATATAGAAAATACATATTTTTGTGGAAAACAATATTTTATTTTTTTTGGTGTTTACAAAGTAACATTTTATTATGTATTAGTTTTAGAATTTAATTAGTTCTTTTGGATTAAAAAAAATCCAATAAATTTTATTGTAATCAATATAATACTTTAATTTTTAATAAAAACATTTTTATACATAAAAAAATATTTATCTTAAAAAATGTTTTCTTCACATATTTCAGGCTTGATGTTAAAATTAATTTTCAACTCTTTAATTAAATTCGATAAAATGGATCTAATATTTGGAATGAGGATGTTTCAATTTGGTAAATAATTCCCTTTATTTTTTGGGCATTATGGATAGTAATCTTAGTAAATATTTGTTACTTCAGTAATGGTAAATACGGTAATTTAGGATAAAAATAATATAATAATGAAAAAATAACCCTAATAATTTATTTTAATATATATTATTGGTGGTGTTCGACCATATTAATCCATTATTTTATTTCATGTAAATTTTGATCCATTTTTCTCTGAAAATGGCTTATATATTATTTCAGGTTAAGAAAAATACAAAATTTCACTCTCTTGATTTTAAATTTATATTATATGTTCATATAGGTGCATAAATAATTTGTTAATGAATTTTAAATTCAATTTTTATAATATGTAAATTAATTTTTTGATGGTATTTTTTAATATTTATAGTTGAAATAATTACCTAAGATGCTTACGCAACATCGATATAGTGCTTGTTCAGGAATTAGAAAATTAAAGTAATTTTTTTAAAATACAAAAAGTAATATTTTTTATATGAATTGTGGATTCATAATAAGTTTTTAGTTAATAATAATTTCATATTTATGTTTAAATTTATTATATTATTATTACATTACTGAATGTCTTTTTTAAAGAAAAATTATGTCAATAGTTTTTAAAATGACATTAATAGTATTTTATGTGAAATTTATGATATTAAATTATTTGAAAATAAAAAATATATATTTTATTGTTAAAAATATTACAATAAATAGTCCAAAATTTAATCACCTTATATTTATGAGCCAAATTTTAACTTAGATGTAAATTTATAATTATTTTATATTGAAAAAGTTATTACCTTAGTTAATGTTAAAAATGGTTTATAAAAGTGGTAATCCCAAGGATAATGACTAAACAGGTATCCAAACTTATAAAAATTTTAGTATATGATTCTATTAATAACATATCCTACTTATATAATAATAAATTTCATTTTTTAACCATTTCACATGAGTTAGATACATATTATATTATAATATTTCATGTATTTCAAAAAAGTGCACCTCCCCTCACTTATAAAAGGACACCCCTATCATATTATATAAACACATAAAGATCCTTTTGGTTTGGAAAATACCAACCTATATCCCCTATAAAAATCCCTACCCATGATCTATAGGTCTTAGTTTTGGCATAATACCAACCTTATAGATCTTATTGTGTAATGAAAATGATGTTGTTTGAGGAAGATGTATAAATTTTAGCCGAAGGTTTTAGTTCTATTTCTTTTTATAACTTCCTAAAATATTCATTAACCACGATTAAATAATAAAATTTGTATATTACATATACTTATATTTTATTACATTAATGTAATAACCTATATCCATCTCCACTTCCATCAATTGGTAAATGAAAGTATCATTCGTGTGTACGGTGGACTACCGCCTCACAAGTCGATTTAATTAATTTTCAATTGACACCTATAATGGATAGTTATAATTATTTATTTAAATTATATACAATTTATTAATAAAAAAATTATAAATTTTTAAAGATATTATATCATCTAATTTCTTACCTATCTATCCTTTGAAAAATGAAACTGTTGTTCATGCATTACTGTGGATTACCACCTCCATGAAGAAATGTGACTCGTTTTTCATCATTATATCACATTGATGTAATATTTAAGTTTATTTTAAGTGATAATATTTTATTTATTATATAATAATATTTATTTAAATATAAAATAATACTTACCTTATTTTCCTAATGTTCATTAAAAAATAGATACGTTTCTCATGTGTACATATGACCTACCGTCTGTACGATTGTAATGTAATTAATTTTTCTTAAATATTTTTTTAATTTTGACAAAAAAAGTTATAATAATTTTAAAAAATTATTATTATTTCATTATTATTATTCTAAATACTATGTAATAATGAACCTTTGGACTACAGTCAATATACCGAAGTCGTTTTGAAATTATGAATTGAACATCCTCAAAACAACCAATGTGGATATAACCGAATAAGTAATTAAAAATATGAAATTAATAAATGATAAAAATGGTTTATTGAAAAATTAATATATATGAAAAATATTATTAAATAAATTAATAATTTATATATGTTTAATATACATCTGTTAAAGGATATACAATGCATGTGTGGGCTAAAGGTAAGAGATTTAATTTCAATTTCTCCCCATTGAGGTATATTTTAATGTTATGCCCCAAATTTACTTTATATAGTGTATATAATTCCCATTTTACATGTCATATAAATAATATTTCATACATCATGGAATTTTATTTTACAATTTAAATTACTTCATCAAAAGGTATTTGAGTTGAAAATTACCAAATGGTAAGGGGTTTCTTAACACAATTTTCTTTTATTGGGTTATAACTATTCTTCATTGTCTTTTTTATGCAAGTAATATGTGTGAATTTATATCTAAATAATTTAATGATTTATTTAAACTTTTTTATGTGTATTTAAATATGTGAACATAATCACTTCATGGAATTATTACCACATCACAAATTATGATACTCGCAAGGGTTTTATTTATCTCAATATCATTTTCCCCAGACATGATTGATTATGTGCACCATAATTTCATTATATGGAGTAGTTACTGCACCATTAATTAATTTTGAAATATTACTTCATAAAATTAATTGGATTTAAAGAACCATTCCATACACTTACTTTCAATTACTTTTTATTAAAAATTTACCAAAGATTTAATGGTTTTATGATATAATCTCCTTTACATTCAAGATTTTTTATACTCAAGGTTCCTTTTGGGGAAATAATATGTCTTATTTCCATTAATAACATATATTTTTTTCTTTGGTTAGGAATTTTATTTGAATTTTAATATTCATTTAATTTATTATTTATTCAAGAAATATCCAGAAAGTTGTTTGTAAGTGATACAAACCTTGTATCTTCTTTTAGATCAGAAACATGTCTCTTCCAGATTGATGTTTTATAAAATTTTTCCATGAATTTTTTTCTAAGAATAAATGATTTTCTAAAGTTATTTTACATTTACATTTATTTTATTTTAATAGTTTTTAAAATTAAATTTCTTAATGTTTTCATCATGGGTCACTTTTTATTATCATTACAAAATATTGAAAGGAATGTTTATTTTTAACTTTTACGACATGAAAGAATTCTTTTCAAATCGTTAAAATTATTTTAGTTGAATCTAAATTTCTATTTTTATAAGTTTTTTTTAAAATAGAATTATTTTAAGAATATTTTATGTGGTTTTAGTATCTAAAAGTAAATATTAATTTTAACATGGAATTTTCCTCCAAAATATTTTTAATGATATTTTAATTATATTTCTATTCATCATTGATAATAGCCCTTTAGATTAATTTTCCACCAATAGGGATATTTATTAAGGATATCATAATTATTATTTATATATATGTATTGTCATTTTTCTATATAGATTTCATGGAACCAATTTAATTTCTATGGTTAATCAAGGTATAAAAGAACAATGGTTATTATTATGTAAAAAAATGAAATATTTCCAATGTTATCATTATTTTATGATTATGTTATGATTCTTGGAATTATTTTATGATGATGTGTGGGCCCAATATAGTTCATGATGTTGGTTGATCCCAATATAGATCTCCAATGAATTGGATAAATGGTCAGAGTTTACCAGTTATAAGTTTTCCCTAAGATATTATTATAATTTATTAAGTAGGTTATTCCATTTGTAATATTGACTATAAGAGTGACATGAAAATTATTTTCCAAGTTTCCAACATGTTTTCTTTATGCTTAAATCATGTTCTAAAATATATTTTGATTATTGATTTTGTTCAAATGTCACATGATTGTTTACTTATATGAATCTTGTCTTATGTTAAATCTTTATTCTATGTTTCATTATTTATATCCAATTTTTGATGGGAATGAATTATGTTATGTTTTTCTCATGCACTTTTATTAGGTCATCATAACATTATACTCATCTTATGTTCATGGATTATATTGAATTTTTAATGTCTATGTTTACCCCTACTGATCATTTGAGCTTACCCTTCTTAGATTTTCTTTTTCATAGGTTACGAATAATAGTTTTAGGAATATTATGACTAAGACAATTACAATATGTAAATAAATTATATTTAGATGATATAGATATTTATGAACTAGATTTTTTATATTTGAGATGTTATTTAAGTGTTTGGCATAATTTTATAAAACTATAAACCTAAAAGGTCCTTCAGTATATAATTTATCTAATAATTAAGTTTGATTTTATTTGATTTAAAGTGTTATAATTGGGTCATGTTTATCGGTATCAAAGCCAAAATTGTAATGATTATATTTTAGAACTAGATATTGGACTGTGGGTTCCATGTTTTTATAGTTGGTATAAGAGGACAGGTTTATATAACTTAGGATATTATGATTCTTTTATGTGCGGTTAAATTAAAAGTTGTGGAAACTATAATGGGTATATAGGTTTATGGTTGATCATAAGTGCATGGGCATAGATACACTATTTAAGATTTTATGTAATATTATTTTAAGGTGGTTAATGATATTTTGGGTGATGTTTTTTCAGTTATGGTATATATAAACGTTATGTTTAATATGAAGGATTATTTTAGAAGAATGATATTACTTTTTTGGAATGTATATTGAATGGTATTTAAAAATGTTTGAGGTTGAAATTTTAATGAATGTTGAGTTTATTGAAGATATTTGGGATATATGGTTATTTATTTTTAGAATAACCTATGTTGAATATTTGGTGTTATTTTCAGGATTAATGTATTATTTATTCATATTATGTTTTGAACATTTTGGATATTATAATATCTTCACTACCACAAAACTGGGTTTCCTTAGTGCAACCGTTTAAGAGCACTAAAGAAAGCACTAATAAAGGGTACTTTTAACAGCATAAAAACGCACTATTAAAAGTGACTATTTATGAGAACTTTTTTAGTGCTCATAAAGGCTCCCCTTTTATTAGTGCTTTATTTAGCGCTGTTAAAGGGCCCTCCTTTTTAGCACTTTTTTTGTAGCGTTGATAAATGGGGGGGGGGGTTTATTAGCATTTTTCCCTAGTGCTAATACAGTGTATATTTAAAAAAAGTTATTTCATGAAAAATAATATATTCATATATAAATATAAAAGTTTATTTATATTGATATAAATATAATAGATATTTTTAAATATTTTTTAGATAAGTATAAATAAACATTTGTACTTAATATATATGATATGTAGTGAAAAGGACGTATAAAATATCTTAAAAAATTATTAACTTATAATTTTATAGTTATCAAGGACTAAAAATCATTTAATAAAAATTTGAAGACACAAAAAATCAAAAAATATATAAATGAAAGATCTAAAATAAGTTGAAAATGTAACTCAAACTTGACATGACTATAACTTTTGATCCGGGTGTTTATTTGAACTCTACAACATATCAAATTGAAGCCTACAACGAGAACTATGAGCTAATGACTGGAGAGAACCTTCCATTACATTTTTTGAGGAAAAAAGGCCCTTAAGGCCTTAAAAACTGATTTTTTAGTTCGGATACCCAAAATTTTCAACATTTGATGGAATTTTAACCTTGTTTAAGGGGGTCTTTTTGCTATTTTTTAGTGCGGAATGAATTTATTTCAATGTATTGCATTCATATTCAAATTATGGATTTAAAATTTTATCATTTTTCATAATTTATTGATATTTACAATCAAATATATGACAATATATACGTATTTCTATATATTCGCACATAAAAATTTTATTCTAAAAATAAACAATTTAACATATTTAAATATAAAATATATTTCCCAATAAATAAGTATTAACTAAATAGAAAAGTAAAATAAATTTTATTGAAAATTCAAATATATGAATATTTCAATACCTATATAATTTGTACATGTATGTATATATATATATATATATATATTTGTGTGCATCTGTATTGACGAACTGATATATGTTATCTTTATATTCTAAACAGTTGTACATATATATTAATATATAATATTTGTAAATATATATAGATATGTATAATTATACTTATAGATACACATAATATATATATGTGTGTGTGTGTGTATGTTGTATATATGTATTTATTTATTTATAAATACACATAAAAGGCATATTTTATAAATGTATTGAAAAATAATCTTATAAATATATATTAATTTATGAATAAATTTATAATTATACAAATATAACTATATATGTATATATATTATAATATATATATATATATTAATATAACTAAATATATATATTAATATAAATATATATATATGTTAATATAAATATATATTAACATACGAGTAAATATAACTCTATATATATATATATAAATAGATATATTTTTAAATGGAGAGAAAAGTTATATGGTGGAGTGGTAATGGTTTAAGTGCACAAGCAAGAGGTTTCGGGTTCGAATCTAGGGCAAGGCAAGGCGCGCGCGCGGGTGGAAATGGTTCTATGATCTCTTAAAGGCTAGGGGGTGGCTTGGGTGTGCGGCCTGGGGGGAGGAGGGTAGTGCTGTTGAAGGGGGATTCATGTGCTGGTGAAGCCCCTCCCTGATTTGAAGAATTTTTTTAATTTTTTTTAATATTTTTTAACTTTTATTAGCACTTTTTTTAGCGATGATAATAGGGGTCTTTATTAGTTATTTTTTTAACACTGATAAAAGGTACCCCCTTTATCTTCACAGATATTACCATCGGTTTTTTAGCACGGTAATTAAAATTTTCTAGTTCTTTTAATGGCCATATTTGTAGATGTTCTTATTCTAACCATTTCATTTTTGGTTAAAATCTAATAACACGAGGAATATCTTATTATCCTTTTTTTAGATTATGTGGTATATTATAAGATTAATTTTCTATTTTAGGAATGAAAAATTCATCTTTAATAATTGTATTTTTCAGATAAATATAATATTATGGTGTAAATTGATTAAATTATGAAGTTCTTCTTATTAGGTAAGTATATTTCCTTATTTTCATTTTCTTTATTGTAATATAATTCCTTATCTCTAGAAAAAGGGTCTTGAAACAAATATGTTATCCTATTACATTTATTTCTGATGAATCAATGGTCATTTCCATTGCTCATTTCTTTGTGGTTTTGTGTTCATTGAATTTATTTGGATCATTAACTTTCTTATGATAAATTTTCTTCATCAAAAAATATTATTATTTGGATTTTATTTTTTTCCTCCATGTCTATATTTCACTTCCCACTATTGTTCGAAAATTTAAGAACCTAGTTATTCATTATTCTAAATGAAATTCATATTTCCATTTATGCCTTTTCAAAATGAAATTTTATTTTCTATATTTATGATTTTGGTTTTCAAAAACAAAACATTTTTAAATACTAGAATGGTTTTCCTTTCAGGTTTTTAAGAGTCATATTCCACTCCTTGGAATTTATTTTGAAAATGATTTATACAATTTCTATTATCCATGAGATAAAATTTTCAAAAGGGGGAAAATGTAACAACCTTTATAATGTTTATATAAATCATTTTCATGTCTTATTAGTATTCATTAATTATATTTTATAGCGTTATATTCATTAATTAAATATTTGGAAATTTTCTAGTCAAAAGAAAATGGATTTATAGATATCCAAATTGTATTTTCATGCATTATATAGTTTTATTTTAAATATTTATTTTAATATTATATTTTTTTGAATTTCAAAAATGAAATTTATTTTTTAAATCTTATTTTTGGATTATCTTATAAATAATTTATGAGTATTTTCTAAAAAGTTTGATTTTTTAATGAATAAAGAAAAAATATGATTTTATTGAAAACTATCTTTTATTTTCAAGTATTTAAAAAGTCAAATTATATTATTTGTTTGTTTTAAAACATAATTAGTTCATTTCATTTAAAATAAATCGAATAATTGTTGTTGTATTCAATAACATAATTGATTTTTTTTATAATTTTTTATAATTAAATATTATTTTTTCTAAGAAACCATTTTCACCACTTTTTGATGGTTTTTTAAGTTAAATTCTTAAAATTATTTTAATTAAATGTGATATAATGGATACCATATTTTTAATGATGTATTTAATGTTTTTATAATAAGGCACAATTATTTTTTTTGTTATGAATAGTAACCATGATAAATATCTTTTACATTGGTAAAGGAAAATTAGGCAATTAATGATAAAAATAATTTTATAAGGACTAAAAATGACCGCAAAACTTACCTTTAATATATTTTATGAGTGGGGTTCAACAATATAGATCAAAATTTAAAATATATTGAAATAGTTTTACATTATTCTATGAAAATGACTAATATTTTATGTTAAATAAAGAAAAATACTGAATATTATTCCCTTGCATTTAAATTTATATTATATGTTCACGTAGGGATAAAAATATGTTTCAAAATAATATTAAAAGATAATTTGAGAATAATGAAACCTTTTTTATTATGGTACTTTATTTTCAATTTTTAGTGGTGAAATAATTAACCTAATTGCTTTTGAAACACAGACATTGTGCTAATGCAAGTACTATAAAATTAAAGAAAAATGATTATAAAAATGTCAAAAGTAATATTTTTTGGATTAAATATGGTGTAATGTGGATTTTATAATTAATAATAATATATTATTTATGGAAATATTGATTATGTTTTATTTCAATTTTTTTCATGTTCTTTTCAAAGTCAAATTAAGTGAATAGTTTTTAAAATGACTTTAATAGAAATTTATTTTAAATATATTTTATCAAAACATTTATAAATAATTAAAATATTTCATGAGTAAATATAGTGTGATAAATGGTTAAAATTGTTATACCCTATCCATTTTTATTCTATTTTTAACTTAGAAGTAAATTTAGAACATTTTTATATTGAAAAAGCTGCTAAGGCAGTTAAAAATAGTAAAAAAAGGGTTAATCCAAAAGATAAGATATAAAATACAATATAAACCTATAAAAACTAAATTTTATGATTATATTAAGATAATATACTCCTTATCTTTAAATAAATTTCATTTTTGAAAAATTTAACACGAGATAGTCACATATTATATTATAATATTCCATGTATTTCAAAAAGTACTCCTCCCCTCACTTATAAAGGGACACCCCTCTCCTATCCTATCCATACATAAAGTGTAGTTCATTTCACACACTAAGTTAAAAAAATTCATTATAATAATCAATAATCATGATCTCGGGTTTTTAGTTTGGATATAGTATCAACCTTAGATGGATCAAAGTTCAATGCAAAGGCTGTTTTCGGAAGAAGTGGTATAACTTCTAACCGAATGTTATAGTTTTATTTATTCTTCTACATCATAAGAATATTTTTCAACCATGATGAAATAATAACATAGTTATATTTAATATAATCATATTTTATTATGTTAATTTAATAAACTATATCCACCTCCCCTTCCATCAAATTGGAAATGAAACAATGGTTCGTGTGTATAATGGACTACAACCTCATGAACTGATGTAATTCATTTTCCTTCACTACCTTTGATGACTAGTTATAATTATTGATTTAATATATATATATAAATATATATTATTAATGACATAATTATAATTAAGTAAACTTAAATTATCATATATTTCCTTACCTTTCTATCATTTAAAAAATGATACTGTCCTTCGTGTGTACGTGTGGATTACCACCTCTATAAAGCGATATGATTCAATTTTCATCACTTCATCACATGGATGGTATATATAATTTTATTTAAAGAGATAATATAATTTTTATATTATAATAATAATTATATAAAGATAAAATAATACCTACCATTTTCCTTTGGTTTATTAAAAAAATAGAATTGTTTGTCATGTATATGTGTGACCTACCATCTCCATGATTATAATGTAGTTCATTTTTCATAGCTATCTTTTATAGTTTTCATAAATTATAATAAATATATAAAAATTATAATTATTTAAATATTATTAGTATGGATATTCTGAAACAAAAATTAATAGGTCCATGGTCAATATACCAAATCAGTTTTGAAATTATAAACCATACATCCTCAAAACACCCTGAATGGACATTACCGATTAATTAATAAAATATGTCACTGTAATAGATGAAATAAATGATTTAATGATAAATTAATTAACATTTAAATTTTTATTAAAAAATTAAACAATTGATATAGGTTTATTTTTAAATTTGTTAAATTACAAACATGGCATGTCTCAACTCGAGGTTGGAGATTTCGTATCAACTTCTCTTCATTAAGGTATATTTCAATGTTATGAACATATTTTATTTTACATGGAATATATACTAACCCTTGTACAAATTATTAAATTAATATTTAATATATAATGGTATTTTAAGTTACAATTGTTTTTACCAAAGTGAATTTGACATGAAATTTACCAATTCCTAAGGGGTTTCATAACTTAATTTCATTTCATTATGTAATAAATCTTCAACATAGATTTTTTATGCCATGATTATGAGTGAATTAATATATAAATTGTTTTTTGTTTTATTTTATCTTTTTTAATCTTTATTTAAATATTTTCACAAAATCACTTCATGTTTTTATTATCAATTTAAAAGTTATGATCTTTATAAGTGTTTTATTTAACTTAATCTCATTTTCCTGATACACGATTCGTATTGTGCCCCATGATTTACTTATATGGGGTAATTAATACTTCATGAATGAATTTTGAAATATTATTTCATTAAATTAATTGTATTTATAGGGAAATATCATACTATTTCTAACAATGACTTTTTATTTAGAAACTACCAAAGCAATAAAGGCTTTATGTTACAATGTCCTTTATTTTTGAGATGGTTTATGTTCATGGTTTCCTTGGGAAAAATAATATGATATTATTTTCAATAAAAAATTTTAATTATTAAAATATAGTTATTATTGTTTTTTACATGTTTAATTTCCATTTCCTTACTTATTGATTAACGAATCATTAATAAAGTTTATAATAAGTGATACTGATCTTGTGTCAACTTTTAGAGTTAGAATATTTATCTTCTAAATAACTTTTGTTCTAATTTATTTTCAATAATTTTATATTATATTCATAATTGATTGTATAAATTATTTTAAATGATCATTTTCATTACTCTAAAAAGTTTTAAAATGAAATTTCTTATCATTTTACACAATCTTTGCTTTTTTACTCTCCTTATAAAATATTGAAAAGAATGTATAATTTTAACATTTTTGATATAAACTGATTTTACTTCCCTCATGACCATTAATTTCTTTAAATCTTATTTATAATTCTATAAGTTTAATTTCATAGAAATTTATTTTCAAAAAAGTTTGTGATTTTTAAGTGATTTTCAATGAGAATATGTTATTTTCTATAAGAATATTTTTAATTATATTTTTGTGGTATTTTTACTCATCATTGATAAAAAACCATAATTTTCTTTATTATCAACTGGTTATATTTTGTAATGTTACCATAATTATTATTTCTTTGGATGGATTATGATTTTTATAGGGAATTTCATAGAACCCATTTGTTTTCCCTTAGTAAATCAAGCTATGAAAGATTATTTGTTATTGTTATACAGAAAAATAAAATATTTCATGTGTTATGATTATGTTATGGTTCTTGGACTTTGTTTATGATTATGGGTGATCCCAATATAGATATATAACTATTTGTGTAAAGGTATCGAATTAATCAGTTATAAGACTATCCAAAGAGATTCTTTGAATTTACCAGGTAGACAATTCTATTTGTAAGGGTGATTGTAAGAGTGATACGAAGATGATGTTCTAAGGTCCCAAAAAATTTTCCATTTTGAATTAATTATAAGTATATAACCTTAAAAATTAAATAATATTAGTTTTTAATCAATGAATCATTTTATTACATTCATGTGGATATTTACGATTTATAATTTTTGAGAATTAGGTTGTAACTCATACATAATAAACCCATACATCACAAGTTGAAACTTCTACTGAGTATCTATTTTTTTAACAATTTATAACTTTTATATGAAACATATATTCTTTTCCTAAAAAATATTCATTATATTCATCTTGAATTATTCCTTATTCTTAATCATCCTTAAACACTTTGAAAAAACATTCTAAGTTTTGTAAGGATCACAAAAATATCACTAAGGGATATAAAAATTAGAAATATATTAGCATAGTGAAAAACATGAAAACCCAAAAAATAATTAACTTTATCACATTTTTCTTTGAGAATATGAAATAAATATTTTCCTAATGGAAAAAACTAATTTTTTCCATGAAAAACCTTATAAGCCGTATAATACTTTTTGAAACCCTTTTTAGGAAACTTAGAGCATCATATTCATAGCCCATTTTAAACCTATGTTAGAAATAAATAGATCCAGGTAAACTCATTCGATTAAATAAAACATGTGAAATCCCTCCTTCAAGAATTTTAAGACATGGAACATTAACCAATGAATTGGAGATCATTAATGGGGCTTACCCATTATACACTCTCTATCAGGGCCACCCATCATTATGGCCTATAATGGAGACGGACCAATCATATACATTATATTAGAATAACCTATTTCTATAATATAATTCTAAATTAACATAGAAAGAATAAATATTTTAATTTTTAATTTTTTATCATAAAACCTTTGAAATAATCTTTTGAAATAACGTTGAAAACACTTTTAGATATTGAAGTAGTCTTTCTTTTCAAAAAAACATTTTCAGAACCAAAATACCCAAACTAAAGGGATAAAAGGTTTTTCTTAGAATAAAACAAGAAATATTTGAAATTGATCCAAAAATAAAATAATATTTACAATAATGGGAGAAGTCATTGTCATTGTATATGTTAAAATATAACTTTAATTTTTCCTTTTATAAAGAAACTCAAAATCATTCTATAAAAAGATTCATTTTGAAATTTTTTGAATGAAAATAAAAAGAGATACAAATTGTCATTTAGAAATATCTTAGGTCCATATAAATACATTGAAATTTTATTTTAAAGATAAGAACATGGAATATAAATATTTTTTAGGGAAACTTTAAAAAAGAATTTTTAAAATAATGTCTCTTACCTTTAGTCTAACTCATCACATACATCCTTCATCTTCATAAATAATAAAATCTGGTTATTTTAGTACTTTCTCAATAAACTTTTTCAAGTTCATCAATATTTTTTTTAACACCCCAATACTTTATTTTATGTATTATTTTTAAATAAATTCAATATCTTTGATATCTTGTGATGCATGCAACATAGGGTTTAAACGAAACATGATATTGTATTAAAATATTAGTATTTATGCTTGAACATTATAAATTATCCATTTAGTTCATAGGTATTAATCTGACTAACTAATTTTGAAAATTATATGTTTTAAACATTTATAAAATAAATTCAATGGCTATATATTTATTATAACTAAAATAAGTACCATTTGAAATGAACTTGATTTTTTTTTGGAAAAAATGTATTTATTTCTTAAAGGCAGTTTAGTTGTGATTTGTGAACATAACTTAAATTTAATTTTTACCAATATTATAAAATTTGTTTTTAAAAATTATCAACATTTTTAAAATTATCTTATAATTATTTACCTATGGTGAAATTTTTCGATTTTTGGAAAATATTAATTTTTTAGTAGACAGTGAAAAATATCGATTTTTATAAAATTGTTATATTTTTTTTAATAAATTAAGTCCCCATATTATTTTAATTTTATTTAAAATTAACATATAAATTATGTAGTTATATTAAATCTAATTAAGTAAATTTAAATAATCTTTCTACTATATTTTAGTTTATGGTTATTATTAGGCTTTAAAACATTTTTTAGAGGATTGTATTAATGTGCATAATCACTCGCAATTTTAAATAATCAAAAAAACATAATATTGAATTATTTAAGTTAAATTTATATATTATATATATTTATAAATATGAATTTAAATTCATTTAATTATGATTACATGTCACGTAGTTAATATGTGATCATTTTTCCTTAAAGATTGCATTTCTTGAAAAAATTCTTTTTTCAACACGTCTATGAGATTAAAATTAAATTAAATTATACCTAAAATATGAGTTGAATTTTGAAAAATATATTTTATATTTTTAATAAGATTAATTTATACTATATAATATGCTCAAATTTATTTTTTAAATAATGAATAGTAAAAATAGTAAATATTATTTACCACAGTTGAGGTAAAAATGTGTTTATCAGGGGTTAACCTAAAACAATAGTGGTTAAAAATGACCCAAAACGTATCCAATTACTATTTTATGGTAATATATCAACCTTATATATAATAAATTTCTAAAAAGTTCAATTATATATATCCCAGTGGCCTGAGAAAAAGATGGGTGAAATTCTTTATTTTCAGAAATAAATGCATGTCCTCTCCCCCACTTATAAAGGCCACCCTATCTCCTCAACTTCCATAATTAAAAAATTCATTGGTTCAAAAAATAACTACTAAAATAACTTCCTTATATACCTTCACTCATGATATAACCCTTTTTATTATAAATACATCTTAGGAAGGCTTTTTTTGAAAACCAAAAGAAGTTGTCTGAGGAAGAGATATTGACCTTAACATTATGATTTTTTTATTTCTTCCACCAAATTCTAAAAATATTCTTAAAATATGATCATATAATAACATAAGAGTATTAAATAAAAATTTATATTGTCATTTGAAGGTAATTACATACAACTATATTCTCTTCCCTTAAATGGGAAATGAAACCATTGACCGTGTGTATAGAGGACTACCACCTCCCGAACCAGAATAATTCTTTTTCCGTACCCACTTCTCATCGATGTATAAAATGATGGATTCAATATTTATGTATTATATTTTTGATAAAATTATAAATCTGTAATTATAATATTACAAATACCTTCTTACATTCCATACTATAGAGAATACGTTAACATTGCTCGTGTGTATGACCGACTTCCACCTCACGAAGTGATATGATTCATTTTTCAATTACACTTTACATGGAAGGCAATAAGGAATAATTTAATTTTTATATATGATAATAATGAGAAATTCACTATTATATAAAATGAACATGTCATATAATCTCTTCCCTTATCATCCATTGACAATGATAAAGTCATTTTTTGTACGATGGCCTACTTTCATACAAAGTGATATGATTAATTTTTTAATTTTATTATTGCTGCATCACATAGATGGTATGAGTAAGAGTATTTAATGAATTAATATGATATTAATGATATAATTATAATCCTTTGAGGTTAATATAACTCTTTATTTTTTTCTATCATGATCTTATAAAATGGAAACGTTACTCATGCATACATACCACCTACTATCTCGGTGATAGTAACATAGATCATTTTTCAAACCCTTATTTGATGGTTTCTTTAAAAGGTATAATTAATGTTTAAAAATGATATTTTTTTCACATTTAACATTCTTGATATGATAAATTAATAATCTATTTTACCTTAGTCAACTTACAAAAGTTATTTTGGACATATGAGCTGTTTATCGTCAAAACGATTGATGTAGAATTAATTGGTTAAGTAATTGAATATGACAAGATAAAAATTAAAATTAAAAGAATAATACAATTTAAAAATATTATTAATTTTTTAAATAATTAAATTATGTTTAATACTCAAGGATATAAATAATTTATATGACATATCAAGCCTGAGGTAAGGGATCTATCTAAACCACCATTTCCTTCGGGTTATGAACTTTGACTCTCTAACTCACTTTACCTCTATCTTAGTGTTATGAAATGATTATAAATTATATATATATAGGTATTTTAAATATACACCTATATTATTATACTTTCTTTTGATGGGTTAACACATTCCTTATGATCATTTCTCAAATGACTTTATTATGAAATTTTCTTTGTTTATGATATGAAGCAAGATTATGAAACCCATTTTATTTGACTAGGTAATTATTATATTATAACTTATGATTGATTAATTTATGAAGAAACAAATTGATAATTAACATGTTATTGAAGGTGTGGCTAGATAGCACTACAATTCATTGGATAATGCTTTAGTCTCATGAGGCATCATTTATGAGATTATGGAGTAAACCTAATCAATTATGGGACATTTTCCACCACGTGATACTATTTATGAAGTTAGCCTTTAATCTTATTTATGTCATGTTATATATTTTTCCACATATCTTATGATTTCATTATCTTATTATTCCATTTTATTTAAGATATTCTACTAGGAAATTTCTCACGATCCTTATCTTTTATTAATCTATGTTATACATTTGACTCATAAGTTATGTTTCATTATCATGTTTATTCCACTAGTGAAAAATAATGTCTTCACATCGTTTTTTGTAATATTAATGTCAGTTTTTAACTGATTTTTATAAATGATATTCTATAAATAAGTGTTTTGACATTACTTTATACCATAAATCATCTTCAAAAGTTAGTTTTTAGCACCATAATCAAGTAGAAACTGATGATGAAGTCCCTTTTTGAGTTTAGGAATTTGTTTTAAACAAAACCTGGTGCTGAACACTAATATTTTTCATTATTTTATATGTAAAGACCCATAAAATTCATGGGAATTATTTTTTATTAAATTTATTTGGGATTTTACAAGAACGTAGTTTCTGACGGCACCTAATTCCGAGGCCCGGTGTGCCTGGAATCATTTTCCGAAGTTTGGGTCGAGTACATTCAGTGAACGAACGAGCGGATTTTTCTAACTTTTGAACTGGTGCTCAGAATCGAATTCTGAGGGCACCGATGGAATCGCAGCGCCAGTAATTGCTTAGAAACACCTTTTCCAGAGTTGTGTTTGCTCGGGTGTGGTTTTAAATTTTTTCTGGGTTAAGTAAAGGAATAAAATAAAAATGGTGCAACCAATTTTAATTTTACTTAATGTTGTTTAACCTAAGCTAAGTGTTTGGAGTGGGACCCACAATATCCTACCCACTAGGTAGGATATTTGTGAGGTGGGGCATACACGAGCTCCACCGTTTCTTTCAACTTCCTCAACCCCCTATTAATTAAGGTAACACACCTGCACCCCTATTAAGTGGAAGTCAACCCTTGCGTTTTTCTGTTTATGAAACGCCTCAATTAATTTGGGCGGTTTAAACGTTGCAATTAATTCATATTAATGGATTGTTTCATTTTTGAATTTCAAAGACGTTGTCTTGTGCATTAATAATATAAGACAACTCTTATTTTATTAGGGGTTGGTTGTGCAAGAGGGTTTTGGAGAATTCACTCGAGCCGTGGAGCCCTCATTCCTCGACGAAGAATGCGAAGAACGCGAAGAACGCCGGATCCTCGGAGATCGACGATGCGACGCCAACAAATCCTTTCTCCGAGACACGACGATCCTTCTTCTGCGACACCTTCTTCCATGAATATTATTTCTGTGACGAATCCTCACTCAACGAATTCGACGCTTGAGGTAGGGGATTTTGTTTTTGTTCGTGAATACTTCCATTTCCGTTCTTCGTGAAATTTTTCTACTTCTATCGATTAACGGGAGGGGGGGCCAGACCGCACAAACACAGCCGACCATCCTCTCTTGTAATTTGTGTTTATGCGGTTCGAAGGATAGCGGCGTGGTGCAACGACACCACGCAGGATCA
Organism: Viscum album; assembly: GCA_963277665.1. Taxonomy (NCBI): domain Eukaryota; kingdom Viridiplantae; phylum Streptophyta; class Magnoliopsida; order Santalales; family Viscaceae; genus Viscum; species Viscum album. Next base: position 798,054,980 of record OY728132.1, read on the forward strand.
TACGGCAAGGGTGCGCGGTGCCGTCGTGCGGCGCTGTTGAAGTCGAACAAAGGCACGGTGCCGTCGCGCCGTTCCGGAGAACCTCGAAGGAACCTCGAAGACACCGCGGCCGGAGCGGGGCCGCGGCGGAGGGGCGCGGCGCCGTCGCACCGCGCCGAACGGACCAAGGCCGTGGCTTAGGCCGTGATGGAGTAGGGACCGACGGCCGGTTCCGGGGCGCCGGCGTCAGAGCAGCAGGACCGGCCAGCGCCGGTCCCGTGGAGGCAGCAGCCGGAAGGTCGGGGGGGGGGGGGGGAAACGGGGGTTCGTAACCCCCGGTCGGCCAGCAGGTGTGGCCCCCCACATGGGGGTCGCAGGTTCACAACACGGGGGGCCACACCCCCCCCCCTTCACCGCTCGGCTGTTACGGCCGAGCCGCCTGGCCGCCGGCCGTGCTGGCGTGCCAGGCCGGGCCGGGCCGCGCCGCGCCAGTCGGTATGGGCTGCGTCCAATCAGACCGGACCCGGACCTGGTTCGGGTCGACCCGGTTCGGGCCGACCCTGGAGGTATCGGGCCGGGTCGGACCGGGCCCGAACCCCCTAATACCAGAACTCTTTTGGTCTTTTGCCCATACCATTGGCTGTGGACCTCCGATCGATGCACCGTCAGCTGTGATGCGATCCATGGATCGAGACGGTCGTTTTGGTATATTAAACTCAAGGTTTCGAAGTACTTTGCGTTCGTCCGGGTTGGTTCGTACACGAAACCAACCGGGCCCTCGGAGCGAAAACGCTTATAATTTGAGCTCCGGACGTCCGATTGACGTTCCGTCGACATTGATGGATTCATGATAGTGAGATGGACCTTTTGGCTTACTCCGCTCGAGGTTTGAACGTAGTTGGAGTACAGTCGGGTTAGTTTTTACTTAAAAACCCACCGGGCCCCTGGGACAAAAAAACCAATAACTCTAAGACAAGGCATCTGATTGATGCGCCGTCTGTGACGTTGAGTTCCTGTTGACGATACGGAACATTTGGATACATCAACTTTGGAATACATATCAGTTGATGTATCAGACCCTCGGCTTGTGGAGTGGACCCTCCCGAACGAGTTTGCTGTGTGCGGGAACCCTAGAGCTGCCTGCGACTGCGACGACGATGACGACTGTACAGAAATCCTCCGTGGATTTGACGGTGACGACTACAACACTCAGCGATGCTACGTGGATCAGTGCTACCGATCCTGTATGGGTCAGATCATATGTGGGTCAGGGATCAGCGGTCCTGTGTGGGCCAGTGCCTACAGATCCTGTGTGGGTCTGATCCTGTGTGGGTCATTGCGGGGGTTAGTTACCTATCGATCCTTTGTGGGTCATTGCGGGGGTTAGTTACCTATCGATCCTGTGTGGATCATTGCGGGGGTTAGTATCTATCGATCCTATGTGGGTCCGATGACTTAGATGAATCAGTGTCTACATCTGATCATCTCTATCTTCTTATGAAGAAGTATACCTGTGTGATCTGAATCTTGACTTTCAATCCTTATCTTCGATAAGATTGAATTGATATCCTATGTGGATTAATTTGTGCTTCCTGTGTGGATGTGAGTTGTGTTTTCCTATGTGGAATGGGTTGTACTTGGGCTCGGATGCTGGAGCCGAACTGGAATTGATAACTTAGGTATATGTATGGGCATATGCCTAAGTAGTGTCGGATGTTACTTCGTTATTGTATCTTTCCTTTGTGGATTATCCTTTGTAGATTCTGGGAGACCTTCGGGGGTCTCCGGGTCCCTACTTAGTAGTTTATACTCACCCCTGCATGGGCTATGCCCGCACTACGTTGTGTTGGATGCAGACGATGGACAACGTTGATCGTGGTTGGGGCTTGCGGAGCAGGTCGGTACCTGGAGGTGGACCACTGGATGGGACGTACACGGAGCGGACGAAAGGACCCGAGGATATGTGGAGGCTATCTGTACCCACCCTTCAGGTGGGACTTCCAGTGGATGGTTCGACCTTGCGGCTTTACTTTACAGTTGTTGTACTCCCTTTTTAGTTGTACTTTACTTTCAGTTTGGGTTTGTATTCTGGCCCACTGACTTTTCCGCACTTACTATTGTACCCAGTTTTTACTTAGTGTTTACTTCTGTTTGCTTTCTTTGTGGTGTTTGTTTACTTTACAAAGGCAATGCCTTCACTTTTTACCCGGAATTACACCTTGTTGTTAGTCTCCAGCCCCTGGCCTATGGAAGGCGGGTTTGGGGTAGTCACGACACAGGCCCCGAGGACGGGTCGTGAAAAATTAGTATCAAAGGAGTTCGGTTCTACCGCAGAACTCAGGACTCTGATCTTTTTCTATGTGAAGCAATAGTGTTAAGAGTATTGAGTGTCGTTATCAGTCCAGGGAGTCTAGTGTTGGTGTGGCGGCTGACGTATCCATACATCAGGGCCCTGACTTCTGATTTCCGACATAATGCACGAAACATTGATTGCATGTGTGTTTCAAGTTTTCTTTGTGATTACTTTGTGTCAGCTCACCAGGTATAATATTTGACCATGGCGCACCTATTTCTTTTCAGGATGGCCCCATGATGGTATCCAGCTAGGGTTCCGAGTGTTGTGAGGGACGACAACCCACCGAGCAACGATGCCTCGGTACAGGGACCTTTGACAACAGAGGCACCAACGGTACCTCTACCCGCCGAGACACCGATGCTTCCAGCCCCAGCCGCGGATGATGCACGTCGCCTTAGTGCACTGTACGAGTTTCAATGTTAGCAACTGCCCAGGTTCCATGGGGAGACGGACCCTCAGGTATCCGAGGATTGGCTGGATGCAGTTATACGAGTTTTTAGGTTAGTGAGGACACCAGCTGACCTCATGGTGATCCTCGCAGCGAGCCTCCTGCACGCAGCAGCAGGCAGACGGTGGAGCTTGATGCTCTAGGTGCACGATGAGGAATCTCTCCTCTAGATGGACTTTAAGAGCCTATTTCTCTCAGAGTTCATCCCAGCCACCCTATGTGTGGTGCACATCTAGGATATTCTACAGCTGCGACAGAGCAGCTTGACGGTCGCCCAGTACTCGGTGAAATTTACAGATCTCTCACGCTATTTGACGAACATGGTATGAGACCAATTCTTTCAGGCCCGAAACTTCAAGCAGGGATTGAGGCATGAGATCAGGGAATCACTGATCTCCCTCAGAATCCCGACACAGGCAGGGGTACTGGAGCGAGCCCTTATCATCGAGAGCTTTCTTACTGAGCCTACATCAGCAGTGAGACCTACCGCAGGGTGGCACGTAGAAGAGTCTTCTGCAGCAGGAAGTCGACGGATGACTCATGGGTCAAGGTAGACCAGACCCTCAGGCAGAAGACCTCAGGACACTCGCTCAAGGGTGCGGGGCACTCAGCGTAGAGCCAGTATTTCGAGAGGCAGACAGTGCTACGCATGCGGCGGGCAGGGCCACATGGCTCGTGACTGCCCGACCCGCCGTACCTAGGAGAAGTAGACGGTTGCGGGGCCACCCAGGAAGAGGCAGAGGGTCGACCGTGGTGGTCTACTGGGAGCAGGCGGACGAGGCAGAGGAGTTGGCCGAGCGGCAGGTGGTGGGCGACGCTTTGAGGCTCTACCACCCCCACCACCAGGAGGTCCACCCCGACCACAGGGAGCTGGCGGGCAGAGACAGGCCCAGCTTGAGGCAGCGGAGGCCTACGACCACAGCGCGCCCAAGATGATTCGAGGTACTATCTGTGTCTATTCCACCCTTGCTGTAGTTATTATAGACACAGGAGCGAGTCATTTTTTCATTGCTGCTGCCCTTGTTCGGAGCTTGGAGATTCCGACAGAGCCGTTGGCCCGATCCTTATGGCTAGAGACTCGTACGGGAGCAGACTCGACGATTACGCACTAGTGCCGGCAGTGTGAACTTACTCTGGGAGGCGAGAGATTTGGATGGGATCTTCTTGTAGCGGCATCAAGGCCTTAAAATTTCATCTTGGGCATGGGTTGGTTATCTACAGTCCATGCTCAGATTGACTGTATTAGGCACAAGGTGCGATGTGTACGCACCGATGGGAGCAGGTTCACCTTTACCGGTGAGAAGGGAGCCTTTGCAACACAGGATGGACCCACGCAGAGGAGAGGACAACCCATCACTCATCAATTGGCTAGCCTCATCCTAGGAGCAGTTTACATGCAGAGTCCTGGTTTTCTTGCAGTGGTGGATCAGTATGCGGACGTTTTCCCCGAAGACGTTCCAGGACTACCTCCTCGCAGAGAGGTAGAATTTTATATTGATCTGTACCCCAAGTGTAACACCCGAGAATTTTATGAGAGATATTTTGTTTTTATGTTATATAAATCATCAAAGGAATCTTTCACTACACACAACACTAGCTTGGCTTGCTTTACACGCAATCACGACCTTCCTCGATAGTTTGCGTCGTACGCAATATCGAGTTTCACTAAACAACAATATGCTATTAAAATATTATTAAAACAAGCCGTTATGAATAGTAATAACAACTTTTTGAAATTTTATGAATTTGATTTTTCAAAATGGACTCAATTTTTGGATTCGGAATATCGAAATTAGCCTAGGGTGACATTTTGGTATTTTTCTGAAAACTTTCAATTTTTGATGAATAGTGAAACCACTAAGTGGTAGTTAAAAAAACTGAATTTTTCATAAAACTTAATTTTACCACTTCTGTGAGTGGAATTCCAAAAATCCGAGAGTCACGGTTGATGTCAGTAAGTAAAATGTGGTTCAATGAGATGAAAATAATTTTTGGTGAATAGTAACTTTTTACTTTTATTTACCACAGTTAAATGTAAATAGGATAATTAAGGGTAAAAATGATATTATTATTACCCTAACACATGTCCTAATTCTATTGGATAAGTGTAATTCGACCAAAAACAACCTTAGGAATAAAATATGACCATTTAGGCCCACTTATATTAGATTAGGACATTTATTATTAATTTATTTAAAGAAGGGTTAAAATAGTTAAATCAAAGTTTAATAACTAAATAATTTTTAATATAGGTTTATACATAAGATAAATTAGACTATAAATAGTCATTATAAAGCTAAAAATATTTCCTACATAATGATATTTTATTTGTAATTTTTAGACATTAAATAAGTTAATGCAGTAATTATCTTATTAATGAAATATTGACATAATTGATGTTATAAATACCCAAATAAATATAATTTGAGACTTTTTATGAATTAAAATAATTTTATAGGTTAATATTACATGTTAGTATTGATTTAATTAACTTTTTTCGAATTAATCATTTTGTTATGATTTTCACAAAAATCAATTACTAAATAGTGTCAAAATTGACATAAAATAGTTTTTAAAACAAATATTATATTATTAACTGTTATTTTATTCCTAAAAAAATAAGGTTCAGCCAAATGACTTAGATAAGGTTATATATATTAATAATAAACAACTTGGGGTTCGTTTGGCTTGTTATTGTATGTTTATTAACCTTATAGTGTAAGAACACAAGAAGATACGGTAAAAGTTAAATTATCTAACTTAAAGTTAAATCTAAATGATAAGGTTAAAATTGATACCTAAACTTGTCTAAATTCTATTGGATGAGAGGATTTCTACCCATACCCACCTTATCTTCTAAATATATTAATTTAGAGATATTAAAAACAAAATTTGACTTTATAATAAAATAGTATTTTTAGTTATTCCAAAGATGTCCCTCTCCTCCCTTATAAAAGGGAACCTCCTCCCTATCTTACTCACACCACTTTGAGCCTTCAAGCTCGGCCAACCCCTACCAATTTATACTCTCCACTTCCCTAGAGACATCCTATAGGTCCTGGTCTTCCTCAAAGACCAGTTTTAGTGCCCTAAAAGGAGGTCTCAAAGAAGCGCTTCAAAGAAGAGGTAATGTCCATTACCGATTCTTTCATCTTTATTTCTTCTTCCACTTCTTCTTCTTTAGTTGTTTCATTATGAATTAATAACATCAGTGTCACTAATACACTGATATGTTATTATAAGTATGAAACAACCCTATTTCACCATCTATCCATCCTACGGAAAACGAAATCACCGCGCGTGCGTACATACGGAATACCGTCTCCACGCCGTGGTGTAATCTATTTTCCACCACCACCATACATGGATGGGTATAATGGTGTAAAGAATAAATATATATGATTATTGTAAAGTGATATTGATTCTGAAATAGTATATACACACTCTAATACAATTCCACGATCATGGGAACGACATCATCGCTCGTGCGTACGTACGGAATACCGTCTCCACGATGTGATGCGACTCGTTCTACATGATCTTCATTGCATAATGATTATATAAATGAATTGAATGAATTAATATGATATATATTACACTAATACCATTCTGGAAATGAGGTATCTATAACCTAAAAAGAATAATAAGAATTTATTTGACAAAACACGCATAAGAACAAAAAGTAATAAACACCCGAATAACAAGTAGCAATGAAATATTACTAATAATAAGCTAAGAATATGACCATATATGATATCATAAAAATAAGTATGATTCTGGAATAACTCAATAACATTATTTAAATCATTATACAGGAGGTTTGGACACTTACGAAGCAAATTGGACCTAAGGTAAGGGAAAATATCACAATCTCATTTCTATCCGATATTGTTTATACTTTGGTATTTACTGGGGTGTATTTTATCATCCACATCCATGTTCCATCAATATGTAATATTATTTCCATCCACCTACAATTTTTTAAATCCAATTTTACCCTTCGATGAGTTTTTAGTAAAAGATATGAAATGAATCTTTTGTCGTTTTTCGTACGAGGTAATTTTTAACTTTTCTGACAAAAGTACGAGAAGAATGTTTTTTTAACTTATATGGCATGAATGGATTTTTAAAACATTATTTCCAAGAATCTTACTTTACAATTTTTCAAGTTTATTTTTAATCCACTTCTTTTAGATTAAAATTGTATGACATGTTAAGAATGGAAAATGTTTTTGAAGTGGAAAGGATATTTTCCTCAAGAATGGAGTTCAAGTGTTTTATCAAAATTATTTTCCATCTAAGATAATAAAGGGTTCTATTTCTATCCCTATTATTACATTGATTTGATTATGTTTTGATGGAATTATTTTTATGAATTCCTTTATCTTATATTAATTGTTTTATGATGTCACGATGTTTATGAATCCCATTTTTATTACATGGGTTATGCTATGATGTATGGTTTATGATTTTGTGGAACACATAAGAATGGTATCATTATGAGATGTGTGGGACCTATATGTCCCTCCAATTCATTGGGAAAAGATTTTATATATCATGATATAGACATGGCTGGAACGGCAGGTTAAACCGGTTCAGTGAAACATGACTGAAACGAGGAGTGAACTTGGTTCAGAAATGGACTTTGTCCACTAAGATAGTTTTTTCCATGAGTCTAGACTAATAAGAAATGATTCTCTATGATTATGTGTGTATTCCAAAAAGTTTCATGTTTTAAGTTATGATTATTGGGATTACATTTCACTACTATGATTTATCCCATGTTATGAAATTATGATCTCTTTTTTATGTTAAGATTTCCAAAAGTTATGTTCTTATGAATATGATGTGATTGATATTTCTTTTGTTTACCCTTACTGAGCATTTGAGCTCACCCTTTTGTATGTTTTCATTCCCCAGGTCAGGAAGGAGATTATTAAGTAAGATATGCCAAAAGGGACTATAGATATGATGAAATAAATGGGAGACAGTGTAGATGCTTTATGAACCAGTTTTTTATGTTTCCCAGTTTCTAAAGACACTATACCTATACAGTCATTTCCTGGTTTTGTTATATTATGTAATAAGTGTGATTCAATTTTGAAGTAATAACAATGTATGTAATGTATGGGTCATTATAGTTGGTATCAGAGGAAAGATATAGTCAACCTTTGGAATCTAGGATGTGAAAGCCTTAGTAAGAACCCTAAGGATAAGTCTAAGCATAGAACACAATCTTAGTGTTTTAGAAATGGCCATGAATAACCTAGGATAAGACCTTAAGTGTGAAATTTTATTCTTGATTATGTGGTTTTCCTATTATAATTAGTTTTTCTCACACTATTCTTCTTGGTTTTTGTCAATGGCTGGAACCAGAAGGAACTGTGTTAATGCTGAATGTGACGGGCAATGCAATGATTGTCCCCCTGAGAAACCAAACATTATGAGAGTTGGAATGAAAAATCTTGTAGCCATGCTGACACAACTTTCTCAAGCTATGATTCATGCAGGACTTCCAAACGAGCAAAGTTAGGAGCAACATTCTATTGAATCCTTCATGAGGTAGCGTCCACCCTCATTCAGCGGGTCTACTGATCCATTAGTTGATGAAAAATGGATCAGTACTACTGAAAAGATATTTTTAGTTCTTAAATGTTCTGAACATGATAAAGTCATCTTAGCAGTGTATCGTTTGGAAGGTGATGCTGATCAATGGTGGAATCTTATCAAGAATAGGAGGCCAAGAGATGAAATTGAGTCAATGGAATGGGACGAGTTCAAGAACTTATTTTTCAATAAGTACTTCCCTCGTATTCTCCGAACAAAGATTGAGAAGGAGTTTCTTGAACTAAAGAAAAAGGATGATGAATCTGTTGGTACATATGAAGCAAATTTTACAAGACTTTCAAAGTACGCTTCTGGTATTATTATCCGACCTGAGAGTAAGCTCGATCGATTCTTTAGTGGCTTAAAAACAAGTCTTTGAAGGGAGTTAGCCATAAGGGACTTCAATAGATATGAGGAAATCGTTCGATGTACTCTCAAAGTCGAGATGGAGATTGGAGTGACCCATCAGTCATATGGGTTTGATAAGAATAGGAAAATGGAATTCAACAGAAAATATAAAGAGCACACTGAAAAGAAGATTAGTTTTCCCTTATGCTCAAAGTGTGGAAAGAAACATGGAGGGAGTTGTCTTAAAGGTACAAGTAAAAGTTTCAAATGTGGAAAGGAAGGTCATCGGGCATTTGAATGCCGCAATGATGGGAAGAAGATGTCTAACGATGAAAACAAAGTAAGGGACACACAGAATGAACCTACTACACTTCAATGTTTCAACTGCATGGTGATGGGGCATTATGACAATAAATTCCCTAATCCGAGGGTTGTTGATGATGATCGACATCAAAAAAATCTTAAGGCTAAAGAAAAAGGAAAGTCACATGCAATTTCTATCAGTGACGTGGAGTATGATAATGATGTAGTGAAAGGTACACTTACCATCCACTCTAAAGTAGAAAATGTTTTATTTGATTCTGCATCCACCCACTCTTTTATTTCTGAAGATTTTTCTAAGGGTATCACTGTATTACCTCAACAATTAGATGTTGAGTTAGCTGTGAGAACACCTAATGGCACAACAGTCGCATCAAATGTTTATAATTCTTCCCTGATTGAAGTTTGTGGGAAAGTGCTTCCTGAAAATCTTGTGATCCTTCCTATAGTGGAATTTGATGTGATTCTTGGCATGTATTGGCTTTCTTTATATGGTGCTCATATCAATTTCCAAAGAAGGGAAGTCACATTTCATATTCCAGATCAATCTATGATCGTCTATCGATGCAAGGATGAACATAACCTTCTAGTGGAAATTTCTTCCATCTTATGGGTCTTGATTCCATTAAATGGGGGCTATTTATCTCAAATGGTTGGTGAGAAACTCACGATTAATAAGATTCCCATTGTAAGGGAGTTTGACGATGTCTTTCCAGAGGAATTGCCGGGTCTTCCACCAAATGGTGAAGTTGAGTTTTCAATAGAACTCGTACCGGGTGCTTTGCCTATTTCAAAGACACCTTATAGAATGGCCCCAATTGAGTTGCAGGAATTGAAGAAGCAACTCCAAGAGAATCTTGATAAGGGATTCATATGCCCAAGTGCGTCACCTAGGGGAGCACCTGTTCTGTTTGTTAAGAAGAAAGATGGATCAATGAGACTCTGCATTGATTATCGAGAACTTAACAAGATCACAATCATGAAAAAATATCCTATCCCGCGCATTGATGACTTATTTGACCAACTACGTGGAGATCAATACTTTTCCAAGATTGATCTTCGTTCAGGGTATCATCAATTAAGGGTCAAAAGGGAGGATATACCAAAGATGGCTTTCTGTACAAGGTATGGACACTATGAATTTATAGTGATGCCATTTGGTCTTACTAATGCCCCTGCTATCTTCATGGATCTAATGAATAGAGTCTTTAGAGACTATCTTGATCAGTTTGTGGTAGTATTTATCGAAGATATTCTTGTATATTCAAAGAGAAAGGAAGAACATGAATATCACTTGAGAATTATATTGAAGACCCTGAGAAAGGAGAAGCTTTATGCCAAATTTACCAAGTGTGAATTTTGGCTTCAAAGAGTTTCATTTTTGGGTCACATAATCTCAAAAGAGGGGATATCTGTGGATCCAGCAAAAACAGAGGTTATCGAAAGATGGTTGAGACCAACCAAAGTAACTGAGATCCGAAGTTTTCTTGGTTTGGCTGGATATTATCGATGTTTTGTGAAAGATTTTTCACGATTATCTAATCCACTCACCAAGTTGACTTGGAAAGGAGTTAAGTTTGTTTGGACGGAAGAATGTGAAGAGAATTTCAAGGAGTTGAAAAGACGGTTATCCAGTGCACCTGTTATCACACTACCTTGTAGTGGAGAAAAGTTTGTGATCTATAGTGATGCATCCAAGAAGGGGATGGGGTGTGTTCTTATGCAAAATGATATGGTGATAGCTTATGCCTCGCGACAGTTGAAAATCCATTAGAAAAATTACCCAACACATGATTTAGAGTTAGCTGCGGTAATCTTTGCATTAAAGATTTTGAGGCAGTATCTTTATGGAGAAAGGTGTGACATTTATACTGATCATAAAAGTTTAAAGTATATTTTCACACAAAAGGAGCTGAATATGTGCCAAAGAATATGGTTAGATCTGATTAAGGATTACGACTGCTCAATTCATTACCAGCCTGGGAAAGCAAACAAGGTGGTAGATGCATTAAGTCGAAAAGACCATGCCTGTTTATCCATGATGAGGATCACAAAAGATCCAATATTTATGGATTTACAAAAGATGGATCTTGGAATTATAATGGAAAGGGAAAAATCGTATCTTTCTCAAATGAATGTTCTAACATCTATACATGTGAAGATTAAAGAGGAACAGAAAGAAGATGTAGAGTTACAAAAGAAGGTGAGAAATATTCTTGAATTCAACCTTGATTGTAATGGGATAATAATGTTCAGGAATCGGGTTTGTGTTCCTCCCATCCCCGAATTAAAGAAGGAGCTCCTGGATGAGGCTCATAGTTCTTCATTCTCTATTCATCCTGGAAGAACGAAGATGTATAGGGACCTGAAAGAGTACTTCTGGTGGGATGGCATGAAAAGAGATGTTGCTGAATATGTCTCTTGATGCTTGGTTTGTCAGCAAGTTAAAACTGAGAGACAGAAGTCTAAGGGGATGTTACAACCATTACCCATACCCGAATGGAAATGGGAAAACATCACTATGGACTTTGTCACAGGGCTTCCTAAAACATCCAAAGGCAATAATGCTATCTAGGTCATAGTTGATCGTCTTACAAAGTCTGCACACTTCATTGCTATTAGAGAGTATTTCTCTCTGGATCAGCTTGACAGGATATATGTGAAGGAAGTGCTAAGAATGCATGGAGTAACACTTTCTATTATATATGATCGGGATCTGAGGTTTACCTCAATGTTCTGGAAATGTCTTCAGCATACTCTGGATACAGAGTTGAGTTTCAGCACTGCTTATCATCCTCAGACAGACGGTCAATCTGAGAGAAAAATTCAAACTCTAGAAGATATGTTGAGAGCTTGCTCTATGGATTTAAAATGTGGTTGGGATCAACACCTACCTTTGGTGGAATTTTATTATAATAATATCTTTCACTCCAGTATTCAGATGGCTCCTTATGAAGCTCTCTATGGAAAGAAATGCATGACTCTAACTTGTTGGGATGAAGTTGGGTAAAGAAAGCTATTAGGACCTGATCTTGCTGATGAGATGGAAGAAAAGGTCCGATCTTTTCAACAACACATAAGAGCATCTCAGAGTCAATAGAAAAGTTATGCCGACAACCGAAAAAAGACCTAGAGTTTGAAGTGGGTAATAAAGTGTTTTTACGAATATCTCCCTAGAAGAGGGTTATGAGATTTGGAAAGAAGGGGAAGTTGAGCCCTATATATATCGGTCCTTTCAAAATACTACATCGTGTTGGGAAGGTAGCTTACTGATTGGGGCTTCCACCGAATCTCTCTCAAGTTCACGTTGTGTTCCATGTATCTATCCTGAGAAAGTACATACCTGATCCTTCACATGTACTCAGCTCAGAAGTTGTACCGCTGGAGCAATATCTTTATTATGAAGAACAACCGATAGAGATTCTGGATCACAGCGAAAAAGTCCTACGAAACAAGACCACTAGCTTGGTGAAAGTTTTATGGAGGAAACACCAATTAGAAGAAGCTACATGGGAGCTTGAGGATATGATGAGGGAGAGGTATCCTCATCTGTTTGTTACAAAGTGACGAATTTCGAGGGCGAAATTCATTTTAAGGGGGGTAGAATTCAACACCCGAGACTTTTATGAGAAATATTTTGTTTTTATGTTATATAAATCATCAAAGGAATCTTTCACTACACACAACACTAGCTTGGCTTGCTTTACACGCAATCACGGCCTTCCTCGATAGCTTGCGTCGTACGCAATACCGAGTTTCACTAAACAACAATATGCTATTAAAATATTATTAAAACTAGACGTTATGAATAGTAATAACAACTTTTTGAAATTTTATGAATTTTATTTTTCAAAATGGACATCATATTTGGATTCGGAATATCGAAATTATCCTAGGGTGAAATTTTGGTATTTTTCTAAAAACTTTCAATTTTTGATGAATAGTGAAACCACTAAGTGGTAGTTAAAAAAACTGAATTTTTCATAAAACTTAATTTTACCGCTTCTGTGAGTGGAATTTCAAAAATCCGAGAGACATGGATGATGTTAGTAAGTAAAATGTGGTTCAATGAGAAGAAAATAATTTTTGGTGAGTAGTAACTTTGTACTTTTATTTACCACGGTTAAAAGTAAATAGGATAATTAAGGGTAAAAATGATATTATTATTACCCTAACACATGTCCTAATTCTATTGGATAAGTTTAATTCGACCAAAGAAAACCTTAGGAATAAAATATGACCATTTAGTCCCACTTGGATTAGATTAGGACATTTATTATTAATTTATTTAAAGAAGGGTTAAAATAGTTAAAATCAAAGTTTAATAACTAAATAATTTTTAATATAGGTTTATACATAAGATAAATTCTACTATAAATAGTAATTAGAAAGCTAAAAATATTTCCTACATAATGATATTTTATTTGTAATTTTTAGACTTTAAATAAGTTAATGCAGTAATTATCTTATTAATAAAATATTGACATAATTGATGTTATAAATACCCAAATAAATGTAATTTGAGACTTTTTATGAATTACACTAATTTTATAGGTTAATATGACATGTTAGTATTGATTTAATTAACTTTTTATAATTAATCATTCTGTTATGATTTTCACAAAAATCAATTACTAAATAGTGTCAAAATTGACATAAAATAGTTTTTAAAACAAATATTATATTATTAATTGTTATTTTATTCCTAAAAATCTAAGGTTCGGCCAAATGACTTAGATAAGGTTATATATATTAATAATAAACAACTTGGTGTTCGTTTGGATTGTTATAGTAAGTTTATTAACCTTATAGTGTAAGAACACAAGAAGACATGGTAAAAGTTAAATTATCTAACTTAAAGTTAAATCTAAATGATAAGGTTAAAATTGATACCTAAACTTGCTTAAATTATATTGGATGAGAGGATTTCGACCCATACCCACCTTATCTTCGAAATATATCAATTTGGAGATATTAAAAACCGAATTTGACTTTATAATAAAATAATATTTTTAGTTATTCCAAAGGTGCCCCTCTCCTCCCTTATAAAAGGGCACCTCCTCCCTCTCTTCCTCACACCACTTTGAGCCTTCAAGCTCAGCCAACCCCTGCCAATTTCTTCTCTCCACTTCCCTAGATACATCCTATAGGTCCTGGTCTTCTTAAAAGACCAATTTTAGTGCCCCAAAAGGAGGTCTCAAAGAAGCGCTTAAAAGAAGAGGTAATGTCCGTTACCGATTCTTTCATCTTTATTTCTTCTTCCACTTCTTCTTCTTTAGTTGTTTAATTATGAATTAATAACATCTGTATCACTCATATACTTATATGTTATTATAATTCTGAAACAACCCTATTTTACCATCTATCCATCCTACGAAAAACGAAATCACCGCGCGTGCGTACGTACAGAATACCGTCTCCACGCCGTGGTGTAATCTATTTTCCACCACCACCTTACTTGGATGGGTATAATGGTGTAAAGAATGAATATATATGATTATTGTAAAGTGATATTGATTCTGAAATAGTATATATAACTCCAATACAATTCCACGATCATGGGAACGATATCATCGCTCATGCGTACGTACGGAATACCGTCTCCACGATGTGATGCGACTCATTCTACATGATCTTCATTGAATAATGATTATATAAATGAATTAAATGAATGAATATGATATATATTACACTAATAATATTATGGAAACGAGGTATCTATAACCTAAAAATAAGAATAAGAATTTATTCGACAAAACACGCATAAGAACAAAAAGTAATAAACACCTGAATAACAAGTAGAAATGAAATATTACTAATAATAAGCTAAGAATATGACCATATATGATATCATAAAAATAGGTATGATTCTGGAATAAGTCAATAACATTATTTAAATCATTATACAGGAGGTTCAGACACTTACGAAGCAAATTGGACCTAAGGTAAGGGAAAATATCACAATCTCATTTTTATCCGAGATTGTTTATACTTTAGTATTTACTGGGGTGTATTTTATCATCCACATCCCTCTTCCCTCAATATGTAATATTATTTCCATCCACCTACAATTTTTTAAATCCAATTTGACCCTTCGGTGAGTTTTTAGTAAAATATATGAAAGGAATCTTTTGTCGTTTTTCGTACGAGGTACTTTTTGACTTTTCCGACAAAAGTACGAGAAGAATGTTTTTTAACTTATACGGCATGAATGGATTTTTAATACATTATTCCCAAGAATCTTACTTTATAATTTTTCAAGTTTATTTTTAATCAACTTCTTTTAGTTTAAAATTGTATGACATGTTAAGAAAGGAAAATGTTTTTGAAGTGGAAAGGATATTTTCCTCAAGAATGGAGTTCAAGTGTTTTATCAAAATTATTTTCCATCTAAGATAATAAATGGTTTTGTGTCTATCCCTATTATTACATTGATTTGATTATGTTGTGATGGAATTATTTTTATGAATTCCTTTATGTAATATTAATTTTTTTATGATGTCACGATGTTTAAGAATCCCATTTTTATTACATGGGTTATGCTATGATGTATGGTTTATGATTTTGTGGCACACATAAGAATGGTATCATTATGAGATGGGTGGGACCTATATCTCCCTACAATGCATTGGGTAAATATTTTATATCTCATGAGATAGACATGGCTAGAATGGCAGGTTAAACCGGTTCAGTGAAACAGGACTGAAACGAGGAGTGAACTCGGTTCAGAAATGGACATTGTCCACTAAGATAGTCTTGGACATGAGTCTTGACAAATAAGAAATGATTCTCTATGATTATGTGTGTATTCCAAAACGTTTCATGTTTTAAGTTATGATTTTTGGGATTACATTTCACTACAATGATTTATCCCATGTTATACAATTATGATCTCTTTTACAGGTTAATATTTCCAAAAGTTATGTTCTTATGAATATGATGTGATTGATATTTCTTTTATTTACCCTTACTGAGCATTTGAGCTCACCCTTTTGTATGTTTTCTTTCCCCAGGTCAGGAAGAAGGTTATTAAGTAATATATTCCAAAAGGGACTATAGATATGATGAAATAAATGGGAGACAATGTAGATTCTTTATTAACCAGTTGTTTATGTTTCCCAGTTTCTAAAGACACTATACCTATACGGTCATTTCCTAGTTTTTTTATATGATGTAATAAGTGTAATTCAATTTCGAAGTAAAAACAATGTATGTAATGTATGGGTCATTATACCGGGACAACCCCGATATCCACCCCAACATATCGGATGGCTCCCGCCGATCTTTGAGAGCTACGGGTACAGCTGGAGGACTTGCAGGGCAAGGGATTCATCCAACCCAGTGTTTCACCCTGGGCTTCCTCGATATTGTTTGCCAAGAAGGCAGACAGGAGCTTGCGACTTTTTGTCGACTATTGTCGCCTGAACCAGGTGACAGTGAGGAACAAGTATCCGCTACCAAGGATTGATGACCTCTTCGATTAG
Source organism: Viscum album (assembly GCA_963277665.1). Taxonomy (NCBI): domain Eukaryota; kingdom Viridiplantae; phylum Streptophyta; class Magnoliopsida; order Santalales; family Viscaceae; genus Viscum; species Viscum album. Next base: position 798,071,523 of record OY728132.1, read on the forward strand.
CTCAAGGGAGCATGGTGGTTCTCAAAGATAGACCTCAGGTCAAGCTATCATCAGCTCAGAGTTCGGGACGAGGACGTGTAGAAGACAACCTTCAGATGTCGGTATGGACACTATGAGTTCTGGGTTATGACTTTCGGCATGACCAATTCTCCAGCAGTGTTCATGGGCCTCATGAACAGGATCTTTCGGCCATACCTCGATCGATTTTTCATGCTCTTCATCGACGACGATTTGATATACTCGACAACTGAGGAGGAGAATGCCTACCACTTGCGGGTTGTACTAGACACACTCCGAGAGCACCAGCTTAATGGAAAGCTCTCAAAGTGTTAGTTCTGGTTACGTGAGGTCCACTTCTTGGGGCACGTAATCTCTGAGGCGGGAGTTGCAGTGGATCCTGTGAAGATCGAGGCAGTGCTAACTTGGGAGCCACCCAGGAGCATGACGAAGGTGCGGAGTTTCTTGGGACTAGCTGGGTACTATCAGAGTTTTGTTCTATACTTCTATAGAGTTGCGGCACCACTCTCATCTTTGACTAAGAAGAGGAAACCCTTTGTGTGGTCAGACAGATGTCAGCAGAGCTCCCAAGAGCTGAGACAGAGATTGACCAGCGCGCCTATCTTGAGGTTTCCGGAGGAGGGAGTAGGGTACGTAGTTTACTAAGATGCATCAGGGACCAGACTCGGATGTGTCTTGATGCAGGAGAGGGCAATGATTGCCTTCGTATCATGTCAGTTGAGGCAGCATGAGCATAACTACGCTACCCATGACATGGAGTTAGCAGCAGTGGTCTTCGCTCTGAAGATGCGGTGACACTATCTAATGGGAGAGCACTTTACAGTCTATTCTGACCATCAGAGTCTCAGGTACATCTTCTCTCAGAAGGACCTGAACCTGAGATAGCGGTGATGGATCGAGTTCCTATAGGACTATGACTTTGAGATAGTCTATACTCTTGGAAAGGGGAACGTAGTAGCCGATGCCCTCAGCAGGAGGACGGGAATTCAGCTACTTGGGGAGGTGACAGAGCAGCTAGCTGCTTTGCAGATATCCTTCATGGATAGAGATTGAGCAACCTTTCTTCAGTCACTCACAGTCACTCCTCCACTACTGCAGTGGGTCAGAGAGGCACAACGTGGGGACACCGACTGTGAGACGCGACATGCGTAAATATCCTCAGGACAGGCACCTGATGGTTTCTCTTTAGGGGGGAGCACGACGTCCTTTTCAGAGGACGTACCTTGGTACCAGTTCCTTTGAGGGAGGAGGTGATGAGAGAGTTTCACACTTCCCCTTTGGCGGTACATCATGGAGTGGAGAAGATGTACCAGGATCTCAGATGACATCACTGGTGACCGAGTATGAAGAAGGTTGTGGCAGAGTTCGTTTCTCGATGCCTCACCTGCCAGTAGGTGAAGGCAGAGCATCAGGTACCAGTAGGCTTGGTACAGCCCTTGGAGGTCCCGAAGTGGAAGTGGGACGGCATATCTATGGACTTCGTGACTGGACTTCCAAGCTCTTCCAGAGGTCACGAATCCATTTGGGTGATTGTCGACTGACTCACCAAGTCGGCTCACTTCTTACCCACCAGAGTGCAGGGCTCAGTGGAGAGCTTGGGACACCTCTATGTTCATAAGATTTTACGGCTTCATGGTGTGCCATCATCTATCATCTCCGATCGAGATGCTCACTTTACTTACCGGCTTTGGAAGTGGTTGCAGGAGGCGTTCGGGACATAGCTACACCTGAGCACCGCCTTTCACCCTCAGACGGATGGTCAGACAGAGAGGACCATTCAGACTCTTGAGGAAATGCTCCGCGCATGTGTCCTCGACTTTGGTCATAGCTGGGAGGTCCACCTACCCTTAGTGGAGTTTGCGTACAACAACAAATACCACTCCACCATCAGGATGGCACCATACGAGGTGTTGTACGACCGACCTTGCAAGTCTCAGCTGTGCTGGATAGACCCTGGGGAATCAGCACTTGTGGGACCGAAGATGGTCCAAGCCATGACAGAGAAAGTCCAGGTCATCTAGGAGCGGATGTGGACAACTTAGAGCCGGCAGAAGTCTTATGCTGACAGGAGGCGGAGGCCACTAGAGTTTGAGGATGGCAACCACATCTTCTTGCGGGTCTCACCTCGACGTGGATTACGTAGATTTGGACGAGGCGACAAGTTGTCTCCACGCTTCATCGGACCATTCCAGGTCCTCGGCAGGATTGGCGAGGTGGCTTATCACCTGGCTCTATAACCTCAGTTGCACCGGGTGCACGACGTCTTCCACATATCCCAACTGCGGAGATACGTGCACAACCCGACGCATATCATTGACCATGGGGAGCTGGACGTTGATGATGGGGCGACTTTTGCAGAGGTCCTAGTGGATATCGAGGATCGACAGGAGTGGGTACTACATGGATGATCGATTCCTCTAGTGCGCATCAGATGGAAGCACTAGAACCTCTATGAGAGCACTTGGGAGCGGGAGGCTCATATGCATGCTCAGTACCCACATTTGTTTCCCTAGTTTATGATATATCTTTACGGGGACGTAAAGACCTGAGGTGGGAGTAATGTAAAGACCCGTAAAATTCAAGAGAAATTTTTTTTCTTAATTTTCTTTGGGATTTTACAAGAACGCAGTTTTTGAAGGCACCTGATTCCAAGGCCTGGTGTGCCCGGAATCATTTTCCGAAGTTTGGCTCAGGTACGTTCAGTGAACGAACGAGCGGGTTTTTCTAACTTTTGAACTGGTGCTCGGAATTGAATTCTGAGGGCACCTATGGAATTGCAGCGCCGATAATTGCTTAGAAACACCTTTTCTGAAGTTGCGTTTGCTCGGGTGTGGTTTTAAATTTTTTTGGGGTAAGTAAAGGAATAAAATAAAAATAGTGCATCAAATTTTTATTTTACTTAAAGTTGTTTAACATAAGCTAAGTGTTTGGAGTGGGACCCACAATATCCTTCCCACTAGTTAGGATATTTGTGAGGTGGGTCCCACACGAGCCCCACCGTTTCTTTCAACTTCCTCAACCCCCTATGAATTAAGGTAACGGACCTGCACCCCTATTAAGTGGAAGTCAACCCTTGCGTTTTTCTTTTTATGAAACACCTCAATTAATTTGGGCGGTTTAAACATTCCAATTAATTAATTTTAATTGATTGTTTTGTTTTTGAATTTCAAAGATGTTGGCTTGTGCGTTAATAAAATAAGGCAACTCTTATTTTATTAGGGGTTGGTTGTGCAAGAGGGTTTGGTAGAATTCACTCGGGTCGTGGATCCCTCCTTCCTCGACGAAGAATGTGAAGAATGTGAAGAACGCCGGATCCTCAGAGATCGACGACGCGATGCCGACGAATCCATTCTCCACGACGCGACGATCCTCCTTCCACGATGCCTTCTTCCGTGACAGTTATTTCCGCAAAGAATCCTCGCTCAACGAATTCGATGCTTGAGGTAGGGGATTTTTTTTTGTTCGTGAATACTTCCATTGTCGTTCTTCGTGAAATTTTGCCGCTTGCTATCAATTAACGGAAGGGGGGGGGGGACCGCACAAACACGGCCGACCCTCCTCTCTTGTAAGTTGTGTTGATGCGGTTTGAAGGAGTGCGGCGCGGTGCAACGACACCGTGCAGGATCATACTGTAAGGGTGCGCGGTGCCGTTGCACGGCGCCGTTGTGTGGCGCCGTTGCGCGGCGCCGTTGCGCGGCACCGTTGAAGTCGAACAAAGGCTCAGTACCGTCACGCCGTGTCGGAGAACCTCGAAGGAACCTCGAAGACACCGCGGCCGGAGCGGGGTCGCGGCGGAGGTGCGCGGCGCCAGCACGCCGCGCCAGACATACCAAGGCCGCGGCTTAGACCGCGGCGGAGCATGGACCGACGGTCAGTTCCGGGCCACCGGCATCGGAGCAAGGGGACCGGCCAGCGCCGATCCCATGGCGGCAGCAGCCGGCCAGCCAGTGCGAGCAGGCCGGTCGGGGGGGGGGGGGGGGGAACCGAGGGTTTGTAACCCCCGGTCGGCCAGCAGGTGCGGCCCCCACATGGGGGTTGTGGATTCACAATGAGGGGGGAAACACCCCCCCCCCCCTTCATCGCTCGGTCGTTACGGCTGAGCTGCCTGGCCGCTGGCCGCACCAGCATGCCGGGACGGGCCGGGCCGCACCCAAGCAAGCCTGACCTAGAACCGGTTTGGGTCAACCCGGTTCGGGCCGACCCTGGGGGTTTCGGGCCGGGTCGGACCGGGCCCGAACCCCCTAATACCGGACCTCTTTTGGTCTTTTACCCGTAACATGGGTTGTGGACCTCCAATCAACGCACCGTCAGCTGCGATACGATCCTTGGTTCGAGACGGTCGTTTCGGTATATTGCACTAAAGGTTTCAGAGAACTTTGGGTTCGACCGGGTTGGTTCGTACATGAAACCAACCGGGCCCTCGGAGCGGAAACACTTATAATTTGAGCTCCGAACGTCTGATTGACGTGCCGTAGACTTTGATGGATTCCTCTTAGTGAGACAGACCTTTTGGATTACTCCGCTCGAGGTTTGGACGTAGTTGGAGTACGGGCGGGTTGGTTTTGACTTAAAAACCAACCGGGGCCCTGGGAAGAAAAAGCCATTAACTCTCAGACCGGGCGTCCGATTGACGCGCCGTCTGTGACGTTGAGTTCCTATTGACGATACAAAACTTTTCAATATATCAACTTCGAACTACGTGTCAGTTGATGTATCAGCCCTTCGGCTCATGGAGCGGACCCTTCCGAACGAGCTTGCTGTGTACGGGAACCCTAGAGCTGGCTGCGACTGCGACGACGATGATGACTATACAGAAATCCTCCGTGGATTCGACGACGACGACTACAACACTCAGAGATCCTACGTGGACTAGTGCTACCGATCCTGTGTGGGTCAGATCCTATGTGGGTCAGCGCTCAGCGGTCCTGTGTGGGACAGCGCCTACAGATCCTGTGTGCGTCTGATACTGTGTGGGTCATTGCGGGGGTTAGTTACCTATCGATCCTTTATGGGTCATTGTGGGGGTTAGTTACCTATCGATCCTGTGTGGGTCATTGCGGGGGTTAGTATCTATCGATCCTGTGTGGGTCCGACGGATTAGATGAATCAGTGGCTACATCTGATCATCTCTATCATCTTACGAAGAAGTATACCCGTGTGAGCTGAATCTTGACTTTCAATCCTTATCTTCGGTAAGATTGACTTGATATCCTATGTGGATTACTTTATGCTTGTTGTGTGGATGTGAGTTGTGTTTTCATGTGTGGAATGGGTTGTACTTGGGCTTGGATGCTGGAGCCGAACTGGAATTGATGACTTAGGTATATGTATGGGCATATACCTAAGTAGTGTCAGATGTTACTTCATGATTGTATCTTTCCTTTGTGGATTATCCTTTGTGGATTCTGAGAGACCTTCGGGGGTCTCGAGGTCCCTACTGAGTAGCTTATACTGACCCCTGCACAGGCTATGCCCGCACTACGTTGTGTTGGTTGCAGACAACGGACAACGCTGATCGTGGTTGGGGTTTGCGGAGCAGGTCGGTACCTGGAGGTGGACCACTGGATGGGACGTACCCGGAGCAGACGACTGGACCCGACGAGCTGTGGAGGCTATCTATACCCACCCTTCAGGTGGGACTTCCAGTGGATGGCTCGACGTTGTTGCTTTACTTTTCAGTTGCTGTACTCCTTTTTAGTTGTACTTTACATTTAGTTTGGGTTTGTATTCTAGCCCACTTACTTTTCTGCAATTACTATTGTACCCATTTTTTACTTAGTGTTTACTTCTTCTTGTTTACTCTGTGGTGTTTGTTTACTTTACAAAGGCAATGCCTTCCCTTTTTATCGGGAATTACACCTTGGTGCTAGTCACCAACCCTTGGCCTATGGAAAGCGGGCTTGGGCTAGTCACGACACGGGACCCGAGGATGGGTCGTGATATTATAAAAAAATCAACTCTAAAGATCATATATAATTTTTTTAAAAAAATTCAGTGTCAGTTTTGAAAAAAATTTATGCTTGTAACGGCCTGAGTACGGATCCGCATAACTGGTGCCCTGTACCCGGTTCACCAAATGACCTCAAGCGCGTGTCCCCAAATGCCAGAGGCTGCCGACTAGCAGCGAGGGCCTTGGTGAGTCATTGGGGAAACTATGCCCTTATTTGGTAAAGTATGCAGTGGAAGAATAAGAAAAAACAACAGCAGAAGCAGTAAATAGCGTGCAACAATTGAACTAAAAGTTAAAGCAATGTCCGGTATCATAATGATACAGAACGGTACATGTATATATGGAAAGCAGTATGCAAAACAACGTGCTGAAAAACAACTGAAACCAAAGTACTAAATGTAAATAGCAACTCCAGCAGCATCGTGGGCCAAGGCCCAGTCCCATGCTCTCCAGCTCCGACCAGCAATCAAGTACCTGAGGTAGAAGGGCCACAATCCCTACCTATACCTGCAACCATATAATCTGTTTTCGCTGAAAGTAGGACCAAAACAGGGTGTGAGACTAATCCCAGTAGGAAACCACCACAAGATTTGTTCCCTACTATCAGTGAGTGATATAGAAAAAGTAAAGGTAAATAAATGCAGTAAAAAATTCTACCAATTACCATTCACATTCATTTAATTACACTACCAAGGAAAATCAGCAAAGTTTTCTTTTCCATGATACGCAAGTTACACAACATATATCTAAAAATACTACCTAAACACAAGCAGTACAAAACCCAAGCTTGTTCTTTGGCTTGGTGGACTCGTCAAAACCAACCATCAAAATTCACACTGACTCTCTGGGTGGCTTAAACTAGCAGACCCCTATAGTCCAGTAATCAAACAAGGAACAAAAACTCTGGGAAGCTCTCACGTCTATTCCCCTATGGTCTTGCAATGATAGCTACAGACTCTCTGAGGAAGCACTTACGTCTAATTCCTCCTGTGGTCTCGATGCATGGGTAACTAAGAACACTATTGGTAAGCACAAAGTCATATTCCTGTAGGTCCTGCGTATGAAACTAAAACCAATAGACCCTCTAGGGAAGCACTTAATCATTTATTCCATCTTTGATCTCCCGCACAAGGTTCTCACAGCCCTGAGCAGTCCAGTCGCGCATAATCGACTGTTATCAGCCCTAAGTAAGTTAAACAACTTCTTGGCTAATAGATACCATGCAGAAAAAGCATTTAAACAGTAGGAAAAACATGCAATCAGTGATAAAAAGAAAATAAAACTGCAATAGGGTTTTCCTCACATGAAAATGGTGCCCAACGGTGATAAACAACCAAACAGAGGGAGAACCACCCATGGGGTGATCCTCAATCATGAAACCAAGCATATAATAGCAGCAATTCATCATAATCTAACAATCAATCTAGGGCATATAAACAATAGGATTAAAATCCTAAACCCGGGATACCCGACACATGGGTATCCACACTTTTGCAACTGAAACTCAAAGAACTTCAACATAGGGCAAGAAAACACCTACCTCGATACTCGAAGTTCGATATACTTGAACCTCGGCCCGTGAATCGGCCTATAACGGAGTAGATCTGCAAAAACGTCTAAAAAATTCAACCTCAGATAACATACACGAGATGAAGAATAAGGAAACGAGGCTAGAGAAGAACCAAGAACTCACCGTTGTGATTCTTCTGCAACTGACGGAGTTTGATTCGGACAACCGGTGATAGATCGGTGTATCGGAGAAGAATCGACCTTCTTGGAAATTCTGGACGGGATTAGGCGGAGAAGAAGATGTTTACGGTCATTAGGCGTGACCTCGGGTCGATTAATGAAATAAAAAAAGTACACAGTGTGTACTATTAAAGTACACAACGTGTAGTGGGTTTTTTCATACTCTTCCAAAATTGGCCTCCACATCACCTCTACACACCATGTGTGTGGCCTGGTCTCGGCCAACACACGGCTTCGAGTGGCTGAGGAGTACATGACGTATACTCATAGAGTACACGGCATGTACTCTGAAAATTTCCAGATTCTCCATTTTTCCTTAAAATTCTGTAAAAGAGATCCATAACTGAAATCGAAGCTCTGGGTTCTTAAAAACTTCCCCCTTAAAGAAATTCAACCCCAAATTTCCCTAGAAAGGCATAGAAGAAGATACCTTGAACAACTCTTTCCACTGTGATCGCATATCAGCCTCCCTCTCCCAAGTCTCATCTTGTATATGGTCGTGCTGCCATAACACCCGTACCAGAGGAACAGACCGGCCACTGAGTACTTTTTCACTATGATCAACAATCCTGATAGGATGCTCCTTGAAAGATGCATCCTGCTCCAAATCAACCTCCTCGGGTTGAAAAACATGAGATGGGTCTGATAAATACCGTCGAAGCTGAGAAATATGAAAGACGACGTGCATAGGCTGGTACCTCTGAGATAACTACAACCCGTAAGAAATTATCCTGACTCTCTCTAGAACCTCAAACGACTCGACATATCTCGGGGAAAGTTTCCCCTGTCTCCGAATCCTCTTGTGTCCCAACCTCAGTGCAACACGCAGGAAAACCTGGTCCCTGACATCGAACTCCAGAGGTCGTCTCCACTGATCAGCACAAGTCTTCTACCGAGACTGTGCAGTCACCATCCTCTTTCGAATCAACTCTATCTGTTCTAAGGTCTCCTGAACAAGACAAGGTCCCAGCAAAGCTACCTCTCTTGCCTCTAGCCAACATAAAGTTGATCTTCATGGCCTACCATACAAATCCTCGTAAGGTTCCATCTAGATAGTCGGCTGAAAACTGTTGTTGTGGGTGAACTCCACCAGAGGAATATGCTTCTCCCAAGAACCGCCAATGTCTAGAATGAAAGCTCGGAGCATATCCTCAAGCACTTGGATTGTACACTTGGGCTGGCCATCAGTCTAGGGATGGTATGCTATACTCAAAAGTACCTGTGTACCCAACGCCCTCTATAGCCCCTGCCCGAAGTGAGAAGTAAAACGCTCATCCCTGTTTGAAACAATGGAGTGTGGAACTCCATGTAAACGTACAATCTCTTGGATGTACAACCGTCCCAGCTCATCAACACTGAAGGTCTTCTTGATCGGAAATAAGTGTGCAACATTTGTGAGCCTATCCACTACAACCCAAACCACATCATTTCCTCAAGGTGATCTCAGTAAACCTCTCACGAAGTCTATCGCGACATCATTCCATTTCCACTCAGGAATGGGTAACTGCTGCAAAATCCCTACTGGTCACTGATGCTCTACCTTCACCTGCTGACAGGTGGAACATCGCATAACAAAACCAGACACATCCTTCTTCATACCTAGCCACCAATACTGACAGTGTAAGTCTCGGTACATTTTGGTGACATTAGGATGAACTGCCCAAGATGAAGCGTGGAACTCCCGCATCAGCTCCTCCCGTATGTATGCTGAAACCCATACACGGCCATGAAAAAATAGCAGCTCTTCATCCCCCACTATCCACCTCGGAGTAGGGTCTCCATCTGACACACACTCCCGTAGAACTAGGCCTTCAGGGTCTGATAGCTACCTCATTTGAACTCGATCAAAAAGGGTAGAAGTAATAACTACAGAAGATAGAACTGTTTGAACCTGTCTGTTATGATCCTCCAGATGCATCTCAGAGAACAGAGCCATGAGCTGCCACTCACTGTTGGCCTCGTGAACTGCCTGCAACTGAGTCCTCCTTCTCAGTGCGTCTGCCACAGTATTTCCTTTCCCAAGCATATAAGCATGCTCGAAGTCGAATGATTGTAGGTACTCAAACCACATCTGTTGTCTCTGATTCAAGTCACACTACGTGAAGATGTACTTGATTCTCTTGTTGTCAGTATATACCACGAAATGCTCTCCCATGAGATAGTTCCTCCAACAATGCAAAGCATGAACAAAAGAAGCCAACTCCAGGTCATGCATATGATAGTTCTTCTCATGTGGCCTCAACTGCCGAGATCCATACGCGGGAACACGATCTTCCTGCATAAGAACTGCTCCAAGCCCGATGCCAGATTCATCACAGAAAACTGTATAACTCTTGCCCGGCTCTGGAAGAACTAGAATCGGTGCTGAAGTCAATCTCCCCTTCAGCTCCTGGAAGGATGAGTCACAAGCTTCTGACCAAACAAACATCACCCCCTTCTTAGTCAAGCCCATCAACGGTGCTGATAGGTGTGAGAAGTCATACATAAACCGCCTGTTGTAACCAGCTAGCCCTAAGAAGCTCCTTACCTCGAAGACATTCTTCAACTGCTCCCAGGAAACTACTTCTCTCACATTCTCTAGGTCTGTTGATACTCCTATATCTGAGATGAAATGACCCAGGAAGTGAATCTCGTCCATCCCAAAGTGGCACTTTGAGAGTTTATCATAAAGCCGATGCTCCCTCAGTGTACTCAAAACGTTCTCAAGATGGGTTGCATGGTCCTGTCGAGTGTGAGAGTACACCCAGATATCGTCCACGAAGACCACGATGAATGAATCAAAGTAAGGATGGAACACTCAGTTCATCAGTGCCATGAAAACTGCTGGCGCGTTTGTAAGTCCGAACGACATAACCATCTACTCGTAGAGGCCATACCTGCTCTTGAAGGCTGTCAGAGGTATATCTGAAGGCCTAACACATAGATGATGATTACCGGACCTCAAATAAATCTTAGAGAACACCTGAGCTCCTCTAAGATGATCAAAGAGATCATCAATCCTTGGCAAGGTATATTGGTTCTTGACCATCAACTGGATCAACATATGATAATCCACGCAAAGCCTAAGGGTACTATCTACCTTCTTCGTGAACTGGACAGGCAAACCCCAAGGAGAAGTACTGGTTTGGATGAAACCCTTTATCTGCAACTCCTCCAACTGCTTCTTGAGCTCTTGAAACTCAGGTGTAGCCATCCTATAAGGAGGAATGGACACTGTTGCTGCTCCTAGCACGAGATCAATCAAGAAGTCTACCTCACGCTCCGGAGGAAAACTTGAAAAGTCTTCTAAAAGGCATCTGGAAAGAGATCAACCACTAGAGGAAAATTTAACTGTGAAGTCCCCTGGTCATCCAAATAAAGACTAGAAATCTGGGCCGTAACTCCTCCTAGCCCATGATGCTTGAGTCTGGCTTGACTCACCTGAACATCCCACTCTCCCTTATCAAGGAAAGATTCACCCTCTGGTGATACAAAACTCACCCTATGGCGATAGCAATCGACGACTGCTTGGAAGGGAACCAACCAGTCCATACCGAGAATGACGTCATAGCCCGTCATCTCCAAGACATAGAGGTCCCATAGGAAATGATACCCTGTAACCTCAAGAGGGCACTCCTTTCACTGACGTACGCTAGATGTCCTTGTTCCCAAGGGTGTGTCGAGAGTCAATATGTAAGCAGACGAAAAGGCACAGATCTCAAGGCTTTCTACGAGAATGACGTCATAGCCCGTCTTCTGGTGCTTCACATAGCTTTATCTCTGTTGCTGTCGTAGAAAGCCTTGAGATCTATGTCTTTTCATCTTCTTACATGTGGACTCTCGACACACCCTTGGGAAGGAGGACATCTAGAGTACGTCAGTGAAAGGAGTGCCTTCTCGAGGTTACAGGGTATCGTTTCCCATGGGACCTCTATGTCCTGGAGATGACGGGCTATGATGTCCACGACCTCTACCTTGGCTTGCACAACCCGAAGAACTCCAACCCCGAGTTTGCGGTGGGACTAGTAATCCTACTCCGGAATGAGGGGTAGAAATAGATCCTCCTTCACTAGCCACTGGAAGAAGAACCCTGCAAAAATGCTGCAGAAGACCCATATTGCCGCAAGCTCGGAACTCTATTGGATCTCTCAAGCACTGAGGCTTCTTAATCCCACTCTTTCCATAGTGATATCACACCACCGGGTTTCCAGAAGGAAGATCCCGTCTACCAGAAGATATACCTCGTTTATTCGAGTCACCTCGAGTAGACTCTTGGTAGAGCTTCATGCTGTCAGTATGAAATGAATCAGCCATGGATCCGGAACCACCCTAGTCATTAGATCCAGTCTACCTCAGATTTCTTTCGGTGATCAGTGCCTGGTTGACTATCAAAGTAATAGAAGTCAACTGGAAAATGTTCACCAGTGATCTGATCTCTGGTTTGAGGCCTTCCTCAAACTTCCTTGCCAAAAACAGCTCGTCATTTCCCATAATGGGAGCGAAATGTTGTAACTTAGTGAACCAGGGGGAATACTCCATAATCAATAGAGTAACCTGCTGTAGGTTCCTGAACTCCCTAGCCCTGTCGTCCCTTAGCGTCGCTGGATAGAAGTAGTCATAGAACATACGCTGGAATTCATCCCAAGCCATCGTTCGCTGGCGCCCTACCTGTGAGACTACACCCCACCTTCTCCTGGAAGAATCTCGCAACATGTATGTCGCGAGATTCACCCTTCTGTTTGGGGGTGTCTTCAGATGCTTCAAGATGGAAATCCGGGTTTCTAGCCATGACTCTGCAACCTGAGGTCCTCCATCCCCTGTGAAAGTGGGAGGATGCTGCTGCTGGAAGACTCGCATCATCTCTGCCATAGACGGGGTAAGATGCTGAGCTCCCTGGAAGTTCTATATGAACCTTATGAAACCCTCTCTGAACTGAGCATCCGCACCAATGTCCGTAATCACTGCAGGTGCCATATCCGGAACAATCGGCGGAACTACTAGTAGTCCCTGGTCTGCCGTATCAGGCGTACGGACACCGCCTGGTTCCTGACATGCAACGGGAGGACGTCTTAGTGCCATAGCCCTGAAAGATCAAAAGAATGCCTCCTATTTAGGATCCACAAGGATAGAGAAACCCAAGAGTAAAAAACGATAACAGGATAGAGAAACATATAAATTTCAAAAAAACTGAACTACACGTCGTGTATTTAAACTACACAGCGTGTTTGCTAATGCCATTTACATGGGCGTGTAATTCTTCCACCACTGGTCATGTAACGTTCCAGACTGCATGGCATGTTGTCCCAAAACACGGCATGTACTTGAACTCCTCTCACCTATCCGAGTCTCTTTGCACGGCTAACCTACACGGTTCTCCTAATTCTAAACTACACGGCGTGTGCACTAAGGACACGGCATGTACAAGCTAGGCTTCGGTGGCCTGTGTAGTAGGTTACACGGCCGGTCACACAGCTAACCCCTTACACGACGTGTTCCGAACAAACACGGCGTGTATCAGAGAAGATAACACCGACCCGTGTTGTTCATGACACGGTCGGGTACCTATAAGAAAATACACGGCATGTTATTAGAACACACGGCGTGTACTACACAAGTTCCCCCGACCCGTGTTGTTAGTGACACAGCTGGGTACACGGTTGACTACTACACAACGTGTACTTATGGTACACAGCATGTCACCGAAGATTTTCCCCCACCCTGTGTTTTTGTTCACAAAGATAACAACATGGTTTAAAAACTACAGGGCATGTATAAATAAAGTACGTGCTGTGTATTCTGGGTTTTTCTGGGTAGTAGCTATTAAATTGCTCCGAACACTAGAAACAATGAAAAAAAACCAGCTATGTGCCAAATTCCGATCAGTGGGGGCCCATACTCCCCGCGAATCAAAGCTTGGCATCATAAAAATGCATACAACAAGTAAAGAGAATAAAAAACAATGATATGACAAATTCCGATCCTTGGGGGCCCATAACACCTCCCAGACCAGATCTTGGCGCCCTTTCTAAATAGGCTGTAAAATAAGTAATACTCTATCAGCACAATAAGTATTTCTATCACAACAACTACCACAACGACATGCATAATCTATCACGACATCTATCACAACAGCATGCAATTCTAATTCACCATAGATGGCATGGTAAAATACATGACAAGTGATTTCCTACCCAGTGCCTATATGATGCATGAGATGGCACACCCTCATCTCATCGGGTTTCAACCAAATAGAACCATAATCATTTAAACTTTAAAAACAAAAAACATGGGCATCACCCAATGGTGAAATATAATAAACTGTAACACTTGCAAAAACTGAAAATTTCAATTACGAGGTAATATAGCTTTTCCCTGTACCTGGGTTAATTACTCTCGGGCATAGTTAAGTACTAACTACCCATTTTTTCCTATCCCTGGCTATTGTTGCAAAACTGTAATCAATAGTAAAGAAAGAAAACTCCTCTGATACCACTTTGTAACGACCCGAGTCTGGAGCTGTATAACTGGTGGCCCATACCCAGTTCTCCACATGACCTCAAGCGCATTTCCCCAAATCCCAGAGGGTACCGACTAGTATCGAGGGCCTTGGTGAGTCAGTGGGGGAAACTATTCCCTCATTTGGTAAAGTATGTAGTGGAAGAATAAGCATAAATAATAGCAGAAGCAGTAAATAGCATGCAACAATTGAACAGAAAGTAAAAGCAATGTATGATATCATAATGATGCAGAAGGGTACATGTATATATAGAAAGCAGTAAGAAAAACAACGTGCTGAAATATAACTGAAACCAATGTACTAAATGTAAACAGCAACTCCAGCAGCATTGCGGGCCAAGGCCCGGTCCCATGCTCTCCAGCTCCAACCAGAAATCAAGTACTTGAGGTAGAAGGGCCACAATACCTACCTATACCTGCATCCATATAATCTATTTGGGTCAAAATCATGACCCAAACAGGGTGTGAGACTAATCCCAGTAGGCAACCACCACAAGATTTGTGCCCTACTGTTACGGAGTGATATAACAACAGTAAAGGAAACTAAATGCAGTAAACAATTCTACCAATTACGATTCACATTCATTTAACTACACAATTAGGGAAAACCAACAATGTTTTCTATTCCATGATAAGAAAGTAACACAACAGGCATCTAAAAAGACTACCTAAACACAAGCAGTACAAAACCCAAGCTTGTTCATTGGCTTGGTGGACTCATGACAACCAACCATCAAAATTCACACCGACTCTCTGGGTGGCTTAAACTAGCAGACCCCTATAGTCCAGTAATCAAATAAGGCACATACACTCTAGGAATATCTGACGTCAATTCCCCTATGGTCTTGCAACGATAGCTACAGACTCTCTGAGGAAGAAATTATGTCTAATTCCTCCTGTGGTCTCGATGCATGGGTAACTAAGAACTCTCTTGGGAAGCACAAAGTCCTATTCTTGTAGGTCCTTCATATGAAACTAAAACCAACAGACCCTCTAGTGAAGCACTTAATCGTCCATTCCCTCTTTGATCTCCTACACCAGGTTCTCACATCCTTGAGCAGTCCAGTCGTGCGTAATCAACTGTTAGCAGCCCTAGGTAAGTTAAACAACTACTTGGCTAATAGGTACCATGTATCAAAATCATTTAAACAGTTGGAAAAACATGCAATCAATGATAACAAGAAACTTACAACTTCAATAGGGATTGCCTCACAGGAAAATGGGGCCAAATGGCGATAAACAGCCAAATAGAGGGAGAAACACCCATGGGGTGATCCTCAATCATGCAACCAATTATATAATAGAAACAATTCATCATAAGCTAACAATAAATCTAGGGAAGATAAACAATAGTATCCTAATCTTATACCCGGGATAACCGACACATGGGTATCCAACAGTTTTACAACCAAAACTCCAAGAACTTCAATGTAGGGAAACAAACCACCTACCTCGATCCTCGAAGATTGATATACTTGAATCTTGGCCCTTGAATCAGCCTAAAATGGAGTAGATCTGAAAAAACATCTAAAATGATCAACCTCAGATAAATCACACGAGAGGAAGAATTAGAAAATGAGGATAAAGAAGAACCAAGAACTCACCGCTGTGATTCTTCTGCAACTGACAGAGTTTGATTCGGACAACCGGTGATGGATTGGTGGCTTGGAAAAGAATTAGCCTTCTTGGACATTCTAGACGAGATTAGGCAGAGAAGAAGATGTTTTCAATCATTAGGCGTGACCCCGGGTCGATTAATGAAATAAAAAAAGTACATGGCGTGTACTCTTAAAGTACATAGTGTGTAGTGGGTTTTTTCCGTACTCCGCCAAAATTGGCCTCCACGTCACCCCTACACAATGTGAGTGTGGCCCCGTCTCGTCCAAGACATGACTTCGAGTGGCCAAGGAGTACACGGCGTGTACTCATTGAGTGCACGACATGTACTATGAAAATCTCCAGATTCTACATTTTTCCTTAAAAATCCCGTAAAAGAGATCCGTACCTGAAACCGAAGCTCCGGGTTCTTACAATGCTGAATTTTACTTTTTTTAGAAAATTTTAAGTATCACACCCCCAAAAATATCCAAATTCCTGTAATAGAAAACAAAATATACAACAATAAAAAAACATGTATCAAAAAAAAGAAATATATATAAACAAACATAATTTGACAACATAATTATAAAAACTTTATGTACATAATTATACTAAAAAAATACATGATAATTTATAAAATAATCATTCATAGTTGTTAAAAATTTATTGTGATATCATTAAGTTCAAACAACTATTAAAACAAAACAAACAGTTTTTAGACAAATTCTATTAGGAAAATGTAAGATTATTCGTAAACATTATAAGATTTGTACCTAATAATTTAAATCATAATCATACTTAAAAAATAGTTCACAAGAAAATATTGAATATGGGTAATTTCATCCTTCGTATATGAATCAACATCATTGAATGTCTACAATAAACTTGAATATTATAAGATTAAAATACAGAATTATTTCTCATAAAATATAAAATAATTAATATAACTGACCATATCAAATTTAGTCATTACCCTAGTGGGGATTATCTCATACCTGAATTGTAAAACATAATAACCACACTCCAACTGTCCATATTGATCATGACATTGTTGTTATAAAACACTAATATCATAATAAAAACCAATATATATATATATATATAATCACAATAATATATAATATAAAATTTAATTTTTTATTACTTCCACATATTGGATTCCACTTGGATTCTTTATCATAAAGTTATATTTGTTATGTTTTTTCCATAAATTTTATTTTCAAATATATCAACTAAAAAAAGTATATAAAATAAGAATTAATTATAATGAACATATAAAAAAATAAAACATCCTTTTATAATAAGGTGCTAAATTTTTTACGAACACCATTAAATAAATTGAATAACCAATATAATGTACATTCACTTGGAAAGAATATACATCACATCCAATTACCACTATAATTAAAAAAATTAAACAATTAATGAAATTATAAAGAATATTAGTTCATAATTGTCATAGTGTTCTTACACATTATGGAATGGAAAAAACCAACACCCAATATTTGTCTTTGATAATCTTTAACATATATATGTATCTCTATCAGCAGTCATAAAATATTTCAAAGTCATTGAAATGAATTTTGGATATATAAAACCATACATACTAGTGGTATTATTATGAATAAGAAGATTGTGTATATATGTAATTAAATAAGTATTATAGTAAGTCAATCAAAACTAGCTTTAATTAAAGAAAAAGAACTGAAATATAATTTTATTTAAATTGAAAACAACTAAAACACATCAACACAAATCTCTTCAAAACTAATCAATTCCATGATATCTTTTCTAAATATTCTAAATGGATAGTCTCTTGCACATATATCAGACATTAGCCAAAGATTATATAAATTATCCAAGGAAGAAGAATCCTGAGATAATCTTTGTATCCCATCAGAAAAATCAGAAGTATCAGAAGTATCTAATGTTGTTTTTTCTTGAACCTTTTGTTTTCTTTATGCCATTTCTTTTAATTTTAGAAACTACCATATAAATTAAAGTTTATACAACATTTTAATAAATTTTCAATCAAATGTGATGAATATTTTAAAAAAATACCTTGTATGAAATATAATGATGAATTTTAGATGGATAATGTAGAAAATGACTCATATAATCCCCAACTCTGGTAACCTACATGGTAGGAAATGGTAATAGAGCATTAGGACCAATAATATCATGTACTGATACTATGACCAAACCCATCTGCACAGGGAGATGATGTACAAATTTTTTAAAATATGTATGAATTCTATTTCTACAATACGTACATGAGGATATCTTGCATAAAACTCATGGTATATGTTTGGTTCTAAGAGAGGTGGTGGAGGATCTGAGTAGGCATGTCGATCCAGCTAAATGGGTTGTACATGCTACCTAGCCAACTGGGAAGTCTATATAGACTCTGACTGTCTCATCAATTAGTCTAACAAAGCATGTATAGAAGATTGAATTTGATAACCCATGGACTATTTCAAAAATTTCAGTTTAGATTTTGAGGATTCTATTTTTGGGACTCTTGATGTCTTTATATGATGATGACAAACATTTCGAATACGAACATCTTCCTCATATTCTCTCATGCAGATGTGGTGTTATGACTTTCCTAATGTAGTATCTAGGATGTATATACTACCATCAGTGATAAAAGATCCATGTGTCATTTTCTCCTGAATTTCATCCTAAAATAAAAAATGAAACAATTATATTATAGTTGTTAATTTATAAAATATAAAAATTTATGAAAAATAAAAATTATTTACATACAATTCTTTTAGCTGCTTCCTTAGCTTTCTCTGCAAGATACTTTTCATTTTTCATTTTCTCTCTTTTTCATTTTTCGTGGCGGTTGGGGGGAGATGTAGGACCCAACTGGACCTCATCTAAACTACTATTAGACTGACCTCTTAATGATTCATGCTTTTCTTCAATCATTTTTTCTTAAATAAATGATACCCTTCACAAGACAAAGTATGAGGGTAAACATTCAGAAACTGGTTTTCTTGATGGGATTTAATGGAGGCATATTATATAAAAAATAAACTAATAAGTAATTAGGTATATATATAATAAATTTTAAAATATAAAATAATTATCATACCAGAAATAATTCATTATGTCTTCTGGAATTTTTTTTCATATATTTACATATAAAAACTCATACTTTAGGAATGAATTTTCATTATGTTTCCTTCCAAAGGCATAAAATTTTGTTTATTTTGTTTTTAAATATCTCCATTAAACTACCTCTGAAGAAAGATATATTTTCTTAATTTATTTTGTTTCATAAAAATTGAATGTCATTTGTAATTTAATAAATTAAATATTAGTTATTTAAAATATATAATATTTGAAAAAAGATATAAAATAAATCAATTGACATATTTTACCATTACAGCCTCCCAAATATGATCTATCACCATCTCATCAATGGAATTCCAATCAGGATTGAAAATTCTGATCTCGCAAAGGTTCTACATCGAAATATAGCTGATTAAATTCATTTTCTTTCTGGCTAATTTCATTATTATAATAATAAAAACATATATATAATCACTCATCTCCATGATAAAGTGACAGTTTTGGTAAACATGTAATGATACATTTTCAAAATTGAGAAATTGATTTTTGAATACTAAAAGGAGAAGACTCCACCACTAAGGTCTCATCCATATCCTTGCAATTATTTTTTGTAAATTTAGTATTTTTTTTGATTAAATAATTATAGTAATGAATATTTAATAATATAAAAAATACACATACCTCGGTATATATTCCTATGTATCTATGTCTGTATTTTTCATTTAAACATGAAAATGTAATGTTATTTTGTCTACTTGCATATTATTAGGCAAGTGAATAAATAGAAAACTAGGAAGCAAAAATATGTATGCAAAAAAGTGCGACACATGTGTATCTATTTTAAAAAAAATTAACAACGTTATGATTCTTAACCAAAAGAATATGAAAGGAAAACTATTAAATATAAAATTTACTTTTAAAATTATAGAATCACTTATAAATTTAAATATCAATGTTACGAAAAAGTGTTTTAATATGTTTAAATTTAACCAAAATTTATTAATTTATGTCGCATATTTCAATGAAATTTTATTAACCATGACTATGTAATATAAAATTTATTAAAAAATATTTATAAATAATCAAATATAAATTATTAAACATCCAATAGTTATTAAAAAATATAGTTTTTACATAAATAAATTTTAAAAAATAAATACAATGTAAATATTTACCAGATTAATTAGGAGATTAATTTGGTGTCTTACCATATCCCTTCAGCGTGATCATTTCATACTGTAAGGACTATGTCTCTGTTATAGTTATTGTAATCTAGAAATCATGTAATAGATAAATAAGCCACATATAAATCAGTAACAACATCATCCTGATCAATTAAATGGATTCATTTCCCTTCAAAATTGATGGACCAATGACCATTCAATGAATCAATGACATAAAATATTTTCTTTTCAAGTGTCTCCATGATAAATGTTTTATAAATGAAACTAATTCATATTAAATCAACTAGTTGAAACCCATATTCAACATATTTCACCCCTATATTACTAGAAAACCAATTACACTTAAACACAGTGACTCAAAATTTGGTATAATCAATTTATTATATTTTATTAAGAATTGGAAAATATGTTGTTGATGTAGAAATTGGGTTTTAATTATTTTCACTTGAAAAAATGCAATTCCCCAACAACAACCATTACACCACTATTTTGAACGATACTCTTTTTATATTTTTTTTGTGTAAATCGTGTTCCCATTAATATCAAAACCAGACCATGTGATCAAATTAAGAGATGGTCCCCTACTAACCATTTAAATGTTTCTGATGTAGATATATCTATGATGGTTTTATCTTTAAAGCATGAAAAATATATATATTTATGCCCAATCATTAACCAGTATTAATTTATTTTCAGATTCGATTACTTTAATTCAGTAATTTGGGATGATATATATGATTTAACCTCATCTGTGTTGTTCAAAATGTATAAATGTGCTTGAATCACTTCATCATGTGGAATGAACTGTATCTTTAATCCTTGAATCCCTCTACCTTCACTATCAACTATCATATATCGAGATATAGGGAGAAAAATATGCTCCACTTTAAGAAAATAATCTGTACAGAACTCAATAACCTCTTCCAATATATATTTCTAAAAAATTGAGGCATCATGTTGGTAATGATTTTTTAACATATCCCTTCAATTTTTTTTCATATCAATCAAAATGATATATCCATAATAAATAAAAATGCTCAAATATTCTTAACTCAAACACAACATAAATAACCAGATGAACCATTATATCAAAAAATATAGGCGGAAAATGCATTTATATTTGACAAAGTGTAAGATCAGCTTCTTTCTCCAACACATCTACAAAATATGGAACAATGACTTTACTAAAAATGGATTTGAAAAAATTACCTAACTTGATCATAGTATTTATGACAGTTGTTGGAAATATATCACAAAATGCAGTTGGTCGAAGTTTTTCCATCAATATAGGACTGTCATGATATTTCATAAATATTAATTTAAAATTATACAATGACACCAAATTATTCACATTTGAAGAATATCCATTGGGAAATTTAATACTGTAAAGACACATAAAAAATCCATCTTCTTAATCTTGCTTAATGTGTGAGAAAACAGATGTAAATATGTTTTATTTCCATTTATAGTGGGATCTAACTCCAAATATATTCCCATTGATATAAAGTCCAATGTAGCATGAAATCCATCTTTTTTTCTTTCCCTTTATGTCTAATAATGTTCCAATAAAACTATCACATATATTTTTCTCAATATACATCACATAAATGTTCAGTTTTATCTTTAAAAAACTCAAATATGGTAGTTTGAAAAAGCTAAAATGTTTCTTGTAGATATGTTTTTGAAGACCAGAACTAATTTTCTTAAAAAATGTTTAATAAATTTCTTTCACCGTGTTGTTATATTATTCAAATGAATTTTTTTTCATGGGGGGGAATTTTATTCCCATAAAAAATTAAATTATATTTCTTGTCTATGATAAGGATGATCAATATAAAAAAATCTTCAACGACTTATGTAAACTGTCTCTCTTCTATTATGAAATTTAAAAAATGGGGTATCTTCTTTAAAAATCAGACATGATTTATGTCTTATAACAATATATCTAGACAAGTTTCAATTACAGGAAATTCATTTATTGTGAACATTATAATATTATTCTATAGAAAATAATATTTTATCGGTGCATCAAAAACTTTATCAACTATCCCTATAAAAGATGCGAATCTTAAAATAATGGTGAAAGATACAAATAAATGTCATTTTCCCTCTATTTTGGTCTAGAAATCATGAATATCCTCATAACATATTTTTTCTTTATACATATTTGTGGGGGAAAGTTTTAAACTACCAAGAAAATAGGTCATAAATAATGTTGGCTACTTAGGCTCTGATATTTACTCATTCCCTCAGTACACAACCCCATGAAGAAATTTTTAACTTTACTTACAAAAGCATATTTTTTTTGTCAAATCCCTTCCACTATGGTGATTCATAAAGGTTGAATAAGTTACCATCAGGGATTTTATTTTGACCCTAGACTTTTACATATAACATTACATGATTTTAAGCATAAATATACATCAGAATACAAGATAAGGATCATGAAGTCTAGTTTGTTTGAAAACTAGGTGCATGAAACATAAAACATGGGGCTAAAAAACGTCTTTATTTAATCTCCATAATGAGCTTCTAAATTCCATTGTTCTCATATATCTACATAGTATATCCAGGGGAAACACTTGAACAAAGGGATGAGCTAGAAATACCATTAAGGGAATGAACATAAGAATAAAGCTGCACATGAGTTAGGAGGAATGACATGATGATATGAAAAGTAAGGAACATATGGAATCATAACATATAAACACATGATAATATAAATTTGGAATCATATAAATGTGGCACAAACATAAAACATGTCTTTATTATGAGTAAAGACTAACCACCAATCACGTTTCCCATAGTAGTATGGGTCAAGGCTAACCACCAATCTCGTTTCACATTGCATCTCATCAGACTTAACTTTATTAATGCATTGAAGTGCCATCTGGGCACACCCATCTCAACATTTTCATGAATATTATTTCCACAATATTAATCATACATAATCAACCCTACATAAATAAAAGGGTACCCATGGAAATAATTGAGTACCACAATCATGACATAAACCATAATCAATGGGAGTATCATGAATGTATCCATGAAAAAAATGGATTAGAACATACATGAACGTTCATAAGGAAATATAGGCATATAACATGGTAAGTGATGTCAAATAGAAGTGATAACATATAATAATTTTTTTTTATAAACATTAGCATTAAATCATTTTTTTGCGGTTTTAAGGAAAATACTGTAGAGACTTTAAAATAGAAAAGAGAAAAATATTTTATATAAAACCAGAATTGAACCAAGAAGGTTTTCATAATAAAAGTAATTAATTTATAAAGATAAAGACAATTGTGGTGTAAAATAGAGGATATATTTCACTTGAAATTGGGTAAGAATTCAGGATGTTCCATTAAAATAGTTTTTCTTATCGGGACGAATCAAGGAGGGAATCACTTAAAAACATGTATATCCCCAAAATAGAATGAGGGATTGATCATGAAAAATGTGTTTTGAACATATAAATATAATTCATAAATTTTTCTTAAAAATAAAAGACATCTTATTTTGGGTATAATGAAAGATAGAGCAACCTGAAGAAATGAAGGTGGTTCAGGTAGAATCCCTTACCTTAAGTCCGATAGTGTTATACACTTGATATTAATGGACTGAATAATAAAATTAAGTTCATTAATTAATAATTATATAACCTATAGTATATGAAAATGATTTATTAAAACCTATTTGAGTTCATTCATATCCTTTTGATTGGTTACGATGTTCAATTTCACTGCTCGGGTCTGTTTGTTACCTTGGTTCTAATGATCAGTTCACTTATATTCTTGTTTGAAGAATCTTGTAAAATGTGGATGATTGTCCAGAATAGGAGTTATATGTTTTTAGTGAAAATCAAGTAGGTTATATGATTGTAAATTTCATTTTGTTACTTGGCATGAAGAAGAATCATTATATAAATTATTTATTGATAACCATTTGGGTTAATTGGCGGGTTTTGACCACCAGGAACATGTTTTGTTTTATAAATCAAATCCTTGGGTAAAAAAGGATTAAAGAACCATATATGATACATAATACATATATTATGGTCTGGTTTAACTTTTAAAATGGTTTCATGACCATAATTAAAAACAATAACAGAAATTGAAAACCCATCATCCATGACTGTGGTAAATTAGCACATCTCAGATGTTATTTTCATTTTGAAATATATATAAAAAGGGATAGATGATGAAGAATTATTCCTTTATCATGAAAACATCTAGTAAATATAAGGTACTATATTCATAACAACAGTTGGATAAAATGATATGAGGAGAGAAAAAGAACAGAGTTGAACTTGAGAATGAAAAAAAGTTTAGAGATCCCTTATGAAAATTAAGCAGCCTAACGAAGTGAATTAAAATTTCATAAAATGAATTGATGAGAGTGAATAGGGTATCTCATAATATAGAATGCAAAAGGACAATAATAGTGATACAAAATATCAAACCCCAACATATGATAATGGAAATTTAAATAGATAATATAAAAGAAGTGTTGAAAAAAAGAGGAGAGTGAAAGGTTCCCTTACCTTGTGGAGTAGCTTATAAAACTTGATGGTTGGAACCTTGGGGGCTTGAGTATAACTTGGGAGGGATACAAGGGAGGTAAAAACACTCGATATTAGAGGATGAGGTATTTTTAATGAAATAAAAGGAATGGATTAGTGGGTATTTATAGTAAAAGAGAGAAATTTGTTTATTAATTTAAAAAGACCCCTCATTAGTTGTTTTTGTAAAACCATGAGATTTCCCATGGTATTTGCACATTTTATTATCCACTTGGGACACCAAATATCTTATTTTACTGAAAAAAAGTCTACGATAAATTTTTATTAATTGTTACATCATTATTATGTCATCAAGTATATCGAAAACTGAAAACTGTATTTCTACTATACACAAAAAATTTAAGTATTCTAGAAAAAATCCCAAAAAATCACCATAACTATTTTAAAATGTGTATAATTAAAAAATGAACTCCATTTTTGAAAATAAGTTTTTAAATATTTTTAATTTAATTTTTAAATTAAATAATAATTTATTCAACAAAATCAACATTAAAACTAACTCGTTTTATAACACCTTGAAATATTAATCTAGGTCCCATAAAATTATCTTATAAAAATAATACAATAAAGTAACAATTTATAATTAAATTTATGAAAAACAATTTCCATTTTAAACTATTAAATTAAACATAAAATTGTAAATAGAATATTTTTGACATACAAAAATACAAATTCTTATACTATGATCATTTTTTCACTTCTAAGATGTTTAAATTTTGTTTTTACATTCATGGGTGTTGTTTCTATTTTTTTGGCTGATTTTCTATTCATTACAATTCATAAAGGTCTGATACTATTCATAAGGGTATGTTACTATTAATCGAGAATTATTTTTGACTTATCAAACTCCAAATCACTCACTGATCAAAAATATAAATGACTATTTTTCAAAATTAAAAACACACAAGTGAAAAAATTATGCTTAAAGGTCACATAGTACTTAGTTGTTCATTGTGTTGTGACTCCATTTATTATATGACATAATTATAAGAAGGGAGTCGAGTGAAAAATTTGGGTTGTTACATTCTTCCCCTATTAATAAATTTCTCCCTCAAAATTTTACTTTACATTCTTGGCCAAAAACATTTGCGAATACTTTTCATTCATTGAATCCTCCAGTTCCCATGTTGCCTTTTCGTACTTATGGTTCTGCCATAGTACATAGACCAGGTGAGTAGTCTTGTTACATAGAACTTTATCTCTATGATCCATGATCTTCATTGGGTTCTCCACGTATCAATTATCATACTCCAATTGTACCACCTCTGAGGAGAGTACATGTGAATTGTTTGTTATATATTTCTTTAAGAGGGATATATGAAAAACATCGTTTACTTTGGACATGGTAGGTGGATGTGCTAGTCGATTGGCCATAAATCCAACTCCATCAAGGATATCGAAGGGGACGATGTACCTGGGAATTAGTTTCCCTTTCCTTCCAACCCTCATGAACTTCTTCCACGGAGAAATGCAATGAAATACCATGTCTCCCACTTTGAACTCAATGTCCCATCAATGATTGTCTGCACAACTCTTTTGTCGACTTTGGGATACCTTGATGTGATGCTGAATGGTTTTCAACTTCTCAACCATTTATTCAACCATTTTAGGTCCTAGAAGCTTACGCTCAACGACTTCATCCCAATCCACTGATGTTCTACACCTTTTCATATAAAGAGATTCATATGTTTCTATTACTATGCTTGAGTGGAAACTGTTGTTATAGGAGACTTCAACCAATATAAGATGTTGGTCCCATACTCCTTTGAATACCAAAGAACTTTATCTCAACATATCTTCCTGTGTTTGAAAAGTTCGTTCAGATTGGCCATCAGTTTGAGGATGATAGGCTGTACTGAAGTTCATTTTAGTTCTTAGAGCATGTTGGAGTCTTTTCCAGAATATTGAGGTGAATCTCAGATCACGATCGAATACAATAGACAGTGGTACTCAATGAATCCATAACACTTATTTGATATATATATTCATGTAAGTTACTCCAATGAGATATCCTCTTAAATCACAATAATGTGAGCTATCTTTGTAAGATGATCCACAACGACCCATATAGCATTGTTTCCTATGGATTTCCTTGGATGTCTAGTGACAGAGTCCATGGTGATGTTCTCCCACTTCCATCCTGGTATGGGTAGTGGTTGCATCATCCCCTTAGACTTCTATCTTTCATCCATCACTTGTTGACATACTAGACACTTTAATAAATATTCAACAATATCCCTTTTCATATTGTCCCACCAGATGATCTATCAGAGATCTCGATACAAATTTTTACTCCCTGGGTGGATAGAGAAGGTTATGTTATGTGTGTCATTAAGAATCTACTTCTTTATCTCTGGATCAGATGGTACACATAATCAGGACCCAAATCTTACAAATCCTTCCTCATCAATTAAGAACTGATAGGATTTTCCACTTCTAATAGCTTCCACCCTTTTCAAAAGTTCCACATATTTTCATTGAGCATCCTTTATTTTATCCAATAGATATGGTTGATCAATCATTATATAATGGATTTATGATGTTCCTTCATTAATTATTTCCATGTCCATCCTCTAAAAATCTAAGAATATTGCATCATTTTCAGTTCTCATCATTGATAAAGATGCATGATCCTTTCTACTGAGAGCATCTGCCACCTTATTTTCCTTACCAGGATGGTAGTGGATTGAGCAGTCTTAATCCTTGATATGCTCTATCCATCTTTATTGGTTCATATTAAGATCTTTTTGTGTGATGATATATTTGAGACTCTCGTGGTTAGTATATATCTCACACTTCTCTCCATAGAGATAATTCTACCATATTTTCAACGCAAAGATCACCGCCGCCAACTCTAGATCATTGGTATGATCGTTTTTCTGATGGATTTTGAGCTTTTTGAGGCGTATGCTATCACTTTATCATTATATATCAACACACAACCAAATCCCTTATTATAATCATCACTTAAACCAATAAAATATCTCCACTTGAAGGGAGTGTGAGTACTAGTGCAGTGATTAGCCTCCTTTTCAACTCCTTGAAAAACCCTTCACATTTTAGAGTCCAGAAAAACATCACTCCATTCCATGTCAACTTGGTCATTGGGTTTGAAAATCATGAAAAGTTATTCCAAAATCATCGATAATACCTAGATAGACCCATAAATCTACGGATCTCCGTAACAGAAGTTGTCCTGGTCCACTCTTCAATTTCCATTGTATTGGAATGGTCCATAGATATCCCTTTACTAGTGATAAAATTCCCCAAAACTGATACTTCCTCCATCCAAAACTCCCATTTACTATATTTTTCATACTAATTCTCCCTTCGCAAAGTCTTTAACATAGTATTCAAATACTCCTCCTGTTCCTACATTCTCTTGGATTATATCAGAATATCGTCAATAAAGACAAACAAAAAATTTTCAAGGTAATCTATAAAGACTCTATTAATTAATTGCATGAACATTTCTAGAGCATTAGTGCGTTCTAAGGGAATTTCTATGAACTCATTGTGTCCATACCTCATTCTAAATCCAGCATTGGGAATATCTTCCTTCATCACCGTCAATTGGTGATATTCCGACCAAATTTCCACCTTAGGGAATTAACAGGTCCCAAGAAGTTGATCGAACAATTAATCTATCTGTGGAAGAAGATACTTCTTCATTATTGTAATTTTATTGAACTCAAGATAATCAATGCAAAGGCCCACTGATCCATCCTTTTTCTTGACGAAGAGGACTGCCAAACCCCATAGTGAAGCACTCGAGTATAAACAAACCCTTTTTTAGATTCTCATGTAACTACTTCTTCAACTCTTCCAGCTCTATGGTGGCCATTATGTATGTTTTCATTGAGATAAGCAGTGATCTGGGGAATAGTTCAACTGAGAACTCAACGTCTAAATCAGGAGGAAGATCATGCAACTCTTCACGGAATACATTAGTGTAATCCCTCATGATGGGAATGTTTTCAAGCAAGATTCTATCCTTTGTCTCAATCATTTGAGCTAGATATGCTTTCTCATAAGGCAAAAATATCCACAATTGAGATGATGATTCTAAAGGAGATTCATCTTCCACCTTAAACTTGTAAAGAATCATAGGATGTTTTGGGATGTGAAGAGTGATCTCCCTTTCCCAACATTTGATGTTGTCCTTAAATAAAGATAGGCAATCCATTCCCAAGATTGTGTCGAACTCCACTAAAGGAAGTATGCTAAGATTTTAGAGGAGGTTCAATCCACAAACGTTAATCGTGGAGGAGTTATAAACCATGGATGCAATAATTTCCCCATTCTCTATTATCATAGATAAAATTTCCTCCGAATTTTTAGGTGGTGGTTGAATAGTTCTACTAAACTTGCAAGATATGAAAGAATTCATAGAACCGGAATCAAATAGTACGTTATCTATTATTTAATGATTAACTAGTGTACCTGTAACCACATCTTTGTCTTGCTTTACATCAGTAGTAGTGATAGAATATGCCCTTCCTTGTTTCCTTGCAGGTTTTTGTTGATTTCCTCTGATAACCCTTGGATTAGGGAATTTTTTTTCATAATGTACATGCTCCTTGTAGTTATAACAATGCACCACTAGCTGAGTATTGATCTAAACCTTCCTTTCTTCTACCACATTAAGTGGATTTTTTATATCCCTTGGGCAGTTTTTATCCAGATGACCAAAATTTCTATATTTGAAGTAATTTTTGGTTACCTTTAAATAGTTCCCCAGATTCTTCTTTCCACAACATTTACAAGTGGTATATTTAGGCTTCTTTTTATCATGGGTTTTTTTTCGAACAACCCATGTCATTCTCTATTTTTGTCTTCTTGTCACTAGGCCCACGAGACCACTGAGAGTCTTCAATATCCATTTCATCCATGAGGGCACAACATAAAATCTACTCATAAATGTCAATGTCTCGGATCGCCAACACCTTCCATAGACTCAGTTGAAGCCTTCTAAATAAGTGATCCACCTTGCGTTCGGTGATCATGAAAAAGCCAGAGGCGTACCTTGGAAGCCTTTTAATGTTTGATTCATACTCCTAGATGGACTTATCTTCCTTCTTCATGAGTCCGAGGAACTCTCTTTCCATATTGAGACGGAGGTTTTGAGGAAAATATTTATTTAAAAACATCCTCTTGAATTACTCCCAATCCATTGAATCAATTTCCTCTTGGGACTTTGTATTCTTGATCAGTGTCCACCACTGACCAGCTTCCCCAACAAAAATATAGATTGGTAGTACAACTTTCTCTTCTTCTAAGAATTTGAGGACCTATAATATCTTTTAAATGGAGTTAATCCACTTTTCCACAAGGAGGGGATCATAAGATCTGCTAAACATGGGTGTCCTTTTCCACATGAAGGATTCTAGAACAAATTTCTCTCTTCTTGTAGGAGAAGGAAATTCAACATGATTCATGTTATTATTCATAACTTGAGCCAACTGAGCGAGTAATTTCATGATGTTTTGAGCACCCATTCATGTCATATTATGTATATAATTTGGAAATTATTCACATTCCCTTTCACATTGATTGTGGGAACATGTTCTTCTATTTCCCGCCCTCAAAAAATAACGTACAATTAGAGGGATTGATTACTTTGTAATTAAACTTAAAGGGGAATCTTTTGAACATTAAAGGATAATATTTTAAAGGATAAGTATATACTAACGTGTGATTCCTTATGATTAAATCTAAGTTATCCTTGATCTATTTATTATCATATATTTATATGGGTTTTTTTCTTAATAATGGTTTGTACCAAACTCATGAATTACGAAGGCATATCCCTCAGGAGTGTCAATACCAAGAGTTCAGCAAGTCCTGTTGTGGTGTAAAACGATGCCCCAGGTCAATCCTAAAAATACTTTTCGGAGTTTTTACTCCAAGGTATATCTGTGCTAGAGTCGCCTCTACCTGTTTGTATCCAGACATGGACGTATTTTCTTGATAAAACACTTACTCCTATACATACCAAAATTTAGGTATGTTTTTTATACATTGTCTCATCATTAAGGTTCCTACCAAAGTGCTCTACTCATAATATCCAAATATAACTAGAACATCATCTGATACCAACTATAGTGACCCAATCCTTTTACTTATAACATTACATGATTTTAATCATAAATATACATCAGAGTACAAGACAAGGATCGTGAAGTCTAATTTCATTGAAAACTAGGTATAGAAAACATAAAACACGAGACTAAAAAAACTTATTTATTTAATCTCCATAATGTGATCCTAACTTCCATTTTTCTCATAAATATTTATAGGATATCCTATGAAAACACATGAATAAAGGGATGAACTAGAAATCCCAGTAAGGGAATGAAGATAAGACTAAATCTTAAGCACATGAGTTAGAATACATGGCATGATGATATAAAAAGCATGGAACATATGGAATCATAACATATAAATATGGGACTATATAAATGTGTAATCATATAAATGTGTAAGAAACATAAAACATGTCTTTAGTACGAGACAAGGATAACCGCCAATATCATTTCCCAAAGTTGTATGGGTCAAGGCTAAACGAAAACCCCGTTTCACATCACATATCATGAGACTTAACTTTACCTAAAGAATTAGAGCACTATCTGGGTGCACCCATCTCAAAATTTTCATGAATATTCCTTCCACATGAATAATCATACATAATCAACTATACATAAACATAAGGGTACCCATGGAAAGAATTGGGTACCACAATCATGACATAAAGCATAATCAATGGACGTATCATGAAAGTGTCCATGAAAGAAAGGGATTAGAACATACATGGACGTTCATAAGGTAAGATAGGAATATAAAATGTATAGTGATGTAAAACATAAGTGAAAACATATATGAAATGATTTTGAGAAACATTAGCATTAAAACATTTTTGTGAGGTTTTAAGGAAAATACCATAGAGCTTTTAAAATAGAAAAGAGGAAAATCTTTTATATAAAACCAGAATTTTACCAATAATGATTTTATAATAAAATGAATTATTTTATAAATAAAATGATGTATTAAAATATTGGATAGAGTGCACTTGAAATTGGGTAAGAATTCGGGATGTTCCCTTAAAATAGGTTTGCTTACCGAGATGAATTAAGGAGGGAATCACTTAAAAACATGTATATCCATGAAATAGAATGAAGTATGGATCTTGAAATATGAGTTTGGATCATATAAATAGAATTTAGAAGTTGTTCATATAAATAAAATACAACTTATTTTGGGTATAAAGTAAGATAGAGCAACCCGAGGGAATAAAGGTTGTTCGGGTAGAAGCCCTTACCTTAAGTCCGATGGTGTTCTCCACTTTATATTAATGACCTGAATAATCGAATTAAGTTTACTAATTAATAATTCCAGAACATATTATCTATGAAAACAATTTATTTAAACCATTTTGAGTTCATTTATAACCTTTTTATTGGTTATGGGTTTAAATTTCATTGTTTGGGTTCGTTTGTTTCCTTGGTTCTAATGACCGGTTCACTTATATTCATGTTATAAGCATCATGTAAAATGGGGATGATTGTCCAGAATTGGAGTTATATGTTTTTAGCGAAAATACCGGAGGTTTTATGTTTGTAAATTTAATTTGGATACTTTTCATGAAGATGAATCATTATATAAATTATTTAATGATAACCGTTTGGGTTAATTGGCGGTTTTTGACTACCGGGAACATGTTTTGTTTTATAAATCAAAACCTTGTGTACAAATAGATTCCAAAACCATAGATGAGACATAATACATATATTATGGTCTTGTTCAACCATGAAAATGGTTTCATGACCATAATTGAAGACAATAAATGAAATTGAAAACCATCGTCCATAAATGTGGTAAATTAGCACATCTCAGATGTTATTTTCATTTTAGTATATATTAAAAAGGGCAGTTGATGTATAGTTATTACATTATCATGAAAAAACATACAGTACATGTAAGGTACTTTAGTCATCACAACATTTGGATAAAATAATATGTGGAAAGAAAAAGAAAAGAGATAAAATTGATAATGAAAGAAAAGTTTAGAGATCCCTTATGAAAATTTGGCAGCCTAACAACGACATTTAAATTTTCATAAAATGAATTGATGAGAGATAAGATGTTATCTCATCCTATTTAAAAATAAGTACTGTAAGGGTGATATAAAATATCAATCCTTGACATATTAGAATTGAAATTTAATGAGATAACATAAAAGAAGTGTTAACAAAAATAGGAGAGTGAAAATGTTCCCTTACCTTGTGGAGTCGCTCCATAAACTTGATGGTTGGGACCTTGGGGGATTGAGGACACCTTGGGAGGGATACTAGGGAGGTAAAAACACTAGATCTCATAGGAGGATTTATTTTTAATGAATGAAAACGAATGGATGAGTGGTTATTTATAGGAAAAGGGAGAGAATGTTTTATTAATTTAAAAAGACACCTCATTAGTGGTTTTTGTAAAACCATGGGATTGACCATGGTATTTGACCATGGTATTAGCCACTTGGGACACCTAATATCTTATTGTACAGTAAAAACGTATTCCTGAAATTTTTATTAATTATTACATAATTATGATGTCATCAAATATACCAAAAACTCTAAACATTATTTTTTACTATTCATGAAAAAATCAAGTATTTTAGAAAAATCCAAAAAATTCAACATAACCATTTTTAAACGTGTAGAATTCAAAAAATAATTCCATTTTTTGAAAATAAATTTCTAAATAATTTTTATTTAATTTTTAAATTAAATCATAATTTATTCAACAAAATCAACATTAAAACTATAACTCATTTTTGGCCTCTGAGCGGCTTTGACTTCTCGAGCGCAGAGGCTAGGGTTTCACCCTGTGAAGACTGCTCCTATCCTCCTCTAGCATGCTAGGTATTCGGCATCATCTCCCCATAGTTTCGGTGTGGCGCAAGTCTCCAGTTGCAGCTTCATCTTGCTACGGTGGCGACGTTTCACGATTCGGGATCGGTGCTCGGCTGATCTAAGGGGGAGAGGCGTGTTCTCCTTCCTTAGGTGTGGATGCTCCGATGGTGGATTTTGGTTTCTGGGTTCTCGTCTGACTTAGAACCGGTGAGACTCAGTGCATTTTTTCTGACGAATTTCAGGTGTGCGGCATCAGACCTTTGCTGTTCGGAGGGGGGGGGGATTTTCATCCATCCAAGGCATGTCTTCCCTTGGGACTTGGTTTCTTCATCGGTGGTGCCTTGTAAGCTTCATATTCATCAATAAGCACCTCGACTCATGATGATCCTAAGGATTCTGCACCGGTGAGCGGTGATGCCTTCCTTCCTGCACAACTTTTATCTCTTCTCTACCTTCAGATCTGGTTTCAGATCCGAACATCACTGATGAGGATTGGTCTTCGTTGGTGGTTGTTTCTTTGAGAGTTTCTTTGATGCTCCTATGCGCGAAGGTGAAGTTATCTCATGCTCAATTTTAGCAGTGGCTCCCATTGGTTTGGGGAGGTGTGTGGATGCCGATGTTGGGGGGGGGATTTGGCATTTTCATGCCTTCCGTCATGCTTTGGTTGCTGCTTGCTCGGGTTTTGCTGGTTTTTATGCTTGTTTGGAAAGAATTGATACCTCATCAATTGAATATTCTTGAAGGATTGTATGGATTCATGGTTTTTTGTCATGTGTGTGGACCTCTTGTGTTTTCCAAATTGGTTGCTGGTGGATCTACGAGCATTGGATTCTTCCTCGTTGCATTTGGCAGGCGTTGCTGCATCTTGTAGTTTGACGTCGAGTGGGAGACCTTGAAAGAGGGATGGGTGTGTTGTCACTCATCATCGGACATTTTTCTGCTTGGATGGATGGACACTTTGTTGGATCTTCTTCTCTGTGTTTCTATCCAGTTTTGTGTTGCATCAGGTTGATAGTGCTGTGTTTTTTCGCATGCACTGTCGGGTGGGCGACTCGAAAGAGAGATAGGTGTGCTGACACATATCATCTAGTGTTCCATCTGCATCTCGGTGTGGATTGGGAGAGTGGTATTCCACGTTGTGTTTCTAGCACGACCCAACTTCTTGTAAGGGGTCGAGACATCTCCTTCGACGGATCTCACCTTGCATGGTCTGACAGTGGGGGTGATGAGGTTCTTTCTGATGCTTGTTTTTTCTATCTGCTTCCTTTTTGTCTTCTTTGATTTATGTTAAACTTCGGGATTCACTTTATGGGTATCTGTTCCCTTGTCATTTAATGGGTTTCCTCTTCTCCCAGTCCATTTAAGAGGTTGTTTTTTCTTTCTAGTTCAATTAAGAGGGCTTTCCCCTCAACCTTTAAATAAAACTATACCTCGTTTTATAACACCTTGAAAAATTAATCAGGGTCTCGTAAAATTATCTTATAACCATTAGAAAATAAAGTAAAAATTTATGATTAAATTTTATGAAAATACATTTCCATTTTAAATTATTAAATTAAACATAATATTTTAAATAAAATATTTTTGACCTAGAAAAATACCAATTCTTAAACTATGATCGTTTTTTCACTTTTAGGATGTATAAATTGTGTGTTTACATTTATGGGTGGAGTTTTTATTTTTTGGATTATTTTTTATTAATTACAATTCATTACTATTCATAAAGGTAGGATACTATTCATAAGGGTATGTTACTATTTATAAACAATTATTCACAAATGTAGATGACCATTTTTCGAAATTAAAAACACACAAGTGACAAACTTATGTGTTAAGGTCCCATAGTACTTAGTAGTAAATTGTTTTGTGACTACATGTTATTATATAAAATAATTATAAGGTATTTTATTGAAAACATTAGTTCATTACAGATGTTCTCATCTGAATGTCATCTTAATATTTTTTTCATCAATTGAATTTGAAAATAAATGATTCAAATGAGGAATTTTTGGAACGTACCAAATTTCCTTAGTAAGAGTTTTGATTTAGGTACCTAATAATGAATTAGAGTTGAATTATTGGAATTATATAAAGGATTTATTGGATTGAATTATTATAAAGTACCAAATCGATTTAGCATGAGTTTATATTCCATTACCTCATATTGAATCTATGTTGAAATTTTCATCCATATTATACCAAGATGTCCCACATTTAGGACTTATTGATAAATATTAATATTCCTTCCTCTATGACACACAATCATTGGGGAAAGAATATATATTTTTAAGCTCTAGTACTATTGGAATAATATTTTCCTTTCCTCATAATTTGAATTTGATGTCCTTTCCTTCTAGAAGTATCACTTTTAAAAGATCAAGAAAGAGAGAAACAATTTTATCACCCCACCCATTTCTCGATTTCATGTTAACTAATCTCAATACTCCTGATAACATAGTATATTAATTGAAACTGTGTAATAATGGTTTATCAAAATAATAATACAATCGTTCAATAGTTGTTGTTTGTTTGATGGTTTCAACATGTAAATCTTGATCTAATTCTCCAATATGATCATCTATCTCATTATGAATATTTCCATCAACATTAGATATTGAATTTTAAGTTATTTCACCATTCCAGATCAAATGTGTATAATTAAGACTAAAATCATAGAAAATGATATTATGCTTTATTTATTTGGAATTTATTTTTCTCATTTTGAAACACTTCACAATGGACAAAAAAATCAATGTTTTAAAGATTTCATTAAGAAGGTTCCAAAATTTCAAAAAATTATTTTTCATATTCACTAGTGTTCCTCCATATATTTATCCAATTACAATCCATTCAATACCTAAGATCATAATATAAAAGGTTAATATATTAAAATATAAAAAAATTTAATAAAATATATATAAAAACATATTAATTTTAACATAATAACATACAATCAAAATAATTGTTGATCAGTTGGGAAATATCAATGATTATTAGCAATACAATAGAGAATAAATAACTGTAGTAATTTATTTTATTTAAATAAATAATTATGAACTACGTTTTATGATCCTAGAAAATGAATAAGGATACTTTTATCAAGTTTATATTGATTTTTATTAAGTGACTGTCACACAACACCGCTTCCCTTATAGCAAGATACTTTAATTTAGACATCAATATTCCTATTTATTTAACCTAGAATAAATAACATTAATCACAAATTAAAATTTTTATTATCAATAAAAAAGGTAAATTTTATAAGGAAAAAAACATAGGTCAAATGAATCATTGATATTAAGAAAAAGTAAATATAAAATATCAGTAATTTAAATCAAAAACACATATAACATGGGTTAAAATTAATTTATATATTTGATCAAAACAATATAATAAATTACCATTTTTTGGATGAATAATATTTGTTCTGGAAAAAACAATTGAATTAATTCCATATCATTGAATATTTTTTCTAAGACATAATTAATCTTTTCAAACTCCATGTGATAAGAAAATACTAAAGTTGTTTTATTATAACTATTTTCTTATTTCTAACATGTCAAATTTTATTAATTATCTTTTCATGATAGGGAAATAAATTAAGAATTTAAATTCACCATAATATTATAAATATTCATTTAGGAAAAAAAAATTTCTAATTTATTAACCCCAAAATTTTATCCAACTAAGTTATTATAACAATCTTAACAAAAAATCTAACTATATGGTAGTATGATTTTCATAAATATCAACATGTGATTAAAATAAGCATATGGAATCTAAATAAATGATTTAATATCTATAAATTATGTGATTATTTATTATTTATAGTTGTAAATTTCAAATATAAAACAAAAATATAAACTTATAAATATAAATACACACACACACACATATATATATATAGATTCATTTTAAACATTAAAAAAAATAATCGAAACAATCAAATGTTGATTTTGATCCTAAAAAAAAAATATATTTATTGATCAAATCATATTATTTATAATTTATCTTTATATATAAAAAAAATTATGCATAAATTATCTTTAAAATTATATACATAATTTATTTTCAAAAATAAAAAAAAATATCTTCAACACTTATTCATAAT
The DNA here is from genome assembly GCA_963277665.1 of Viscum album. Lineage (NCBI taxonomy): Eukaryota > Viridiplantae > Streptophyta > Magnoliopsida > Santalales > Viscaceae > Viscum > Viscum album. Next base: position 798,109,204 of record OY728132.1, read on the forward strand.
CTATAAAACATCAAAGGCATAAAATATCTAAAAAAATTATTAGAACAATTAAACATAAACAAATAACTTACTAATTTTTTTTTCAAAAAAGATCTTGAATTCCAACCAATTATATAAATAATTATACAAAATTTTCTTCAATTTTTTTGAAATTATAACTTACACATAATTATTAGAAAAAAAATTATACAAAAAATTATATAAACAAGTATAAAAAATATACATAAATAAAATTCCTACACTTATACAAATAGTTACGAAAAATATCATACAAACAATTATAATAAATAAAGTTGAAAATAAAAAAAATATGATAACTTGTGAAATATTATCATAAAAATAATTACACCAAATTTATTTTCAAAAATAAAAAACATATAATTGTTGTTATTCTAATAAAAAAAATCGACTCTTGAATTCTAATGAACTTACTAGAAGTTGTAGGTAATAGATAGAATCTCTCAAGATTCAAGAAAAACAACTAAAAAAATAAATTAAAATAAAAACAAAAAAAAACCTTAAATCATAGTTTTTGATCAGCCATAATAGCATGATGATATTTAAATATGTATAAAGGATAAAATATTCAAGAGAAATAATGAGAAAAATCAGATGGAAAATGACTGCAATAGTTAACCGACAACCGTTGAGGGTGGGAGGGGGTCGTCAAACCTGTCATCAGTGAGAGAGAGTGTATCAGGAAAAAGAAAATTATAGATTTGGGAACTTGGTATAATTATTAAAAGACTTATGGAATTTTTTTTAGAAACCCAATGTGGTAAATATAAGAAAATATTTTTAGAGTCTTTTTAAGAAATATAAATACCAAAAGTGTTTTAAATTATATTTTTGGTGTCGGTTTTCTTAAAAAATAATGAAAATTAATTTTTTTCTTTGAAATTGGTTATTATAAAAACCAATGATAACTATGGGTTTTAATGACTTTTACAATCAATTTTTTGGATAACTGATGCTAAAAATCCTCTTTACTTACTTTTAAAATTAGTTTATTATAAACTGATGTCAAAAATACTAATGTTAAATACTATATTTATTCTAGTGTTCCCCTACTATGTAATGCCCCAAACCCAAAAGACTGGAGTCGGTGAATTATTTTAATACATTGGCATGATTACGAGGAATCAAGTCCCAAAGGACTTATCAATTTAGTATTTTTGGAAACAAGATACATACATCTGTTCAACATCACAACTTGAAAAGAAATACAACACTAATTTATTCCATTAAAAACATCCAAGCCACCTAGATATGCATGCTAGTCACTCATAACTAACATCATCATATCCAGGGGAAAAAACATAAGAAAGGGGTGATCTCAAATGCTCAGTAAGATTAAGCAATACTGTGGAAGATAACATAATCATTAGGCATTGTGAATAATTGAAAACATATGCCTTTACAAAAAATAAACATGAACACTTTATGGTAGGAATATGAGCCGAGTAAATAATTTCATAATAAAACATAATCATGGTTATTCTAGTAGTCGAATAACCACATAAACCATCATTATTATTTTCATAATGAGGGAATGTATAATACCGAACAATCTGAAACATTTTGTCAAGGCCTCAACTAAGACGTCTAAAAATGATTAAGTCCACGACCAAAACCATATATCAATTTGAGAAAGGCTTAGAACAATTCCATGTCTAATTATATCATGATACCTATCGATGCATCAATGAGATATAGTGGGCTCCACCCGTCACTTATTAAGTCCAATGCATTTTTCACAAGAAAATGTTGAAACATAACATAATCATTCGTATTAAAAGTAGCATATGAAATGTCAATACTTTAACCATAAACCATGAATGGTATGAAAATAAAACATCCACAGTAAAATATATGACAAAACTTCAATAAAATATGGATGATTTGTATCATAATAAATCAACCTCGATTAAGAATAACATCCTGTAAAGGATGTTGACATAGTTGAAAATGATAAGTCAAAATATTTGAGAGAAATATCAATTTTTTCCTGAAATCATTTAAAAGTCTCATAATTTATAAATGAATTTATTTAAAAGATATTTATGAATCAAAGTTTCTTATACCACTTTGAAACTTTTGAATAGAAATATCATTTTAAAACATTCATGTCCATATAAAAAAATCCTTAAAACCATTTTGAAAACATGGACATTAATGAGAAAGATTTAGAAGAATAAATATTTAAAACATTTAAAATGATGTTTTAGTAAAAAAAAGTCCCTTAAAACAATCCCTTTGAAAAATAATTTATGAAACATGTACTAGGATAACAAATATGTCCCAGTATATACTTACATAAAAACATCCTTGGATAATAAAGAGATTGTGGAATTAGCCCTTACCTTGCACTTTCCTTTGGCCGAGGGTACATTTAACCTCCTGTATAGTGACCATAGTATGTTATTAAATTATACCAGAACCATATTCATATTTATTATATCATACATGATTCTTTTATAACTTTATACTCCCCATTTAATAATTATTTCCTTGTAAAATTAACATTTTCGGTAATAATTGCTTTCTTTATCGTACATGTTTTAACTCGTTATTTTTTATCGTATCATTTAGATCATGTTTTACATACTTCTAGAATATAACACACGATTTATATATCATATATTTTTAGAATATAAATATGTATAATAGATAGATATATGGAATGTAAAATACCATTTATGGAGACGAGAGGCCATACATATGCATAAACATTGTTTCTATTTTCATATCATATTGAATGGAAGTAAGAGAATAGGGAATATAAAAGTACATACATACACACACCCACACAGACAAACAAAAACACACACACACACAAAGAGAGATATATATGTATATATCTTTTATGTACAATTATTATTTCATATATTACATACTTATTAATAATATAGATTTTATAATCATCGTTTAATGGTGAATGTGGAAGTGAATCTCACTACAATGGCCCGAAGGCTTGCATTTTTTTATTGATTTTTATAACCCACCTTTCAAGGGGTGAGTTGGAACCCTTACAAGGCCTATATCCATAAGTATTACATGACCTGTAGGCCTTATAGGAATTAATTGCCTCTAGGCATCAAAAATTACATACAACCTAGACTAACTACTTAGAACTACTCCTCCCTAGCATCTTTATCATAAAATCAGATCTCCACCTTCACATGGCTATTTGGATAGGCTTTCCCATGAATTCACATGCTTATCCCAATGGCAGGTGCCATACTCTCTCATTCTTGCAATCCATTTAGCTTCTGCTATGGTGAAAGCTCCTTGCTCCTCCTCCTTCTGAAGTTTGTTCCTTATAGATTATCTGGTTTTCATTTTCACTTAAGGTGGCCTAAATTCCTTGAGGTGTCCTGAAGGCCTTACTAACCTGAAGGCCTGGGTGGATCGAAGTCCTTAATGGACTTGAGGACCATACCCTTTAATCGCGTCGTGGAGAAGGTAATCTGTATGTACGCATGATCAACAATATCATTATATTGATGGTGAAATCCTATGTAATTGGATAATATATCATATATTCATAATAATTAACATGTTATATTTTTTATTTACATTATTTATACTCATTATTATATCCATACAAATAATTAAGTGTTTGAATAACAAACTACACCACGACGTGGATACTGTAAGCCGTATGTACGCACATATGGTGACTTTGTCATTTATAGGATTAATAGAATAACAAACATGGTTGTAACATATTTATAATAACATCAAATTATGTATGAGGTATTGGATTTATTTTTTTTGTATGGAAATAACAAATAAATAGTAAGTGGAAGAAGAAAAGAACTTAAAAGAGGGTGGTGAAATTATTACCTCTTCTTCCGGTGTTTCCTTTTAAGTTGATCAAAATGGCTCCTTAGGTTGGATTTATGATCAAAGTAATGACTGTAGATTGATGTGGGGGAAGTAGGGAGGATATTTTGGCAAGGTTTGATATATCCAAATGGCTTTTATGGTGTGATTTTGAGAGAAGGGGAAGTACGCTTTTATAAGAGAGGTTATGGTCACTTTAAGAAAAGCTTGAAATATAATTTTATAATAAAATAATTTTCGGTTTCTAATGGCAAGAAAATGATTTATTTATCAGATAAGGTGGTTATGGGTAAAAAACACTCAAACAATAGGTTTTAGATTAGTTTAGGTCACCTTATTAACCTTATCTTTTAGATTTAACTCTTAGTTAAATAGTTTAACTTTTATCGTGTCTTCTTGTATTCTTACACTATATGGTAAATAAACTTACTATAAACTTCCAAGAGAACATCTAGTGGTTCATTAATGACATATATAATATTATTTATTCCCTTTGGACTAATCTATGATTTTTATAAATATTATATAATTTAATAATATAATATTTTATTTAAAAACTCATTTATGTCAATTTTGACACTATTTAGTATTTGTTTTTTTGAAAGTCATCACAACTTGATTACATGAAAAAAGATACATTAAATCAATAATAAAATGTAATATTCACCTAGAAAACATTTTTATGTCATAAAAACCTTTAAATTATATTTATTTTAATATTTATAATACCATTTATTTGATTCTTTCATTAATAATGTAATTACTGCATTATCATTGCTTCATAAATAAATTTAATTATTTAATGTCTAAAAATTATAAATAAAATATGATTATGTAGGAAATATTTTTATATTTCTAATTAGTATTTATAATCGAAAATATAACTTATATAACACCTGGTAAAAATTGTTTTATTAAAAGATATATGGTTATTTCATTTTTGTCTTTACTTTAAATTAATTAATATAAGGTGTAATTATCCCTATAAAGTGGATAAAAGTGGTCCCAAAATATACCTAAGGATGAAAATGGTCAGAAATATATCAAACAATAGGAATAGGACACATTTTAGTGTAATTTAATATTATAATAATAATATTTTTTTACCCTTATTTACCAAATTTACCCTTTAACCATGGTAAATAAAATTTTTATTGAAGTAAATATTCATAATGTCTAAAAATAAAAGTCACATATTTATAAAATTTGGACCTCATGATTAAAAATATGGAATACATTCATCCAAATTCAAAACATATAAGTGGATGATATTAATTTAAAATTAATTCTCGTTGTCCAAACAAAAAGCATGTTTTTAAGAAATAATAACTATCAAAATATTTACACTTGTTTATGTTCAGTTTAAATGTGAAACTACATAAAATAACCTAAATTATATTAAATGATACAAATATAATCTAATGATACTTTTAAACCACTGAAATGTATAATTTAACACTACAAATTATTTTGATTAATTAGTTGTATTTAATTAAAATTTAGTGTTTTTCACTATTTATCAAAATATGAAAGTTATCATAAAAACACCAATTTGTTTTTCAAACTAAATTTGTATGTACCAATTATAAAGAAGAAGTTTATATTTCCAAATTGAATATAAAAAAACGTTATTGTATTTAAAAAGGGTTTTCCATCAAAAGGCGGAAAAATTGTATTTTTCGAGAAATACTTCTTTTATCTAAAAAATTGAATTGGTTCTCATATTAAGTCTAAAAAAACATTATATAGATGATAAAATTATATGGAGTATATAAAATTTAAAATTATGTTAATACTATTCATAACCACTTTTTGTATGACTAGTTTGGTAAGTCATGGAGCACTCGAACTCGGTGTTGCGTGTAACACAAGTTATTGAATTTATTTAAAGAGATAATGTACTATGAAATCTAGGGGTGTTACATTTTCCCCTCCTTCAATAAATTCCGTCCTCTTAATTTAAAACTTTTCTTCTATAATAAAAGGTTAAAAATAAAAAAATACCTTTGTGGAAAACCCACAACGAAAATTGGGTTAATAAAATTTATTCATAATAAAAGGGAAAGGGAAATGAAAAAGTCACCAACAAATTATAATCTCAATTCAGAGAAAATTAGTTTCAATTAGTGACATAATTGGAGGAAAAACATAAATATTTATAGGTATTGGTTGAGGTCATCAATCATAAATAATTGTAAAATTGGGGGCCTCAAAGCCATCAATCTATAGTGATTTAAAATATCATCGGTTCAACAAAACATAAGGTATTAGGATAACACATTTTTGGTTTTAAGATCCCTTCCCTAATGTTTTAGAATTAATTTATTTATATAATAAGAGGAAAAAATATAATTGATAGGTTGAGTTTCATCCTTCAACTAATTCCTACATCAAACTCGCCTTTCACTCCAAAAGATAATAGAATTCAAAAATATTCTATTTGTCATAATCATATAGGGTTCCAAAAATAACGAATTTATAATTCATTTCTCATACTATTTAAAAAAACTAAATTACACAAACCAGGACATCACGTAGGCCAGTGGTAGGTGATGCACCCTTGTCACCCTTCGGTTGTGGGATCAAGTCACACGCCCTTGCTAGACGCGATGGGTTGTCACCCGACCTCCAAGTTATCATTTTTATAAAAATTCAAAAATAAGCTTAAGAAATGCTTAAACCTTAATAGTAGTATCCAACATCAATCTTAATCCATTATAACATTTAGAATTATCCAAAATGATTATATCAAAAACTTTATTGATTAAATTTATGCTCCCTTATTCCTTATAGAATACAAGTCAAATTCCTTATATCCAAATTTTTCAAACATTCCAATAATGATGGAATAAAAAACCATTAATTAGTTCCAAGGTAGCCAATAATATCAAATGTAATTTATCCAAATAAACCATAACTTATTCTAAAATCAATACATCGTTATCAGACCATATTTAGGTTTATCTTTCCTTCAACCATGTATTTTCCAAAAAGATTGTTGTTGAGTCACTTTTCTTAGTGCCATGTAATCTCAAATCCTCAATGAAATAGTACTACAGTACACTCCTTATTTATTTCCATAGTTCATATAACCTGTAAATCATTGATATAACACTCAAATGAAATAATTAATTAATAAAAACATAATAATACTAGTCATTACTCTTCATCTGTGGTAGTATCATAACATGATTATTATCCAATAGCATCATTTAGGGCATACTCTGATGATTTGGATATTGATTCACGTAGTGTCCCAAATCCTTGAAGATTGAGAATTATATATTTGAAACCTTTTTCTTACCCTTGTAATCACGAAATTGGTGTCCTTTTTATCCACACTTATAACCAACTCCCATTCCCTTCGAGAATTTACCAAGGTGATTCTTTCCATAATTATCATATATTGGAAAATCCTTTATTCCCCTCTTCCCTTTATCCATATTTTTCTATACCATCCTTTTCTTCTTTTACTTCCCTTCAAATCCATAGGACTCAGATAATTATTTACTTATCTTATTAACACATGATACTATTACTTATTATGATGAGAATACGTGGGAGTCTATTTTCCTTTTAAACTTTATCAGAATACAATGAAAGACATTATCCTTATTAATATTCCAATCGTGAATATTTCTAGAATTCGCATTCCTTCTACTAGGCAACATTTATAAATAATGACATACACTATGTTAGTTTATGAATCACTATGAATAATTAAAAACTTGTAAAATATCTAAATTAAATTGTAAATATTATACATATAATCTATAATCATAAAATATTTTCATTGAGGAAGTATTTACTCCTAAATCCTTCATAATGGATTGTAATGAAAATGTGAATTATGCTAATCATATCCCCTAAGAGTGTAATAACCAAGAGTTCATCAAGGCCCATTGTTGTGTACCATGATACCTTGGATCAAGCCCCAAACTCCTTGTCGGAGTTTTCACTCCTAGGTGTATCTGTTCCAGAACCTCCTCTACCTACTCATATCCAGACATGCATGTATTTCTTGGAAAATACCTAAAATCTCTATATTTTTCAAATATCAAGGAAGTTATTCTATACTTATCCTTTTAGTCTATCATAGTGTAATGTGCTCTAATCAGAGTTTATCTAAATCTAGTTTCCATGGGTTTTACTAAACTTTCCCTGACACCAACTATAATGCCCCAACCCCAGAAGCATGGAGCCAGTGCATTATTTTAATAAATTGGAATGATTAGAAGGAATCAAGTCCCGAAGGACTAATCAATTTAGTATTCTTGGAAACAAGATACATTCATAAGTTCAACATTACAACTTGAAAAGAAACCCAACAATAATTTATTCCATTAGAAACATACAAGCCTCCTAGATATGCCTACAACTCACTCATAACTAACTTCTTCATATCATGGGAAAAATAAACATAAGAAAGGGGTAATATCAAATTCCCAGTAAGAGTAAGAAATACAGTGGAAGATAACATAAACATTAGGCATGGTGAATAATTGAAAACACATGCCTTTAAAAATAATACATATGATAACTTTATATAAGTAATATGAGATGAGTAAATAATTACATAATAAAACATAATCATGGTTATTCTACAAGTAAAATAACCACATGAACCATCGTTATTATTTTCATAATGAGGGAATGTATACTTTCATACAATCTGAAACATTTTGTCAAGGCCTCAGCCAAGACATCTAAAAATGATTAAGGCCTCGGCCAAAACCATATATCAATTTGGAAAAGGCCTCAAACAATTCCACTTCTAATTGTATCGTGAGACCTACTGATGCATCAATTTTCTGTAGTAGGATCCACCTGTCACTTACTAAGTCCAACACATTCCTCATATGAAAAGGTTGAAACATAACATAAACATTCCTATTAAAACTAGCATACCAAATGTCAATACTTTAACCCTAAACCATGAATGGTATAAAAATAAAACATCCAAAATAAAATATATCACAAAAAATTCAATATAATTTGGATGATTTTTATCATTTAAATCAACCTCGATCAAGAATAATATCCCATAAAGGATGTTGACATAGTTGAAAATGATCAGTAAAAATCGTTGAGAGAATTATCCCTTTTTTAAAGAAATAATTTAAAAGTCACATAATTTATAAAGGAAGTAATTTAAAAGATATTTTTGAATCAAAGTGTCCCATACCACATTGAAACTTTTTAAAGGAATTAACATTTTAAAACATTCATGTCCATATAAACCAATCCTTAAAACCATTTTGCAAACATGGACATTAATGAGAAAATTTTAGAAAAATAAATATTTAAAACATTTAAAATGATGATTTAGTAAAAAAAAGTCCCTTAAATGAATACCTTTGAAAAATAATTTATGAAACATGGACATGGATAATAAATATGTCCTAGTATATACTTACGTAAAAACAACTTTGGATAATAAAGAGATTGTGGAATTAACCCTTACCTCGCACTTTCCTTTGGTCGAGGGTACATTTAACCTTCTGTATAATGACCATAGTATGTTATTAAATTATTATAGAACCACATTGATATTTATTATATCATACATGATTCCTTTATGACTTTATACAACCCATTAAATAATTATTTCCATGTTAAATTAACATTTCGGGTAATAATCGCTTTCTTTATCGTATGTGTTTTAACTTGTTATTCTTGATCGTATCATTTAGATCATGATTTAACTACTTCCAGAATATCACACATGATTTATATATCATATATATTTATAATAAAAATATGTATAAATGATAGATATATGAAATAGAAAACACCATTTATGGAGACCGTAGGCCATACGTACGCATAAAGGCTGTTTCTGTTTTCATATCGTATTGAATGGAAGTAAGTGAATAAGATATATGTAAGTACATATATATATATATATTAAGTACCATTATTATTTCATATATTATATACTTATTAATAATATATATTTTAATAATCATTGTTGAATACTGAATGTGTAAATGAATGTCATCGCGTCATGGAGGCAGTAATCTATATGTACGCAAGAGCGACAATATCATTATATTGATGGTAAAATTGTATATAATTGGATGATATGTAATATATAAAGAATAATTAAAATTTTATATTTAGAATTTACATCAGTTATACTCATTATTATACCCATCCAAATAATGAAGTGTTTGAATAAGAAAATACACCACGACGTGGAGACGGTAAGCCATACGTACACACGTATGGGGACTTTGTCATTTAAACGATGGATAGAATAAAGAATATATTTTTACCATATTTATAATAACAAAAATGTATTTAGTAGGTACTGGAGTTATTATTTTGGTATGGAAACAACAAAAAAATAGGAATTGGAAGAAGAAAAAAACTTGAAAGAGAGTGGTGAAATTATTACCTCTTCTTTGGGTGTTTCCTTTTGACTTGACCAAAAGGTCTACTTAGGTTTCATTTCAGATAAAATTAAGGACTCTAGTTTTATTTGAGTGATTTGGGAGGATATTTGGGTATGTTTTGGCCAATATAAATGGATTTGGAAGTGTGATTTTGAGAGAATGGGAAGTACCGTTTTATAAGAGAGGTGATGATCACTTTAGGAAAAGTTTGAAATAATTTCATATAATTAATTAATTTTTGGTTTATAATGGCCCCAAAATGATTTATTTCTAATATAAGGCGATTCTAGGTCAAACTCCACTCATCCAATAGGTTTTATATGGGGTTAGGTCAACATATTGACCTTATCCTTTATATTTAACTCTTAGTTAAATAGTTTAACTTTTACCACGTCTTCTTCTATTCATACACTATATGGTTAATAAAATTACTATAAAACTCCAAAAGAACCTAAAGTGGTTAATTTATGAAATAAAAGCTATTATTGAATCCCTTTTTCAGAAACTTATATTTTTTTGGAAAATTACATAATTTAATAATGTAATATTTGTTTTAAAAACTCATTTATGTCCATTTCGACACTATTTGGTATTTGGTTTTTGTAAAAGTCATAAAAACTTGATTACATAAAAAAAGATACATTAAATCAATAATAAAATGTCATATTCACCTATGAAATTAGTGGATGTCATTAAAAAATCTAAATTATATTTATATTAATATTTATAATACCATTTATTTGATTCTTTCAGTAATAAGGTAATTACTTCATCATCATTGTGTCATAAATAAATTTAATTATTTAATATCTGAAAATTACAATTAAAATAACAATATGTAGGAAATATTTTTAGATTTCTAATGAGTATTTATAGTAGAATCTATAAAATATATAACACCGTGTAAAAATTGTTTTACTAAAAGATATATGTTTATGTCATTTTTGTCTTTACTTTAAATTAATTAATATAAGGTGTCATTATCACTCTCAAGTGGCTCCAAGTGGTCCTAAAATCGACCCAAGGAAGCCCATGGTCAGAAATTTATCAACCAATGGAAATAAGACACATGATAGGGAAATTTAATATTATTCTAATAATATTTGTTCACTCTTATTTATGAGATTTACCCTTTAACCATGGTAAATAAAATATCTTCTGAAGTAAATATTCATAATGTCGAAAAATAAAATTTACGTATTTAAAGAATTTGAACTTCCTGATTATAAATATGGAATCCATTTTTCCAAATTCAAAACACAGAAATGGCATAAATTAATTTAAAATTAATTCATGTTGTCAAAACAAAAAGCGTGTTTTTAAGAAATAATAACTATCAAAATATTAACATTTGTTTATATCCAGTTTAAATGTAAAATTACATGAAATGACCTAAATTATATTAAATAATAAAAATATAATCTATTGATACTTTAAAACCACTGAAATTTAAAATTTATCGATTATTTTGATTAAAAAAGTTGTTTTCAATTAATATTTTGTATTTTTTACTATTCATCAAAATATGAAAGCTATCATAAAAACACCAAAATTTTGTTCAAAATAAATTTTTATGTCCTAATTCTAAATAATAAGTTAATTTTATCAAATTGAATATCAAAAAGGGTCAAATATTATTTTTAAAAAGGATTCTCCATTAAAAGGCGGTAAAATTGCATTTTTTTAAAAATACGTCTTTTATCTAAAAAAATGAATTTATTATTATATTATGTCTAAAAAAAATAATATGGTTGTTAAAATTAAATGGAGTATATAAAATTCAAAATTAAGTTTATTCTATTCATAATTGCTTTTTGAACGACTAGTTTGGTAAGTCGTGGTGCATTCGAACTCAGTGTTGCATGTAGTGCCAAATATTGAATTTTTTGAAGAGATAATGTACTATGAAATGTTGGTGTGTTACATAATTGGATTTTTATCTCACCCATTTTTTTATGTATTCCCCAGGCTATCCCATTTAGTTTTAGGAGACCAAATGTATCATGGGATACCACTATAGAGAATAAAATAGAGATTCCATGTTTAAGTTTCATTTTTTGTAATATGAACATTGTATTACAAATACACTACGCCTTTCTGATACTTATATTGGGATAATGGGTATTTTTATTAAGAATCACCTAATACTTTTTTATGGATCGAGTTTCTATATTTATTTAATTTATTACCATTTTATATGAAATTACTTATTCATTTGAGTTTATGGAAGATGTTTTGATGATATTCATATCATATGTCCAAACTAACTTTGTCATGATAGATATTTTCAAAGAGGTTGTTATTTAAACATATCTTGAATAATAATAATGAAATAAATATCATATTTATACACAATTTATAATTTTAAAACCAATCATGAAATATAGTCATTAAAAATGAAATACGTTACAATGATAGAGACGGTATGTTGTATATATACATGAGCAATGTTTCCATTTTTCAATGATCATTATAGAAAGAAGGAAAATATTTATTTATCATATAGAAATAAAAAATATATCATAAATATCAAATTTTTTCTTTATATATACTTATATATATAATTCATGTGATTTGGTGGTGAAAATTTAATCACATTTCTTCATGGAGATGATAGTCATCATGTACGTACGAATGACATTATTATTTTTCATTGAAAGGAAAGGTAAAAAAGTAAATCATATATTAATTTTTTAGAAATATAAATATTTCATTAAATTCATATATATATATATATATATTAAATATATCATTTAAACTATCTATAATTGGAGGTCATGGAAAACGAATTACATCTGTTTGTGAGGCTGTAGTCTGCCGTACACACAAACGATTATTTTGTTTCCCATTTGATTGAACATGAGATGGATATAAGTTTTGAAATTATTAAAAAAAATATAAATATATAGGACATAATTTTTTATTATTTCATCATGGTTTATGTATATTTTAAGAATTCAGAAAAGAAACAAAATTAAAATTCTTGGTTAAGAGCTATTCCCGATCTTTGGAAAACCTCTTAAGGTTTACAATAAAATCATTTATAGGTTTGTTTTATAATAATAAAAATGACTCTATGATGTGAGTATGGATTTAAGGAATGGATTTGGTTAGATATTCTACAAATAAAAGCCTTTTATGTGTGAATGAAATAATATAATAGGTTCCATTTTATAAGAGAGGGGAGGGGCACTCTTGGGATATCTTAAAATATTAAATTAATTCAAATTAATTTTCATATTAAAATGTATCAAAATTGATGATATTAATATATGAAACGAGGGTGAGTCGAAATTATCTCAAATAATAAAAATTTGGCATGTTTAGGTGATTTTATCACCGTTATATTTTTAACTTGTTTTAACCATTTTTGACAATTATAACAGTATTAATGTTTTACTATTTAAGGGTAAATAAAATAACTATAAATGAAAAATTGTACCATAAATGGAATATATTTATTATTTTAAACCATATCCAATTAAATATTTTGATAATTTTATTTCTGGGATTCTTAGATCATTTAACAAAATAATTTTTATTATGAAATAACAATAATATATATTTTGGAACTATTTATTTAATTTGACTTCTAAAACTATAAGGAAAATCAAAATTTGAATAGAATGCATTAAAAAATCTATAAAATGATTTTTTTCTATAAAAAATGGGGAAGCAAAAGATTCACTCAGATAATATTATTTTTGGACTTTTTAAAATCATGTTTTTTTATTCTTCTTTAGCTTGTATAAGAACCGTGTTAGTGTCGCGTAAGAATTTAAGGTAATTATTTAATCATATAAAAGTATAAGTAAATAAAAATGATAAAAAACCATTTTTATTTAAAATATCCATTTATAACTGAACATATAATTTTTCAATCTGCATGTAAATATTTTAGTGCTAAAAAAGAAAAAATAAGGACATTTTTGATATTTTTTTATAAAAAATAATATAAAAGTCAAAATAATGTGAAAATGGAAAAAAATTAAAATATTATAATTTTTATGGTTATTGATAGGATATAATAATCAAATAAAATTTAATAATGTCATATGTCTACTTTATAGTCATTATCATGTTATTTTTATCCTCAATTAACCCATTTTTCATTAAACATGGTAACAAAATTTACCATGAGTACAAATTTATTGATTAAAAATAAATGGAAAATATTTAAAAACAAATTACCGCTTGATTTAAAATATTAAATACAATTTTCAAGATTCAATTCACTTAAGTGGAAGAATACAATTTAAAATTAAACCCACAAAACATGATGAAATATATTTTTATGAAAAATGCATTTTAATGTATTAAAATATTTTTACACCAAATTCGAGGATAAAATTAATTATGAAGACAATAAATGGATTTTTTATAATGAATAATATATAATAGAATTTTGAAGATAACCCAATGAATAGTTCTACTTTGTGAAAACATGAAAATAATATTAAATTTTCAATAAAAATCAGTATTTTCACTATTCATTAATAAATCAATATTTTCAGAAAATTCTCAAAAATTAATTTTATGATAATTTTGACATGATGAACTCAAAAATTTAATTAATTTTGTAAAATAAATATTCTTTAATTTTAAAATTTAACATGTAAAAAATTGTTATAGGAAAAGTGTTTAATAAAAGTATTATATTTTTTATTTAAAAATTACTCAATATTTTTATAATGAATATTAATATCTATTTCATTGATACTAATAAATATTTAAATTATTTATTATATAGTTACATTCTTACCCCTTTTTAAATTACATATTTTCACTTTTATTCACTAATTAATCAAATGGGTATATCTTTCCCTCAGGGAATTTTAAGATTCACATGTTACTTCTACAGCAATATAGTTTTTCCACAAAACATTAACCTGATAAATCACATTAATCTAAAACACGCGATCTCTATGTTCAAGAATCTATATTAGATATTCCTTATAATAATGTTTATCTGTTAACTAATCTTCTTTAGGTCACAAAATAAGTGGTGAATCTGAAACAAGTTTTATTAATATTCAAGCATGAAAAAAATTGTGTATATAGGATATACTCAGAGGAAAGGCTACCCATTAGAAAAATAATCTAAGTTTCTCTATGATTTCATAAATTATAATAAACTATGGTCTCATCTACCCTTTCTTACCAAAATTCATAATATTTTTCCATAGAGATTCTTTAAGAAAAATATGATCACCAACCTCAAATAAAATATCTTTCCTCCTGTTATCTCAATAACCTTTTAACTTCTTTGAGATTTCCTCATGTGTTTATTAATCATATTCACCTTCTAAACCATTTCATATACGTAATGTGGTCCCATTTACTCTCTTTATTCTAATTCATCCCAAAATGATGGATTATGACATCAATTTCTATATAATTTTTTAGAGTGTCACATATGCATACTGGAATGGGAACTATTATTAGAAAAAAAATAAAATACTGAATGATATTAATCCAAAAATCCATGGAAATCTGTTTAAAATTAAAAAATAATAATATACTCCTAGGTCTGAATCATTCACTTGGAGTATCCATTATACTAAGGATGAAATGATTTATTTAAATTTAATTATATTCCCAATGACTTTTGAAGTGAATTCTAAAAATTTAAATTGTACTTGGGTTTATGGTCAGATATAATTGAGAGAGAAACTCCATGTAACCTAATTGCAACCTTGCGATATAGTTATGAATGTTAATCCAATGACATTGTTTCTTGAATTGGATGTAAATACAAAGATTTATTTAATCGATCAATAATAACAAAAATCCCATTATTACCTCAAGATGTATTTGACGACCCCAACATGAAATCCAAAGATTTATTTTCTCATTTCCAATTTAGAACTAGAAAAAAATGATGCATTCCATTTTCTAATTATAATTATAATTTAACCTATTGAATATTTACACATTTCATGATAAATTCATCAATATCTTTTTTCATTCCATCACACTAATAATACAACAGAAGGTCTCTTTACATCTTAGTGATACCATGATAAATGGGAAATGGGGAACTCTAAAATTCACTCATCAATTCACTCTATAATTGAAAATCACAGGGTACACATAATCTTTTTTTTCCAAATCTAGTAAAATATTTTTCATTAATATTAAACTTTGAAAAATTATCCTTGTTAAAAGATCTTAAATTTTTCTTGTAAAACATGATCCTCCAATTAATGTTTCTTAACTCCTTCGGATAGAGAGGATTGTATTGTCTCCTAAAACAAAATAGAGAAACTTCCTATATTCATAATTTATAGGAAAAATTTAATTAAATCATGGGAAAAATGATCATTTTTAAATGTTACATTATTAATTCACCATTATTTTTTCAACTCAAAACATTAAATAGTTTTTATTTTATTTTATTGGATAATAATAAATCCTATAGTCACAATCCTTAATAGATTTTATCCATCTTATCTATCTCATGATCAACTCTTTTTGAGTAAATATGTACATCAAAAATTTGTCATCAATATGTATTTCACACTTAAATCCATAAAAATGATGCCTTCAAATTTTTAAATCAAAAAAATATATAAACAAAAACAAATTCTATATCATGTTTAGGATAATTTAACTCACAAGGTTTTTTCTCACATAAATAATAACCAATTTCCAGGTCATTCTGTAATATGACATAACCATTTAACATTCATAAAGAATCAATGTAAATGAAAAATTCACTTTTTCATGAAGGAAGGTCCAAAAGTGGATTGTTCCCCAGTATTCTTTTTTAGTTCCTGAAAATAGCAATAAAATTTTCTTGTCTAGATGAATTTAACTTCTTTTTGATTTACATTAGTGGGATAGAAAATAGAGTAATGTTTTCAAAAAACTTCTAGTTGTAACCCACTAATCTAGGAAAATTAAGAATCCATGTGACATTGTTAGGTCTTTGAGAATATTCATCAATTCTTTTTAGTGGGGTCAACATTTATGCCATATTTAGAAACCACATGTCCAAGAAAATAATTTTTTTAAGAAGAATCCACACTTAGTAAATTTTCCATATAGTTTATTTTATTTTATGTTTTGAAAAAAATATAGGTTTATTTCATAATCCTCAGGAAATTTATAATATACCAAAATATCATCAATAAACATGAACAAAAACTTGTCCAATAATTCATGGAAAACTCTATCCATAAGGTCCATATATAGAGCTATTGTATTAGAAATACCAAATGGAATGACTAAAAGTCATAATTCCTTTATCTAGTCTACAAAATAATCTTCATAATACCCCCCTTTTTCACCTTCAACTGATGATATCCTGACATGTGATCAATCATCAAAAAATACGATGCACTTTAGAGATGATCATCAATGTGAGAAAAATGATACTTATTCATAATAGATATCTTATTTAAGGATATATAATTATGAAAATGTATGATTGAACCATATGTATTTTTTAAAAATAAAATAAGAGATACCTGGAGTGAATTGGTAGGATGAATGAATCCTTCATGTAGAAACTCTTGCAACTACCTTTTCAACTTAAAAATTTCTATATGAGATATTCAATAAGGTGGTTTTGAAATGGTCTTAACATTAGTCACTAATTCACTTTTAAATTAAACCATTCGATCTTGAATAAAACTTGGAAAATATTCATTAAATACATCCACATATTCCCTTACAACATTAACATCACTAATTTAAAAAGTTTATTTATTTTCAAGTAAATGATCTAGGTAACTTTCACAACTATATATAATCAATTTTTCCTCTTATTTTTAGGTTATCCGAAGTATGAAATCATTGAATATAAATTTTTTATCTTTTCAATATATATTGTCATTATAAACAAAAAAACCATATAAAATATAATATTAATCTCTACTATGGGTAGTTCAACAAGATTTATA
Source organism: Viscum album (assembly GCA_963277665.1). Lineage (NCBI taxonomy): Eukaryota > Viridiplantae > Streptophyta > Magnoliopsida > Santalales > Viscaceae > Viscum > Viscum album. The sequence goes on from OY728132.1 coordinate 798,127,358, forward strand.
AGAAATGCCACCCAATTAATAAAAATAGGAAAATTGATATAAATGTTAGTTGCTTTAGTATTTCCACTTAGAGTTTTCTGAAAAAGGTATATCTTCTTTTGATGAGGAAATATTTACAATTTACTTGAGAACTTCTCAGAAATAAATGAATGGGATGATCTAGAGTAAAACATGGCGTTGGCATAATTTGAATAAATAAGTTAGATACCTGTCACCATGTCATTAAATAGCCTAGAACAAATTGTAGTAGTACCAAAATATTATTCCATACCATTCTGATTTTGGTACTGATGATTTACACCTTGAGTAAATAATTATAGATACACATTATATTAATTTCCCAAAATCATTACAATTAGAATATCTCATTAATAGGTGGATATCTGTTACCCCATTATTTGATTATTGCTGGTTCTTTTATTTGTAGTCATGAACCCTGTGACCAAACATACCACAATGGTAACACTTTCGAAATCCTATCAAACATTCCATGAAATTTATTTTACCACACAAAGAAAATGAAGGGTGATTACCTACAATATTCCTAGTAGCTTTCTTCTTTGTTTCTTTGAACATTTTCTATTTCATACTTTTTTCATCTTAAGGGAACATATGTACTGAAAAGTCAATCTCAACTTTCTTATCAGAAAATATAAATTTCTCATAACTTTTAAATTCAACTGTGTCTAAACCTCTTTTTAAACATAGTTTCAGTCCCAAATAAAATCTATTAGTTTTTATTTCAAGGTATCGAATAAAATGTAGTATGTTTCGGGATAATAAATTTTATTTTTTTCATATAAGTCTACTAAATCATCATACTTTTTCTTAAATTAAAATATTTTTTTCTCCATCCTTATTTGAACAACATTAGGGGAATATTTTTCAAGAAACATATTTATAAATGTTTCCCATTACATGACATCATGAGCGTCTTTTTCCTTGGTATTCTGAACCAAATACCACCATCAATCGTATTAAAATTAAAAATGATAAATGGATAGGGTTTGAATTTTAAATTTTGAACACCCCATGAAATCAAATATATTTTCCAGATTATTGATCCATCCTTTGGTTACCACATAATTTGAAGTCCCCCTATAATCCAAAGCTGAAAATTACATAAAATACTCTATTATTGACATGTTCTTATATAGTGAACAATGTTTCTCTCTCGTATGGATAACAAAACCATTTATAGCCCAGGTAAACTAATCCATTACTACAACAAACCGTTCTATTCTAATTACAACCATTCTAGGTTTCTGATTTAAAATGATAATGTCCCCTCAGTTCCTTACTACTTTAGCTTACCTATTTCCTCTATGGAAAACCATTCTGAATAGTCACCATTTAGAAGATGCAATATTGTAATTTTCAAATTCAATATCATGAGAACCATCCATTTAGAATTTATTGAGGGTATTTACATTTATTACCTTAACCTATAAAATTACCTAAACCTTTATCTAATACCAACTATAAGGAACCAGAAATAAATATTACATAATCTAAGATTTTTAGTTATGAAATAATTTCCTTACATTCATATAGATATTTAAATGTTATATTTTTAGAGAATTATTTCATAACTAGGTCATATCAAACACATACATTAAAAGTTCTCACTTTAACTCAGTATCCATTTTTTCATAATATAATTTTTTTAAAATGAATCATGTTTTCTTATCATGAAAAATCATCATGAAATTCATCTTGAATTAATAATTTTTTATCCATCTTTTAACCCTTTTAAAAACATTTTAAAATGATGGATGAACACAAAAAGACCAGTAAATGAAATAAAAAAAAAAATAAATTACTCGAGTGAGGAACACGAAAACTAGAGAAACATACGTATATCATATTATTCCTAGTTTATTAAAAATAAATAATTTCAACATTAAAAAAACTCATTTTTATCTAATAAAACTATAAAACCCATAGTAATCTTTAGGAAACCCTTTTTAGGAATCGTTGACCATCATATTTCCAACTCATTTAAAACCATTGTCAGAAATAACTAGAGTTAAGTTTAATCCATATGAGAAACTTGTTGAGTCAAAAGTCCTCTTTTGACTTCTATATCATGTTTTGGAAATCACAAATATATTCTATCATATTTTGAAAATTACAATTGTCTTCTATCATGTTTATTGTATCGTACAATGTTGATCGTACTGACCATATCATATCTTACAATACTGATCGTACTGACTCTGTCAATCATACCATACTGACTCTGTCAATCATATCATACTGACTCTGTCAATCGTACCATACTGACTCTGTCAATCGTATCTTACTGACTCTGTCAATCATATCATACTGACTCTGCTATTCAGATGTTCATTACTTGTTTTGGTACTTTTTCAAAAGCACATGTTTCATATGAATCACACCATTGCTTATCAATATATATATCATGTCTTAACCAATACGATGTCGTTGAGTTAGTTAAAAACTAAATCAAAACGATGTCGTGCTTTCTGTTTCAATATGACCGTTATAATGACAGGTGTCCAAATCCCTCCGAGTTTTTGGAGAAATATGACCATTGGAGGAAACAAGACCATTGGAACCTGAGGCCTATAAATAGGAGGTCATTTGAAGCTGAGAGAACAATGATGAATGTAGAATTGAATGAAGAGACTCTGTGAACTATCATGATTCTAGTGTGAGACACTGTGACTTCTCTCATCTGCCTTGTGCGTCCGATTATAGTATCGAGGGATTTCATGTGATTGAAAGACAGAGGTGCCGATTACCTACAAAATCGAGGGCTGCCGGGGATAGGAAGACAGACGTACCGATCATCATATCGAGGGCTTCCGGGGATAGGCAGATAGAAGTTCCGATCATCGTATCGAGGGCTTCCAGGGATAGGCAGACAGACGTGCCGATCATCGTATTGAGGGCTTCCAGGGATAGGTAGACAGACAGTCCGATCATCATATCGAGGGCTCACCAAGGTGTTGGTGAGACATACCTTTTATCCTAGGTGAAAGGATAACCCTTCTCTTTGGGTTAAAAGAATTTTAATTCTTTTACATTTCCGCTGTTACTTGTATTAGAAAGAAATTTGTATTGTTTCCTTTCTTCTTTACATATTCAATTGTAATTGTTTCAATTACAATCATTCTATTACATATTGTATTGATTGATTCTATACGCTTTAAGGTAGAATCATTCATCTTTGTATTACTCTGATTATTGTGTTCATCTTGAATACAATTGTTTTCCAATACATTAGAATTACAATACATCATACCTTTTTACATTCAATACAATTGTCGGTGTTTGTATTTGTATTAGTTTAAGATCATTTAAACTAATCTCGTAGTTGCTAAAACTCAAAGGTTTTTTAAACCTACAATTCACCCCCCCTCTTGTATTGTACCATCTAACATACATATCTATATATTCGATCCAACAATTGGTATCAGAGGAGGGTTTTCACTGATTTGTATTACTAGCTTTATTTCTTTCTTATTACTATCTTGAATACTTACTACACTAATGTGTGGAGTGGAAAAGTTTTTTTTGTATTAGATGTCAGGAATGAATATTGGGTCAATAGACAATATGAATCCTTATAGACCACCAATCTTTGATGGGAATGATTATGAGTACTGGAGAGATCGTATGAATAATTTCGTTATTAATACTGGTGTAGAAAATTTTATTATGCTTACTGGAGGTTACAATATTCCTAACAAAGAAATCAGTACATTCACCAACCAAGAGAAGCAAGAATATCAACTGAATTACAAGGTACACAATACTTTATTATGCTCTATGACCAGGAATATATACAGTCAGATATCTTCATGTGAAGAATCCAACTGTATTTGGAAGAAATTAGAAGTCACTCATTTTGGTACATCCAAGGTTATAGAAACAAGGAGAGCAATGCTTTGAGCAGAGTATCATGGATTTGTTTTTCCTTATGGAGAGCCAGTATGTAAAGTGAAATGAAGGTTTATGACAATTGTCAACAGTTTACAATCTATGGGAGAAAAAGGTCTTGATGATGAAGCTCTAGTCGACAAGATTATAGATATAATGCAAAATGAATGGGAGTCAAAAAGGACAACTATTGATGAAAATAGAAAAGTTTCCCAGATTACTCTTGATGAAATCTTTGGAACTCTTCTACAGCACGAGACAAGAATGAAGAGAGATTCTGATTTCAACAAGAAGAAGAAGGGGAATGGAAGTGTAGCCTTTGCATCTAAAGCTAAAACGCCTGAAAGGCTTACAAGGTCTAAATCCAAGAAAGTTGTTATATCTGATTCAAGTGATTGTAATATTTCGGATAATGAGTTAGCCAATCTTTCTCGAAAGATGAACAAGATTGTGGGAAAGAAAGACTTCCAATATAGATTCAAAAAGAAAGATAGGAAGGATAGGAAAGATTCAGAGGTAACTTGTTATGAATGTAAGAAAGCAGGAAATATAAGACCTGATTGTCCTTTACTGAAAAGGAAATATAGAAAGGAGAAACACTCTGAAAGAAACAAGAAAAGGTTTTATAAGACAAAGAATGTCTTGAAAGGAAATGATACGTGGAGTGCAAGTGGTAGTGATTCCTCAGATGATTATTCAGAATATGAGACATCAGAACAGAGGAATATCGGACTCTTAGCCAGATTACCTATTGAAGATCATTCTCTCATGGCTAAGGTACATAATGCTGAAGCTATTAAGAATGTCTCTTTGAATTCAAATTATACTGATAATAGATATTATGAATCTTCAAATGATGAATCTTCATCATCAGAAGATGATACATTAACTTCTTTTGAAGAAGTCTCAAGATTTGCTGAATTACTTGAAAATGAAAATTCTAAACTCAAAAAGAGAGTTGAAAAAGCAAATTCTAGAATTTCAATCTTGACTAAAGAAGTATCAGATCTTTCTAAAGATCTTGATGTGAAAATTTATGATTTTGAAAGTATTTTAAAAACCCTTGAGAAAGTTAAATCTGATAAGGATAAACTTTCTAAGGATCTTGAAACTGTAATTTCAAAGAAATATATTTTAGAGCCTAACTCTAGTTCAAATTCATATGTTTTGGAAAATAAGAATTTGGTTTTAAGACTAAAGTCAGAGATTTTATCCTTGAAGAAATGTTTGTAAAATTTTACTCATGGGAAGGAAAACTTTGACAGGATGTATTCTCAAATTAGAACTTTGAGAAACCGTTCTGGTCTTGGTTATATCTATTCCAAACCGGTTTTTAGTAACAACTATTTTGTTCCTCAAAAAACCTCTTTTTGTTCTAACTGTCAATGTGGAGGACACTGGAGAAGAGATTGTTCTCTTAACAAAACTCAATCTTTAGGATTTCATAATGCTCATTTTGCAAAATAAATGTGGATTCCTAAAATTCTTTTATCTAACCCTTATGGTTCCAAACAAGTTTGGATTCCGAAAAAACTAATTGTTTATATTTCAGGAAAATGAGAAGTGTACCAATAAGAACATTTGGTACATGGATAGTGGTTGTTCTCGGCATATGACTGGAAACAAAGATCTCTTTGAAAAGGTTATCAAAACAAAAGGTGTAAAAGTTACCTTCAGAGATAATTCTCAAGGAAAGACTGTTGGTATAGGTAATATTGTTTTTCTTGGAAAAGTTCTTATCTCAGATGTTTTGTTTGTTAAAGGTCTTAGGCACAATCTCATCAGTATAAGTCAATTATGTGATGAAGGTTACCTTGTGAATTTTAGAAATGATAAGTGTTTAGTTCACAATTCCAAGGATGAGTTCATTCTATCTGCCCATAGGCAAGAGAATGTTTACACTATTAACATAGAAGACCTTAGGAACCAAAACTTACCTTGCTTAAGTGCAATAGAAGACCAATTATGGCTATGGAATATGAGACTAGGACACTGTAATATGAGAAACCTAAGTAAACTCTCAATGAAAAGACTTGTAAAGGGGATACCGGACCTTAGATATGATTCTTCAAAAGTCTGTAATCCTTGTCAATTTGGCAAGCAACATAAAACTAGCTTTAAATCAATTAATGAAGTTATAACTTCTAATGCATTATAGCTAATGCATATGGATATTTTTGGTCCTTCAAAATCTGGAATCATTGGAGGAAAATACTATGTATTTGTTTTAGTTGATGACTTTACTAGATTTACATGGGTCTACTTTCTCACAAAGAAATCTGAAGCCTTTTCCTATTTCAATACTTTTAGAGCCCAAGTTAAAAATGAGAACAACCTACCATTGATAACTATTCATAGTGATCATGGTGGTGAATTTCAAAATTCAGATTTTGAAACCTTTTGTAGTAAGAAAGGTATCACTCACAATTTCTCAGCTCCAAGAACTCCTCAGCAAAATGGTGTTGTTGAAAGAAGAAATCGTATTCTTCAGGAAATGACTCGAACCATGTTGAGTGAATACGAAAATTGCTAAGCACTTTTGGGCTGAAGTCGTTAGTACTGCCTGCTATACTATAAATCATGTTTTAACTAGACCATTTCTTAATAAAACCCCTTATGAGTTATGGACTGTCCGAAAACCTAAAGTTTCATACTTCAATGTTTTTGGATGAAAATTATTCATTTTGAATACAAAAGATAATCTACATGAATTTGCACCAAAATCTGATGAAGGAATCTTTCTAGGCTATTCTACAACCTCTAAGGCTTATAGAGTTTTCAATAAAAACACTTGCACTATTGAGGAAACAGTACATGTAAAATTCGATGAAACTGATCCTTTTGTTTTCAACCAACCCAATCCTACATCCTTAGATGTGTTTTCTATAAATGTTTATCAATCGTTATTATAAGATCATTCTGATAAGGAAAATGTTCAAGAAAGTATTCCTGAAACATTTACCACAGAAGATTTTCTACCATATGTTGATGAACAGGCTTTACAAAACCCAAATCAATGGTTTCTTAGAAATCATCCCAGTGATAACATCATTGGTGATGTAAATCAACCTGTAAGGACCAGAAATTCCTTAAGAAATGAAATAGAACATCTTTCCTTTCATTCCCAATTTGAACCTAAAAGTCCGAGTGAGGCTTTAGGTGATGATGATTGGATCAAAGCAATGCAAGATGAACTAAATGAATTTGAAAGGAACCAAGTCTGGAATTTAGTTGATAGACCTAAAGAAACAACTCTGATTGGTCTAAAATGGGTTTTCAGAAACAAGTGTAATGAAAATGGAATCATTGTAAGAAATAAAGCAAGAATTGTTGCTAAAGGCTATAATCAACAAGAGGGAATAGACTATGAAGAAACATATGCTCCTGTAGCTATACTTGAATCTATTCGTATTCTATTAACCTTTTCAGCATTTTTCAATTTCTAAGTATTTCAAATGGATGTCAAATGTGCTTTTCTAAATGGTTTTGTTCAAGAAGAAGTTTTTTTTCGAACAACCTCCTGGTTTTCAAGACCCAAAAAATCCTGATCAAGTTTATAAACTTACCAAAGCTCTATACGGTCTAAAACAAGCCCTTAGAGCATGGTATGATAGACTTACAGGATTTCTTTTACAAAACAATTATACAAAAGGTACAGCAGATCCAACCCTTTTTATCAAAATGGAAAACAAAAATGTTTTGATTGTCCAAATCTATGTTGATGACATCATATTTGGATCAACTCAGAAATTATTAACGGATTATTTTTCAAACTTAATGATATCTGAGTTTGAAATGAGTATGATGGGTGAGTTAACATTCTTTCTAGGATTTGAAATTTCTCAAAAACCAGAAGGAACTTATATATCTCAACATAAGTATATAGAAGATTTACTCAAAAAGTATGGATTTGACAAAACTAAAAGTATTAGTACTCCAATTGGTACCTCAAATACCCTTGATCTTGATGAAACTGGGAAACTAGTAGATCAAACAATCTTTAGAGGTATGATAGTAAGTTTTCTATACTTGGCAGCTAGTCGACCAGACTTGATGTTTTCTGTATGCTTATGTGCAAGATATCAATATAATCCAAAAGAGTATCATTTAAAAGCCGTAAAGAGAATCTTTCGGTATTTAAAAGACACTATGGATTTAGGTCTTTTTTACTCTTCTGGGAATGATTTTGTTTTAAAAAGTTTTTCAGATGCTGACTTTGGTGGTTGTAGAATGGATAGAAAAAGTACATCTGAAACATTTCATTTCTTAGGAGATTCCTTGGTTTCTTGGTCCGGCAAGAAACAAAACTCAGTAGCACTATCCACTGCTGAAGCTGAATATGTAGCAGCTGGAAGTTGTTGTGCTCAAGTATTGTGGATGCAGCACACACTCACTGACTATGGATTGAGTTTTTCCAAAACTCAAATTCTTTGTGATAATACAAGTTCCATAGCTCTTAGTAAAAACCCATCACACCACTCTCGTGCAAAACACATAGATGTTAGGCATCACTTTCTTAGGGATCACACACAAAAAGGAGATATTATTTTACAATTTATCGGAACACAAGAACAACTTGCTGACATTTTTACAAAACCATTACCCTCTGATAGATTTGAGTTTATAAAACAGAAGCTAGGAATGATTACATTAAAATAATCATTCATATCTACATCATGTTTTACAAATATCCTTACAGAAAATAACACCTTTTGAAAAGGGGAGAACATTTCTTTCTGTTTTTATGTTTCTTTTTATCTTATATTCTTTAACTATTTACTCTCTCGATATGTGTATCTTTTTCTGTTTATCGTATTGACAGTTTTATCGTATCATTCATTTTTTTCCTGTTTATTATATTGACAGTTTTATCGTATCATTTACTTTTTCTTTTCCATCGTATCGACTGAGGATGGTAATGATTTTCTTTTCCATCGTATCGACCGATGATGGTAATGATTTTCTTTTCCATCGTATTGACCGATGATGGTAATGATTTTCTTTTTCATCGTATCGACCGATGATGGTAATGATTTTCTTTTCCATCGTATCAACCGATGATGGTAATGATTTTCTTTTCCATCGTATGGATCGATGATTGTAATGATTTTCTTTTCCATCGTATCGACCGATGATGGTAATGATTTTCTTTTCCATCGTATCTAATGATGATGGTAATTATTTTCTTTTCCATCGTATCGACCGATGATGGTAATGATTTTCTTTTCCATCGTATCGACCGATGATGGTAATGATTTTCTTTTCAATCGTATCGACCGATGATGGTAATGATTTTCTTTTCCATCGTATCGACCGATGATGGTAATGATTTTCTTTTCCATCGTATCGACCGATGATGATAATGATTTTCTTTTCCATTGTATCGACCGATGATGGTAATGATTTTCTTTTCCATCGTATCGACCGATGATGGTAATGATTTTCTTTTCCATCGTATCGACCGATGGTGGTAATGAAATTGTTTTCCATCGTATTGTCAGTTCATGGTAAGGAGATTGTTTTCCATCGTATTGTCAGTTCATGGTAACGAGATTGTTTTCCATTGAATTGTCAGTTCATGGTAACAAGATTGTTTTCCATCATATTGTCAGTTCATGGTAACAAGATTGTTTTCCATTGTATTATCATTTCATGGTAATAAGATTGTTTTCCATCAGCTTGTCAATTCATGGTAACGAGTTTGTTTTCCATCATATTGTCAGTTCATGGTAATGATATTTTTTTCCATCATCATGTCGTTTAATACTTCTATTTTATTTTATTTCATACGGTTGTGTATTCTTTAATCCTAAAACCAACAACTACCTTACGTTCTCCGGTAGGTATTTTCCATTTTTTTTCTTTTTTCTTTTTCATTTTTAATCCTAACCATTGATCTGTTTTTCTATAATACTGACTGTAGAAGATCAACGATCACTCCTTTTTCGCCTATAAATAGCCCCCACTCCCCAAACCCACATTGGTTTTTCAGGTTTTGAGGTGAAGCTCTGCTCCACCGGTTATAAATCATCATACGATCTATCATCTTCATCACCATTATGTCTCACTCCTCTGCTAACACTCCTGCCGAAATGTCTTCGAAGACTTTATACAAAGAATGATTTTAATAGAGAAAGGTTAGTTTCTCGGGACTTTTTTGATTCATATGATTCCACAATCAGAAAAATCATTCTCTTTCAAGGATGGGAACATTTGTGTGTTGAAAGACCTGTTTTACAAGATCTGGTTCTTTTTGATGAAGTTTGTCAGTTTTATAAAACCGTATCGTTCGACAAAGACATGACCATCAATTTTGTTGTATACGATAGAAAATTGTCTATGTCTGTGAAACAAGCGGCTCATTTTCTGAATGTACCAATAGAAGGGGATTCTTTCTGTCCATATCACAAACTACCAGAAGAAGTTGGTACGTTTAATAGAGAAAGTTCTGAAAAAACTTTGTTTGTCATTAATGAAGAAAAGAGAAAAGTGTCTCATCTTTCTCCAGACAATCGGTTTGTTACTTTATGGATGCAGGGTTTTCTTATTCCAAGGAAAGGGGATAGAGAAACTCTGAAAGTTTCTGATATTTTTATGCTTGACTATCTTGTGAATATGAGAAAAGTAAATCTCATGGGGTATGTTTTTGAAACCATTAATAATGTCAAGATAGGAGGGATTAAGTCCCAAATGATTATGTATCCAGCCATCCTTACGAAGTTCATTCTTGAAAGTATGAAGTTTTGTAACATTCCTTTGAAAGGAAACCCCGTAGATTTGAATCCCTCTTGGATTAGCAAAAGTACTATGAAGAAGCTGGATGTTTTTTTTGATCCGAATTCAAAAATTTATGTCAGAGATGTAGAAGATGAATTGGCTCAGAATCAATCGGCACCTATGCCAGCCAAAGACATTCAGTCTACTGGTGTTACTCAAAAGTCTGATCCGAAAACCACTTCAAAGCCCAAGAAGAAGCCGAGGTACAGTAAGGAGGTTGTAGCAAAATGTAGAAAGGATAAGGAACAGAGAAAGGAAGGTGATCCAAAGTTCGGTCTTGACCCAGCTGAGGCTTTTGCAGAAAGAATAAGGGTAGAAGAAACCCTTAAGGATGAAAAGAAAAAGAAATCTGTTTTGAAAAGAAAGGCTCAAGACTTTGATATTTCTAAAGTATTGAAAGCAGTTGAGGAAGCTAGTGCTCATCTTACCACAGAAGTGTATCAAGAGCCCATCGTACATAGTCTCCCTGAGAAAGAAGAAGGAAAACAAGTGGTGGAAGAAATAGAAGAAGTGGAAGAAGGAGACTTTCTTTTAGAATTTCTTCAAAGTTCAAAATAGAGTAGAGAGGAATCGGTTCAAAAGCTGAGTGAAGGTGTTCAACAGACTCCTCATGCTGATCAAGCACGATCTCCAGATAGAATGTCATCTCAAGAAAAGCAAGGTGCTCAATCCTCTCACACTGATAAAGTTATTGTCATTAGTGACAAAGTGGAAGAATAAAGAAAGAAGAAAGAAAAATCAAAAGGAAAACAACCAGTTTTTGACTCAAGCAGATCGTATGAACTAGCATCGTACGATGAAGATATTGATTCAGAACATACAATCTCTCTCAAGAAGAGTGATTACATTGTTCATGTTTTGAGAAGGGTTGAGAAGACCATTCCTTATTTCTCGAGGCTGGAAGGGAAGATTGATTTTATTATTGATAATCAAAAGAATAAGTTTGGATCTGTAAAATAATTGAGGAAGAAAGTTTTGTCAGTAGAAGCCGATTTGAAAGTTCTTTCAGAAAGTTCGGTTGCTCATAAGAAGGCATGCAACAAGATGACTAAGTGGTCGTACAAAATAGAGAGCTCAATCAATGATCATGAAACAACTATTGAAGATATAAGAAGGTTGTAAAATGAGCTTGCAGTTGCTTTCAATAAGCTTGATAGAGAAACGGTTGAAAGGTTGAATCTTTTATCTTCTCAATGATCCGATGTTCCTTCAGTAAAAGATTTACAAGAGAGAATGAATGTTGTCCAATCTGAATTCTCAAAGGTTTCATCTTTCAAGGATGAAATGGTTTTGTTGAAGAATCAAAATTCTGTGTTATCCAAAGATAACAGGAATTTGCAAAACAGAATTGATACTCTTGAAGAAGTAATCAGAGTCCAGGAAGAGACTATCAAAAATAAAGATCAGATTTTTGCGGATCAACAAGAACTTCTCAGAACTCAGGGTGAATCTATTTCTAAAGACAAGAAAGAAATAAAAAAGATGAAAGCTGTTCTTCATGAGCTAATAAAGAAGGAGAAGGAAAGGGAAACCAAATGGCTTGTATTCGTTTCTTTGAAAGCTGTCTCTGTTTTGTAATAACTTTTATGATCCTTTTCTTTTATCCATTACCTTGTGTTTATTTTTTCTAACTCCTTCAGACAATTCAAGATTACTCCTTTATTTTTTTAAATCACAAAGGGGGAGAATGTTTACAAAGGGGGAGAAATTTTTTTTATAAAGAGGGAGAATGCTTTACAACACTCTTAAGGAAAATCTATGAATACAATCCTTAGGAAAGTCCATACCTAAGGGGGAGTTAGTTGTATTCAAATTCATTTTCAGAAGAGTTTCCAATAACTCAGGGGGAGATAAGTATTAATTGTTACATTTACTTTGTGTGTTGTGCTTTCCAAAAAGGGGGAGATTGTTGAGTCAAAAGTCCTCTTTTGACTTCTATATCATGTTTTGGAAATCACAAATATATTCTATCATATTTTGAAAATTACAATTGTCTTCTATCGTGTTTATCGTATCATACAATGTTGATCATACTGACCATATCGTATCGTACAATACTGATCGTACTGACTCTGTCAATTGTACCATACTGACTCTGTCAATCGTATCGTACTAACTCTGTCAATCGTACCATACTGACTCTGTCAATCGTATCGTACTGACTCTGTCAATCGTATCGTACTGACTTTGATATTCAGATGTTCATTACTTGTTTTGGTACTTTGTCAAAATCACGTGTTTCATATGAATCGTACCATTGCCTATCAATATATATATCCTGTTTTAACCAATATGATGTCGTTGAGTTAGTTACGAACTAAATCAAAACGATGTTGTGCTTTCTGTTTCAATATGACCGTTATAATGACAGGTGTCCAAATCCCTCCGAGTTTTTCGGAGAAATATGACCGTTGGAGGAAACATGACCGTTGGAACCTGAGGCCTATAAATAGAAGGTCATTTCAAGCTGAGAGAACAACGATGAATGTAGAATTGAACGAAGAGACTCTGTTAACTATCAAGATTCTAGAGAGAGACACTGTGACTTCTCTCATCTGCCTTGTGCGTCCGATTATCGTATCGAGGGCTTTCATGTGATTGAAAGACAGAGGTGCCGATTACCTACAAAATCGAGGGCTGCCGGGGATAGGCAGACAGACGTGCCGATCATCGTATCGAGGGATGCCGGGGATAGGCAGACAGACGTGCCGATCATCGTATCGAGGGCTGCCAGGGATAGGCAGATAGACGTGCCGATCATCATATCGAGGGCTGCCAGGGATAGGCAGACAGACAGTCCGATCATCGTATCGAGGGCTCACCAAGGTGTTGGTGAGACAGACCTTTTATCCTAGGTGAAAGGATAACCCTTCTCTTTGGGTTAAAAGAATTGTAATTCTTTTACATTTCTGCTGTTACTTGTATTAGAAAGGAATTTGTATTGTTTCCTTTCTTCTTTACAGATTCAATTGTAATTGTTTCAATTACAATCATTCTATTACATATTGTATTGATTGATTCTATACGCTTTAAGGTAGAATCATTCATCTTTGTATTACTCTGATTATTGTTTTCATCTTGAATACAATTGTTTTACAATACATTATAATTACGATACATCATACCTTTTTACATTCAATACAATTGTGGGTGTTTGTATTTGTATTAGTTTAAGATCATTTAAACTAATATCTTAGTTGCTAAAACTCAAAGGTTTTTTAAACCTACAATTCACCCCCCTCTTGTATTGTACCATCTAACATACATATCTACATATTCGATCCAACAAAACCACACTGGTAAAGTCCATCCTTAATTCCTTTAAATACGAGGAAAATAACCCAATATATTAGACAACTGTAATGGGGATCACTCGTTATATAAAATCTATTGAGATCACCCATCTTCATGAGATATAATGGGGATAAACCTATCTTATAAGCTATATTGGGCTAAATCATCTCCCATATAAAATTATAAAGTACCATTTCAAATATAAAACATTTTCTTCTTTCAACTTTAAATCATAAATCCTTTGGAAAACTATTTTGATCCCACATGTAAAACACTTTCAGATATTGAAATACACTTTCTTTTAAAACCCATTTTCAAAACTAAAATACCCATAAAGAAAACATGAATAATTTTAAAGTGATAAAAACATCAAATAACTATATTGGAGGCGTTAAAATTCATTTTTACATTATATATTAAAATAAATCATCCCTCTTGTATTTTGTAAATAAAATCAAAACAATTCAGAAATAAATTTCTTTTAATAACTATTAAGGAAATTATAAAGAGACAAAAAATGTGATTGATAATTATTTTATGTATATATAAATATGTTAATAAGATATTTTAAAAATGTGGACATGAAAGAAAACAATTTTCAAGGGGAACATTAAAATATTATTTTTAAAAGAAAGTCCCTTACCTTGAGTCCAACTCATCATTTATATTCATTATCTTCCAGAATAATAAATATATATTAATTATTTATTTTCATAATAAACATTTTTATGTTTATTAATCCTTTTATTTTATTTTTTCCATGTAATATTTAATAACATAATAAATTTAGTTTATGTAAGATTTTTTGATAATGTTTTAGATCATATGTTTAAAATAACATCGGAAGGTTGACTATGATCAAAGAGGCCATTATTTTAATGTTTCCTGAATAATAATCATAAAATAATTATAATTTTTATAGAAAAATTATAATTTTAAAACCAATCATGAATTATTAATATAAAAAAAGAATTATGTTACAATCATGGAGTTGGTAGGTCATATGTACGCATAACTAACATTTTTATATTTAGACAACCATTAGGGAAAGAAGGTACATATTATTTTAGATTTAAAAATGATAATTTTATAATAAATATAATACTGTTACTTTTAAATAAACATATATATATCATCCATGTGATTTGGTAAAAAAAAAGAGTCACATCACATCATGGAGGTTATAGTCCACACGTACGCACGACCAACATTACCAATTTTTAGTGAATGAAAAGATAAGAATATAAATGATATAATATCTTTTCAAAATGAAACATATTTCATGGATATCATATATATATATATATATTAAATCAACTTTTAGAACCAGCTATGGTAGGTGGTGATGGAAAACAAATTACATCAGTTTGTGAGGTATTATTTCACCATATACATGAACGATGGTTTTGTTTCTTGTTTGATAAAAGAGAGGATAAATATAGGTTATTATAATAGCATAATAAAATCGAAATATATGGTAGATAATGATGTTTTAATTTCGAAATTATTGAATAATATTGGAATACGCTAGAGAAAAAAAATACTGCTTAATAACTATATCCCTTCTTCAGACAACCACTTAATATTTACACTAAAGTATTTCCAACTATGGATTTTTTAAAACAAAAAAGAATAAAATCATAGGATTTTAAAATATATCTTGTCTCAAATTAATTATAAATTCTTTGATATATTGTGTTACACAAAATGCACAGTTTATCTTTCATTTTACACACCACCAATTTTATCTTTCATTGGACGTAACATTGAGGACCTTTGATGACTTTTGTTATACATAATCTCGAGTCTTACAAGACAACAATATACTGTTAATATTTTTTGTTTATCTAAATAGTAGTCACATAGTAATTGGAATTATTGGAATGTATATGAATATCTAAATTATAAAATCATAGTTTACACATGTTTATAAAATGAATTCATTTGGTACCAAATAATTAGAAATCAAAATTAAGACCAATTGAATATGAAGGATGTGTTTTTATGAGAACTATTTTTTATTACCAGAATGACATTTTATCTTAATAAATTAAATGAATCACTATTAGTTAAATAAATTAATGAAATTTCTATTCTATATATTTAATAAGATGTTTTTAAATTCATCTAGTATGTATGATAGGGTTAAGATAATAATAAATCCAATTTTAATCCCCAAAAGATGTATATTTATAAAAGGTAGTTTTGACACATTTTAATGGTGAACCTATTTTAAATATTATTTTTGAAAATTTTATATACTTTATTTGAAACAATATACTTTATTTTTGAAATAGAAATACCCAAATTAACTTTGGGTATTTTTTTTGTTTTTTGTGAGAAGTTTTATATTTTAATGAATAGTGAAAAACAATGATTTTTAATTGAAAACTACATTTTCATTTAATTTATTTATTTAGATAATTATGATTCCAATTGGTTTTATATTATAATTAGACAAGTTTTATATCATTTAAACCAATTTACTTCATTAGAATCAATTTTATAATGATATTTTATATAAATACCTAACAAAATCATAAACATATTCACTTTAAAAACCAGCCTTGTCATCCTGTATTCAAGATTAATTTTAGGTTAATTTATTCCAGTTATATGATTTGAATTCGAAATATGGATTTTATATTTGGAATCATAATAATTTATAATGCATCATATGGTCAAATTAGTTTTTTACCAAAAATATTAGTCATTTTCATTAAAATTAATCACAATGATTAAGGTAAAAATAAGATTACTTAGTCATTAGAACATAAAATTAATGTATAAATATGGCCAAAAACTTGTTTAAAACCCATTTCAAGAACATATTTCAGAATTAAACCTTAATTTATCAAAATTCATGTGTTATGGAAGCCTCATGGTATGTAAAAACGGGGGGAGCATAAAATTATTTTTAAAAAGGAATAGTGTGTCCTCTCCCTCCACTATAAAAGTGTAAACACCCTCCCCCATTTCTTCAAAGATATGTACCCCTTTACCACACCCAATACATGAAAAAATAATCTCACAAAAACCCTACCCTAAACCAAAGGCCTTAATTTAGGAATAAATTTATCCAAGGAATTCAATTGGTATAAACCAAAAGGTGTTACTTGAAAAAGAGGTAACATTTTTCAATGATCACTTTTGTTTTATTTCTTTTTCAAAAAATTAAATTAAAATTATTATATTCTAATATAATAACATCAATATTATAAAGAGAATGATATTTTATTGTGTTAAGGGTTCGACCTACACCTACACACAATTCCATCACAAGGGAAACAAAATTACCATTCTTGTGTATAGAAGAGTTCCACCTCACAAAATGACCTCATTTTTTTCCTTTACCACCTCTCGTGGTTGGGAATTACAATGGACATAATGTTTTTATATGATATATATGATATTTTGAATATATTTATTCTTCTAGAATTATTATGTATCACATAACTTCATGTTTTCCATTTTGTGGGAATACAATAACATTTTTTGTGATATAATAGTTATTCCAGTTTGACAAATGTTATTTACCTTCATTCCATAATGATAATTGAAAAATGGGAACTTTATTCATGCATTCGTATGGCTTACAATCTATATGGTTGTAATGTTGGTTCATTTTTCATAACCATATTTAATATATGATTTTAAAAGTATAATTGATAAAAAAATGTGATAATTATGTCACGGTAGTTATTATGTGGATATTTAAATAATGACCCCATTGGCCATATGTGGACTATCAAAGTCATTTTTGACACATAATCCGAATATAGTCAAAACATCAATTTTAATAATTATTTATTTAGTAATTGTATATAGATTTTTTATAAGTGAAATAAAAGTAATAATAAACTTGGAAAATGTTCTGAAATAAGTAAAAAAATTTCCTTAACTTTATTATCTTGATGATAAAGGACGTGCATGAAAAGTTACACTTAAGGATATAGATTCTTGTCTAACTATTAATTTCACGAGTAATACGTCATAATCACCACTTATTTATTTTTTGTGGTGTATATAATTCCCCTTTTGATATATCATATCATGAATTACTAAATATTAATGGCATTTAAATGTTTTATTTGATTATTACTACTTTTGGGGTTTTTAATTCAGATGTTACAATATTTTTAAGGGGTTTCATCTCAATTTAAATTCTATTGAAACTTATTAGTTATTATGAACCTAGTTACTTTTATTTGGTGTATCTACTACCCATGAATGTATTTTATTATTATTATATTCAAATTTATGGGGTTTTATATTTCAATTTTAGGATATCTGTTTTTTTGGTTTTATGGTTTCAGGCTACCAGTGTATTAATGGACTTTTGTCACAATATTCCATCTTTGAGATGTTTGTTATGTTATACCCCTATATTCTTTTATGAGGTGTATATAATTCTCTTTTGACCTGATATATCATAAATATTCTTATTGTCATGATATTCTATGTTTCATTTAATGTTCATGGGTATTATAATTCAAATGTATCAATGTCGTATGATATACTTTGGAATGTTTAAAGAATATTTTCCTCTATATTTTTTTAATGAACTTTTAAGGGAATTTAAATTCAGAAAAGTCAACAAGCCATGTTATTACATATCCCCAACTAGAGATATTTTGTATCTATATCATCCTCATTATTTCATTCCATGGATTATGAATGTTTAAATAATATTTATATAAAACCCATTAGTTTTCCATAGGTGGAATATGTCATAAAGAGATTTTATGGAGCCCATTTCCTTTCTATGGGTTAATGATTTTTCAAATTGGTTGTTTTTAACTCATTTTTTTTTCATGGTTTAATCATTTTTAGAGGAAATTATTATTAAATCCATTTCATTTCACTGGGTTAATATTTTCTCAAAGGGATTGTTATGAAACATCTTTGTATTACATGGGTTGAGTTTGTCCAAAAGAGATTGTTATTTAACTCATTCATTTTCCATTGATTAATCATAATTCAAAGATATTTTTATTAAACCCATTTATTTTCCATGGGTTGATTATGTCCAAATGATATTTTTATTTAACCCATTTATTTTCCATGTAGTAAACATGTTTCAATTGAGGTTTATATGAAAACAATTGTTTCCATAGGAATATTATGTCCAGAAGAGATTGTTATTTAACCCATTTCTTTTACATGGGTTAATCATATTTCAAAGTGATTGTTATGAATACTTTATCTCTCTGAAAGGATTATTATGTCCAAAATATGTTGTTATTTAACCTATTTATTTTCCATCGGTTAAAAATGTTTCAAAGAGATTGTTATGGAACCCATTTTTTTTACATGAGATAATAATGTTTCAAAGATATTATTATAGAACCTATGTCTTTTTCATGGCTTAATCATGTTATGAAATGGATAAATATTGTTTTTACGAGTGTTAAAAAAATTCATGACCTTATATGTTATGATACATAGAAATTTGATAGGTGGTTCATGAGAAACCAATGACGAGTGGTTACATGATAAACCAATGATAGGTGGTTCAATAAATAACTAATGATAAGTGGTTCCTTGATAAAACAATGGTGGGTGATTCTGTGATAGCCCTAAAATTATTTGGGTATATAATTAATCCATATGTATATTATATTCTTAAGAGTGAAATGTATGGAATTTGGCCGCATTGATATTCAATTTATAACAACAAATGTATAATTATGTCCCAAGACACCTTTATTTGTTATCTATGATTTTTATTACTTTTTAATGTTCCTAGTGATCGATATTGACATCCCAAGGCTCATGATTGTTCATTTTAATGAATCTTGACTTTTATATGTTTTCATATTTGATGATATATGTATTGATGGGTATAAGTTCTTTTATTAATCGCTAATGCACTTTGTGTCTGAATCTTATTGATTTCAACAGTGTCCATCGCTCCCTCCGGCTGGCTATTATGGTGAATGGATTGGGGATAAAAATCCAATGCATCCTTAGAAGTGAGGAAAAAACCAGAAATATTGATTTCCCCACCTGCCTTGGGAGCATGCACATGAATCCTAGACATGGAGGGGGAGGACCATAGCCGCGATGAGGCAATCAGGCTTTTTTCTTGAAACCTTTCGATGCAGGTGACTGTGGGAATCCCTAGTTTTTATTGAGCAGTCGATCAAGAAAAATATTTAAAACTATGGAGGGGTAGGGAAACTGGAATTATAGGTCTTATTATGTCATCATAACCTTATTCACTCTTATACTCTTTGCTGACATTCATTTGATAATGCTTATATTTACCCTTACTGGACATTTGAGCTCACCCTTATTATGTTTCATTTCCCTGTATTTTAAATAAAAATGATGTAAAAGTAATTCCTTGAAGGGAAGTCATATGTTTGATGATGATATATTAATGTGAAAAGGATATGTTGCCTTAAGAAAGAGAAATTCTCATTTAATATCATGTGAATATTTTATGTAGGAGTTTTTATTAATTATCTAAAATAGTAAACCTAATTGGTCTGCTAGAATGTATGTGAACCAATTTTTTTTCTCTAAATTTTAGATGAAAAATTTGGGTCATAATTATTAGAATCAAAGTCAAAAATCTAAAGTTATAGATTTCAGCCCAGGATCTGAGAGCGCAGTTTCTTGGTTGTTATAGTTCGCATCAAAGGTCAATTTAGATAATTTTAGAGATTATGATGTCTTCATATGAAGTTATCTTAAGATTTATGGATACAATCCTAGGACTATCAGTTTATATTTGATCATAAGTTTAATGTCCTAAGATACCCCACATGAGGTTCTTAAGTAGTAACATTTTTTGAGGTTATCAATAACATTTTTTGGGTTGATATATTTTCAACAACAATCATAAAAATCAAATGTTTTTAATGAGGATTTATTTATCAAGATTCAATAAAAAATGGAGGACAACCCACTTGCATGGTTTCGAACATAGTTAGGGAATGTTGTAAATAACATTAAGGATAGAAATTTATGGATTTTTTTTGAATTTTGGGTATTACTATTTAATTTTGAAGAAAAATGTATCATATGAATGTTTATACATTTTTGAAATTATCTTACCATGTGAAACCCATTTTTTGGTTAATGTTTAACAACAAGACAAATATTATGTTAACAATATTATAGTGATGTGGTATTTAAAATTTTATTTTTGTGCCTCTAGAGTGAATGTTTTATCTTGAATACTCATCATTTGGAGAAAATGATGAAATTGTGTTGGAAATTTAGTAAAGTATGAAATTATACATTGTAATTAAGTATATTTCCAAATTCTATTTGTATAGATGGTGAAATAAATACTTCAAATTTAGGAAAATGATCCTAAAATAAAATTTTATCCTATTACTATATATTCTGATGATATCAATTACATTTTCCAAATATATTTGGTTTTTGATTTTTTTAGTGACTTCTTATTTACTACATTCTCTTTCACTATATATTAGTCCATGGGAATTATTTTTTCCATCCAAATTAATTTTGAATTTCCCACTGATGTTCTCTATATGAGGAATCCTACTTATACATATATTCTTATGGCCTTTATGTTTCCCACTTTCCATTTTAGGAGGATGTTTTATTAACCCTTTTTATGACATGGGTTTTATTAAAGAAATTATAAAATTTTTAATCCATTGATAACCACGATGAATTTAGAGGGAGAAATTCATTTTAAGAGGGGTTGGATTTAACATCCCATCATTTTAAGAAATATTTTATCTCAAATTTATTTAAATTTTTTAATATCTTATGTTATATGAAATGCACATATTATCTTAAATTTTATTCCCCAAAAAAATTATCTTGTGTTACACTCATCATTGAGTTCCTTTGATGACTTATGTTACACAAACTCCTGAGTCTTATCAGAAAACTATATACTATTAATATTTTTTAACATAATTTTTATCACCTAGGAATTGGATTAGTGGGAATGAATATGATTAACTAAATTATTATTTTATAGTTAACACATGTTTATAAAATTAATTCACTGATTACCAAATAATTATATATTAAAATAAAGACTAGTTCAATATAAAGGTTGTGTTTTTAAGGAGACTATTTTATATGATCAAAATGGTGATTTATATTACTAAAAAAATTTAATTACTACTAGAAAAATAACTTAATTAAATTTAAATTATATTTATTCCATAAAATTATTTGAAATTCATTCAAATTTTTTGATTGGGTTAAGATAAGAAAAAATCCAATTTTCTGCATAAAAGCTGTAGATTTTTAAAAGGAAATTTTACTACCTTTTAATGGAAGAACTATTTCAAATAAAATTTTGACAATTTTATAATGATATTTTAAAAAAATAAACAACATATTTTAAATCTAAATATCAAAATTAACTTTGGGTGAATGTTTGGTATTTTTCTAAGAAGATTCATATTTTGATGAATTGTTAAAAACAATTATTTTGAGTTGAAAACTACATTTTTATTTGATATATTTATATAGATAAATTATTTTTTAATTTGGTTTTAATGTATAATAATATCAAATTAGTATTATTTAAACCTATTTGTGTCATTGTAATAAATTTCACAAAGAAAGTTTATATAAAAACCTAGAAAACTTTTGAACATATTCACTTTAAAAACCTGATTTGTCATCCAATCCGTCGGACTAATTTTAAATTAATTTATTACACTTATGTGATTGTAATTTCAAAAAATGAATTCCATATTCGGAATCAACTTAAATTTTATTTTATAATAAGTTAAAATTAGTTTTTTTCTAAAAATATTAATAAATGTGATTAAAATTAATTACAGTGATTAAGGTAAAAACAAGATTGCTCAGCAGTTGAACTTTTAACTTAATGTATAAAAATGGCCCTACAATTTTCAAATATATATTTAATTATTATATAAAATATTCCTTCATGTATTCTATTTTTTGGGAATATAATAACATCGTTTTTGGACATATGGACTATCGCCTCTTCAAAGGGATATGATCTATTCCCCCTTTACATAAATTGCATTAAGGATGGTTTAAAAAAAATATGATATAAATTAAAAATTCATAATATTAATGGAATAATTATATATCTATGCATATAATAAATCATTTAAATATTTCCATTACACACACTAAAAAATTGATAATGTCATTCCCGGATGTGTAGACTACCGCCTCCTCAAAGGGATGTGATTCTTCTTTTTTCATCACCATATCACAAGAATGATATATATATATATATATATAATTAAATAATATGGTGATTATTATCTAATTTTAATTCTGTAAGGATAACTATTACTTACCTTCTTTACATAATGATCATTGAAAAATGGGAACATTACTCATGTGTATGTATGGTCTACCGTCACCATGATCATAATATTAGTTCATTTTTCATACCCATATTTCATTTATTATTTTAAAAGTATAATTTATGTAAAAATGTGATAATTATTTAGTGTTTATTATTTTTTTTAAAATTTAAATTTCGACCTCATTGACCGTAGTTGACTTATCAATTTCAGTTTTGATATATAATCCGAATATGGTCAAAACATATGAATTAGAAATTTTTTATTAAGTGATTGTATATAACTTGATTATACGGGATATAAAATTGTATGGTGAATCTAATTCACATGAATGTATTTTATTATATTTATATTTAAATTTATTTGTTTTTACATATCTATTTGAGGATATCTCTTTTATGGGGTGTATGGTTTCAATTTACCAAATTAGTAATGGATTTTTTTCTCAATTTTCTTTCTTTGAGAAGTTTTTTATGTTATACATCTATATTATTTTAGGAGGTTTATATAATAATAAAATTACAAAATATATCATGAATATCAATATTCTAATGACATTCTGTGTTTTATGTAACCTTCACAGGGCTTATAATTTAAATGTTTCAAGGTTGTAGTATACACTTTGGAATGATTAAAGATTATTTTCCACAAGAATGTTTTAATGATATTTTAAGGGAATTTCCATTAATAACCACAAAAAAACATATTAGTTACTATTACTCCACTTGGTATGTTTTTTTATTTATACCATAATCAATATTTATTGGGATGATTTATAATTGTTTCAAAGATATTTATATGAAACTCATTTATTTTCCATGGGTTAATAATTTCCTAAAGAGATTTTATGGAGCCCATTTCCTTCACATGGTTTAGTCATGTTTCCAAGATATTTTTATTTATCCCATTTCATTCAATGGGTTATAAAGATTCAAATATATTTTTATTTAACACATTTATTTTCCATTCTTTAATCATGCTTTATAGAGATTGTTATGGAACCTGTTCCAATTTCATGAATTGATTTTGTACAAAAGAAATTGTTATTTAAAACATTTATTTTCCATGGGTTAATCATGTTTGAAAGATATTCTCATGAAACCCATATATTTTAAATGGGTTTATTATGTAAAAAATATAATGTTATTTTACCAATTTTATTTCTTTACATTAATCATGTTTCAAAAGGTTCTTTTTGAAACCTGTTTCATTTCACATGTTGATTATTTTGAAAAAAGATTGTTATTTAATCCCCTTTATTTCCAAGGTTTAATCATGTTTCAATGATATTTTTACGAATCTCATTTCTCTTCCATGGGTTGATTTTATCCAAAATATATGTTTGTTTAACACGTTTCTTTTCTATGGGTTAAACATGATTAAAATATATTGTTATAGAACTTTTTTAATTTCAGTGGGTTAAACATGTTTCAAAGAGATTGTTGTAGAAATCATTTCTTATCCATGAGTTATAATTGTTATGAAAGGTATAATGATTGTTTTTATGAGTTTGGATAAAATGTATTCTTTTATGTGTCATGGAATATGAACATTTGATTGGTGGTTCCGTAATAAACCAATGATATATGGTTATATAATAATCCACTGATAGGTGGTTCTGTGATAAACCAATGATGTGTGGTTACTTGTTAGAACAATAATGGGTGTTATAGTCCTCTAATCCATTGGTTATGGATGTCGGCGGTATGAGTATTCCATTTTTATGAGTGACATGTATAGAAGTTTACCACTTGATTATTCAATTTATAATAACAAAAAGTATAATTATGTCTCAAGATACCTTTATGTGTTATCTATGATTGATATGAGTTTATATTTTTTTCTAATAGGTTATATTGATGTCACAGGGCTCATGATTATTTATTATAAAATATCTTGAATTTTATTTGTTTTCATGTTTTATGATCCATGTATTGATGTGTATGAGTTATTTTATGATTCACTTTGGCAATTTGATTATTTAATTATACCCTTATACAATTTTATTCTCTTGGATGAAATTCAGTTATTAATTATTATGTTTACCCTTACTGATAATCTATGCTCACCCTTATGATGTTTCATTTTCCATAGGTTTTAAAGAATTATGTTGATGAAGTTATGTCTAGAAGGGATCTCATTTAGATGATGATGATATATTAATGTGAAAAAATTAAATCTGGGTTTAGTGTGAGAAATGATCATTTAAATTCGCGTGAATTATTTATATAGGAGTGTTTCCTAATTATCTAAAACTCTAAACCTAAAATTCCCTCTAGTATGTAAGTGATCCATGTTTTCCTTTTGATGTTGTACAGTTTTGAATAAAAATTTTGGTAACATTTATCACCATCAAAGTCATTAATATAATGTTATGGATTTCAGTATAGGATACTGGAGTCCAGGTTATTGGTTGTTTGACAATGACTATAGGAAATTGTAAGTAATTTAAGGAAGGTACTTTTGTAGGTATTGGCTAAACAAAAATTCCTTGAATCATAAATAAAAGAGGATAAGAGGTTCACTTTATAATATAGGGGAGGGGAACTCTTGGAATATCCAATAATATTACATTAATATAAATTAATTATCATATTAAAATGGGAAAAATTGATATTATTAGAATATAAGAGGAATATGTGTCTAGATACTCTAATAAATGTATAATTTTACTTTCTTATGTGATTATTTCACATTTATCATTTTAAACCCATTTTAACCCTTTTTGACAATTACAATGGTATTAAATCTTTTCTTATTTACGGTAGATGAATGTTTTTATAAAAACACAATTGGATAATAAATGGAATATATTTTATATTTTAAACCATACCTTAATAAATTGTCAAAAAAAGATTTTTTTGGAGTTTTAAGTCATTTAATAAAATATCATTTAATATAAAATAATATTAAAGTAACTTTTTCAACTATTCATTTAATTTGAATTTTAAAACTATAATAAAATAATAGAATTAGAATAAAATTAATGAAATACTATATAATATTTCATTTTTAGATAAAATATTTGTAAAACACCAAAACCCACTAAAATAATATTATTTTTTGTGTTCTTAAAATCATTTAATTATTTTTTGTACATATTGAAAAAGTACTGTGTTAGTGTTGTATAAGCATTTAAGGTAACCATTTCAACATATAAAATTAAAAAAAACCCCTAGAATGAAAATATAATTTATATTTGAAATATCCATTTATAGTTGAATGTATCCAATATTTATCCACCATTAAAAAATAGAGACAAAATAAAACAAAGAGAATGATATTTTTGAATTTTCTTTATATAAAATAATATAAAAGTCAAAATCCTGGAAAATGGAATACAAAGGTCATTTATTCAAATTTTGGATGGTTGTGGATGATATATATTCATAAAATAAAATTAATTAATGTTTTAGATTAATTTCTAATGGTTATCACATTTTATTTACCCTTAATTAACCCATTTTACCTTTCCCGTGTTAACAAAATTTAATATGATTACTACTAATTACGACTAAAAATAATAGGGACACATTTTAAAAATCTAAAACTCATGAATCATAACATATAATACAATATATTTGTTTCAATTCATATATTTTTTATTATATAATTTAAAATTAAACATGAAAAACACAATGAAAAATAGTTTTTTAGAAAATAATTTTTAAGTATAACAAAATTTTTATACAACATTAAAATATAAAATTTATTCAAAAGTCATTAAATAAGTTTTTTTTAATGAAAAGTAAATTAAAAATTTAATAAAGTATTCCAAAATATAATTTTACTTTGTAAATACTTGAAAAGAAAAATACAATTTTCAATTAAAATAATTAGTTTACACTATTTGTTGAAAATCAATATTTTTTAAAAAATTCACAAAAATTAATCATATGATAATTTCGACATGATGGATTTTGAGATGAAATTATTTTTTCGAAATTAAAATTCAATAATTTTATAATAAAACTTTTAAATAAAACCTAAGTTGAAAATAGTTTAATAAAACTACTTCCTTTTATTTTAAAAATTACATAATAATTTTATAATGAATATAACAATATAATTTATAAATACTAATAAATATGAAATTGGTTTATTCTTTAATTACCACGTTTTTTACATGAATAATCTTCAAATTTATCTTTTCATCAATTTTTGTTTACATGGATCATGATTGTTGTCTTTTATAACTCTTGTCTTATGTTCAAGCTTTAGGCTATGTTTCATGATTTATGATCAATATTTTGATGCTTTTGAATTTTATTTTGTTATGATCATTTAATTTTATTATGTCATCATACCCTTATGATCATCTTGTTCTCATTACTAACATTCAATTATTAATGCTTATGTTTACCCTTATTGAGAATTTGGGCTCACCCTTCTCATGTTTCATTTTCACCATATTGTGAAGAATGGTTTAGTTATGTTATAAAAATGAAGTTTACATGAAGTGAAGAACTTTTACATATATGATTAATTTATTTTTGAACTAGTTATTTATATATCCAATTTGTTATGTAAGATTTTTTTCCTAATTCTATAAAACTCGATACCAAAATGGTACTGCAGTATATAAGTGATTCAGCAATTTACTTTGATGTTATATGTCTTGAAGGATTTAAATTTCATTAGGTTTATCGGTATCAAAACAAAAAATGTATAAATTATCTTTTACCACAAGATCTGTGAGAGTGAGTTAATGGAAGTTATCATTATGAATTAGAAATCCTATATTTTACATTTTATAAACTTAAGTAATATTCCCCAATAAAATAATCTATTTTTTATCTTTCCTTTAAATCAATAACTAATATGATAAATATTGGTTTTGGATTTCTTTAAAATACACATAAATTTATTTTTAAATAATCAACCAATTTATATTTTAAAAATTCAAAACATTTATAATTTTATCCTATAGATAATTTTGAATATGAAAATACACTTTTCTAAATTGGGATGTTTTTTGTAAAATGAACTAATGTTAAAATTAAATTTCCTTAATAATTTAAATATTATTTTATATTATTAATTTAATATTTATAATTAGTAGTTCCAAATTGTGTTATTAGTCCAATTTTTTTTTATGGAATCAATATAAATTACATAGGTAAAAAAGAATTACCATGATAAAAAGAAAAAATGATAATGTGAAAATTCATAGAGTAAATGGGTTAAGACATGGTAAAAATTGGTGTGATAATAAATTTTAGATGATTTAATGAACAAAAATATACCAATAATTCATTATTTTCCACTTTTTAATTCTTTAACCCTGAAATAGTGACATACTATTTTTGAAATGTATTGGGTACTTTCAAAATTACTATTTTATTCAATTATAAAAGGGTGTCACTTAAAAAACATTATGATGTAACTATACCTTAGAGTTTTTTTGAAGAAAATATGAATTTTTTATCCTCCTAGAATACTTCCTCATATTTATAATCTTTTGGTATCAAATATATATTATATGACTTATATTCCCAAGGATATTTTTGAGAGAAATCCAAATTTCTGAACACGGGTATTTTATACTCCGTCTACATTTCTTCTTAATATTAATATTCCAAAATTTTTCTGACCAACATAATAATAAAAATATTATTATTTTTATACCTAAATGTTATTAAGATATGGTAAAAATCCTTAACCCCTAACCTCTTTTCCATTAATAAAAACAAAAACACCATTCATGCATTTGTGCCAACTACAACCTCTCTAAAGTAACACATCTTGTTTTTTGTCTAGCTTCATAATTATATACTAAAATAAATTAAAATAATATTTAACACCTTAAATATATCTAAATAACAGAATTGTGATTTTTTAATAATAATATTATTAAAAAATAAATGACTTTTATAACCATACTCATCAACTATTTATGGTATGTTCATGTTTTAGTTGGTTTAAACACATGCTTGAATGATGATATGATATCATAGACTAATATGAGAAAATAATTAATTATAACAAATTATATATAAAATAAAACAATTATTTTATTTTTTTCAAGGATTTGTAACATTAATTGTAAACTCGTTAGTTAAGATACCAAGGTATGTTTGTTAAAAATCACTAAAACATGCCCATCACTGATTTTATCCTTTAGGATCATAAAAAAAGTATCCCATACAGTTAAGTTACGACATTATAAATAATTATAAATCATCAATTATAATACCTTTTAGGATTTTTTAATGATGAAAATTGATATAGTATAGAAGAACAACCCCACTATTACGAAACTAGTTCAAAATTATCAAGATTACTCACACTCATTAGTGAACATAGATAATTACATATTGATCATGGTGTTGAATTTATTGTAAATAATATGTCAATAATGTGTAAAGTGTCATTATTTTTATGGAAAAGTGGTGGAGATGAAGATTGAATAGGGGAAGTTGTTCCAAAGAAAATTCCACTGATATTTATAGAATGACTATTTTACATTGAATGTCATGCTTGGAAATTATCTTGATGAATTCAGACGACTGTTTCTGCTGATCCTCAAAAAAGAAGACATTTATTTAAAAGATAACCCATCACTCACAAAAATGATTCCATGCATTATGACTTAGTGCATGAGGAATGAAAAAATGATCTATTCATCATCCGTGATTAGATCAAAACAACATATTGAAGATCTTTTGGATTCATGATCTGAGAAGAATAGAAAGATGATGTTTTGGAGAATATCTTTAGAATTCTCATTCTAAAGATAATAGAAGAATAATAAAAGTGCAATGGTGTTTTTGGAATTTTATATTTTTGAATACATAAATTTACACGAAGTAGTTATTTTTTATATGCCTTTATACCAAAAACTTGGTCAAACCAAGGAGACCAGCCAAGGTCCTCATCCTAAAGAATATGCATTTCTCAAGGGTCAACTGCGACTGAGGGAAGCCCTCAAGTCTAACCCCGCATGAGGCAAGATCATGGGCCATGTATAAGCCCTCAAGTGCGCTCATGTTAGTGAATCCGTGCGGCGAGTTCATAATGGGTGCTAGGAGCGTGCCCGGAGGAGGTAGAGTGGGTGTAGAAGAACCCCCATAGGGTGGACACCATACGAGGCGGTACCATGAGGGGAGGATGAGAATTCTATGGGTTGGATTCCATGAGAAGTTATTAAAAAAAGGTGGAAAGCTTGGCGGGTTTTGATGTGGGATAGGATTTTAAAATTTTGGAATCCATCTGAGTCGTCCATCTGATCCCACATATAATCGAGGCCGCAGATCACATTTTCAATTTGCGATATAATCTCTATTGTCTTTCTATCTCACACATTTCATGGTTGAACCTGAGCCTTCTGATACTCATATATCTACGTTGTCTTCATCCTCTAACCACGATGCAAACCAGTACGTCGTCACCAATGAAGAACCTCTGAGGTCTCGATTCCTACTACCATTGTCGATCAAACTATGTGCATGAGATTTATTTGGATGCCACGAACTCATGCATGAAATTTTTTCTGCATTCATTCGATTGAAATAAACTATCCATGAAGGCCGAATCATATGCAGTTGTGAGGCAACGTTAGGATTCTTGATGCGTTCAGGGTAACATTTTCATGCAGTCGAAAACCCATGCACATGATGATATCACCAAAAAAGAAAAAATCATGTTGAACAAAAATAAACCAAGAGACTCGACATATCGTTTATCCCGTGTTTGAATATTTCAAAGTCATAGATCATGGATGTTCAAAGCTATTAATTCCACAACATATTTCGATGGATTTGAACACATAATAACACGATGATGCTCGCCTATAAATACAGATCCCTTGAATGGGGGTTTTGCTATTTCAAATATTAAGAGACGCTCTCTTTTTCTGAAAAACATAGCACCATAGAACATGGTTTCCGTGCAACCTTACTACATGAAGATGAATGTTCCATGCATCCCTTTCACAAAGGAGAACCGTAAACAATACTAGTTTGTGAAAGAAAAGATCTGAACCCTCTGTGAAAAGGAAAAACACTAAAACAAGATATGGTTTTATAAACCCTCATTGCGCTTAGTGGATGTATTACCATAGGTAGAAAACCAGTGCTATATGCCCTTGTTATACCTTTTCAAAGATATAATCACAAACGTTTATTGGTTCTGTGTAAAAGACCCACGCTAACCATTTTCATGAAAAATAATACCTCGTGCGCCTTCTGATTTTTACTAAGATGATGAAAACGCTCTTTCTTTCACCTTTAATATGTATTGTTTTATGTGGGTCTGTTTTTGAAGAAGAAGGTGATTTCATGAAGGCCAATGTTTATATATTCTTTATTTTAAGAGTAAGAAACCTGAGGTTTTATGTTTTCATATGGAAGGGAGGAGAATACATGAATAGTGCATATGCATGAATATGTAAGAATTCAGACACCCAAATATGCAAGAACAATCCCTAAATTGAACACATCCATTTGATTTGGAATAGGATAAAAATTAAGAAAATATTATTTCTGCACATTTGAAGAATGAGGAAGAATGAGGAAGATCACACACTTGAACAAAACCCATTCAGATTTGAATAAACACACACTAATATTGAACCAAAACTCATTAATAGGTTTGCATCCAAAGAACCAAAGAAAATAAGTGTTTGATAATAAGAAATCAAAAGAAATATAATGTGTGTGCGATCAAAAGTTTATACCCAGTGGGGATTTCACACAATAAAGAGAGAAGAAGGAGATTGTGTAGGCATGCATGCATGCACATGCACACGTGAAGACACTTAAAAGGAAGAATAAAGATTGTGAGTGCACATGTGTAAAAAATAAGAATCAATTCCATGAAACTCATGTATGAGGCATAATTAATTGATATATCCAAATACATGTGGTATTGGATTCCATGCAATCCATGAATGAAGTGAAGTTGTACTGAGGCTATAGCCAAACATAATTTAAATAAGATTTGATATATGAGTTGACAGTACTTGAGAATTCAAGAAGGAAGATAGAGATGATATTTTTTAGAATTATTTTTGTATTCTTGAAAAGGTTGTGTGCACAATTTTCACACACATATGTGAGGCCCAGTCTTCATCATAAGAAGAAAGAATTGCCGGAGCATTGTGAGACTAAGGACTGATCAGAGTTGTGATTAGAATTATTGATCAAGACCAACAAACCTTACCAAAGGCTGTTGAAGATTTTTGAATAGATACACATGAAATTTTGATTTATTGAGACTTTTTGGAGAGATAATAACATCATTTATATTTAATCAAGAAATAACTCAAAGAAGGAAGCTTCTCATGGGATTCGAGAGCCTGAAGACCCCTATGAGATTCAGGGAGAAGAAGAAGAATTCAATGAGAATATGAAGCAGGCCTGTGGGACTTTAGTAACACTATGGGATGTTTTATAAAGACCCTCATGAGGGACTCAAGAGTGATATAGTGTGACTATGTATTGACCATTTTAATAATTCATTTGATTATGGTGGAGAAGCTATGTTGGGAAAAATAACCAACATAGTAAGTAGTATGTCTATGAACCAAACCTTGTAAATCCTTGTGTTTAGTTCCTTTACTTCTACAACATCATTCGTGCTAAGGATGAGGGACACAAGAAGAGTGGATTGAGGCTTTAAACATCATTAGAGGTTTAATTGAAAAGAATAAATTAGTAAAATATTTAAGGTGATCACTGATTCACCCCCTCCCCCTCTTAGAGATTCACACTGATCTAGGCACTGTAATTGGTATTAGAGGGAGGTAACCTCTAAATTATCCAAGGGAGTCTTTATGAAGTGAAAATTTATAAAAATGAGTGAGAAATCTCACATGGAGATTTTTTCCAGGACTCAGAAAAACAGAAAGAATAAACAAGAAAGTAATATGAAGAAGTAGCTTACTACTAATGGAGAGAAACCTTCTACTGAAGGTAATGTGAAAGGTACAACATGTGATAATACTTAGTATTCTTCTGATGAAGCCTACTCAAGCTACGATAATGATAGATGAATTAGTGATATTTAGACCGCACTCAATGATTATCTGAAGAAAGTCCCTAGATAAGTGTCAAGACACATTGATGCATGTATTAGTACTCTTCAAGATGAAAAATTATAGATGGAAGAAGAATCTAATGCCATGGAAGATGCATTGGCTAAATGTGTTGGCATATCCAACACTCTCACAAAACTAGTGAAGGGAAATAAAGAAAAAAATTTATACTTTCAATGAAAGACATGATAAAGTTACTGATGAATTCTAGGGAAGTATTTGTGATATATAATTCTTTGAAATGGTATTTGTAGAAGATTTTAATGCATTATAAAATTTTCACAAGGTCTCTATGGTTATCGAAGCTGCTCAAGTAGAAGACATAGCCAACATAGTAAAGGAGGTTGACATATCTTTTCAATAATTAAAAAATATACATAAAGAAAAAATGATAAATCTAAAGGAGAATTGGGAAATCAAGATGAGATCTGTTGGGGATTAGAATAACTCCCTCAACATGAAGTGTTTAGAGTTGGAGGAGAAATTGAAGAATCATTAATCACTCCAAGTTAGAACTTCCCAAAAAATATAAAATAAGAGACGTTACCAATGAATTTTGCATTGGGGAATATAATTCCAAAAGCAACATCATATCATCCTCTAATCCAATGCTAGCATCCTCCAAGGTGTCCCATAACCCAGTTATTTTTGTTTCTACTAATGCAGTTGTATCTGCCATTACATGTTTAAAGATAAAATCTTAGAAGATGTTGATTGATAAAAATATTGATACATCCATAAAAATTTCATGGTTGGATTTTGATATGATTAAAAAGACTCCCAAATGGATACTCTAATGGAAGAAAGACAATTACATAAACAACAAACCACTGAATCTATCTAGACAAACACTACAAGAAAAAGAAGAATATTTATTGGCTAATGTTGGTGTTTTTGGAAGCTGGGCATCATGAAAATTATTTCTGGAATAATATGTCAGCATATAAAGATTATGGAAGGCCTACATTCAGGGAATGCAGATCTGAAGAAATGATGCATCCTACAATGCAAAGGAAGAAAACACATATAATGAAGAATAGGTATGTGAAGAACTGATTTGAATATCTTGAAGACTTCTATGATAATTGCAATAGATGTTGTCACATTTATGATGAGTACTGGTTTAGTCCGACCATGCCTCATGCATTTGTTGATAATAAGCATAGAACCTAACAAAGGTATAAAAAATGACAGAGTTGAAAAGTCTTCCATTGGAAATATGAAAACCACTAAAGTTAAGAAAATAGTGAATGAAACTATTCCCATGAAGGAGTGGAATCCAAATTCCATGAATGTAATCTAAACAAAAAAAATGCATCTATTGTGGAAATAATGTTCATACCGTGGATCACTGCAAACAAGCCCTAGAATATAATGGAAGCAAGCTGAATTTAAATAGAAGATCAATCTAGGAGATGTCAAGATTGATTGAAAAAATTCCCGAATACAACCTTGAAAAGATTACTAAGAAAGGTAACATGAAAACATTGAAGAATACATGTGGAAGCTCCAAATAAGAAAATTTTAAGAAGGAGTGTCTAGTTATCTTGCCCAATCAATTGAAAATTTCTAGAGAACCACAAAGAGGTGAAGATGAAGTAATAGATAATGAAAAGGAAAGAGGGAAACATGTCATTCCACATGAAGTAGAATTAAAATTTCATGAGACGTTGTCAACACATGAAAACCCTAGTATCTCACAACTACTATGTGTAAGGTGAAAGAAGGCTGGAAATCATTAAAACAAATGTATGACTATTTTACTAGGCCAAATGGAGATACTTAAAATTCAAGAACATACACCTATGGAAGCTACTTCACTACTAGAATAAGTAATGAAAAATAATCCACTCAAGTAGAAGGTAAATGGATGTAAAGGGTACATGATAACAAAGAAAGATCAAAATGTTTAATGGAGAGGAAACACTAGCCTGAAGAGTACCATACACTTTAGAGCTTTAAGGCATGTATTTCTTAGGTAGAGAGAAAATTCTCAGCCTGAGTGCTTCTATTAAGAATTTCAAAAGTGTCCCATCTTATTCAGTTATATATAATTTTGTATATGTGTGCTTACATTATAGGGAATTTAAGATTAAGGTCATTCAAAAAATGATAAGTGAATGAACAAAATGGAGAACTACATGTTGGACTCATTATTCATGATTTGATAATTACATGAAGTGTTCCACAGTGGAATATTTTCAATATTAATATCTTGAAGATCATATGATGATTATTTTTCACAATAAAAAATTTAAAGGGATTGTGCCCCCTAAGGGGAAGAAAAAATGAATGCGATGATATCAGAGATTATGGGAAGAAAAACCTTGAAATTAATATCATCTCAAGAAGTTGAAGTTGAGGTATTCTAATCACACTTCCATCCCTTATTATTAATTTTATTTATCTTGTCAATTAAGGGGGATTTCATTATTGATGAAAAGATGGGATGAAAGGGATATCTTTATCATTTCTCATGAACTTTCTAATAAGTGTGGTGATGTATGTGTAGGATTTATCATGTCATTGATAAATATAAATATTTACAACACTTGTGATAAGAGTTGATACATTCTAATCATGATTTCACATCTATGGTAGTTTATGGACAACATTTAAAACCTTGGTCATATATCTCTTGTTTTGTACAACGGGTTAGCCAATGTAGATATAGAGTTTATTTACTAAAGTATCTTTGCTATGTGAACCATGTCACATCATCCCTCTCTTAGAAATATTCCTGAAGATATTCCTTAAAGGGAAGATGACATGTTTTTGAACATACCCCAATACACCTTTTCATTTGGTTTCTAATAAGGGGGAGAAGATATTGACACACATATTGACCCATTCAAAGTGTGATTAAGATATATTGACAAAAAAAATAAAAAGGGGGAGATTGTTGAGCATGGTATTGAATTTTTTTTCAATAAGATTTCAATAAGGTTGCAAGTATCAATATGTGTATGGAAAAGTGTTGGTGATAATGATTTAAGTGGGGAAGTTGTTTCAATGAAAATCCCACTAATATTTAGAGAATCTCTTTTTGACATTGAATGTCATGCGAGGACATTATCTAGATGAATTTGGATGATTTTCTGTGTTGATCCTCAAAGAATAAGACATGTGTTTAAAAGAGAACACATCACTCCCAACAATGATTCCATTCATTATTCCTTAATTCATGTGGAATGAATAAATGATCGATTAATCATCCATGATTTCATCAAAACAAAATATTGAAGATCTTTTGGATTCATGATCTGAGAAGAATAGAAAGATTATGTTTTGGATAAGATCTTTTGAATTATCATTCCAAAGAGAATAAAATAATAAGAAAAGTGTAATGGTTGTTTTTCATTTTATATTTTTGAATACATAGTTTTACACTTAATAGTTTTTTTAAATATCCCTTTATACGGAAAAATTGGGCAAACAAAGGAGGCACCTGAGCTCCTCATCCTCAAGAACATGAATGACCTGAGGGTTAACCGCACCTGAGGGAATCCCTCAAGGCTATCCACACATGAGGTAGGAGTCTGGGCTGTGTATACGCCCACAGGTGCGTTCATAGTGGTAAATCTGTGCGGCGAGTGCATAGTGGGTGCTAGGAGCACGCCTGGAGGAAGCAGAGTGGGTGCAGAAGCATGCCTACCAGGTGAACACGGTATTGGGCGGTACCATATAGGGAGGAGGAGAATTATGAGGGTTGGCTACTAAAAGTTTTTATTTAAGTAAGGATAAAAAATTGGCACGTTTCAATGTGGGACATGATTTTAAAAATGTATAATCTATTCGAGCCGTCCATCTAATCCCGCAAGTAATCACATTTGCACATCACATCCATGGTTCGTGATCCAATCCCCATTATCCAACCAGCTCATGTGTTACATGGATTAACCTGATCCATCTGATGCTCATGTATCCACGTCGTCTTCATCATCCAACCGTATTGCGAACCTGTACATATTTGCCACTCCCAAACCTCTGAGGTGTAGTTTTGGTCCACCATTGTCAATCGAACTAAGTGCATGAGCATCATCTAGATGTGATGAACTCATGCATGTAATTCTATCTGCATGTTTGCAATTGAAATAATGAATCCATGATGACCAAAGAATATGTAGTTTCAAGGCCACATTAGGATGCTTGACGCATTTGATAGGATATTTTCATGTGTTCGAAAACCCATACACTTGATGATACTACCGAAATAGAAGGATCCGTGTTGAACCAAAATAAATTGAGAGACTCGGCATATCTTTCATCCCATGTTTAAATATTTCAAATCCATAGATCACTGGTTTTCCAAGCTACAAGCCCCACGACATATTTCAAAGGATTTGAATTCAAAACAACACGGTGATGCTCTCCTATAAATATAGATCCCTCGACTGAGGGTTTTGTTGTTTCCAATATTGAGAGAGGCTATCATTTTCTGAAAAACATAGCACTGTAGAACATAGTTTCCATGCAACCTTACTACTTGAAAAAGAAGTTCAACTCATCCCCTGCATGATTGAGAACCACAAACCATCTTGGTTCATGAAATAGAAGATCCACACCCACTGTTCGAAGGAAAAACACTAACACACAGTAGGTTTTTATAATCCATCCCTGTTCATAGTGGAGGTACTCCTTTGGGAAACAACTATTGCTACACACCCTTGTTATACCTTTGGGAAGACAGAATCACATACCTTTATTTGTTCTGTGAAGGAGATCCAAGTGAACCGTTTGTGTGAATAATAATACCCCGTGTGCCCTCCAGTTTGCATGAAGATGATGAACACCCTCTTGCTTGCACATTTGATATGTACTGTTTTGCAGGGGTTTGTTATTGAAGAAGAAGGTGATTGCATGAATGGCGTAGTTTATGTATTATTTATTTGAAGAATAAGAAACCTGAGGCTTCATGTTTTCACAGGGAAGATATGAGAATACATGCATAGTGCATATACATTCATATGTAGGAATTAAGACACCCAAGTGTGAAAGAAGGAGCCATACATTGGACACATACCTTAGAATTTGAAAAAGAGCACAAATTAAGAAAGGATTTTTGTGCACATTTGAAGATGGAAGAAGAAAGAGGAAGATCACACACATGAACAAATCCAATTTGGGTTTGAATAAACACATACTTATATATAAACCAAAACTAAATATTAATTGTGTGTGTGCAAAGAACCAAAGACAAGATGCCTGTGTGATATTATGTGATAAAAATAAAGAGAGAGAGTGTGCGCTCACAAGTTTATACCCAGTGGGGATTTCACCCAAGAAAGAGAGAATAAAGAGATTGTGAACACACGCATGCATGCACATGCACATGTGAAGATACATAAAAGCAAGAATCAATATTGTGAGAGAACATGTGTAGAAAATAAGAAGCAATGTCATGAAACCCATTCATGGAGCATAATTAACTGAGATATCCAAATACAAGAGGTATTGGATTCCATGAAATCCATGCATGAACTGAATATGTACTAAGACTGAATCCATATAGAATTTAAGGAAGATTTGATATATGAGATGATAGTACTTAAGAATTCAAGAAGGCAGACATAGATGATATTGTTCATTATTATTATTTAATTCTTGAAGAGGATTTGTGCACCATTTTCACACACATAAGTGAGGCAAGGTCTTCATCAGAAGAAGCATGAATTTCCTGGGAATTATGAGACTAAAGAAAGATCAGAGAAGTGATAAAAAATATTGTGTAAGACCAAAAGACCTTACCAAAGGCTATTGAAGATTCTTGAAGAGATACACATGAATGTGTGATTCAGAAAACCTAGGTTGAGAGATAATAATATCATCTATAGTGAATCAATAAAGAACTCAAATTAAGAATATTATGATGTAAATCAAGAGCTAGAAGACACCTGTGAGATTCAAGGTGGAGAAGAAGAGTTCATTGAGACTATGTAGTAGGCCAGTGGGACTTTGTTAACACTGTGGGATGCAGTATAAAGACCCTCTTATGGGACTCAAGAAAGATACAATGTGACTTTGTATCAACCATTGTAATTACTCATCTGATTATAGGGAGAATCTACGTTGGGGAGAATAACCAACACAACAAGTAGTAGGTATTTGAACCAAACCTTTTAAATCCTTGTGTTCAGTGCCTTTACATTTATAACATAATTAGAGGTAAAACTGAGAGACATATGAAGAGTGTATCAGGTCTTTAACCATACATAGAGGTTTAGTTTAAAAGAATCAATTTTTAAAAATATTTAAAAGGATCACTGATTCACCCCTACCCCTCTCAGTGATTCACAATGATCTGGACACTTCATAACATCCTAATATACATGTAGAGAATTATAAAAAATTATTTTTGTAAAATGTTATAAATATGAATAAGGTTATGAAATAGGTGATTCAAATGGTAATGTATTGACATGATATTCAAGAACATTTTGGGCAGTTAAGAATTTTTGAAAGGGCTTCTTTATATCAATTTTAATTTCTCAAGAAATATTTAATATTGTGCACAACAGTATCATTGATATGGTTTGATTTCTACATAATGAAATCATTTTACCATATTCATGTAATTCATGGGGTTTTTAGAGCTATATCATTATCTATATTTAAATGAACCTTGATTCAAAGGCTACTAATTCTGTAAGGGTTATTTGTTTCTATTTTTAATTTCATGAGAAATTTTTAATATTATACACCATCATTTAATTTATATTGTGTATTCAATACTCTACTTCCTTAAATTATAATTTTTATCTTTAACTTCATGATATTTTAATTTCCATTTTATGGTAACAATTTTATATTTTTTTAATTATATGTTCATATTATCGCAAGGGTTTCTTGGTCTTAATTCTTACTCTTTGAGAAATGTTATATTTTTTTACACTATTTTTAATTATATGTGGTGTTATTTTGATTCAATTACCATGAATGTCTTGTAATATTTTTTTTTCATGTAATTCATGGGATATAAAAATCGAAATATAATTCATTTATTTAGTTTTTTTATTCAAGTATTACCCTAGCCATAATGGTTTTTATATCAATTATTCTTTATTAAGATATGATTCAAATTCAACACTTGTTTCATTTTTTGTGATCCATATATTGGTCAAGGATTTATTTTATTCATATATACCTAAAATATAAGTGATTTACAAATCCATCTCAATTTTTATATTTCTTGATCATCTGAGATAAAAAATACCAAAGTTGTAAAGTTTATTCGTCTCAAATTTCAACTCCTTGAGACATGTTTATGTTATAAAACGTTTTTATTGTGTGGTGTAATTAATACCCCTTTTCTGTTTTTTATTATTATTCTAACATTATTCAAGGTATTTATTTTTCCATCTAAAATTATTTCCCTCAAGAGTTTTTTATTCGAATGTTTCTAAAGCTGTAATTTTTATTTGTCTCTATGTTCAATTCCAGGGGACATGTTTGATATTTCACACCATGTTTTCTATTACATGATGTACATAATACCATATGAGATTATTATACCATTATTAAAGATTATTTTGTTTGTTTTATTAGTTTATACCATAACCCCCCTCACATTATTCTAAAACATATGATCCAAAATCCATTATATTTTTTTTTCTAGTCGATGATATTTCATTTGATGTCTTCACAAACCATCTTCTTTAGAGACACTAATTTAAGATTAATTTATTCCACTAATTCTATATTTTAAAATTTATTTCCTGTTTTAATTTTGGGAAATTATTTACTTAACAATATATACATTACTCTATACTCATTTATTTTGAGAGACACTTACATTGAAAGATATTGTATTTATTGATTGTTCAATGTACTAACATAACAAATTTTGTTATTAGAAAATGTATTTTTATGTTTTTATAAGGAAATTTGATTATATATTGCTTAACTATAAAACTATTTTATCATGATGGATTATTTTTATGTTATACCATTAATTTTCTTAGTAAGTATTGATATCCCATATTTTAATATTTCAATAGGTATGTTCATTGATTCCTAAGACAACTTAATACTTAATTTTGTTAATATTAATATAATTAATATGGTGAATGCATTGAACATAAAGAATTTATGGGTTGGGATAATTATTACATAACCCACCAATAATTAATTGGTTACATGAGATAGAACCTTGATGACGAAAAAACAATATCATGGATGAATCCTTGATGGTAAAAATCAGGGTGTGAAACATTATGCATTCCACCACCATGAATTCACTTATTTTTATCTATGTGATTATTTATTTTGTTGTGTAACCCATGGATTTTTTTCAATCCCATGTCATAAGTTATATAGAATAAATTTATTTTCATTTCTTTCTATCTATATAATTACTTCCTTGTTTATTGTATGATTTATTTTAGTATACACTTTCCCTTATAGAAGATTTGAGCTCACCATTATTTTGTTTCCATTTCCCTAGTTAATAAAGAAAGGTATTACACATGATATGTCATGAATGAAATAAAAAGTTTATAGAATTATTAGGAGATGGTGACATCTTATTGTGGACTAATAATTTTCTATTTAGTAGGAAAATCTACATTAATTAAGAAAGACATGCGATGTATTAGTTAACATTTTATTACAAATTCTCTATAACCCTAAACCTAAAAGTTTATGGGAATGTATGTAATTAATTTTATTTATATGTAATATAGTTATAAGATAGTAATTTCAAAGTTTTTACAATTGGTATCCAAGCATGATTTAAATAAATTTAGAGAATATAATGTTTCTAGATGATGATAATTTATGAGTTATAAATGTCATCAAGGCAGATAAATAAATGTTGATCATAATTGGAATGGTAGAGATAACCCTTTATGCGAGTAGAGATAATATTGAATATTTTATATTTTTTAGGTATTAGGATAAGAAAACATAATTTAAAATGATAGGTATATGTCTAATGGATAAGTCCAAGTATAGGATAACATACTAATATTTTTTAAAATTATAGATTGTGTGGATTTATAAATATTACATCCCTATATAGATGATAGTAAGTGGATTCAACTGTGGAAAAGATGCATATAGGGGTAATCGACTGGTAAAATTCTAGTTGGGTATTAACCCAATAATCACATTGGTCTATGATGAGTGAGAACAAGACTACACCACTAGCTAGACACTCTTAGGTTATAGTATTTGATTAATCAAATTCAAATTTAATTTTGATTAGGAAGGATATATTATGTTAATGAATTAGGATAAAGAATATGAGAGAAAGAAACCTAAAAAATGTAGAGTGAACTAATAGTGATTTAGATTTAACTAAAATTTAATGTAAAAATATCTCAGTTTAATACATTTTGAGGTTGAATTTTCCATAAAATAATTCTTTTATAAAATGAATTTTTCATCCCTCATAGATAACTCATTTTGGTTTTAATAATGGATAAATTCTATAGAAGAAGGTTAACAATGGATTTCATGGAAAATATGAAGATTGTCTTGAGTGGAAACCTAATAGGATAAGAGCTAGAGTAATAAGTAATATGGATGATCCTAAATAGATATCATAAATTATCATTTACATAATGAACTAATTTTATTTTCAAAACCCACCAAATTAGAGAATGATAGAGTCTTATAGATGTTCAGGTGGTGAATATGATGAAGGAAAGAAGATTTAATTTCCTTCAAAGATATTGTTTTTGTAAAAATTACCAAGAGGAATGTCTTAAAGGAACTATATGATGTTTTATGTTTGAAATATGTGTTCATAGAGAAAGGTTTTTCAAATTAAGGATGAATCAATCAATTAACATGATGGGTGGAAAAGATATATTTCTTATTCATACTTAAGATTTTAATATAGACACCTCATTTGATATTATATCCTGAGTTATAGGTATATTTTTGATAACTTTGAATAATTTTATTACTAAGTGTAAATTAAAATTTTTAGGATTAAATTTATTTAGGGGGTAATTTTACACCCAAAATATTTTAAATTATATATTTATTTGAAACCAAATATCTTTGATAGCTTTCTTTACATGCAACACCGAACCACAACAAATCACAAAATAGTATATAATTGATATAATGGATAATATAGAATTTAATAGTAAAAATATAACTAAAAAATAATTTAAATATATATATTTAAATGATAATATATTCCAATATTGATACTAAGGAATTGATAAAAATCAATTAATGTACCAAAGAAACTAATAAGATTGATTTATATGTTTGAAAATAACACTTATAAAATTGGATTTTATGTGATTTGGTTTAAGATTCAAAATATTTTATATATAAATTATATTATTGATATTAATAATATGTTAATATGAAATTTTATTATTAATTTATAGGACATAAGAAAAATAATTGTTAATATTTTAAATAGTTATTTTCCTATAAAAATAGTTTCAATTATATATATATTTTTTATGTAAAATATAAATTATGTAATTTTATTATATTAATTTTACTAAATTTAAATCATTATTTAATATATAATAATAATATTATAT
The DNA here is from genome assembly GCA_963277665.1 of Viscum album. Taxonomy (NCBI): domain Eukaryota; kingdom Viridiplantae; phylum Streptophyta; class Magnoliopsida; order Santalales; family Viscaceae; genus Viscum; species Viscum album. The sequence continues at coordinate 798,171,181 of OY728132.1, forward strand.
AGTATTATTTTTTGGTATTTTTTCAGAAGTCATTTTTTAGGTGAATAGTAAATAAACCATTTTTTACTAAAACCAGGTCATTTATTGATATATCAAAAATTAATTTTAACATGAATACTTTAAAAAAATTTATGATAAAATGCATATTTAAGGATTAAAACTAAACATATTAATATACTATCATGATTTATAAATTCTATTTTTAGTATTCTATAAGCTCAATCAATATTTCCTACTAAAAGAAAATATTTTTTGTTTTTATTTTAAATAAATATTATTATGGTAAAATTAGTTTTATTGACTTAAAATATAAAAATTTCTTTTTTAATTACCAAATTTATATTATAAGAAAATGAAAAATGAAAATTTTATCATTCACATTAATTTTAATCTTAAAAAAACACCTTTTCTAAAAATGGGTTATTTGCGCATACAAAAATTACTGTTAAAATTTGTTTTTATGAAAAAAATATAATTTTTTTGATAAAATACATATCATATTTATAAAAATTTGGAAAAAAATAAACATTAATTTCCATTTCATTTTTAGGTGTTAAATTAAAATTACATTGAAAGAAATTAACTACCATGGTAAAAAAATGGTGAAAGTAATATATATAATCGAAAAAGGATTGAGATAAGTTTAAAAAATGTTTGAAAATTAATGGAAGAGGATTTAATTACCTAATATCACTAAAAAATTAATTATTTTCCACTTTTGGATCCTTTAACCCATTAATTATTTCATTCAATTATTTCAATTTATTGGGTACTTTCAAAAATTACCCTTCCCTTCACTTACAAAGTGTGATCACATTAAAAATTTCATAATAAAAAAATCCATTGAAAATTTATCATGAAAAATATCAATTTTATCCTAATATAACCCCCTCTCAATTTTTTAAGCCTCCAGTCTCTATTAGATAGCTAAGGTCTCTGTTTACAATTATATTTTCTGGAGAAATCCAAAGTTATTAGCATGAGTATTTCTTTCTCCTTAGTCTTTTCTTCTTTATAATCATTTTAAAAAATTTTATAGACAACCAAATAGAATTAAATTATTATTTTTATAGTTAATTTTATTATTGTATGGAGAATATCATAAACCACATTTCCCATTTTACATTAAGAAAAATGAAAACACGATTCCTACGTTTGTGCAGACTAACGCCTCCACAAAGTAACATATCTCATTTTCCATCTAGCAACTTTTTTTATTTATTAAAATATTTAAAATATGATTCAAAATGATAAAAAATATAAATAATATCATTATTATACTTTGATAATGATATTATTCCATAAATCCCCATTTTTATAACTGTACTCATCCATTAATTATGATATGTCTATGTTTGGGTTGGTGTAAATACCTATGAGGACAATGATATAAAATAATACAATGGAAGAATATGAGAAATTAATTATAGATAAAATATGATATAAATAATTAAGTAATAATATTATATTTCTTATTTAGTGGTAACATTAATATTGAACTCATTATTTATGATACGAACACTCATTAGATAAAAATCACCAAAACATGCTCATTGTCGATTAATCTTTAAGGACTATAATAAAGAACCTAGAAATAAATTTTATAATTATAAATAACTATAAATCATATATTATAGTATATTTTATATGGATGTCATGTAATTGAAAGAAGAATGATGGACAACATCAGTATTATGAAACTTGTTCAGAACGACTAGGATTACTCACACCCTATATTAAAAATAAATAATAACAAACTATTATACATATAGATAATAGATATAATGGAAGATTATAAAATTTTATAGAAATTAATATGGTTCTTAAATAGGTTATTATGATATTTATAATTTATTATTATAGATTCAATCACAGTAGTGGAAGTCATGAATTAAGGTACAATGTTCTTTATTTCAAATTTACTTTCTTAAGACATATTAAATAATGTGCACCATGATATATTTGATATTTGGATATTAATACATAATGGATTTATTTTACCATATTAATTTAATTAATGGGGTATAAATATCCATACAATTTTATTTATTTAAATATATTTTGATTCAAAGGATACCAAGGCTATAGTAGTTATTTTTCTCTATTTTTAATTCCATGATACATGTTTGACATAACACACAATAATTTAGTTTATATGGTGTATTATTGGAATTATTTCCTTGAATTATATCTATGATATTTCATTTTATGATATTTTTATACCAATTACTTGGTAACTCTCTATTATTTATCATATTCTTATATTACCATTATTGTAAGGGTTTTTTGGTTTCAGTTATGACTCTTTGAGACATATTATATCATGTACACCATATTTACATGTATATAAGAATTTTTTATTTACATAAAATCAAAATTATTTTGATATATTTTTCATGTAATTGAATGGATTTAGAAATCTAAATCTAATTCATTTATTTATTCTTCTTTTGATTCACGTGTTACCCAAACGGTATGTCTGTTTGCATCTCAATTTTGATTCATTGAGTTATGATTTTAATTGACCAATTGTTTCTCTTCACAGAGAATATATTGGACATATATTTATTTTTAAATTAATTTTCATTAAATATAATGAATTTATAATTCTATCCTACATTTTATCTTTCCCGAGCTTCAGATTCAAAAGATACCAATATTGTAAGGGCTCTTTTTGTCAAATTTTTACTCCTTGTGACGCATTTATGTGATACACTATGTTTTCTATTTTATAGTGTAATTAGTACCACATTTATATTTTATATCATTATTAAATTATTATTTATGGTATTAAATGTTCCATTTTAAATTCTATCTTTCATGTGGTTTCTAGTCAAACGTATCTAAAGCTACAAGTATTATTTGTCTCTATTTTCAATTCCATGAGACATGTTTGATATTTCACACTATGTTTTATTTTACATGGTATGGTTAATGAACTGATAGATAATCATAACATTATAAAATATTATTTTACAAAATATAATGTTTATATCATAATCCTTCCCTCACATTCTTCTGACAAAGAAGTCCCCAAGGATGTTGGAGTTTTTTTAGTTGATCTGATATCTTTTCATTAGGTCAAAAACAATATTTTTTTAAAAAAAAGTTATGTTTCATTTATTCAACTAATTATATATTTTATGTTTTATTTACCATTTTAATAAGGGTAAATTAGGGACTTAACCATATACCCATTACCATATAAGGTGATAGTTTTAAGTGTGCTTACATAGGAATTTATTCTAATTATTGACTAGGGAATGTATTGCCATATCTTATGTTTTTATTCCAATATAGATGTTTATGGAATAATGATGTAATTTAATTATCTATTATTTAACCATCCATTGCCTTTATCTAGATTTATTATGTTCATGTTGTCCTATTTATTATTACTAGGAAAGTTTCGATGCCTTATATTTTTATATTTCAATACTGGTGTATATTGATTTCATTGTCAAGCTGATAATGCATTATATTGATATTAATATATTTCATATGGTGAATGAATTAGGATTAATGAAGTTATGGGTTGGGATCAATATTATATATCCGCTTGAAGGATCAGTTGGTTTTATGGGACCAATGTTTTTGGTATTGGGTTTATGCCAACCCAATGGAGGCATGATGTCTTGATTTTGACCATAAAAACATGAATTATGTATTAGTTGTGACCTTAATGGAATGAATAAATTATTGGATAAGACCTTGATAGTACAGATCAAGATGTCTGACATTTTTCATTACAACACTAAAAACTCCCTTATTATTATCCATATTATTATTTATATTGTTGTGTCATCAATGGATTAGTTTCAAGAACAAATGACTAGTTTTATGGAATTAATTGGTTATCATTTATTTCATTATATATTATTCATTCCTTGTTTATCTATGATAAATTCTATTTTATTCAATCCCTTACTATGCGTTTGACATCACCCTTCGTATGTTCCAATATCCATAGGTTATGAATAATTTCATTACACATGATATGTCTAGAATAAAATAGCATATATAGAGAATTTGATTGAGATATTTACTACTTATAATGTATTAATTTTTTCATAATGTAGTTGAAAAATATCAATTAGTTTATAATTTAATATAATTTATTAGTTATTTTTCCCTTAATTCTATAAAACTATAAACCTAAAATTCATGGAAATGTATGTAATGAAATATTTCTCTAAGTCATGTAATTTTGTTATAGTCAAACATGGGCTTTCTTAATTTTTTATAAATAATAAATAAATGTATTTCATTCCACCAATATATATCTTTCTCTTCCAGTAAAAATTTCCAATTTTTTGCTTCATTTATTTTCAAGGTTTCAATATTTGGAATTATTTTCAAAATAAGGATTTATATTTACTACTTTTACCCCTTGAAATGAATGTTTTAAAGTGTGTTAGAATTTTTTTGGCATCAATATTACAAAACCTTTTTTAAAATTCATTTTATAATTTTACATCCATTTTTTTCTCAAACAATAAAATATATATCTCTTTTGGAGTTATATTTCATGTATTACACTATAAGTCCATGTATTTAGACTATATAAATCACCATTTTTATAAGTATTTTATTCTCTATAAGTCTCAATATGTCACTTGAATTTATGTTTCTCCTTCACATATGTATTCTTTAATATTATATATATAATATATATCACTTACACTATTTGAATATTGTGCTTTATATTATTCAAATCACTATATACCCATTTTAATATATGATGTTAGTTTGAATGGTACTTAACCAGAATGTTATACTATTTACTAATTGGGGATATACTGAAAATCCAGTTACAATTTTTTAGTATGGATATTTTTATTACTAATTCATGTTGGTAATTTATTGTATTATTTATTCAATTCCTCATTTGAGTAATTCATTTAAATAAATTTGTGATCTATGGAGACTATAATTATATAACCACTATATTTATTAATAGGTCTCATGAGACAAAGAAGCTGGGGTCTTTGGTATAAACCGTACTTATTTTTGTATGAAGTTTTGGTATGGGGCATTCATAGTAGGTTTATGAGGACTAAAATAATTTATATCGTCACTATGAAATCTGTTATTATTATCCTTGTAATTATTTTCATTTATATGTTTTCCATGTATATATTTTATTCTCATGTTATCAGTTATATAATATTATAATATTATTATATTATTAGTTATTCTTATCATATTATTCATTCATTGTTCATTTCATAATAGCTTTGGTTGCGTGCAACCCCTTACAAATTATTTGATCTCCCTTTTATTATATTTTCTTTTTCACCATGTTATAAGAGATAGTACCAATTATGAAATGTATAGATGGGTAACATATGTAGGGATTTTTTTGGAGATATTGTTGACTTATAGTAAAAAACGTTACCCATGGTTTAGTGTAAAAATAACTATTGGATGGGAAAGACATGGGTATTTTTCGTTAAGGTTTTTTTATAACCCTCTAAAACTATAATCTTAAAATGAACTGGGAGTGTAAGTGACTCAATTTCTGTGGTTGATATTGTTATTATGGAATGTTATCTTTGGTTTACTTGAATTGGTTTTAATAAAAGTATATATAAGATAGGTTTTTCACACCAGAACTAGGTGTGTGAGTGTGGGGTGTCATAATTTGTATCAACTGAGGGTTTAAATAACTTTAGAAGTTAGGATGTTATTATTTTATAATAATTTACGAGTCATTAATACCGTCATGGGTTAACGTGTTTAAGGTTGGACATATGTTCACATGCATAAATATCCTTTTAAGGTCTTACATGATTGGATTTTAAGGTGATTACTTATATTTTGGGAGGAATTTACTAGGTTTTAGGAAGAAAAAATAATCAATGTATAGGTCTCCCATGGGATCTCTATGTAATATTATATCAATAAAATTAATGTTATTTTGATAATGGATTAATATCTTTAAGGAGTATATATTATTAAGGTGTATATTGATTGTTATGAGATTAATGTTGTTTGGGGGTAAAGGTTATGATTAAATTTTGGGAGAATATGTTTCCAATAATTTGGGTTTTAGGATATAGATATAAAGATCTTAATATAATTATAATTGAATATTGGACTAGAATTCATTAGTGAAAACCCTACGTATAAATCTAATTATTATAAATAAACCTAAAGTTTTGGAAAATTTAAAAGTTTTTCGTTTCCATGAAATGAAATCCCTATCAAGATATAAATATATGGAATCAGGCTTTGGATTTTATTAATATAGGGGTAATAACCCTAAAAGGGTTTGGTTGGGTATTAAATCAATTTTCACTTATTAAACAAGAAAAGGGGATAATTGCATGCTATGTTTGACACTCTCATAAAATAAGATTTTGATTATAAAAAATAAAATTATAAACTATTATGATGGATTTTAGTAAATTTTTATATCATGAATATTGAATATATTTACTAAAAAGCTTCTATTTTCATCAGTGAGATAAATTAAAATTATAAGGATATAATTTATTCTAGGGGAAGAATGGAACACCTTGAGATTATATGTAAATTAATTGACTATAATGGAATTGAGTTAGTGGTTACTTTATTAAATTGGCACTAGATATAAGAGATCACATCCTAAAAGACTGAATAGTTTTGTAGTCATGGTAAAATTGATACATATTTGAATTTCATATATATGAGAAAAAAATACAAGATAGATTTTTATTTATTTAATATTTATTCCCTCTAAAATGTTCCTCCATATCAACTATAAAACATTTCATAAAATCCATTAAATTGGAAAAATAAAAAATAGGTGATCTCAAATTCTTTATATGGCTATATGTTCAATGAATTCTATCGTGAATAATGCATAATAAATATGCCATAAAAAATAATTGAAACAGATTTACTTTAATAAATAACTTGAAAATTATGAATAATATTTAAATAATAAATGAAAATCAAATAATTACCTATAAACAATCTCATGGGCTAGAAACACATCGATGGATATCATGATAAATCATCACATTGACATCAATATTTCAAACCATAATTATAGAATTCATAATACCATAAATAAAAATCATAAAATCTAGGCCTAGTTCTGGGACATTAGAAATACCATCGAGTCTTTGTGATATAAGATATATATAAATTGGTAAAGCCTCATAAAAAAACCAATCTAGTTTTTCTAATGAGACCTACCGATTCATTGAGGGGATATATAATTTTTATCCCCACCCATAAATTTATATCCAACACATTCATCATACATCAAATGATCAATTTAATTAATGGACCATTTTCCATTCCAAAAAATATATATTTTAGGTAATTAATAAAGTTTTATCAATATTTTCTTAATCAATCAAATGAAATTCAAATTAAACACCATTTTTAAATAATTTATATCGGTTAGGAAACAATATTATCCAAGATACTATTAACATGGATATTTAATGAAAATTTAATGTCCACTGATATGAAGAAATTTAATGTTTCAAGAGAATGTAAAGGAATAAAAAATTTAATCAACAAATTGAATTGGAATAATTTACTTGGTCAAGAAGATCATGAAGCATAATAAGAAATAATATTGAAGGTATCATTAAAATATATCGCTAGTGAATTATAAATAAAATAAAATTTTCTGTTAATGATGAATATAAATACCATTAAAATATATTTAAAACATTCTTGAGGAAAATATCATTTTTTACTTTGGAAATCACTTTTAAAAACAAAACATTTAAATAATATTGGGGAAAAATTGAGTTATAAGGAATTATAGAACCTTATGAAGGAAACTTCAAAACAATGAGTGGTCTTGATGATAGGAAATTTCCGTTCATGTCAATTATGTTAAAGCAAAGATTCCTTTCCCATTTTTCTAAGAAAAGTCGAAAAGTAACTTGTTTTTAAAACACCATGAAGATTCAGTTAATTTTTTTGTAAAAATCCAATAGTTCTAAGAAATGTCATAGATAAATCATTATATAATATTAAAAAAACCTGGAAAACCTTTTTAGAAAACATGGTTTTGAAAGAAAACATATTTTTTATCAAAGTTTGAAAAAATGTGGGATTTTCATAAAAGTATGTTCTCAATAATTTTAGGTACAAAAAAGTGGAAAATTGTACTATTATATTAAAAATACATGAATAATAAATGGAGAATATAATTAAAGGGGATTATTAGTTATTTATAAAAAAATTTCCTTCAATGTAAATTAAAGAAAAAAATCCAGATTAAATTGAAATTTTGATATAAACCCTTAAAAAGATCATAAAGTTGATGTCATAAATAATCAGTGAAGTGATTATGTATTTCAAATTTAAATCATCATAGATTTGTGTAAATATAATATATAATAATAAAATTTATCTAGAAACACAATATTATATTATCAAAGACAATGAAGCATTAATATGACCCATTGAAAAGAAATTGAATTATGCAGTTCCTTACTACTAGGTAACTTTGAAGTCAAGTACCCATGGTTGAAATAATTGAAACAGAAACTAAAAATACCATTAAATATGAAATATTCATGAAATTTCATGTAAAATGGTAATTAAATAAACCTTATAAAATAAATTATCTGCAAAACATTACAATGTGGATCAATATATAGAAATTGAGATGAAATATAACACCCCAAACATTTTATGATATGTTTCTCTTAAAAGCATTTGATTCATTAGATAACTTATATTTAATAAATCACTATGTTTCTTTGAAACAAAACTTTTTTATTTAAGATATATTAATAACCTAGATATTAAACTTAAATTTATCACTTTTGTGTTTTGAATTTTGAAAAACGCACATACACAGTTGCGATGAGGGAGATATTTAGAGTCTGATAGAATCAAGTTAATTTTGGTGAATAGTAACATACCCTTATGAATAGTAAAAAACCCTTATGAATAGTAACATACCCTTATAAATATTAATATGACTGTTATAAACGGTAACCTTACTCATGAATGTATAAATAAAATTTAGGCACGTTAAAAATGACGATGAATATTTTATGTGTCGGTATTTATCGATTAAATAACGATATTAATTAAAAATTAAATTTATCAATTTTATAAATTTATTTTGGAAAAATGGAGTTCATTTTTGTATTCTACTCATTAAAAAATGGTTAGCGTGAATTTTTGGGATTTTTCTAAAATTGTTTAATTTTTGGTGAATAGTAAAATACATTAATTTACTGTATAAATACATTATAATTAAAATTAACTATTCCTAGAATCATGAGTGATGTAAGAACCAAAATATCTTAATCAAATGAATTTATTAGTATTATAGTTCATGGAAGACTCACTATTTCTTGTCTTGTGTAGAAACAATAAATTAATGATTATAATATTAATGAAACCCACCTCCCCTCCACTATATAAACCACCCCTCTCCCCATATTTCTCCCACACCTCTCAAGCATCAATATTTTCAGAAATTCTTTTAAATATATTCCTAAGCTCCTCCACGTCCAAGACCTCCTGGTCTCATCAAATGGCAAAAAAAAGGCCTTAAGGAAATTCTCAAGGAGGAGTACTCAAGAGGTGAACCTCTCTTCCCTTTTCATTGAAATTATTTAAAAGTTCAATTATTTTGATGCTTTCTCCTCACCCCACATAAAAATGGTATTATAATTCCAGTAAAAAAATGGAATTTAATTTTATTATGCTAATAGGATATTTCCACATCCTCACTCTTTTCCCCTCATCTTACACTAAAAATTAAAATAATGTTCGAGACGTGTTAATTTATCACATTCAAGGATGACTGGTTTTCAATTTAAATTAATATCCCAAAGACAGATCATGAAATATTTTTTTTGGTTTAATCAGATCATAATATATGTATTTTAAATTATTCAATGTTTTTAATCCGTACTAACTCATAATATAAAATAATAATAGAAAAGAAGTTCTTTATACACAAAACTTCCATGTTAAACCAAGCATTCATCATTAACTTTTAACTAATGAGTCATCCTCAAGGTATATAAACCAAAATAATTATAATATAATTTATAATGTCACTAATAATATATATTTACAATTTTTTATGTTTAACCACATTTTAATGAACTTCAATTTATGAATACAAGTAAACTGATCATGAAAACCAAGAAAATGCTTCCAAAACAATAAAATTGAACATCTTAAACCCATCAAAAAAGAAATGAATAAACCCAATACGATTATAAAAAACAATTAAATTTTTATGAGGTTGTGGAATTATTAATGAATGAAGATAAATTTTATTATTCAGGTCATTAAGATCAATTAAGAACACCTTCAGGCATAAGGTAAGGGATCCTCTCCCTCACTTTTATTCAAGAATCCCCCATATGTTTTTTCCCCTTATTTTTAATTCATAATGATGGGGTATGTTTTCTCACCTCCCCCATACTACCCTAATGATATAAAAATGGTGATATACCCCCTTTACCTCTCTTTATTCCCTCAAAATAACACTTGTAACCATGCCGAAATGTTAGTAAGGGGTTTTTCATCTCACTTTCAATTCCATGAGATTTCAATTGTTCGCCACTTATTTCTTGTATGTGGTGTATGTGTACTTAATATTGATGTATAATATCATTATTATCTTTATATTCATGGTATTTAATGATTCAATTTTTGGTTATTAAATTTTGGTCATACAATTCCATTGACTACAATGTGGTAAGGTACATTGCCTCAATTTTTATTTTGTTGTGACTTAATTTGTATTATGAAAATAATAATTATTATCTGGTGTACCTAATTATAATTTGAGATCAAATTTCATTTGAAATTAAATTTCTATTAAATTTCCATTTTCTGGTTTCGTGGATATGATTATTTTTTTAATCCATACACCCTTTCATATATGAAGTTTATTTGGAAGGTTGTTTTAACTATGGAAATATTGATGAATCTATATTCTCTACTATATACGGATATTGAGAAGGAATGTTGTAATTGTATTAAATATATTTATAAAGAATTATTTGGATATGCAGTGATGGGAGAGACCCACTATATCCCATCGATGCATCGACAGGTCTCTTGAGACAAATCTGTTGGCGACAAACCTGTCGAGTTTGTTTCAAAAAATCAGATGGATTTTTACCCACAGAACGAAAACATTTTAGCGGTATAATGGTATCATGTTAAAGATACATGAAATCCAATTAATAGTAATTCTATTTTTTTTTTATTTCATGTTATTACTATCCATGCGGTTTTCACTATGACAAAATCTATGGATGTAGGATCTTTTTCAGTTTATTAATGCCAGATTCTTTTCATTTATTCACTATTCTATATTTTTTTATGATTTAGTTATTATTGATTAATGATTACGATACTATTAACCCTTAATGATCATTAGAGCTCATCTCTTTCATTTGTTACCTTGAATAGGTTATGAAGAGGTGATTATTTATTGAGTTCTCATGGTTGCAGTTTTTTTTAGTTTTTGTTATGTTTTGTATTTTGATACATTTAACAATGTAATTTGAGTTACATCTATGTATATAGTTTCTTCAATACAACTAATATGATTGTTCCACTAGGATTTCCCTCATTTTAACCATTACAACATAATATGTAATCCACTAGCTCTGGTCTTGAGGGCTCAGGGTGTTACACGAAATCACTCACAACTTATGAAACATTTTAATAAAACCAACTAGAAAGAAAGAGATATTGAATTTAATGTTAATAAAACATTATTATGAATAATAATGGATGTTAAATATTTTTTCTTCATAAACACCATTTAAATGTAACTAGGTTCATAAAATAATTTGTGTCTCAAAGAAGGATGCATTGAGACGAAAATTCATACCATTGTGGCAATCTTTTGAATCATAAGAGTTATTAAAGAAATAAATAATATGAAACATTAATTATAATATAAATAATTATATTTTTTATATTACATGTAATTGTGAAATTATATAATCCATATAAATGAAAATAGTTTCATACAATTATAATATTTTTCAATAAAAGGAAATTGAGATAAAAATCCCTACCTTTGGTTTGATTTCCTTCATAAATTTCTATAATTATAGTATTTTAAATATATATTTATTATAAATATATTAAATTAAATTATAATTTATTTAATGCAATATATTATTTACTAAAAGTCTTTTATAACTCAAATTTTAGTAATTCTTTGTTAAAATCACTGTTTCGGGCGAGAGTGGCTTCATTTTTCATTTATGTTTTGGTTCAGTAATTCCCAGACTTTTAATTTGATAAGGGTTAAATCATCTTAAAAATGTTAAAAATTTTATAATTATCATATATATTCATTATATATTTATTTATATTATTCCATATACGTACGATATGGGAAAATGAGTTACACCGTTCATGGAGACAGAATGTCATACGTACACATTAATATTCTTTCTAATTTTTCAACAGATGGGACATAAGAAAGGTATGTAATTTTTAAAAATTAAAAAATAATTATTTTATAAAATATATAATTTATATTTATTAAATATAACCTTATTTCCATCCATGAAAAAATGAAATGAAAAACATTTCACATTACAACGTGGAGGTGGTTGTCCACACGTATACCCGAGCGATGTTATTGTTTTATAACAGGTGAAAATGTATCAAGTTATATGTGATATTATAATTAAATATGTATATTAATATCATAAATATAATATAAATATGTTAAATCCATCATTATATCCATCCATGATGGGTGGTTATAGAAAAAATGACATCAGTTGCGAGGTGATAGTTCGCTGTACACACGATTGAGAGATTCAGTTCTCATTTGATAGAAGGGGAGATAAATATAGGTTATTCCATAAAAATAAAAATATATAATTATATTTAATATATTAGTTTTATTATATTTTAATTAATAATACATGAATAAATGTTGTAAAAGGATAAATAAAAATGAAGATTTTTGTTATTATGATTGCATTATCTTGGTGAAACCTCATTTAGATATATACATAGGGACCCTAGTTTTGTCCTTTTTAGAGTATAAGAAAATATAAAATGTGTATAAAAATCTTGGGGAGTTATCTTTCCATTTTTGGTCTATAAAAATGTCATAAGAGGTGTGAATATGTTAGGAGAGGAAGTTCACTTTTATAATTGGAGAGGAGTAACATTTTTTAAAAACCAAAAACTACACAACAATGGGAATTAAATCCCACCCCAAGTGCCTAAATAATTATTAATTAAAGGATTATAATTATTATATATTATTTACACACCTATACCAAAAAAAATACATTTTTTAAATATTTTGTCCAATAACTTGTAAGTTTTATTTGTTTACCATTTTTGTTTTCACTATGGTCGCCAATATTTTTACCTATGAAATTTACCATTTAATCTATAAATAATATAGCTTAACAAGATAATTTTTAAAAATTGGTTCTCATTGTTAAATAAAATTAATAAAATAAAAATATTATTTGGGTTGAAAATTAATTGTAACATGAGCACATGAAACTTGGAAAACTCTATTTTACCCTATATTATGGAAACGATGTTTTTTACTATTTATAACTCAATATAATTATTAATAGAGGAACACTACTCCATGAAAGGACTATGGAAGTTATTTATTAAAATATGCCAATAAATTGGCATATAATTTCATTTTTATGAATTTTAAATCATTTAATAAAATATTATTTATTATAAAATAAAATTAATGTCAATTTTAACCATATTAATTTAATATGACATTAAAAACACCAAGAAAAAGGTGTATTTTGAAATATTTTCTTTCAAAAAAGTATATAATTTAATATTTCTATTCAAAATTCATGAAATACAATAACTCAATCAAATTTATATTACTTTTAATATTTTTTTATCTTTAATTTTATTTTTCTATTTTTTTAATATTTACTACATTGGTGTTGCTTAATCATTTAAAGTAATTATATAATTAATAAAAAGTAAAAATAAATTACCCAAATTAAATTAATATCATTAATATCAAAATTATCTTCAACATTCATTGAGAAATTTATTTTTTCTCTTTGTGAATATGTAATTGAAATTTAATAGTAAGAGGGTGATAATTTTCTTTTATCTTTTCTTAAATTATTATAGAGGTAAAATTTATATTATAGTGTACCAAAATATCATAAATAAAAATAATAAGTTCATAAGGGTCAAATTATGTCCATAAAATTGCAATTAGACAAGTTTTAGGTAAGTTTTAACCCTTATCTTTTTAGTGTAATCCCACAGTAAACTCATTTTAACGTTAATCATGGTAATTAATTTTTTACTATTTATAATATTAATAAAAAAACAATGTTTAATTTATTATATAATATTAATTTTCCTGATTTTAGATATGGGACACATAGTTCCAAATTCCATTAATTTTAGTGGAAATTTTTTGTTTAAAATTAAACTTGTAGGCATGATAAAAATACTGTTTCCTAATAAGAAAATTTTCAAAATTATAGAAACATTTTGTATCAAAATTCAATATAAAAATGATTAATATGAAATAAATTACATTTAGTATAATATAATTGAACTAATTTAACTTTTTAATAATAATTTAAATCAACATTTTATCATGAAAAACATTAAATGAATATGATTTTTTTAATAATAACCAGTTTTTTTACTATTAATCAAGACATCAATATTTTAAAAATTTTATCAAAACACCACACTAAGATAATTTTGACTTGATGATTTATAAAGTGAATTTTTTTTGAAATAATTTTTTTTGAAATTTTAAAAGTTAATTTTAATGTATTATCACAATGCCTGATGAGACTTACTTTTAGAAAAATTCAATTTTTTATAAAACATTTTCTTTTCTATCGAATGATTTAAATTTTATTTTGAATCAATAGATAACCATTAAATTTAATTTATAAATTTATATAACATAAAATTTTAATTATTTTAGTAAGTCCTTTTCAAATCCACAAATTTAATGGCTTGGTTATAATGGTATTCTAATTTAAAGATCCTTTAGACACGGGGTTGTGTATATATAATGCTATCGAAGAGATTAAATTTGAAGAAATATTTTTCATGGGACATTTAAACTTGATCTTTCATGTTTCATATGATATCAAATAGAATATTATTATGTTAAAATATCGTGGTGTAACATTATACTCCATTAAATAAATGACTCCCCCACAATTCTATTTTGGTCATAATAGGTCTAACCTTGTCAAAAACCCACATTGTTAAAGGGGTTAATAATTACTTACACTTGATAAGATGGAAGGTGAAGAAAAAATTTTATATATAGTAACAAATACCTTATTTTCCAAGTAGAAACAAATTAGTTGGAAGTTAAAATATAAAAACGTAGGAAAATAAAAAATAAATATGGATAGCGATATAGATCATTGATCAAAAAAGTGATTGATCAAGGGAATGGTAATGATCAAAAAACCATAAATATTTGATGAGTTAAAATATCATTGATTTATCAGATATTAAAGAAATAAGATAATATTTTTTTCCAAGATCCCTTTCCTATATTTGAGGGATTCTTTAACTATCATGATATAGAACACCAAAAAATATATTTATTATTTTAACCTTTGGTTGTTCTTTGATCAACTTCCAATTCATTTTTTAGTCCAAGAAATGAATATCTAAGATGATTTTTATGCCTGAACTGCTAAAATTTAAATTGAATAGATCATAAGATCTATTGAAGAGTGGTATTTCTTTCCATACGTCTCTAAATATTTACTAAAAATAAAATTATTTGTATGAGTTATCCAATATAAGACATTATTCTCCGAGCCTTCAAATTACCACCCAAAGTTCAATGTAATACATTCCATAAGTATTTATCCATCTAAAAAATTTAGTAAAAAAATCATATCAACCAAAACATCTCATTGGATAGTGGTAGGATCTTCCCCCTTGTCAGCCTTCAGTCATGTGTTGATGACCCAAAACCTTACTGGATGTGATGGGTTTTCACTTGGCATACTGATTGTCTTATTTATAAATCAATATTAATATAATTCTTATAATGTTCCCAAAAATATTATGAATATCCTAAAAAATAAAAATCTCCCCTAAATCACTTTTTAACTCCAAAGGTTTTCTATATGACTAATTAATTTCCCACAAAATGAAATAATTTTAATTAACAAAAACTACCTTAACATTAATGATTATATTGACCTTAATTGTTATCAATACATTTACCCTTATTTAAAAAATTTAAAAAAATATTCTTTAAATATATTGTTCACTAAAACATATAATAAACCATTTTGTTTTATTTTCATATATATCTCCAAAATTATCCTTAATATTGATAAAATCCAATCACATAAAGGCTTAAACGAAGTGTCTATGAAATTGAACATATAATGATATTAAAATAAAAAACACATGATGGTCTCCATAAATCATAAGTTATTAGACATGAGTAAATATATGAGTCCAAAATTAACACAATTCATAGATGTTTCATAATTCTTACGACCAAAACACCATTGGTAAAAATTCTTATATACCATAATTATTGAATCCAAATACACAAGTAATATAATCAATCCACATTAACTGTATTAATAGAATAATCTTGACCTTTATCCCTTAGTTTATTCTATGTTACATAATATTTATGCTTGGGGAATTCATTTTCATGGTGACCTATCTCCTTATAGTTGAAAAATTGAATAGTATAGGTTTGTTTTAAACCCTTACATTCACATTTACGATGACCTTCTCTGAAAACATGAAGTAAACTCAAATTACCTTCATGTATATACTAGGATGTTTCTTTCCCCAATTATCAATTTTGAGAAAATCCTTCTCTCTCATCTCCCCACATCGATTTATTCCCCACTGTACTATTATTATGGTGCTATCCTTCAATCCCATAAGACATAGAGAACTATTTCTCTATCTTGATAACAGATGAAAATATGTGAAAATATGATGAGAATATTTTTGAGACTAGTTCTCTTTGAATGACTAAATTAATCCCATTAAATAAATGGTCAATATTTTTCTTTGATTTACATAGGTAGCTCACAAGATACCTTGATAACCTTTTATAAATGGATTCATAGTTATGAACATTTTAAAATTCCCTCTTAGAATATGGAATTGTCTCTCCTTATCTACTCATTACTCAGAAGGATAATATTTTTCTATGAAGAGTATATTAAAATCATTTAATCCCATGATTTTTTATTTCCTATTTTTCATTATTTTGTTTGAATTTATGAACACCAGTTATCCACATGTCCTATGAGATGATAAACTGTGATGAAAACCTAATCTCCTTCATTATGTATTAATGTGAGAAATATATTTTCTAAGGATATTATCCATTTGTAAGCTTCAAATAGTTTTTCAGTCCGATTTGATGATAGTGGTTGTTTATGCATGATCTGGACTAACATTATTTATTAAACCTCAATATTTTAGTGTATGTATATTTTTAAATAAATTCAACTCATTCAATAACTTAAATTGCACAAAATTCTCTGCTTAAATGAATAATGATACACTATTAAATATTAACATGACCATTGAAATAGTAATATGGCCATTAGGAATAATAATGTGAAAATTAGAATAATAAAATCACTTATGAAATTATAAATAAAATTTAGGTATCATAAATGAAAATGTGATATATTTATATCATAGAATAATTAAATGAATTTTTTAAAAATTATAAATTAAGTGTTGATATTTTTGTAGAACGTAAATGTATATGTAAAATTTTACAATAAATATAATGATTTAAAAAAATATATTTTCATAAAATATATTAATAAATTAATATTCTATAACATTATAATTATAATACAATTTTATGAGACCATAATTAATTTTTCAAAGTTTCATAAAGTTGATTAAAATATAAAAATTAGTATTTTTTTTTGAATAAATGATGATTTTAATTAAAAATTATATTTATTATATTTAGAAAAATATTTTCATAAAATGGATTCCATATTTTAAATCTACTATCATGAAATGGTATGGGTGAAATTTTTGGATTTTTATGAAATTATTGAATTTTTGGTGAATAGTGAAATACATAAATCTATGGTATTTAATATTATAATTGAAATACCTAAATTTTTGAGTCATTTCTATAGAAATAACTAATTATATAGAAATCAAATGCACTTGTTACTGTACTTAGTCACTAGAATCATCACTATTGATAGTCTTATGCCAAAATAATAAACTAATGAATAAATTAATAAAAAAAACCTCTCTCTTCCACTATATATACCACCCCTCATCACCCCTTCCCCTCAATACTCAGAAACCTTGGATATTTAAATTATTCTACCAAATTAATCTCCCATGAATATTTCTTATGTTCATGAATTTCTCATCTTTCCAAAATACCTAATCCATTTGCGTTTAGGAGGTTCCTAAGGAGACAATATTCAAGAGGTAAAATCCTCATTCTTTTTATTTTAATTTCATTTATTTTCTTATTATATAATCAATTTCCCTTAACAAAAGTGGAATGATAACTACATTATCATATAAACAATGTAATTTTACTTTATTAATGGGATATCCATAAAAAATCCCCTTCTCCATTTATTCTAAAAATTAAAACATCGTCCGTGAGGTGTTGATTTACCGCCTTCATGGACGACGAATTTCCGTTTCCCAGTACCACCTTCAAGGATGGTAATAAAACCATTTCTATTGTTAAATAAGAATATAATATACATTTTATATGTTATATCATGTTCTTTAACAAACATATAAACATAATATTAAATAAAATGATACAATTTTGTGATGGTTGTAAAAGCTGCCAAAATAAATTAAAACCTTTGCATCAACGCTTTATCTAATAAATCATCCTTATATCCTATAAAAAATGATATAAAATATTATCTAATCTTATATAAGTTCATTAATACTAAATAATTTTACTTATGTATTTTTATTCTTTTTTAGATTAATTCCCATAATTATATGCAGGGGAACCATCCATAAAACTATTAAATGAACACTCCGGGAACAATGAAATTATACTTTATAACCCATTAGAATGATGATAAATAAAATTAATAAAACTATAATAAATCAATTATATGTTTAAAAGGTTATGAATTAAGTAATTAATGAATCTAATTTGATTATTCAGGACATTAAGTAAATCTTTTGAGCATTTTCGAACATAAGGTAAGGGGTTTCTCATCTCAATTTTATTTTTTTGAGATTTTCTGTATTCAAAAATTATTTATCATGTGTGGTGTATGTATACTACCATTTAATATATAATATCATGAATTGATTTATATTTATGGTAATTATTGTTTCATTTTATGATTGTTATTTTTAGGGGGGTATATAATTCAATTGATTATAAGTGTTAAGGCGTTGTTGTCTCACTTTTACTTCTTTTGAAAAAACACTAGTCATAACTTATTTCCTTTTTGTATGAGACTTTTACTTATAATAATAAATAATAAATATTTTATTAAATATAAATTTCATACTTTATGGATATGGTTATTTCTTAAGATTTATACAATTTTAACATGCTGTTTTTACGTTGAATGTTGTTTTGGGTGGGGGCATATTATTAAATTCATATCTTTTACTTAATTACACTATTTTTTTGTTAAATAATATTTATTAATGATTTAAGTAAACCATTTCGATATATTAGGAATTATTTGGGAATTCATACATGGGTGAGACCAGATGATAGACAACCCCTCGATGCGTTGACAAGTCTCATGAGAAAAAATAGTTGGCAAAAAACCCTCCGAAATTGTTTATAAGTGGAATCATACGTGTTTCTACACACATGATTAAACCATATTGTGAATGTTCTTGATGGTGGTAGTTCATGTGATAGAAACATGACTCCCAACAATAAATCATTTCCTTCTTCCAGTATTGAGTTACTACTATCCATGAAATTTTCACTGAGACAAAATATATTGAAGCATTTTTCATTCTCATTTCATCAGTTAAATGGCATATATTTTTCAGTTATTTACATTACCATATCAATTATTACATATTGATTATGCTTCAATTTTTAATTATTTATGTTTCTATTATATGTAATCCTTAGTGAGGGTTCGAGCTCACCCATTTATTTGTTTTTCTTTCGCTAGGTTTTGAAGATGAAATCTTCAAATAAGTGTCAAGGAAGATGTTTATTTTCGTTTATTGTTTTTTACGTTTAGTTACAATTGTAATAATGAAACCATGCATGTATATAGTTATTCAAGACTACTAAAAAATCAGTCCTTTGTGATATGATATCTTGTATCTATTCCATTTAAAAAAAATATCCATTGACTCTGAGCTATAGGGGTCAGGGTTGTTATTGTTGGTATCGGAGGAGGTTTAGTAGAAACCTTGAAAATTAAATGTCAAATAAACACGAGAATTATAATAATTTATTATAGTGAATTTTTGGTTCAATACTCATGATGATTATGATATAACTCTGTCTGTTCCATTATATAGTGATGACACCTAACAGAAGAAATGATATCAACAGCCTCAGATAATGTAGATATTTCCCCACTAAGAAATTCAACACAGTTGGCATTGGATCTAAGCAGATCATGACCATATTAGGACAAATTACACTATGGGAAAAATGAATTTTTATGATGGGATTTTTTGATAGGATTAAAATCCTATCACAAAATAGCATTAAATAAAGACATATTTATGATGAGAGAATGAAACCTCCATAAATACTTTTGCGGCACTTTTCTGCCGCAAAATGAGAATGAGTATTTGCGAATGAACTTGGTTCTAATCACAAATAATCCTAGTGATGTAAATTTATTTGTGAAGGGAGAATGATCCCATCATAAATAAACGTCATTAATTGTAGTTTTTTATAATGGTGATTAAAGGTAGTCACAAATACACTATCAAAAGGTGACTATTTTCAATGGTACTCATTGCAAATAACTTTTTTTACCACAACCACAACAATTTGTTGTGAGAACTATTTACGATGGGACCTATAAAAAATAATAGTATTTGTGATGAGAATCCCATCACAAACAGTCTTGTCGCTACTAATCTAACCTATATATACCCCCTGAATTTTTTCTATTCATTCTTCATTTGAGATCTCCTATGTTAAAATTTTCTCTTCTTCGCTTCAGTTGTTCAATTAGTAGTTTACATATTTATGGGAACAAAAATTTTGAGGTTTGCATCGCACATTAGATTCATTATTGAGGTATTTATATAATGTTTTATTTATTTAATTTTATATATATATTATATTTTATTATTAATACTTAGTAGCAATTAGTGTTAATTAGAAGTAATTATTTACAATTAGAAGTACTTTTTTATTATTAGTAGTCATTTTAAATTTGAAATATTTAGATTTAATTAGTTGTAATTTGTTTAATTAAAAACTAAAAAGATTTAATTTATGATGATTAGTTTTAATTAATAGTAAGTGGGTGTTATTAATAGAAATTAAATATAAGTGATAAATAGTATTAATTAAAATAATATAGTAATAATTTATTTATCTTAGTAATATGTAATAATAATTTAAATCCATTTTTTTAAATAACTGTAATTTGTAAAAATGAGTGTGAAACCATTATAATTAGTAAAAATTAACAGTAATTAGTAAAAAATAATAGTACACCACTATTAATTTTAAAAAATAGAATTATTAGTAAAAATTAGTGGTAATTAGTAAACCTTAGTAAAAATTAATGTTAATTAACTATAATTAGTAAAAATTAATGGTAATTAGTAAAAATTAGGGACAAATTACTATATTTATTTTAAATTAGTGGTATTGACTAGAAATTAGTAAAAATAAGAGGTAATTTGAAAAAATTATCAGTAAAAAAAATAATTATTAAAAAATAATAAAATTGAGAAATAATTAGTAAAAATTATTAAAAATTATCATTAATGAATAAAAATTAATAAAAATTACCGATGCTTAATTAAAATTTGTAAAAGTAGTGGAAAACCAATATTATTATTATTAATTAATATTAATTTGTAAAAATTAATTGGAAATCACTATAATTATTAAATATTAGTTTTAATTAAAAAAATAATGTTAAATAAATTCAATTGTTAAAAATTATTGGAAAAGAGTAAAAATTAGTAAAACTTTAAAATAATTAGTATAAATGGACATTAAGTCACAATAATGTAACACCCTAACCCCAGTTAGCCAATGTCGGTGCATTATTACATAACATTGCCATGATCACAAAAGATCAAGTGTCGACAAACAGATTAGTTTAGTAGCATTGGAATAACCAGATACATTCATAAAGTTTACATTACATCATAAAGTGAAAACAACAACAACATCTTGTCTCCACACTCATATCCCCTTATACTATCCCTGCAGGTCATTTATAAAATACTTCTTCAAATCTGAGGAAAAAAAAACATAGAAAGGGGTGAGCTTAAATTCCCAGTAAGGATAACAATATAGAGGAAACTTTCAAAAATAAGTATAAACATTTAAGGCAATGTATAAATAAAACAAAAGCCTTTTAAACTTGAACTTCAGAATAATATCGAAGAAATAAAATTAAATAATTCCATTTACTTATTCACATGGATATTCTACTAGTCGATTAATCACATTCAATATCAATAACCTCTTTTATAATGATGGAATGCATAATGCCAGACTATCATAACCACATAGTCAAGGCCTTGTGCCAAGACACTAGTTTGTCTCTTGAGACCTATCGATTCATTGAGGAGCTATAGTGGGCTCATCCCGTCACTTACTAAGTCCATTTCATTCCTCATATGAATAGGTTTAAACATAACATAAATATTCGTATTAAAACTAGCATACGAAATGTCAATACTTTCTCCATAAACCATTAATGGTATAAAAATAACACATCCATAGTCAAACATATCAAAAAACATTCAATACAATATGGATATTTTGTATCATAATAAATCAACTTCAAATAATCTTAAAATCCATCAAAGGATGTTGACATAAATGAAATAAAAACTATTTGAGAGAAATATCACTTTTTTTTTGAAATAATTTAAAAGTCAGAAAATTATAAAAGAAAAAATTTACTTTGAAAATATTCTTATACGATTGTAAGGGAAGCTTTGACGATTTTATAATGGAGGAAAAAAGTTGCACCCTCCATATAAGTTAAAAAAAATACATTCTTACCTTAATTCTGTCGAAAAGGTTAAAAAGGACCTTGTTTGGAAAACTATGGAAGTATTCCTTTATAAACATCTTATAAAAAGTAAACAAATGTATAAATGTCTTTAACCCATAGTCTATAAAATATTAATAATTATTTGAAATACATTTTTAAGAAACATGGATGTGGATGATAAAGATGTCCCAGTAGATAATTATGTATAAAGAACCTCGGATAATGAAGAGATTGTGAAATAAACCCTTGCCTTGTACTTTTCCTTGGTTGAGGGTAAGTTAACATCATTTATAATTGTGAAATAAGTTTTATTAAGTTATATAAGAATCATATACATTAATATTATATCATATATGATCTTTTTACATTTCTTTGTTAATAATATCTTAGTATTATCACCATTTCGGGTGTTAACTTACTCGTTTTATTTTATATATTTTGTTACATAAGTAGTGTTTCTTAAGGATAAGTTGTATCTTATTCATATACAGAATGATATAAATTCCCTAGACATTATTTTTAATCATCAAATGAGAATTATACTTGCGTGGATACGATGGGGAATGAATCTCATCTTGTTCATGGAGACGGTAGTCCGTACGTATGCGCGGGCGATAATATCATTCTTTTGATATTGAAATAATATATAATTGGATGGTATATCATATATAAAGAATCATTATCATGTTATATTTATTATTTAAATCAATTACACATCATTTTCATACTCATCCAAATAATAATGTTTTGAATAACAATTACACCATGATGTGGAGACGGTAAGTCGTACGTACGCACGTATGGTGACATGTCATTCAAAGGATGGATAGAATAATGAATATGGTTGTACCATATTTATAATGACATCACATTATATAGAATATACTGGATTTATTATTTTATAATGGGAAAAACAAAGAAAGAAGAAGTTGAAGAAGAAAGGAACTTGAAAGAGGGTGGTGAAAACATTACCTCTTTTTCGGGTTCTTCCTTTTGATTTGATCAAAAGGGATCCTTTGGTTGGCTTTATGATAAAAATAAGGCCTCTTGGTTGAAGTAAGTGATGTTTAAAGAATATTTGGGCGGGGTTTGGCTGATCAAAAAGGCTTTGAAGGTGTGAATTATAGGGAAGGGGAAGTTCCCTTTTATGAGAGGGGTGATGGGCACCTTAGGAAAAGCTAGAAATATAATTTTATAATAAATTCATATTCAGTTTATAATGGCTCATAATTGTATTATTTAAATTTTAAGGTGGGTATAGGTCAAAAAACACTCAACCAATATATTTTAGACAGGTTTGTTTCACTATATTAACTATATCTTTTAGCATTAACACTTAGTTACATAGTTTGACATTTACCATGTCTCTTTGTATTTTTATATTATATAGTTAATAAACATACTATAAATTTCAAGAGACCCCCAAGTGGTCCATTAATGTTACACCTATCATGATACAAGTCCTTTTTCCGATCCTTAGATTTTTAGGAATAGAATATCAATTAATAATATAATATTTGTTTTAAAAACTCTTTTATTTCAATTTTGTCACAATTTAATAATTGATTTTCGTTAAAGTTTTAAAAACTTTATTAATTCAAATAAAATTCATTTAAGCAATAATAAAATGTCATAGTAAGCTGTAAAATTCGTGGATGTCATCAAATATTTCAAATAATATTTATTTTAACATTTATAATACAAATTATTTGATTCTTTTATTAATAAGGAAAATACTGCATAATTATTGGGTCATAAATATATTCAATTATTAAAAGTATAAAAATTATAAATAAAATACAATTATGTAGTAAATCGTTTAATATTTCTAATTAATATTTATATTTTAAAATATAACATATATAACCCTACGTAAAATTTTTTTTGCTAAAAGATATATGATTATGCCATTTTTGTATTTACTTTAACTTAATTAATATAAAGTGTCATTATCACTTACAATGGATCCATGGGGTCCCAAAATTGACCCAAAGATGTCCATGGTCGGAAATGTATCACCAAATAGGGTTTGGACATGATTTAGGGTAATTTATTATTATTATAATATTATTTTCTTACCCTTATTTACCAAATTTACCCTTTAACAATGGTAAATAAAAAACAATTCGATGTAATTATTCAAAATATCTAAAAATAAAAGTTTACTATTTACACAATTTGGAAAACCTAATTCTAAATATGGAATCCATATTTCTAAATTCAAAATATAGAAGTGGCAGAAATTAATTTAAAATTAATTCCCGTAGTTAAAACAAAAAGCATGTTTTTAAGAGATAATAATTATCAAAAGATTGGCACTTGCTTATGTCCAGTTTAAATGTGAAGTTATGTCAATGACCAAAATTATATTAAATGGTAAAAATATAATCTAATTATACTCTAAAATCACTCAAACTAATAATTTATCACTATTAATTATTTTTATTAAAAAATTTGTTTTTAATTAAAATTTAGTAATTTTCACTATTCATGAAAATATTAAAGTTATCCAAAAAGTACCAAAAATTAACCCTAAGCTAATTTCGATATTCCAAATCCAAAAATGAAGTCCATTTTGAATGATAAAATGTATAGAATTTCAAAAAGTGGGTATTACTATTCATAATGGCTAGTTTGATTGGTTGTGGTGTGTTAGAACTCGATGTTGCGTACAACACATGCTACCATATTATTCAAAGAGAAGCATACCGTGGAAGTTTGGAGTGTTACAATAATTAGTTAAAATAAAATTTAATTAGTTAAAATTAGATGTAATTAGTAAAAATTACCAACAAATCACTACAATTATAAAAAAATAAGCGCCTATTTTTAAACATTTGTAAACATTAGTGGTAAATCACTAAAATTAATTACAAATTATGAGTAATTTTTATTAATTTGAATTAATTATAAATAATTAGTGGTTATTAGTGATAAACAGTGATAATTAGTAACAAATAGTTGTAATTAGAAGTACTTAGTAATAATTAGTGATGATTATTATACTTATTAATATACAGTATTTTAGAATAAATTACTAGAAAAATGAAAATGAAATTGGTTGTCAATTTATAGGTGATGAGCAATGAAAAATGTGGATATTTTTGGCATATATAAAAGTATTGAAAAATTTGGATATGGTTGGAATAAATTGTGTTCATCACCTCAATAATGCATAAATCATTGAATTTTCAATATTCAGGTGATTAGAAATGACTAATTTCTAACACCCATTTACAAATTTTTCATTAGGTCACCAAAACTGGGGTAGGAAAGTCGTGACAAATTGATGACAAGAGTAGTAGAATGAACATATGATTTAGTACATGAAATATTTACTATAAATTATAAATATTTAGTTTTAATTAAAAGTAATATTTTTAATTAAAAAGAAAATTGTTTTCGTTTTCAAAATTTTGTTTTAATTATAACTAAGTGGGTGTTATTAATAGTAATTACCTATTATTGATTAATAAATAGAAATTAATAGAACATAGTAATAATTTATAGATAATAGTGTATAGTATTTTTTAATAAATAATAGTAATTGGTAAAAAATAATGTTAAACTACTATATATATTAGGTGTTTAGGGGTACAATTTCATTAAACACACACACACCACAAACATAGGCCGGAAAGGTAGTTTATAGACCCTCTAAGGGATAAACCACCCTTAAAGTATTATTTATTAATTACATGGACCAAAGGCCCAGTGGGAATGTAGTCCATATCACTGTCCAAAGGCCCCCAAACTATCCTGAATGCCCCGTGCAACATCATGCATGCATCATACTGTTGTTGTCACCAAGCCTATGTCATGCCTGCGTCACTGCCTTCCAACATCATGTGTCATTCCAGCATCACCACATATATGTGTAAATAAATATAATATTTAAAAATTAGTGTAATTAATAAAAATTAGTGATTGTTAGAAAAATTTAGTAAAATGTAGTGAAAATGAGTAAAAAATAGGAGTGATTAGAAAAAAACAGTAAAAATTAGATGTAAACAATTATAATTATTATAAATTAATAGTAACTAGTAAATATTATTGGTAAATAACAATAATTAGTAATAATTATCATAAAGTTTCTTTAATTATTAAAAAATAAATATTAATCACTATAATTAAGTAAAAATTAGTAGTAATTAGGAAGGATTAGTGATAATTAGTGGAAATTAGTAATAATTAGTTATTATTAGTAATAATAAACAATAAATAGTATTAATTAGTGGTACATTGTAATTATTAGTGATAATTAGTGATAATATTGTTTATTATAAATTACTATAAAAATGAAAATGAAATAGGTCACTAATTTATAGGTGATGAGAAATTAAAAATTTTCACATGGTTGACATAAATTGGTGTAATGAAGAATTTTCATATGGTTTGAATAAATTGGTTTTATATCTTAATTAAAATCTATGATTTACATATTTATATTAATTTATAATATATTTTATTATTTATATTAAATTAAATAAAAAGTAGTCGTAATTAGTGGTAATTATTTCTAATTATCACTATTTACCCTTAATTTTTAGTATAATTTAATATAAAGTAATAAAATATATTATATATAACTAATAAGGAGTAAATAATATAATTTTAAATATTTTAGTGATTATAAATTACCTATTTGTTCCATCCATGTCAAATTTTTTCATTTGTTTTCCAGAACCAGGGCAGGTAGGATATGACGCATCGATGGCAACTGCTAGAGGAGGTGGAGGAAAAAATAACATTAAATCACTATAATTAGTGAAAATTTGTTTCAATTATGAAAACATAATGTTAAATGACTATAAATATTAAAAATTAGTGGTAATTTGTAAATAAGTAAGGGTAATTAGTAAAAAAACCATATTAATTAGTCAAAATTTGTTATAAATAGATAAAATTGACAATATTTACAAGTAAATTATAATTTTTTAATTTTGTACTCTTTTTTGGATCATCAATTTATTATATAAAATTATTCAAAAACAATTTATTTTTTTAATTTTTTTATAGAAATATGGTACAAGGAATAAAACAATAATCTTTATTACATTATCGTGATTAGATAAATCATCATAGGAATTAATACAGTTCTGGTATAAATCCTATATATATTGAGGGTCTTGAATATTTTATCAACTTCATCATCCGAATAAGAATTTGTTTCAGAATGGATGATTAAGTGTCCATGTATGAAATGTTATTTTAAGATATTTGACACATTTGAAAATTCTTGTGGTCATCTATTATGTTTTGGTTTTATAAGAGATTATGTTTTTTGGTATTAATTTAGTGAACATAGTTATAGAAAAGATAGAAATAATTTCATTCCACATCCATCATAATTTCAAAATCTAGTACATGATGTGTCTGGTACATCTGTTTGATAAATTTAAAATTAAGATTGCATTGATTTGACTCCTAAGTTAGAACCATCTCAATTTAATGATTTTTTGATCCTTCTAAGGAGGCCTTATATACTGATTCCAAGGTACGAAAATTTGATGTGGCTTCAAAATTTATGATTGTTAAATCAGATAATGGAATGTCAAATAACTTTTTTGGTCAGATATTCTCCTCTTTTAAATAATTATTACCTAAAGGAAATGTGTTGCCTATAAATATATATGAGAGAAAGAAGATAGTTCATAATTTGGGTCTCAGTTATAAGAAGATTCATACATGTTCAAATGATTGAATATTTTATTATGTTGAAAATGATTCATTGGTTAGTTATCCTATATGTGGAAAATTGATATACAAAGAGGCTCAAATATGGAAGTATGTATTGATTCCTACAAAATAGTTGAGGTATTTCCCTCTTTCACCAAAATTTAAACATTTATTTATGTCATAGAACATAGAATCATTGATATCATGGAACAAAAATAATAGTTCAATAGGTAAAAGAATAAATAATCCACGTGATGGTGATTTATGGAATTTTTTTACTATATACATTAGTCTTTTTCATCAGAATCCTAAAACATGTGATTGGGACTTTCTACTAACCAGTTCTATCCATTTAGTTCTTATGATAGTTAATATTCTTGTCAGCCTGTCTTTATAACTTCATAAAATTTTTCTCCTTGGATGTTTATGAATGAGACAAATATGTTTTTGACCATATTAATTCTCGGATATCCAAAATAAAATATAGATGTTTGTTTGAATAAATTGATTGATGAGTTAAAATTATTGTGGAGTAATAGTTTTAGTAAATATGATGTTATTTTAAAGCAAATTTTTCTAGTGAAAGCTCCATTAATTTGTAGAATTAGTGACTTCCCAACATATGCCATGTTATCTGGCTAGTGTACATATGGTCCAAAATCATGTATATACTGAATGAGTAACAATAAAGAGTTTATTCTCATAAATGTAAGAAAACCTTTTTTTCGTCTTTCATAAAAAATTTCATCATATCAATAATACTTTTCACAGGAACAAAAATAATTTCAAAAAAGGCATAATTGAAAGATATAGACCTCTAACAATGACATCAAGTATTACTTTAAAATATATTGTATCATCATTACCTCCGATTACCTTTGGACCAGATATAAACCTATAAAAAATACATAGCTTTAGGATGGAACACAATTAGATAAAATGAATCATTTTTTAGGATCTTCCATATTGGTATATTTTTTTGGTCCACCACATGTTAGATATGACTCATATTGACGAGAAATATATTTATAATATATTTTATATAGTTTTCTACACCAATAGTAAGACCAAATATAATGTAATGTTAGGATTAGATCTTGCCCAAATTTATAGGTGACCAAAAGTTGAACAGTTTGAAAATAAAAAATAATAGAATTAAATGAACTAGAAAGTGTCTTATATGGTTTGTAATGAAAATAATTTATTATTTTTTAGTGTATAGTATATTAAAGGCTTTATAATGATAATGTTTCCAATTTGGATAGATATGTCAAAAAATGGCCATATTACTGAATCAAAAAGTTATGACTTTTATATTGTATTGGAAAGACTTCTATTGATTGGATTTAGAGATTTATTGAATTTTATGACTTGGGATACACTAACAGAAATATCATATTTCTTCCAAGAAATTTGTACAGAGACAAAACACTACAATTCACTAAGTAAATTGAATGAATATGTTATTTTAATTTTATGTAAATTGGAAAAAAATCCACCAAATTTCATTGATTCAATGAAACATTTTATATTACATTTTTTGCATGAAGAAAAATTTGGTGGTATGGTATTGTTCTGATGGATGTAACGATATGAGAGATTCATGAAGAAATTGAATAAAAATGTATATAACAATGCATTAGTTGAAGGATCAACTGTATAAGCTTATTTATAGGAGGAATTTTTTTTCTACTACCATTATTTACAATCTGAATATACCTAAAAACCAAAACGAATGGGATATAATGAGGGAAGTGTTGATGATGAAATGAACAATCAATAAACAATTTTAGTTAACCAAACATGGATTTGTTGGTGTTCATGAATGATGGATTTCAGATGATGAACATCATAGGGCTTATACAAATGATTGGTTCAACTAATAAAATATGACACCATTGTATAATGATTGGTACAACCAAATATTCTATATATATTTTTAGAATATAAATTAATATTATTTTATTTATTGGTTATGCGGTAATCATATCAAAAAATAGTTTCCAAAAATTATAGCAGCTGATCTTGAAGAACATTGGAAAAATGATTTTTCCAACTGGTTTTAAAAAATGGTAAAGTAAATTGTTTGTGGTTTAACATATAAAATAAATTTATTAATTTTTATATTGACATTTATTTCTAATATTCTTGTATATTAACATGCTACTAAAATTGATAATTGATTATGAGTAATGAATAACCCACTATCCTAAATGGTTAAATATTGTAATGCATATATGGTGAATGTGTTCTAACTTCATAAACATGCATATGGGGAATAAAAAAATGAATAGTGGTGGCTGCTGGAGAAGATCTAATCCTATATAAAGTGAAGTTGACTATAATGGATTGCTGGAAGAAATAATTAAACTATGTTATTTGGGACAGAATTAGGTAACAATTTTTAAATGTCATTGGTTGGATAATGATATAGGCTTGTGTGTTCATCTGAACCATGGAATCATTGATATTAAATACAAATACTTATTGTAGTAAATGAAAAAAAATTATTTTCAAATAAGGCACATACAATTTATTATGCAACTTACTGTGCTGCATTATGAGAGTTGAGTGATTAGTGAAGAATTATAAAAATGAAATCTCAGGAAAATCAATTTATTCAAATTGAATTCGGTTCCACTAAAGTGCATTGAAAAATATTTTTTTCAAGAGAATACTTAAAATCCATATTTTCCCTGAAGAGATAGGAATATCAATGATGACACCCCACAATTATGGGTTGATAGTGGCAATGATTTTGTTGATGTAAGAAGTGGATTTGTAATAGCATGAGACGATGAAGTTGAAATTTATTTAGAAATTAATGATAATAAGGAGGAATGTGAAGATATTGACACCTTCATATTTAAAGATGAGGATTAAAAATAACATTTACACAATTAAATGATGGTTATAATCATAAATAGAATATATCTATATATAATATATGTTATTGTTTATTTACCAAAAATATTCATTACATGTTTCAGATGGATGATGAACATTTATGTGATCTTTTTTGTGAGTTGGATGACACTATACTACTCGGTGATGAGCCTGAGGTTACATCATCTGACCCTAAAACTACGGGCGGTTCAAGGATGACTTAGAGAGGTCTTTGTGATGTGAGGTTGATTATTCATGACCATATCCTCAAGCGATATCCATGTCTTTAGTAAGATCCATGCATATGGAGGTATGTTCAGTTTTGCATTTTTGTTAAATTTCATTAAATTTCATTAATTTATTCATATTCAAATTTTCTGATTATGTGATCTATTTTTTCATATATTTTCTCATATGGTTATCATACATTGTAGTTCTATGTTGCGATTTATTTTCTATAGAATGGGTGAAGTGGGATCATATTTTTATTGGTGTTCAATACCGTATGTTTGATCGTTGGATGGTATGAAAATAAATAATATTATTTGGAAATTTATTTAATTAGTAACATGATATTATTAATTATTTCTAGGGTTTATGGTATACTATTGAGGATTAGACATGGACCTCTATCTGGGGGAATGGGAGGTCTGTATGTGTGGGTTTTGCCATCTGTTTTTGCACAATCTGAGGGGGAAAACCAAGTAGAAAGGGGGAGTCACAGATCTTGATCTGTCTTACTACACCCACTGACTAGATATCATATAATCTTAGGATTGGGGTGGATTATGTTCATACTAGATGAGAGTTAGCTTTTAGAGTAGAGAATCATTAGGTTGATAGAACAGGGGGAGGCAAGAGGTGACACATCAAGCTGGTTGTCGTACTTTCAATACGCATCAACAACATATGATAAATACTTTTTTAAAAAATTTATATAACATTACATGTTGTTTTTATTTTTATACTCATAGAGGAAGTCTAATATTTTGATATTATAGAGTTTAAAATTTACAATAGAATGTACATTGATCCCATCAATGGATAGATTATAGGTGATCACTAATATCATATTGTGATCAGTAATTTTTTTGAGTTTTTAAATTAACAACATATTTTTAACTATTTTAATTTTAAATTGCAATTGAAGTAGTCATATAAGGCTGAAAATTCTCAGACAAAAGATGAGAGTCATGCTATGACCGAGGATAAGAACACTAGTATAGTATGGGATTGCTAATGAAAAATTAATATAGGTGACTCAATATTTCGTAGAGAAATTTCAAGTTGATGGTATCAGCTCTAGATTGATGCATGTGAGTTATTATAGTACCGTTGTGGTGTCATCATCCATCTCTAGGGGAGCTCATTTAGGGTCATCATCATATGCTGAATAGTATTAGGGGAGATTAGATCTCAAGGTGATCTTATAGAGACCATTCATAGGGACCACAAAGAGATCTGTTGACAATAGAAACATAAGAAGAAGGAGATGCGTCATAGGCTAGAGCGGCAGCATGAGAAGATTATGGAGTACATGTGACATCTAACTTAGGGTTTAGGGATGAAGTTCCCTACTCCACCTCCTCCATCTTACCCCCTAATCGATTTGTTTATTTTTTCACTTGTATTTTAAGAAAAATTTGTATGTATATATATTTTGTAATTTTTTTTATTAATTTGTATATTTATAGTTTTATATAGTGAGTTTTTTATATTCTTGCGAATATTTTTTTTAATTATTTTTTAAATTGCTTATTTTTTAACATATTTACAATAGAAGAATTATACCATCAAAAAATGTTATTTAGGAAGATAATATTCTCCCATCACAAAAGGTATATCATCATAAAAAAAATTTAAAATGGGAGAATCTCACCATCACCAAAGGTTTTTTATGTATCTGTAAATATTTTTTGTGAATAGTAGATTTCCCATCATAAGTAATTTTTTTGAGATGGTAAATCATAAAAAATATTGTTTTTGATGCCTCTTTCTAAAACAGGCCATTTGTGATGGTTTCCCATCGCAAATATCCCATCAAAAATAACTCTTTATTTAGTTCTGTTACTCAGGCTATGATGTATAATCATACTACACTTATGTTGTATTATCTCATGTCGCTGAATCACCCCATATTTTAGTGGGAAAATTATTCTAGTGTTAGCTGAGAAATAGATCAAGTCCCATGAAAAGATATTTCTAGAATTGTGATGAAATGAATATGAAAAAGTTGGAAAGATAGTATATTGTCTTAAGGGATATGCTGATCAATGATGTTCGTCGATCTAGAATACTAAGGAGGAAGATGATAGAGGACAAATGGAGTGGAAAGACTTTAATGAAACTTCCCTCAAAAAATATTCCCCTCATGAGGAATGAATTGAAATTAAGATAAAATTCATTATCATAAATAAAAAGGAAGGAGAAATTGTGGCAGCATATGTGGCTAACTTCAAAATACTAGCCAATTATATTATAGATTACATATATGATTCAAAAAACCAGATTTACCATTTCATTGAAGGTCTTAAGCCAATTATTAAAAGGGAATTGGATTCTCAAAATTTTTTATAATATGTTGAAATATTATTAAGTGGAATAAAAATAGAGAATGAATTTTATAGATCCTATAAGTTCAAGGGAAATCAAGATAATAGGAGGTCATTTGATAACCAATGAAAATTTAAAGAATCAAAAAATAATCGTGGTACTAAGATATTTTAATTATGCAAAAATTGTGGAAGTAATCATCCTGGGAAAATATTTAAATGCATGGAAGATTATTATTTGTGTGAATAAAAGGTTCATCGATCTAATGAACGTAAGAGGAATAAACAAATATATTTTTTCAAATTATTTAACTACCAAAAAGTGGGTCATTTTTGAAACAAATATCCCTTGTAGTTAGGGCATAATAATCTCAGGATATGGGAAGAATTATCAGTTTATATAAAATAGGTTCATAAGATAAGAATAATCAACATCAAGAATATTTGTGAAATAATATAAAAATAAACCAAATCCATCCCATAATTCATGTTTAATGAAAATTGACAAGGTTTAAAGTATCAAAAAAATACCTACGATAAAAGCTACATGAGTGACACAAAAACTTTCCAAAAAGGACTGAGCTAGTATTGTCTATCAAGATCTATGTAATCCTCATGGAAATCAAATTTTTTTTATATTTTTGTTGGGTGAGCATAAATGTATAATCATTAGGAAAACCAAATTCTCTCATGCATATGTCAGAGAAGCATACTAATGAACTTGTTAGAAAATTGCAGAACAAATTGTGCCTAAAAAAGTCAAATAACCATCCCCACCTCACCAATGCACAATCACAGAATAATGAAAGCCAACTATTATAACATAATAAGAAACGTATCTATAATGGTTACCCCACATCAATTTCCCACTTATTTTCATCTCTGATACCCACATATCATACTTCATGGTGTTCCCATCTCTTTTGTTTTCCTGTACCACCTCCCCATAGAATGGTCACATCACATCATGCCCAGAGACACCTGGGCCACTTCTCAATAGCATGGTCACATCTCATATCACCCACGGACACCTAGGACATCATATAAAACTATAACTAGAGTATTTGGATATCATGAACATGGAATACAGTAACCTCATTCCCTCCTCCTACCATGAATGACCCCCACTATAAGCCGCCCCACTATATAGTCATATCACATATTGCCCAAGGACACTTGGGCTATCACGTAATGCACTAAAAGACCTCCAAATATCAAATCATATGCATATCTACTCACTTTAAAGAGAGATAAGGGAAGATAGGGTAACCTGACATCATCCTTTATCACCAGGATGTTGGAAAAAACACCCCCCATGAGAAAATATAGGTGTTAGCACATAGTGATCTGTGTGGGTGTGGAGAATATAAAAATCAAAAAGAATATATAATTCTATGTATTTTATCCACAAAAAATTCTGATCTATGGGTTAAAAAAACTATAACTAACTCACAACACTACCACTTTCCTTACCACATCTAATTTCATAATACCACAAAAACCACTTTCCACATCTCACACAACCATCAAATTCCATTATCCTTCCTAGTAATTACATAATTTACCAACAAATTTATTTAACCACACAACCCATCATTTATTTTTTTAATAATAATTTACACCCCATTAACTAAACCAAAACCCAATCATCTTAAACATTACATTCCAATTATTCCATCACTACTTTGTCATCGAGTATAATGGAACCACACATTCCAAAAAGCTCATCATTCTTATAAATCGTCACCTCACCACCCTAAAATAACAAAATATGATCACCTCACCATCCAAAAACCATAAACAAAAAACCATCACTTTTATACCAAAAAATCACTATAAAACTAACCATCGCCTCACCTCCGAACATCATGTCCAAAAAACCATCACCCCATCCCCCCAAAATCACGACCAAACAAACCGTTACCTCAATACACCAAATCATGGACAAACTAGAATCACTCTTCCATACCAAAATTAATGTGAAATAAACCAAAAATCACAACACATAAAAGATAATTTTACAGATTAATAAAAATGGAATTTTATCACATTTTACTTTCTTTTTGGTGTGTTATCAAACAATCCATAAATCCATGCGAAACAAATTTATTAACCAAATATAAAAGGCTATCCAATTTCTATTTTAGGGTGATATCAAAAAAACCCAAAATAAGGTCTCTACAACACATATAAAACTGGTACAAATAAATCCACCAATGAACAAAATTTGCAGTAGGGCATTCAACCCACATAATCAAAACATCAAAATAATAACAATGATATAAAATCATTAGAATCGCTCCACTTTCTCCTTAAATTTAAATTAACTTATTAATTTAACTACATAAGTCTAGTAAAAACCCCATAATAGATTAACAAGGATAATATGATCTCCCAAGGTACACATAAATGATAAATGATGTACTACCAACCTCAAATAAGTGTTCAGATCTCACTACACAACAAAAAGTGAAGAGGAACTTCCTAGAAAATACAAACACACAACAAGATCACAGAACAAAGTACACTGCATCAAAGTATTATCTAAAAGAATCCTATACTCACACCCAAATCCAAAACCCAACTACAATAGTAGATCCTTGAGGGAATAATTGGAGAAAAAAACAAAGAATATGAGAAGGGATTACCACCAATGACAAATGGGAATCCATTAGAACCAACAGATCAAGGCGATGGAAGGAGGGATGTAAGATCCTCAAAAATATCCTAGGGCTCTCTAGGAAACAAGAGAGAGAGAGAGAGAGAGAGACCGTTATAGCTGAATGAATTAAAATAGGAGAACAAATGAATTTAATAGAAATAATCTTTTCCCTTTCACATTGTGTAACATATTCACAATGTAAATTCCCTAAGAATTCAACAAAAAAATACTTCCTTCCAAATTCACATCACCTCAGACTTTATTTAATTACCCATCCTGATTTAATTTCAGAACATGAATCCATTTCATAGGTTCCCCTTGGCCACATACAAGCCAGGAATGTAGCTGACTACACAAACCTTGAACCACCAACTCATGTTGTGTTCCACTTTTACGATGTGAATTTCCCACTAGTTCTTTGATGCACATCCAAAAACAATGGAACCATGTCAATCCTCCTCCATAACACCTACAGTAACCAGATCTGATAAATTAATGGTATGGAAAGGAATTTTTTTCACATCAGATACCTCTCAAAATATTCTTACATATGAGAATTAAAATCCAATCCTAGATGGAAATGAGTCTGGACAACTTCCCCATGTGGTACCTATGAAGGATCTCATTACCCATAAATGCTACCATTTGCAAATCACGCCTACCAAAAAAACCCACAAAAAAATTTATAACCCCAAACTACCACCTTTCACAAAACCAAACCACCACACAACCACTGAACAACCTTCTCAACCTCTATGTAGTCCAAACCAACAACCATTGTAACAAACAAACTGCACTACCCCTAACATAAGAACTAGGGAATTTCATCCTCTATGTCAGGATACTATCTTCTATTGGTGGGAATAAATCACCCACATGGATTTAATCACGTCATTTTATAGTTCATCTGAATTAGGAATCAGGTACACACTTTTTAATATGTATTAAAAATTTTCATAAATCATAAATGATAAAATAGAAAATCTCATAGAACAACAAGATCCAAACATCACATCATAAGAACAACAGAATAATTAAAAAATCAAAATAAATCTGGGTAATGGGAATACATATTTTTATCTCACTCTCATCCTCTATCCTCCCAGACACCATGACACCACAACACATGAACCAAAGGAATGGTCTACTCAAATTGTTAATTCCATTTGAAATCTTTGATCTCTACAAGCCACTCCACAAATATCAAGTCATCCTCTATATCTAACTCTCCCCAATCAATGACATTAGAGTCATAGTGAATATACTAAAGAAGTTAAGATAAATTGAAGACATAGTGAATCTTCTCTATCCTTGGTGGAAATTCTATCTGAGGCGCGACATCTCTAACTTTACCCATCACCTCAAAAGGCCCAGAAAAACCAGGGTGAAATCTTACTCTCCTTCCAATTCAACACTTCCCACATCGGGGGGAAACCTTCAAGAACACTTGGTCCTCAAAATAGAACTCCAAGGGCCTCATCCTATAATAGAAATATGACTTATTCAAGTCCAATACTACTTTCATCCTCTCTCGAACAAACTGCACCTTTTCAGTCATGCTCTATACCACATAAGGAACAATAACTGCTATATCCCCAACCTCGACACTATCAATAATAAAAATCATCAAACACTTTCATACAAATGAAAGAGTGATAGAAAATATTCTAATAAAACTCAAAAGGTTAATTTACATGCCTAGAATTCACTGATGTCTAATATGGATGCTGAAATCATAGAATCGAATGTCAAGATAGCCCACTCTATCTACTCTTCTATCCAAGTGTTGAAAGTAGTGTTGGGGCATAAATGAGTTCCAAATGAATGTTGGAATGCCCTCTATGATATCAAGGTAATGTTTTTTATCAAACTAATACAATAGACCACAATAAATTATGAAACTACACCACATCATCCATATATCTCTTATCCAAAGAATCCACTATTCCAAATCCTTGATTGCTAAGAGGTTGGATGAATTTGTCAACTGATCCATGAAATCCAAAATAGAATCACAAAATCTCTAATATTTGGGTAACCCTACCTTTAAAGCATCAATATTTCATCCCATTTACACTCAGCATCATCCAAATTCTATAAAAAACCACTAGGAACAAGATTCTTGACCTTTAATTGTTAGTAAACCAAACACTTAATAAAAATCCTAGACTTCTCCAGTTTCATCTCCGACCACCAAAACCTTTACCTCAATTCCCAAAATATCTTGGATACTCCTAGGTGTACCTCCCAAGGTTATTTATGAAAATAAAGAGGGACTCCCTCACATATCTCCACCAGAACATACAATCTCTCCTAAAACATCATCCAGTTTTGACATCCCCTGATCATCCTTTCACACTATCACACTGGATAACATGATCATGCATCACCTATGACTCTAAGTCTGCCTAATAATAATACTCCACCTATTACATAAATTATTTTTTTATTTTCATCTGAGATAAAAAAATCTATTCCATCTACCACCATTGAATCAAAATGAAAGGCTTCAAACTCCTCTATTCCATTCCAAACATTCCTAGAATCCTGAACAACATGATTTGATGACTTTATTATATAATAAACTACCACAACATTCCCTTTTCTTAAGGAATAGGTGATCCTAAAATCATAAGGATGAAGAAACTCCATCCACCTTCACTAACAAAAATTCAGATCTTGCTAATAAAAGATACACCTCAAACTATTTTGATATATAAAGACCACAATGAAATCCTCAATGAAGTAATTATACCAAAACTGAAATAAAAACACAACTTCTACTTGTTCCAGATCATGGGTGGAATAGTTAATCTCGTGGGGATGTAACTATCTTGAACCATAATGGACCTACTTGACATTAAATGGGTCCACTACCACACCCTATTGAGACCCCTCAATCTTAAATAATTTCACCTCTCATGTCTTAAACATACACTTGTACAATGTTTCCTAGAGACGGTGGTGTAAAAAACGATAAGACAAATCTAAAATGACTGAAATAATACTCATCCAACATTGAGTAAATCAATATTTCATCAATGAACATGACTATGAAGTGGTATAGAAATTCACATAACACATTTTTCATGAGTTCCATGAACATATTAGGGGAAGTTGTGACACCGAATGACATGATTAAAAACCCGTATGGACCATACCTATACAAGAAGGATTTATTTGTGATATTTTCCTCTTTGAACTTAAATTGGGGATATTTTTACCACATATTGATCTTAGAAAATATACTCACCCCTCTCAGCTTTCCTAAAAGACTGTCTATCCTCAGAACAGTTTAATGGTTCTTGACCATTACCTAGATTCATCCTTTGTTAGTCTATACACAACCTCAGACTACCATTCTCCTTCTTAGAGAACAAAACTGAAGAACCCTACGAAGAGGCACTATGATAGAAAAAACCTCTCTACATTATATCATCTATCTAAATACTCAACTCCCATAACTCAAAAGGTGTCATCCCATAAGAATCCTTCGAAATCAGAGAAGCACCAAGATGAAAGTCTACCCGGAACATAACATCACATCGGGGGTAGGTTTACTACCACCTTAAGGAACACATCTAGAGTTTCCCAAACAACCGGAGGGACCCAAAAAATTCCAACATTCATTTATTCCTCTTACAACTTATCCATTATGGAATGAAGGGGATCCACATGCCACATTCTCACACAACAACCCCATTTTCTAATGAAAACCACATGTTGTCCATCCAAATCTAAGAACATGAATCTCCTCTTAAATAAGTCAATAATAGATATTATGTAATACAAAAAATTGATTATAAGGATGAAATGTTATAGATATATCTATAGGGAAAAATCCCTATGAGGTTGATGTGGCCCCATCATCAGTTTATACCCCAAGAACACATCAATGAATCCAGTCTGGACTCTAACTGGCATAGTCAACACCATGGGAATGGTAATACTCTCTATATTTTGTCAACTATCATAGAATATAGTGGTTGAAACAAATGATTTCTAATATCCTAAATTAAATAATACACAAAAAAGGGTAGATGAAAAAATGAGCATACCTCGTATGATCTCTACCCCTCTAGCACTGATGCATCCACTGTGTGCAACAGACCATGACTAAATCCTCTACCTCTCTACTGATGACCACCAACATGATGATTATTAGGTTAATGTCTCAAATAATTAGGAACATCTTAATGTTAGCCTCTAACTTCGGAATCTCCCCTCAATGGATCATAATCCCATTGCCTCTACTGATAAAAAAAATATCATTGGAAACTACTACTGGGGAATGAACTGATCCTGTATGTCTCCAAAAAACTGGGATTGAAGAACCATTGTACATTGATTCATTCAATCTAAATAAACCCCACTGAATGAACACACTATAATAATATACATTGTAAAATAATAGAAACCATTATCTAAAAAGGATGGAAGGGAAGTTACTGAGGTCGACTCCCTGCTAGTCAAATCCAAAATTGTTTTGGTGCCTAATACCTACCACTGAGAACCCTTCACCTAGGGTAACTCTAATAGTTCCCCTCTCATAGTAAACCTCCTCTCATGTAAATACTATCGATCAAATCCACCCTATTTTGAACCTCCTGATACATTGGTAATGTAAAAATA
Organism: Viscum album; assembly: GCA_963277665.1. Lineage (NCBI taxonomy): Eukaryota > Viridiplantae > Streptophyta > Magnoliopsida > Santalales > Viscaceae > Viscum > Viscum album. The sequence goes on from OY728132.1 coordinate 798,212,760, forward strand.
GAAATTGTATACTAGATAGAAGGCCAGAATTCCTCCTCAGGTAGTCTGACTTGAGAATCCTCATTTTGGAAAAAGTACAAGAAAAAAACACAAAATTTCCTTAAACTAGTTTATAAAATACCCCACTAAATTATTCCATATAAAAATAGAAAAAATATCTAAAATATTTACTTACTTCATGGTAAGTGAACATAAGTGTTCTTAGAACTCTTTCTAAAAGTTGATCCATGAAACATCTTCCTCCTTCAGCTCAACGAGATATATTATCCAACACAGATGCATATCTCCAAAGATCCAACTGAATTGCAATGGGACCCAATATCCTACTAGTTCCCAAATCAAAATTAAAGTGTTCTAGAGACCCTCTAACCATATCTATGTATCCACATCATATACAATTCCCTAAAAAATCCCCAAATCCTACCACTAAAACATGCATAATTCCATATTCTAAGCATTATCCTCTACCAGATCAACCCTACTATGATCAATTAGATCATCATACCGAACCTCATCTACTTGATCCACATGCATATGATTTATTTGATCCATAGTTGAAAATAAAACAAGAATATCCTAATCCTGATAGTATGTAATTTTATTAAGATTTATTTTAATTTAATTTATTTATTTTAACCTTATGAAAACAACCCAACTCAAATAGGAATACAATTTGTCAGGATGTATATACCTCTTCTATGTATCTACCTTATAAAAATTCCACACGACTTGGTTATTTAATAATCTAAGGTTCTGTGCACTGGATCACGAGGTCCCTAAAATCCAATGTCTTAGCCAATCATCTTATCCCATGCCACACACTATGGTCAAATGACATTGTTTCCATACCAAACCATGAAATCCTCATTTTTGTAACTCAATACTACATCATGTCTGTCAAACATCACCTATAATATCTCTATATCATGACCCCATCCTTCCAAATATATCACAATGAGGGGAGAGAGATAATGACCACATGAGACTGGTCTCCAGTAGGCCCCAAGTTTTCTACAAACACTGAGGGTATAAAAATCTAATTAAATAAGGGGTAATTAAACTCTACAATAAAATATTATTGAGAGATAATTTTAATAATCCACAAGTAACTGCATAACATAATTTAAAAATAATCCAAAACTACCTCAAAATTCATATATAAAAAACTGGCATAGGTAAAATTCTATGAAAGTAAATGCCCAAGAAAGAAGCTAAAATGCCCACAAAACAACTTCTAAAAAAGGTATAAGATAGTACCATCTATAAAAACCCACATAATAATTTTGTAACATTTAAAGTCAATTTATATAAAAAATGGTGAGTATAAAATTATACTTAGTAGGAAAACCAAGTTCTCTCACACATATATGAAACTAGTATACTGATGCACCCCTGAGAAAAAAACAGAACTAATAGAACCTAAACAACACAACTATCCATCCCCACCTAACCAAGGCATGATCACCGAATAATGTAAGCCACTTATAATAACATGATTAGAAGAATATAAACAAAGGGTACCCCACACTACTATCCCATATATTTTCTACTCTCACATTCTAATATCATACATCATGGAACTCCTAACTCTTTAAAATAACATATACCACCGCACAACAACATGGTCACATCAAATATTGTGCAAAAACTCCTTCCCTGCACCCAAAAAAGTAGTCACATCTAATCTCACCTATAGAAACTTGGGCCATCAAATAATAACCATAAATAGAGTAGTATGGTATCATGAAGATGAAGGGCATAAACCAAGTTCTCTCATCCTACCATGCACAACCCATTCAATATTCCTCCCCACAACACGGTCATATCAAATCCCACTTGAAGATACCTAGTCCATAAGCTAGTGAACTAACAAAACTTCATCAATCATAGAATGTGCATATCTACTCACCCAAAATAGAGAGTGGGGAATATAGAGTACTCAAACATCCATACCCATCACTAGTATGTTAGAAAAAAACCACATGTAAAACTATTGGTGGCAGAGTATAATAATCGATGAAGGTGGGGTGTGTATAGAAATCTCCAGGAATATACAAGTGTGTGTATATATATAATCAAAATGAAATAATTACCTATGGGTTCACAAAAAAATAACCAAGTCACAACACTGCCACATTCATTTCCACCTATAATTTTATAACACCACACAAACCACAAGCCATATCTCACACCACCAACCAATTCCATTATTCATCCCATTAATTTCATTATTTATCAACATTTTCATATAATCACACAACCCATCACTTATATGTTCTTTAATCATTTCAATGTTGTTGAAAAAACTAAACCTCAACAATTTAAAACATTATTAACTAATTATTCCATAACTATACATGAATCTGAAACAATGAAACCACACATTGTAATAATATCATCATTCCCATAAAACAATTTCCTCACATCCCTAAAAGAACATCCATAAAACCATCACCCCACCACCCAAAAACCATGACAAAAATATCCTCACAACCCCAAAACATGACCAAATAAACCAACACCACACTGCCCCAAAAGTACTTCCAAAAAACCATTACCTCATCACCCGAAAAACATGATCATATAAACCATGACATCATATCCTCAAAATAATATCCAAATGACCATAACCATTCCAGAAAATAAGAATGACCAAATGTACTAGAGATCAAAACAAATAAAAGATCATTTTATATATTTAATAAAGGGGATTTTATCACATTTCACTTTGTTTAAGGGGTGTTATCACATAAACCATAAATCTAAGGGTAACCATTTTTTCAACCAAATATAGATAGCTATCCAATTTCCATTTTATGGTGGTATCACAGTAACCTATCAATAAGTGATCTACAACACATATCAAAATAGTGCAACAAAATCCCCCAACAGCCATAATTTTCAACTGGGCATTCATCCCATACAATCACAACATCACAATAATATCAAAGTTATAAAATAAATTCAATTATCCCCTTTCCATATAAATTTTAATTTAATGAATAATTTATCTTAATTAGGATAGTTAGAAACACTCCCCTTTGATTAAAAAGATCAAACCCCTCCTTCATGTTACACAAAAGTGAAAAATGGGGGATTTCCAACATCAAAGAATCTTATCGATCTCATTGCACTTTGTAGGGAAAAGTGGAACTACCCATAAACCAAAAATGATAAATTATATCATAGATCAACCTAATGTACATCAAGGTATTGTAAAAAAGTCCTATTATCATACCCCAAACCAAAACTGCATCACCTTAGTGGATCCCGAGAGAATAATGGAAGATAAATACAAAGAATAAAAGAAGGGCTTATCAATGAATGCCAATGGTCATCCACCAGAACGAATTGATAAAGGTAAGGGAAAGAGGGATATAAGAACCTCCCAAATTCCTAGGATTATACTATAAATGAGAGAGAGGGTTATGTATAAATGAATATAAATCTTTTAAATAAAACGATTTAAAACCTGAAATCCCACCCATTTAACATCATGTAATATATTCATAGAATTAATTCCATAGGAATTCTATATAAATGAAGTTATACCTAATTTAAAATCTCCCAAGACATTATTTAATAAAAAATCATGAATTGCCTTCATGATGTGAATCCATTTCTTGGGTTCCCCCTCATCTTCATACAAGCCTTGAAATTAGCCAGCTACGCAAGCCGTAAACCACCAATTCACATCATTTACCCCTTTAAAGATTTGAATTTCACACTATAGCTTTGATTAACCTAAAACCACCATGAAGCATAATCATGAATCCTATAAAACACATCCATTCTCCACAACTGAAAAACCAATGGGTTGGGACGACATAAACCATTACAACCTAACACGTTTCTAGGAGAACTTCTTGGATTCACTCATCCTTGTATTAAATTTTCTTAGAAATAATTTCTTGAGATATTATTTTCCTTTGAATATTATTTTAATGGTCCAAAATATATATTATTCCAATATTATCAACACTTTCTTCTATAGGAGTAGGAAAACCTATATGAGATTCAGCAGAAACATCACAAAAAATGACCATATGAGATAACTCCATATGAGTATTTATAGGGTCTATCTAAACCTAATTACACATTAAAACAATAAAAAACTTATTTAAAATAAACTAAACTATAATCCATATCAATAAAACACACTATAACCTAACATTATTAATTCATGATATCAAATAGAAGTATTTTCATCCATAAAACATAGGATTTTTCAAAAAATGAGGTTAAAAACCTTCCAAAAGTGTAAAAAATGACTGATTTATTTAAAATATGGCACAATGAATTTATAATTTATCATTCAAAAAATACTGATTTTATATCATAAAAATATCAAAAAATGTATCATAGTGAAAAAGTATTTTCTCAAAATCACCAGTTTGTAGAGAAATGAATGACTGAATCAGAATCACGAGAAGCATTGTCTCTAGTTCCATGTATTTTATAGGATTATTATTCACGTAAAGTGTTCCAAATAAAAACTTAGTTATTTTGTGGGGGCTTACACCATTGGTTGTATTTAGTGAGATGTTGAAATTGGAATTTCCTTCTTAAGGGAAACAAAAAACTTTAACCATTATCTTAGACGATATCAAAATTTTCTTTTAGTTCATTGTTTCTCTAACCATACTATTATTGTAACCAAAATTAAATATACAATTTCATAGAAATCTAATACTTATTTATCATTGAAAGTATCTGTTCTATTATTGTGGGAAACACACTCCATACTTAATGATTTATAAATTACTTAATTAAAAAATCAATTTCATCTCACTAGTTGAAATCTGCAGATCTTACTCCTAGAAACATTCTTACTCACCTCTATAACTTTTAACTACCAATAGTAGTACTATATATTCTCATGGATTATACTATTCTCAAAAGAGTAGGAGGATAAATAGATTATGGAAAGAAAGGTTTAATGGAAATAAGTCAATGATTAAGAGTTTTCCAAGGGTCTAACACATAAGACAAACTTACTTTATTTTATTTTAAGATAACTAATGGTTCATGTAGTTTTATGTATAGGGTAATAATGAAAAAAATATTTATGTGTCCAATTAGAATGTGAATAACACTTCAAATGTTGGATAAATCTTGAATTAAATAAAAAAAATAAAATATTTACTAAATATAAATTTTCAGTATAAAATTAGTAAAATATACAAATAATTATATAAACTTAAATAAACAAAATTTGGTTTTGATAAAATAAAATATGTAATTAGGAAATGATTTTGTATAAATTTGTTCTGATTTATTGTTTATAAAACAATATCTAAATAGATCTCACCATTTTTTTCATTATCTATTTTGAAATGTATCCATAAATAATTTTTTTGTTCTAGAATGGTTTAACAGATTTATTGAAGTATAAGTAGCACTTTTGTTATCTCATTTAATCATACCAGGATTCAAATAAAATACAATATCCATAAGGGTGTTTTATATCCACAAAAAAATTCAAAAAAATTACAACTATAATATATTCAGCTTTATCAGTTGACAATGTAATAGAATGTAGTTTTTTACTTGACCATGAAACTAAATATTTACCATGAAAGTGACTGTAGCTTGTGGTTCCCTTATTATATAGTCTACCCCAACTAAAGTTAGTATCTAAATATGATGTTAAATCAAAATCAAATGTTTTTGAAAAATGTAAAGAATGGGGAAAATGCCTTTTAAATATCCCAATTTTTTTTCAGCATTTAGATGAGATTATTCTGCATTATATTAAAATCCAGAACAAATACATAATAGAAATATAATGTTTGGCCTACACATAGTATGATAAATAAATCAACCTATCATTCCTATATATAAATTTTTTAACTAGTTTTTCAGCCTCATCTAAGTCGTGTATAATGTTGGAACACATAGAATTTTAATTAGTCATTGTATTTTTATTTCCAAAATTCTTATGTAAAAAACCTCTGTATATTCTTATTATTAAAATATTAAAAAAAATTCTTTTTGTTAAATATGAAATCCATGGAAATAGTTTAACTCACCCATCATTCTCATTTAATACTATTCTTGAAATTTTTTTGAAAATCATTATTGTTTTTGATTTTTTGATCCAAAAATAACATCATCAATATGCATTGCCATAAGAAATGTTTTATTTAAAAATGTTTTTTTGAAAAGAGTTGGGTATCCCAACCTCTCAGAGAAACCACTTGATAAAATAACAAAAAAATTATATTCTGTAACATAATCTTAGTGCATGTTACAGTTTATATAGAGATTTGGTAAATTTAATAACAGAATTTAAAAAACTAGGGTTTTCAAAAGTAAGAAGTTGTAAAACATAAATTTCTGATATTAAGAATCCATTTAAAAATGAGGATTTACCATCCATTAGATATAATTTAAAATTCATATAAGATAATAATGGTATAAATATTATAATTTCTTATAACCTCACCACTATAGAAAAGGTATCCTAATAAAATATGCCTTATTCTTGATTACATACTTTGGAATCTAATCTATCTTTTTTCCTAGGTATCACACCATTATAATTATATTTATTTATTAAAACTTATTTTTTTATTAATATTATAGTGAAAGGGTCTATGAAATGTTGGGGCTAATTTAGCATGATGTTTTTTTGGAAGCTGAAAAATAGTTGTGCTTATATTATTGTCATTTTTTCATAGAAGAAATAAATCACCTCATTTGGTAAAATTTGGTGATTAGACTCAAAATCATAAGAATAGATGTTTTTTAAGAAAGTCCAACCATTTTTGAAGTTTTTTTCTGGGAGACAAGGATTATCAATATCAAATTGGGCCAGGAAAGGAAGTTCTAACCATAATAATGAATTATATCAGTGTATGAATAACTTTGAAATAAATCTGATGATGCTTTCAAGATCATGGAGTTCTAAAAAATCATTAGTTTTTTGGAAACTTGTGATGCAATCCTTATGAAGTAAAGTGGATGTACAAGTTATGGAAATCATATTAGGGTTTGTTTGGAAAGAAATATGTCACTACATGTATTCAAAGTTATTAAACATTTCAAAGGAATAAAAATGATTATATGCCAATACTAAATGTTTTCAAAGTCATGTGGAAGTAATGCATATAAGCAGATGTGTTTGGAAGAATAAATTCAATTTTTTATTGTATCAGTTCATCAGTGTGAGATCACTAAAAATTGGATTTTTTTTATGGTTTGGCGGTTTTTTTTAATTTGATAAGGTCAATATTATAGTTTTTTATTAGAACAATATTCCACATGTTAAAAATATTTTGATAAATAAGTTGATAAATGATTGAAGTTTTTTTGAAACCTAATTAGGAAAGGAAAAATGTGGATTATGGAATCATTCGTCAGATACTGTGTTACACTAATCAATCATATGTGAAATTGTTAATTTAGGAGTTGTTGGAACCAATGAAAAATAAAATAAGTTTATTTTATTGGGACTTATGTGTTTAATAAATTAAGTGATCCATCATCTGGACGAAGATTAAAAATGAAGTCAACCATTTTTATCAGGATAAAATATTGGATATTTTCATTAGGTTAACAAAAAAGTGAGATCTGATATGTTTTACTAATCAATTGGGTCAAGTAATAAATAATATATATCGATTTTTGTGTTTCATGTGGGTAAATATTCATCAGAATATTTGCGCAACTGACTATCGAACTAGAGGGTACACTGATCCTTTAAAGTGAGAGATGGATTGACTCTTCAGATATAGCCTAACATTGATTAAAATATCGAATATAGGATCCTTGGTGTAAGGAAAAGAAGAAAATGAGAACTCATTGAAGAAGTTGGAAAATTGTTGTCAAAAGGGGGTATTGAAGTTTGAAAATTTTATTAGAAGTGTTTTTTTAAAGAAGTTAGAAATTGATGTTGAAGTGATGTTGAGGAAATTCAAGAATCATTATAATTTAATGAAATGATTATGGAATAATGATTTCAATGTATTATAAGTAATATTTATTTGTACATAGAAACATAATAAAGGATTTTTTATCATACACATATCTTTATCATAATGAAGAAATCAGAATGAGAATCCAAATAATACCGAAGGTAGTTAGAAAGACTAAAGTGAGCTGATGTTGTGAGATGATTTGAGAAGGTTTTAGGAGTTTTAAAAGAGTTGAGAAGAACTAAATAAGTCAAAATGTGTCAAAAATAAAAGATAAATTAATGTTTTTTGAAATGTGGTTAAGTGGGAATTTTTTTTAGAATCTCACATAATCCATTTTTTCACACCTATAAAAGGTGGAGAGTACATTATAATTTATGATACTTGTACTATTCATTGGTGAATGGAGAGAAAGAGAAGGAACAATTTTTTAAAGAGAATAGGTTTCTTGACTAAGTATTCCTGAGGAAATTTCCCTTGTAGAAGAAGAAGATGGATGATTATCTTCAATTATCAGATGAGAATAGTACATCCAACCAATATTTCTAGACTAAGACCGAAGTAGTATAGAATTATTTTAGTGGTATTATAGAAAAGTTATATTTTTGTACTAAATAACTAGATTGAGGAATCAAATATTTGAATCAGATTGAGTATCATTACGAAGTCCAGAGAAGTTCTTACCTGCTTTTAGGTAGGAATGTGAAGATTTTTATTTGAAGTTTATATTTATAATATTTTAAAATGGAGTAAAATAACATGTTTTGAAGAAATTATCAATAATTTCGTAAATTTTTATTTGATCTTATAAAACATAATTTCATGCTACTTGAACCACATTAAATATTGTATTGAACATAGTTTTACACAACTGTAAGGGAATGTCCTACTTTTGTATCCACACAAAAGGACATTTTTCAAGTTTATTGTGTGGTATTGGATTGTTTTTAAACCATACAATGGACATAGATCTTATTTTTGAGTAGTGAACATTGTAAATTGTTATGATCCTTTAGATTTGTTATTGATTAGTTTTTAGTAAAGTGGTACCTCTTTTACAAAAGGAAGAGGTTGTTTTAAAAGTAAAATAAACAAAAAATAAAAATATATCATTGATTCACCCCCTCCCCCTCTATGTGATACATTGATCCTGACTGTGCAATCTCAATTGGAATCAGAAGGAAGTTTCCTTTCATTTACTCTTTTTTTTATGTTTTTGAGGAGAATTTGTGATATAGAATATCAATTTTTGTGAATAGTAGGGGATTATGGTCTTCAGTGGTAATAACTATAATATCTAGAATGATATAATGTTACCTTATCTTATATCTCCTGGGTATGATGTTCTCTAAGATACAACATATGGATTAATTCATATTTATGAAAATGTTCCTCTTATATATGTTTACAAGAAGAATATTTATAATTATGTAAGAGATAAGGTTGATATACTCTCATCACATTCATATTGTGAATTTCTAAGGGTGAAGGGTGTGGCCACATCCAGAGATATCTGGGTCAAACTAAAGAACATTTATAAAGGAAATACAAAATTAAAGAATGAAAAGTTATAAATCTGGATACCAATGTATGAATACATCAAGATGGGTGAATATAAATCAGTTAGATCCTTCTTTACGAGGGTGAATGACATTGATAGTACAATTATATTTCTTGGTAAATAGTAAGAAGGTTCTACTATAGTTGAAAATATCTTCATAATTCTTCCTGTAACGCTTGATTCCACCATTTTCTCATTGAATGATACATATCTTGAAACATTATCTCTAGATTATTTTCACAGTACTCTCATCACTTATGAAATGAGAAGTTAAATCCCTATGAAAGTAAAAACAAGAGTCAAAAAATATTTTTCTTTCATGGAATCCAAGAAAGAAAATATTGTTGAATAAGAAGTAGCTAGAGATTCGGATTCCAAAAATGAGGTATGTAAAAATCCTGATGATTTTTTAACCTAATTTTTTAAAAGTGTGTAAAGATATACCTGAAAGTATAAAGGGAAACTATCCTTGAGTTGTTTTGAATATGGATCCCTTAGAAACTTTGTGGAAAATTTTCCTCAATGAAGGAAAGAATATTATAGTGATGAAGATGAAATAATTCCAAAAAGATCTTGGAAGAAATTGGGTGACAAGGAAAAATATTACATCAAATGAAATGATAAAATGTTCTCCAAATAAAAAAGGATAATTTTTTTATTAAGATAATGAAGAATTAGGTAGTGATTTTGAATTTGAAAATTATAATAAAAGGGTTGGGGAGAATACCTTCATTGTAATAGTTTATAATGAAGAGTTTGGAAACAACAGTTTTGGAGAACAAGAATATTTATTTGAATTTCATCCAAAATAATAATTGAAAGAACATTTGAAAATTATTGGGAGGCTTGATAAAGAACTATGGAAATAAAAAAAAAATATTAAAAAATAATTAAAATTGTTTTCCAAATGAAAATATTATGCTACTGGAAGATACTAATGACTTGACTAAATCCATCAATAAAGAAAAAAAATCGGAATTAACATTTGGATGTAAAGTTTAATGTAAAAGAAGAAGTGTTTGAACTTGTCCAACAAAAAAATATAAAGTTGAGTAGAGTGTTATGTGTTTCAAGAAATATCTCTCTGAAGATAGTGAAAGTTCTGGAAATGTCAAACCAAATAAGGATCAACAAAATTTACCTCCAATGGTTTAAAAATATAAAATTATTCCCAAGAAGAAAAAATCTGAGAAATTTATTTATGTGGCTATAACTAACAATGTGGAGAAGTCAAAAGTTTCTAAAAATTATGGGTTCAAAAATGTATCTACCAGTTTTGGTTCAAATAAAGATGAAAAGAAATCTGAGGTGAAAAAGAAGGTTCCAATGGAAAATAAAGAGATTGGTGGTCAATAATGTTTTTATGTGAATGATACGAGGTTCACTAATAAAAATGATCATAAGTCCAAAAATTATGGATGTAACATAGGTAAATATTTTTTCTATGGATACTATAGGTACTGTGGTGAATTAGAGCATATGGAAAATATTTTTTGATTTAATAAAAAATATTACAACTATTTCAAAAATTAATGAAGGAAAATTTGATGGAGAATATATATCTCAAATAATGATTCTTGAGAACTGTGTTTTCAAGAAATCTATGAAAGATGGTGTAATACATTAATATTGGTTCCAATATCTAGAAACTATGTCTGAATGATGTAAAAACCTATAAATCATGTAAAACGATGTCTTGTTTTCATATTGGAACAAAACAAATTCTATCAATTCCCAAAGGCAGGATGTTAATGAAAGATAAAGGGGAATAAAATATCTTATTGTTGGAACCGCCCTCAAGGATACAAAAGGATAATGACCATAGATCTTGGATAGTGGGTGATATTATCATACGATAGGAAACATAAAATTGTTAAAGAATATGAAAGACTGAATATAAAGAATGGTGACATTTGGAAATGATGAATCCCACAAAATCAAAGCTGTTAGAACTGATATCATTGGAGAAGAAATGTTGAATTACAAGATTTTTTTTGTTGATTTGATGAAACACATTTTCACAAGTGTTTTACAACCTTGTTATGGAGGTTAAAAATTTATTTTTAGAAAATATGGATTTTTTTAAATGATATGATGATGGATTAATTTTTATAAGCGTCCAACATACAAAGAAAACATGTAAAAACAATTTTTACTTTGAAAGTGAGGAAGAGAAACAGTTGTGGAATAAAAGGTTGGGACACATGTGTCATTGAAACATCATCATGTTATAAAATTGAGACTATACCCATGGTGTCCTTGATATGTCATGAATAAGATATTGGTGTTGAATTTTTTTTTCAGAAAGGAAATATTACAAACTCGATACATAATATTGTTGATTTTCTTTCAAAATTCCCCATGGAACTTATTCATTATGAAATCTATGGTTCAATGAGAAAAAAATAAACTCACATAGATAAATACATCATTAATTTCATTGATGAATTTACTCACATTACTTGTGTTATTTATATGAAACATAAGTCATATTCTCAAAAAATATTTAAAACATTCAGGAGGAACGTTGAGAAGGAATGTGAGTATTCAGTAAAAAGTTGAAAAATAAAATTGATGGTGAATAAAAAAATGAAGATTTTTGAAGTCATCATGAGAATTATAGGATTCTATATTAGTTTAGTGCACCATATACTGCTCTACAAAATTGTGTTGTTTAAAGGAAAAATAGAATTTTGGTTCGAATAGTGAAAACAATGTTACTTAAACATAGTCGCTCCCATTACTTGTGGAGGCCAGCCATGAGCACTACAGTTTTTGTTCACAATTTATTTTTATGTAGGAAAAGTTTATATATGAATCCATATAAATATTTTATGATAAAACTACATGTTTTAAACAATTATGAGTTTTTGGGAGTCCATGCATCATATAGGTGAAAGGTGGGAACCTTGGAATGTTTGAGTAGAGAGGTGATGATTGTATTTTTCATCAATATGATATATAAAGAAGAGGATATATATGTTTCAACAAAGAAACAAGAATACTAGTTGTTTCTATTAATGTGAAAGTATTTGAAAATTTTGAGTATGATGGGAAAAAGTCTTCCAAATAAGGAAGATGAACAAGATGAATGAATTTTTGTTAATGATTGTGATAAGAATGTAAAAAATGTAATCCTAATCATGAAGATAAATCAAAATCCCCTGTTTTTAGTAGTGAGGATGAATCTTGAAAATATCATCCGAGGATAAGGAAGCAAGTGGATTCTCAAAACGTAATTGGTAATCAACATCAAAAGTTTCGAACAATAAGAATATAAAAAATTATTACACATAACTGTTTATGTTAATAAGATTAGATGGAAGATGTGTATGAAGATTTTGAGAATCTAAAATGTGTTAAGGATATGAATTAGGAGCTATAATGGTATGAAAAGAATGATTCTTCAGAACTAGTACCCAAATCAAATGAAAAAAATTAATTCATGCAAAGTTGGTTTTATGGAAAAATTTGAATAAATATGGTGACATGATAAGAAAAAAATGAAACGTTAGTATGAAAAGTATACTCAAAAATTTATGGCATTAATTTTGATGATATGTTTAGTCTAGTGTCAAGGTTAGAATTAATTTGAATATTTCATGATATTTCGGCACAATTAAGTTACAAAATTTTTCAGAAGGATGTTAAATCATCATTTTAAAATAGTGAACTTGATGAGGAAGTTTACATTGAACAACTGTGTGGATTTGTTATTGGGAAGGATGAATGTTATGTGTGTATGTTAAATAAATTCTTGTTTGAGATATTGTATGAACAATGAAAATGTTATTCAAAATCGGATACCAGCTTAAGAAATATGAGTTTTAATAAAGCATGGGTTGATAGTAATTTTTATATCAACGAAAATCATGAATTATAAATCCTTGTAATTATTTATTTTGTTGACATTATCATTTCTTGGAATGATTAACTAACTTGTGAATAGTTTTTTGAAGTGATGAAAAAGTTGTTTGAGATGTCCATTTTGGTTTATATGAAATAATTTCATGGGTTAAAAATATCACAAAAGAAGAAATACATTTTTCTTTCACAAGAAAAGTATGCTATGTAAATTTTCATAAAGTTCAACATAGAAAATTATAAACTAATTTTGATACCAATTTTAGGGGGAACAAAGTTTAATAATGATAGATAAGGAAAAGAAGTTGACTATAAAGAGATTCGTAAGATAATTGGATGTATTTTATGTTTGACTTCCTCAAGACCATACATTTTTATGCTGTAAAATAATGTGAATTATTTTATAGTTATAGAAAAGAAGAATATCTATTGGATGGAAAATTAATTCTAAGATATATTAAAGGAACAAAAAACATTGGAATCAGGTATGATACCTAATAAATTATTGACTGGTTTGTCTATTCCGATGCTAATTTGGAAGGAAATGTTTATGATATAAGATCTCCATAAGGTGGGGTTTTCTTTCTCGGGGAAAGTTATTTTAGTTTTCATACTATGAAATAAAATCAGTAACACTTGTTATGGATGAAGTTTAGTATGTTTCTTCCATTAAAGTCACTACCCAACTTATGTGGATGAAGTCTCAATTAGAAGACCTAATTGTTAAAGTAAAGTTATCCTTTCTCTAGGGTTGTGATAATTAAAGTTACATCAACAATTCAATAAATATGGTATAATATTCTCATTCAAAACATATTGACATCAAATACCATTTCATAAAAGAGAAATTGGGGAAGAATGAATTGAAGTTAGAGTATTTTCTTACTTCAGAATAAGTTTTTGAATTTTTCACAAAACCTTTACTGAAAGAATATTTTTATAAACTAAGGTTAAACATGGGAGTCCAACATCATTCCCATCATGGTATATATATGTGTTTATATCACCAGTATCATATTTTATTTGGATATTGTTGTCAAGAGAGAGAATATTTTCATAAATCAATCCATTTTTATGTGCTAAACATTTTAAGAAATAATGTATGTAGAGGAAGTTGTGGGTAAGCTATGAATTGTATATGAAAACATATAAACTATTATAATTATTTATTGCATCAGTTTTAGGAATATTGTGTTTATAGAAATAAATAATAACTGAAGAAAGATGTGATGAAAGATGTGTAGGAATTATGAAGAGGTTATATGAGCTACTACAATTGGAAAATAAGGTTTTTCTATAAATGATTCATGTTTCTTATAATGGGTATGCTCATGTATGAATAAATTTTTTCATAAGTAATCTATTTCTTGAGGCTAAAATTTTTGGTGATTTATGAACCTTGTTTGAAAATTAAATCTAAATGGAGTGATTATTGGGACCAGGTTGGCATAGTGTTGTTTCTGGAAGTTGAAAGATAGTTGTGGTTAAAGTGTTTTATTTTTTTATAAAATAAAAAATTAGTCACCTCAATTAGTAAAATATGGTGATAAAACTCAAATCATAATCATAATATTATATGAATTGTTTTTAAGAAATTCCATTAGTTTGTGAATATGTTTTCTCATAGAAAAGGATTATCAGACTCAACATGGGTCTAAAAAGGAAGTTCTGATCGTAATGAGGAAGTGTATCAAAGTATGAATAGATTAGATGTAAATATGATGATGATTTGTTGATATTGGACTTTTCATACGTCATTAGTTGTCTAAAAAAATTGTGATGAAATCCTTATGAAAGAAAGGGGAAGAACTTGTTTTTCTAATCAGATTGGGATTTGGTTGGAAAGAAAGAAGTCACTGGAAGGATGGAATGTTATAATACTATCCAAATAATTGTAGATGATTCTATAAAGATCATAAACATTTTAAAAGTATGGAGAATGTCATGGTTATAATAATATTTGTTTAAAATAATAAATTCAATGTTTTCTGATCTTAGTTCATCTATGTGAGATCCTCGAACACAAAATTTATAGAATGATCTGATGTTCTGTTTGAATATGAGATGAAAAAGATAAGTGTTTTCAGTCAGACCATTATGAAACCAGATTGAAATATACATAGAATGATGTTAATGAATTCTAGACGTTTTCGTGAACCATAATCATGAAACGAAAGAAGATTCCTCTGAAAAAATGCATCAGACATAGTGTACCACCGATCAATCAGAGGCATAATTGTTTTTGTTGGGAGTTGTTGAGACAAATGAAAATAAGATAACTGGTGTTTTTGGGGACAATGTTTGTAATAAAGTTAGAGACTAATCATATGGATGAAGATCAATGATGTACTGAACCATCTTCATCATGATGAACTGTTTTCCATTTTCATTTTGGCTAATAAAAAAGTATGCACTGATTTGTTGTTCTTATCAACCAGGTAAATAGATAAAGGAGATCTGTTGATTTTTTTATATAAAATGGGTCATGAATCATATGACTATTTTTGGTACTGACAATCAGACTGTATGTGACTTTGATATTTTAGCGTGATATAGGGATTGATTCATCTGATGATTCCTCACACTGATAACTTCATCGGATAGAGGTTCATCAGTGTAAAGAAAGTTATAAAAGAAGAACTCTTTAAAGTAGATAAAAAGTGTTTCTAAAAGGGATTCCTAAAGATTGAATATTTTTTCCAATGTTTTTTTTAAATAAGTGTGATTTCATTACTAAAGTGCTCCCAAGGAATTTTAAGAATCTTTGAAAGATTCACCTATGTTTATAGAAGAATTATTTCAATGCATTATGACTAATAGTTGTTGGTTTGGAGAAATATAATGAAAAATATTCTATTATACATATGTCTTCATCATAATAAATAAATATTAATGATAATAATAATCAAAAGAAAGGTAGATATAAATAATAAATAGAGATAAATATTTGAGAAGATTCAAGAAGTTTTGAGAAGGGATGAGAGGCACACAAAAAATCAATTTTGTATCTTAAATGAAAGGAAAATTCAGATTTTTGGAAATTTGGTTAAGAGGGAATTATTTTTAGATTCCTATATAAATTTATTTTTGTACCTATAAATTATTTATATTACAATGTAAATTTTGAAAGGTTTTCAATTCACTGGTGAATAGAGAGAAGGAAAAATCACTAAATGATTTTAGAGAGAATATGTTTCCGTAAAATAAATTATTGAGAAATATTTTGTATAAAAAAAGAAGAAGGAAGATCATATTAATTTACCAGATTGGACCAAGAAATCATACTGATATATATGGAATATGGTAGAAGCAGTTCAAAATTGTTTTAGTGGTATTCTGGAAGAGTAATATTTCTAGGATAAACAATCAGACTGAGTAATCATACAAGGGAATCTGACCAAGAATCATTTCAAATTCTTGAGAGGTTATTACCTCCTACTAGGTAGTAATGTGAAAATTTTGTTTTGAGGTTTATATTTTTGAATGATGAAAAGGTAGTATAGTAACATGTTTTGAAGAAACTAGTGAATGATTCTTAACATGTTTTGAAATATGGTATTACATCATTACCTCCTACATGAAGAACTTTCAATTTTTTATTGAACATAGTGATAATCATTTGTATGGTAATATAATACTTATTGTATCAGCACAAAAGGATTTTTTTTCTACTAGAAAATGTTGTAATGGATTTATCCCAAACCATACCAAGGACGTAGATACTCTTTTTTAGAAGTGAAAATTGTAAATTGTTGTGTTCCTGTGGATGTGTGATTTTTTTGTTTTTAGAAAAGTGACAACTCTCTAATAGTTGGTGAAGGGTACTTCAAAATAAAAATAAACATAAAAGAAAAAGTTATCACTGATTCACCACCCTATTAGTGATACATTGATCCAAGAAGGGAAATCTCATCAACTAATTACCATACCTTGTTCATCTTAAACATTTTTAAATCCTCATGCATTCCTATAACCCAAATCTCATTATATAAATATTCTCCTATAGTTTTAGGTTCTATTTGGGATAAAAAAGTATATAATTATACAAGTTTAAAAACACTCAATCTATCCATAAATACATCATGTAGACTTAATATACTTATTTTTAAAGGATTGAACACAATATTTCAAGGTTTTATAGGTTACATAATTTTTGGTTCACTAGTATCAACCCTTATAGAAATTGGTTTTCTAGAAAATTCAAAATCATCATCATTTTTATTGTTAAAAATAGGTTCAGGACAGATTTCCTTCGATGAATTATCTTACTCGACAGATTAATTCATTTTTTATAAAAAGGACCACCTTCACCCAAAATTATATGAGTATACTCTACAATAATCCCTTAAATTTTATTAAAATCTATATAATATCTAGAATTAGTATAATAACCTATGAAGATTCCTTCATCTTCTTTTGGATAAAATTTTACCTATATTTTCCTTTTTGTTTAGTATATAAACCATACAAACAAACACTTTAATGCATCTTACCTTTTTTTCCTATTATTCTATAAATCATAGGGTTTTTTTCAAAAAAAATATGCCTTATTAGAACTCAATTAACGACATAACATTATCTGTTGACATCATCATCCTAAAAATAGGTGAGAAATATTTAGTCATATCACATTTTTCTAACAATTTATTTGAAGGAAATAATACTCGTTTCATGAACTCTATTTTGGTAATGTGTCACGGAGTCATAAAAACTAATTTTTATTGAATGATTTCAAAAAAATGAATGAAAATTTCTCTTCAATTAATTTCCCTCCATAACCACTTCTTGAAGACACAACTTTGTTAACCTTTTTATTTTCAAAAGTTAAAAAAAATTAATAAAATATAGAACACGATTCAATTTTACTTATAAATAATAAAACCAATGTAAATCATGAAAAAACATCAAACAAAACATAATAAAAATATTTTATAGTAAGGCTTTCTATAGTAATATATCCGAACATATCCATGTGGATAAGTAATACAAGCCTAGAATTAGAAACCTATTTTATTATATTAATTGATGAATTATGCTACTTTCCCATTTGACATGCATCACATAGTTTCATTTTAATCAATTTAGCGTTTATAAAATCAAAAATAAAATTTATTTTGGGTAAATTATTCATTTAATAAAGATTAAAATGTATAATCAATATATTCCAAATCAATGGCTTGTTTACTTTAGCATTCATTTTTTTCATTTTCTCGATAAAAAATATTATAATCTATCATATAAAAATTGGTTTACCTTGGTTTATTAAACTTGATATATTTTTCTTTAAAAACAGACAAGATATTATTAGAAAAATCAACTAAATAACCATGTTAAATTGTTTATAAATTGTTAACAAGTTGTTTTTTAAGACTTCATCATAATGTACATTGTTGATAATTATAGATTTTAGAATTTAAATGTATCCAATTTCAACTATATTTCCCATTTCATTTTCACCAAATGTGACATACCCTCCATCAATCTTAGATAATGAATGAACGTTTGAGAAATATACACTCATGTGACTTAAAAAACCAATGTCCATGAACTGTTTTTCATTTCTATTTATGTATATTGTTATATATAATGAAAAATAAAATAACAAGATATTTTGGTACCTATACACTCTTTGGTCTAGAAATGGTATCTACAAATGATTTTGGAAGCCAAACCTATTTTCATTTTTTAGAGTTACAATTGGAATTGGAATTTTTTTATAAATAACACTTTTTTATAACTCTATATATTTTTTGATATCTTATATATGATTCATTTAAAAAAATGTTATTTTTTATTAAAATGAAATAAATAATATAAGGAATAGTTTTTTGAAAACCGGGAATAAAATAATTTTTGTAGAGAGTGGTGTTTTCACCATTGATTCATATACCAAAAGTTTTTAGTTTTGGTTAGTTTTTAGAAAGGAAATTATTTATATTACAACACTATAATTTATTTCATATTTAGAAATGATTTATTATATAAAATTCCACTTAGTATAACTCATAATATCGATAGGTCTAGTGTCTTTAGGTTTAAGACCATTACATAACAACTTAAAAAAATGAAATACAACATACTTGTTGAAAACTTCTTTGACATGACCAAAAAACTGTTTTATACATAACACAACATGGGATAGCATGAGAAAATACATAAGAAATTGGTGAGCTATAAGTCCTTGTAGGGGAATAAACATGGCATAACATGTGGATAATAGTACATGTTAGACAAGCCATAACAATGATGCATAAAAGAACACAAATAATAAGGGATGATATAGTATGATACTCATAACGTGTGAAATGTTGAAAAAACTTAAAAGTGTTCATAAACAACATAATTCAAAGATAAACCACCAAGAATCCATAGTGGAAAAAGTACCACAAATGAATTATGTATACCCCTGTCCCGTCATGACATATCTCTCAAATGGCCTGTAGGCCTTCATTTTTTATTGATTTTGATAATCCACTATTCAAGGGGTGAGGTGGAACCCTTACAAGGCCCATAGGCATAAGTATTACATGTATCATAGTCCTTAGAAGAATTCATTGCCTATAGGCTTCAAATATTACATACAACCCAAACTTACTACTTAGAACTGCTCATCCCCAGCATCTTCATCGTGAAATCAGCTCTCCACCTTCACATGGCTGTTTGGCTAGGCTTTCCTGTGCATGCACAGGATTGTCCTGATGGCAGGTTTCGTAGCCTGTCATTCATGCAATCCATTTAGCTTCAACTATGGTGAAGGCTCCTTGCTCCTCCTCCTTTTGAAGTTTGTTCATTGTAGGTTGTCTTGTTTGCATATGCACTTAATGTGGCCCGAAGGCCTTACTGACCCAAGGGACTGGGTGGCCCAAAGGCCTTGAAGGACTCGAGGAAAAAATCAGTGGCCCAAAGGCCCAAACGGAGGAATATTCCCATCTTCTATAGAGACAAACAGTGCCTGCTACAGTCCCCACTACAGTTCCTACTACGGTTCTGTACAACGCCAACTACAGTGTCTGCTACAGTAGCCCCAGAAATTAGCCTCCACTTGGATTTGATCTTGGGTCTCCTGGATTCACATAAGGAGTCCTCAACAACTAGACTGAGTCTCATGTTCCCGTCATGACATATCATGATACTAAACAATACAAAATTCATTAGAGTGGTATCAGAGAACACCCTTCATAAATATTTCAATCTCATGCTTAAGTGTGCCACAAAGATAATATAACACAAATTCATTCAACATCAAAATTTTATTCCATGACCTAAGAATGTGGAATACATACATTTATGTACCAAATAAATAATTATATGTGCAAAAAGGTGAATACCCATGATAGAGAAATGAGTATGGAATTCACTACACTATGATTTTGGAATGGAATATCATAGTGCAATTTCAGTAGTACAACGACATCATTTAGAAATTAATAATATGGATTGATGAGAGTGAAAGGGGTTTATCATAATTTGGATATAGAATTTAAAGTAATAGGGATATTTATAAATATTCCCCAACATATGTAAATGGAAATAGATAGGGTATCATAATAAATAATCTTGGAGAAAGAGGATAAATCAAAAGAATCTTTAAAAAAATATACATGATAATAGGTGTACATTAAGGTTATTAGGAGGATTAAATGAGAGTTAAAGGGGGTATGATAATTTATAAATCAATTTTAATGTAAGTGGGATAGGTAAGAATTTATCCCAATATAATAAAATAGAAGTTAAAAAGTAATATCATAAATGAAGTCCTTGATAAAAAGAGGAGAGATAGAATCCATTATGGAATATTGATATAGTAACGGCTTTGGTAAGGGTAGAAATGAGGAGGAATAAAAGATACCCCACTATAATAACATCAACTGGATAGTGAGGTAATTATTATAAATTAATTAAAATATAATAAATTGAAATTAAGAGAAATAATCTCAAAGATGGTTCTTGAATTCAAAGGAGAGGAGAGAAATCCCTTACGGAATTTCGGCAAAGTTAATGGTGTACATGAAGTATTATTGGTAGATATTAATGAGATTGAAATCAGAATATTATCATTTAGTAATAAAATGGACAGTAATGGGATCATGGAACATCATATTCCAAAATATATAAATTTAATTTAAGAAGCATAATATAAAAGAAGTTCTTGAATGGAAATGAGAAGAGGGAAATCCCTTACATCAATGTGTCACTACAATGGCTTGAGAGAGGCTTCTATGGAACATAGGGGCCCCTTGAGAGGAATAAGAAAGTATAGTGAAGTATTTTTATGAGATTCATGGAGTTTTAGGGTAGATAAATGAGAACAGGGGTAGGATTATATAGAAAGGAGGGTGATTTATTTATTATTTTGGTTTTGGACACTACATAGTAATATATTCAAAACCACAAACCATCCCATGATTTTTTCCCATGGTTTCTAGAAAATGGGATAGGATTAAATTATTTTATAATTCTATGTTAATAAATTATTAAAGTATTTCCCTTTATTATGTGGATGTGTGTCACACTTTTAAAGAAATGATTTTAAAATCATAAAATATTTTATAAGTCTTGGAGGATTAATTATGGCATTAGAAAATAAATAAAATAAACATCAAATCACATTATTTAAAATTAAAAATATATATTTGTCTATGTATTCCTTTTATATTATTTATTACATAACTATTAGACCATTATAATTCCATGAAAAACACTATATATTTATATGGTATTTAGTTTTTTCCCTAAAAAATTATTTGTCTCAAAAAATTGAAGAAAATTCACTGTTCCATAATTTCAACATATTGATTTGAAATATAATAAAAATTTTATCTACATAATTTTCTAAATATCTGAATTTAAAAATTTTAAATAAAAGATGACATTTATTGAGAACTATAGGGTTTTGACAATAACAGTTTTCGAACCCTAATAAAAACTACTTTTGACTTCATATAAATTATAAGATCATTAATATTTAATTAATGTTATTTTATCGTACTATTTTATTAAAATATTTTTTTATTTCAAAAATCCATTAATTTATCAAAATATATTTCTCATTTTAGTAAAAAAACTAATTGCGCTTTAAAAATCATTTAAAAACTAATAATAAATAATGAAAATATATTCATAATTTTATACAAAAATAAAGAACATAATCATTTTTCTAGGGTCTTGTTACATATAAATTCAATACACCAGTACACATCCCATGAGTAAGGTGCACGATTATGGGGTTTTTATGGTGTCGTTCAGTAAACATGGTTTGAGACGTGATCTCAATGATATTGAACATAACTCATAAATGGTTTCTATCATTCTTAAGTTATTGTATATCAACTTGGGACTGGTCTTGAGAAAATCCCAGAAATTCTACCTCCCTCAGAAGCTCTGATAAATGGGCTTCATAGGGTATGATCCTACTAGTTGAGGCCATCACTTCATTTGTTCGTGTTAAAAAGATTTTTCAAAACCCTAGATTCATACTAGTCATGTGATCACTATTCAATAACTATATTGACAATGGTAATGATACTTAATGGTAATTTTAATCAAATTGTATATAATAAAACAATATTAGTTCTCTATAACCATAAGTAATTTAGTTAAATCAAAATAATGTGAATTTTATTTTTAATAATCCGGGATGTTTCCATTTAAGTAACCCACCACTTTGTAAAAACTCTTGCAGTATCATAAAGTTGTTCAACTTATTTTTATAATTTATCTATTCAACTGTTTTGTTTAATACATGACATTATAGACTATTCCAACTGGGTTTTCAAATATATAATCTTATTATATATGTTCTCGCCCATATTCTGAATTTTTTTAATGTAATTTCTAAGGTGTTTGTTTTTCGTTTTTAGGATTTCATATTTAGTTTCAAAAATGGTAATGTGATCATTTATTTCTTCATATGAAAATTTTTTATTTTCATTATTTAATTAAAGAATAAAAGAATAATAATAGTATACCTGATATGAATGTTCTATAAAACACATTTTTACCTTTTTATAATTTTCTTATGCTTCGGATTTTGAAGATATATTATCACTGTAATATTCAAAATAACTCAATGTGGATTTCATGGAATACTAGGATTTATTATTATATCTGATTTTATTGAAAGAATTGTTATTAGAGTTTTATTTTCGTGTAGTTATGGATATTTTGGATTATTGTGTACAAGATGTTTTTATTCATAGAATCTCACTTCTTTATAATTTCAACCATCCTTATTTTACATGTTGAAAGGTCATATGAAACCTTTTATCTTTTTATTGAACATTATAAACATTCTTACAAACTGTGAATGTTAATTATTTGATTCTGAATTTATTAAGGTATCTACTTCTTAATATGATTGAGATATCAATATATCCTTGTTTTTGATGTCATCTTTATATGTGAAAACCCTCATGGAATCATTTTACATATTAACAAATTTTTGTTCTCTAAATTTAGCTTCCATTATTCCACTCACATATTAAGTGCTACTAACATAATTGTTTTTGAAAATTAGTAACCTCTATAATTTTTTTGATGGAAGCTAATATTCCACACCATATATTTTCTAAAACTCTTAAAAATATTAATTATCATTCTGGATTAGTAATTATTGTTCCTGGAGTAGCAACATTATTCACAATCCCAATGATTCTTATATTTAATAACGTGATGCTTTACCCTTCAACAATTTTGAAGGTGTCGAACTATGGTTTGGTAGTATCATATCTAAGTGCCTTCAACTTTTCTTAATATTTATAGGAACCCACTATAGTATTCCACATTTCATGGGATTTTTGACATTAATAAACTATGTTAAACTCATATGTACCCAGTCCACATATTATAGAATTCATATCCTTATAATTTATATTATAGCACACTTAAGTATCAGATTCCCTTATTTATCATTATTTTGTGGGTATTTCAAAAGGTTTCACAGAATTTAGATAAACCTTTAGCCCAAGGTTATTCAAAAATATGGCCACTCACTCCTTCCAATACCATTTCTTTCAGCATTAAAATAAAGAGATATAAATATTAAATTATCTTCTCTGTTATCATCCATAACATTCATTTAAAATAATATCTTCATACTCTAACATTAAAAAACTGAGAACTTTAGAGTCATAGTATATTATACCAATTTTCACCCATAGAATGGCTAACTGAAATTTAAAGAAGGGAGTAAATTAAGTTGTTTAAAAAAAATTTACTTTAAAACCATGATAATTAAGGTATGTCATTTTGAACACTTTAATTAATTAAAAAATACAATAAAAAATAAAATCTATGAGGAAAAAAGATCAATTACATAACGTTTATAGTTTTTCAGGAAATAGAAATCCTCTTGTCAACTGCACCAACACTCTACTCTTAAGATTGGTTATTTTTACTATGATTTTTTTTTCTTGGGATCCCAACTAAGTGAATTTTGATATTAATTAATACAATGGTCCAAGAGATTTTAACTAGGATCTAACTTCACAATACCTATCCATGAACTTAACTAATTTGATCAAAAGACCTATATATGACTGTAAACATGATATCCCTTCAAATACGTATTTAAAACCATAAAAAATCAACCATAAAGTGTATAGAAATAAATAAAGTCAAACTAAATTTGAAGAATAATGAAACTCACAGTTGTAAGATGGATTGAATGTAATTGAATATATGTATACAGAAGATGAAAATATTCATATTTTAGCTCTAGATGTTCTTCAGTTGTAAAAAATGATATTTTAAGTACAATACATGTAGAAAATAATCCTGAAATCTTTCATTCACATGCCCGAATTCCAATTTTTCATGTAGCAGAAAACCCTTATATGTATATTTTCTCCTTTTTAATTTAAACTTAAACATACTAGATAATCATAGTGGTTGAGTGTATAATATTTTGAAAAGTTAATAAGATTTTTTATTAATGGTGTGTATCCTTATTTTAAAAAAACTGATCAAAATTCTACAGTAGTGATTTCATAAATCTTCATCTTCAGATATTTCGATTCTAGGTAAACATACACTTTTTCTTAATTGCACATTCTTTATATAGGCAAATACTTTTCTGATATGATTAAAAATTTAATCTATCTTCTTAAAATATTACAAAAAAATTAAATATATAATCATGATGGTCCGCATGATGTCTTATTAATTGTTTGACAAATTTATGAAATCAATATTCTCAAAAAAAGATTTATAGAGGAGATTCGTATGATAAAATAGATCTTTGACATCTGTGTAAGATAATTTTTATTTGTGATGAAATATAATAATGAAGAATGATAAGTAACTTTAATGGATTGCACCAAATCTCATAGGAAAATCCTTTGAAGAATTTCCTTTTCATATGATAAAATACAAATAATTATCTTTAGTATGATATTTCTAACTTTGATCATGGTAAATATAATTTTATTTCTCTATAAGATGATACAATTAAATAGTAAGGTAATATTCTTAAACTGAAATTATGTAAGATAAAATATTTTGGTATAAAATAAAACATTAAATTAGATATTAATTTTACTTCTGAAGAAAAATATATTAAATTTTGGAAAATCACTGAACATAAGACAGAAAAAAGAACATAAAACCTATAAAATAAATATATTTGTTCTTATGTATGATAAAATCCTTTACAATTTTATATATATCAATTAGCCTATATAATTTTTGAATAGCTAGATGTAAGGTTCAAAAAAATAATATAAACATTTTAGTAGATAGAAATATATTTTTAATCAACAAAAGATATAAAAAATTGAGACATATTGGAACAATATAAGTATTTAAAATATACTAAACCCATCAATTCATCACACGGGCCTTAAATCAAATCCCCAAAACACCACTTTTGGTTTTCTAAACCCTCCATCATCTTTTTCTGATCCTCAATACTTGAAAAAACCATTCACAAATTGAAACATAAAAATTACCTCTAATTTTTTCCAACCCATATTGAAGCAGGACAGTAAAAAATTCGCATAATAATAGGTCTTTAACTCCTAATTCAACCTAACGTTCAGGATCCCTTTATGCCCAATGTTATTTTGTTTTGAAACAATCATCACCAAACACACTTCTCAATGCAATATTATCCATTGGTTCACTAATTGATTTTAATATAGAGATGATGATTACTACACATGTCTCTCTTGATTCACCATGATGTTCTCAATCATCTTATAACACTACTTATGGAAATCCACTACTTTACAATCTAATTTCATAGAAAAATTCCAAATCATAGTGCTCCCCACCATAGGAATCACCTACCAGAAACACATTATCTGGTGGTCCATCGACCATCCAATCGCATCCCATGTAATGATTCCATCATGGTACCCCTCTTACCATGTCCAACCTAAAGTATAATGAAAGACAAACCTAACCATATGAATAAAATCAAAATTCACATCCATACCCACCAAATCACCCTTAAAAGATAACATGTTAATTAATTTAATGTTTTCACTAAAAATACCATACATAAGGATTTTCTCATATGCTGAGCCACAATACCAATTCTCGTTTCCTTCAAATATTTTTCACCTAAAAATGATCCTTCACTACTTACTATCACAATATTCACCCCATTAAATATGTGATCAAATTGAGATTCATCCCATGAATCATTTCACAAAACATATTGTCACATGATTCACCACCTTATTCATCTGAAAAACAAGGTTTCACCTCTTAAAACATGTCACCGAACTAGTTCATCCCTTAAACCATGTCACACATCATGTATTATCCGACAAATCACCCTCAGGTCACCCTGATATCATCCTAAGAATTATTCCAACAGACCAAATTATCTTTTCCTCAACTCAAATGTGGAATATCCCTAAGGACTAAATGAAATCTGATTCAGTTACCCAATAGAATCATGATTCCATACTGACTATCCAATGATATGTCCTATCACAACTATATTCCTAGAAACCCAAACTTACTCTATCATGTTTTAGAATCATAGGAACATTATCCCCATAAACCTAATAATTTATAACCATAATGAGGTTCACCCCATTATATGACCATTGGTGCACTCACCACCATACAGATTACCATATAAAACTCCTCGAGTTCCAACTTAATAGGTTTCATCACCATGCGCATGAATCCTCCTCTGAGAATATCTCACATACACCATCAAAAGCCAATAACTATAGGTACACACATATATCTATTCTATTTCAAGTCACAATAATCCACCCATACGCTCACCATAAATAGATAAGCAGAACCAACAGTAAATATTGGTACTCGAATGGGAATACCCTCAAAACTATCTTTGATACAAAGAAACTCTAAGTACTCACATCCCAAACAACCCAAGGAATCCCCATGCCTCTATGCATGTAAGGTGATCATATGAATGTGTAAACACCACTCATGGGTTACCATTAATCATTGAAAAATATATCACTCACTAAATCCTGATTCGTAAGTTAGGATCCCTAGGTCTTGAACCTAGATCAATGGTCTTCTAAAATCGATGGTCATAACTAATGGGATAATCCTTATTGTGACCATCTCAAAAGTGACATGGTAAATCGCATACCAAACTACCCACTCTTGGGACTCATATCCATAATGACATCCTATTCCAACTCAAATTCCTATCTAGGCACTAATTCTTTCAAAGAATCCACCCATAAGACTTCTCCCTCAA
Source organism: Viscum album (assembly GCA_963277665.1). Lineage (NCBI taxonomy): Eukaryota > Viridiplantae > Streptophyta > Magnoliopsida > Santalales > Viscaceae > Viscum > Viscum album. The sequence goes on from OY728132.1 coordinate 798,240,796, forward strand.
GAATATAGACTTAGGATGATCCCCCAAAATAGTGTAGAATATGATTCACGTCAAGGAACCATATCCATGAGGAAAAATTCAATTTAATTCAATTTTAATATATATGTAGAACACCATATAGTTTGTTTTATAAATTTCAAATAAATGATAATCAAATCACATAACACAAGAATACTCTCCCTACGGAAATATCCTTTTAACGATCCGTAGTGATGAACAAGAAATGGTTTTCATAGATAGAATTTCAATTGATATTATAAAGGAATAGATACTATAATTTATTACTGAAACATAAAATAACTGATCCTACTAGGTAAATTAAAATGGTATCACCATAGTTGTTATCTTTATCCCACTAACCAATGTCACACGGTTTATTTAAGTTGAGTTCTATTTCACTCTATATAGGAAAATGAAACATATGTTGTTATTTTCACTTTATGTAACTGAAATTGAGTAAGAGAAAATGAAAATATATATTGCAAGGGGAAATTTCATCATCATAAAAAATAATATCACCATAAATCCATATGACCTTCTATTAAAAGGAAAAATATAAATTTCAGTCTAGTTGAATAAAATTCCACTAAGTACATATACATGAAAATTTTGTATGAGTACTTTCTGACACTTTAAACAATTAAACCTATCATCAGTAAAAAAAATAACACTATTAGGTCCAATCATTGTATTTTAATCTTACATGATAACTCATGATGCATGAGATTCATCTTGCCTATATGTGATAAGGGTCAAATATAAAACTACTCTCTTTCCAATAGTCCAAGAGAAAAAAATTAAAAATAAATCATAAATACAAACAAAATGTGCATCACAAAAATTGAAATCAATCAACTATAACATGGAAAATTTATAACATCAATCTCATATTTAGAAAACTATATTTCCTACATGTGAAGGTGTTTATAACATATCATCCGAGTATCAATCACTAGAAATAACACATTCATATCTAACTTGAATACCAGTCCCAAATAGTATGATAAATAAAAATAAAATGATACTAATTTATCACGCCCCCACACCAAATCACTCTATACCATAGTTTGAGTAGATTACCCCATAACCACAATCATGTATCCCTATACAGTAGAGGCTACCAACTACTAGTATGGGCCTCAAGGAATGTTGTGGGGAGACTATAACCCCTATATAAAAATAAAAATAAAAATAAAAATAATCCATAAGAAGAAATAGTTAGATTACGCGGTAATAAATAACAACTAACAGTAACACATGAATTATAGTAAAAGACTAAATAATCGCATCATACATACAACTTAACACCTAGTAGAATTATCTACATATAAAAATTATATAAAAAATGAAATAATATTAAGAGTGTATTTGATCCATTCCAAGCCATACTACATGTTGATCTCTGGACAACATCTGGGATGCCTCTATCGACCATGATATTCAGAGCCTTAGCACAACATGTGCCAACATTAACCATATGGGAGGTAATTGGGTACCAAATTTCCATGGACCCCAAACTGGGGTGTGAGTACATATATTAATAGGGAACCAAGAAAATGTTTATGTACTTTACTATCAATGTAATTATATGTTCATGTGACATGATCATATGATAAATAAATAAATTTTAGGGGAAAAAAAGAAAAACCAATCTAAATACATAATTAATTTTGGTATAAAAAAGTCTCCAAGCATGTCATGAAAATCATTACAAACAATATATCAATTCTACCCTAAGAGAATGATCATAATCTCAGGCCATGACCACAAACCATTATTGATCCTTAGGTCCATGAACCAGATAGACCATAATTTACTCATTTAGTACTAGAGTTTCTCGAAGAATGAGCATATCATAATGTGAAACTATTTCCACTAACTAGAGATAAAAATATCAAAATTTCATCATGACAAGTACTGGTCCTTTGGGATTCACCGAGCATCCCTCTTCCTCAATCCCTTAGGCTGAACAAAATAGTAGTACCTGGGAATTCTCAACGTTAGTCTGATAACTCATTCCAATGAAGGGGAGGTCCTAAGAAATCCTATACATCCATGAATGAGTAATTTCTTGAAATCCCAAGAAATAAAATGGAATACCTTCCCTAGATCTCTTATTCAATATAATTGGCATCTGATATCTCATAACGGCTCAACAAATCCATAATTGGTGTATCCACCTGATCCTAGGATGTATCCATAAAATTAATCAAGGGGATCAACATTCACCCTTGGGATATCCAACATGTGTGCGCATGGATATATTCTTGCTTGAAACCTCATACTGCCATTAGAATATTGACATCCTAGGCATTTAAAATGGTCTATTGGTATACCCATTCGAATATTGGCACCCAAGAATTTAAAATAGTACAACAATATCAGAGGATCCCCTAATACCCCAGGTGTTTCTATACATGTGGCCACGCAAGCTGTAATTTGTAATCTAAGGTACCATCTCTAGGAATCCTTTCCCACACCTACCAAATATCTGGATGATAATCGATCTTGGAACCCTCCACTACAATTCAATGAGGTCAGATCCTATAAGTATCAGGTATTATAGGGTCTCATCCATACTGACAGGTGATTCCAAGGAATCATGGGAAATCATAATAGTGTTAAGTTGTTGACAAATTCCAAATAATCATGGAATATTTAATATCATAAAAAAATAATAATATAAAAATTTCAAGGGATGACTAAATGATCATGCCCATCACATTTTTTAAATCCCCTAGAGATCATACATTCGACACTGGTTCTATGTTACACCCACTCCCATAATTATCCATAATCACATACACCCTCTCAATGTCATATCATGATGGGGAACCCATGGGGTCCACTAGTAAAAACAAAATAGAGGCATTCTACTCTGAATACTTGATCAAAATCAGTCTCTCCTACCAACACTCTTTTTTGAGAGGATATCTCATTTCTCAACATCTTCTAAGTCATATAATATCCTCACATTCCTTAGGGTAACATCACCATGGTAATAGGATCAAGATAAGGATTAGGGACTTTCTATATGTCTAGGGTTACTCCATATCGATCAACTCATCACATCACATCTCTAACCGAACTACGGTTTATCCACCGTGTCCTAACATAATTCAAGGATCCATTCCCAACTTACTCGGACCATCTATCTCAATCCATGCCACAACACCTCTGAGAGGTTTCCTTGTGTACATGTTAAATCTTAGACCAAGCCTAGAACATTAGTGGCAAAGTTGGTGAGCCATTACAGAATGTCCGTAGTTTCTTTGGCACATTTACTCATTATAACTTGGTATTTTCATATGTTTTAAAAAGAAAATTAAATAACCATTTATCTTAAATTAACCAAAAAATAAATTAAATTGTTCATTTTAACAAAAAAAATCAACACCGTTGGTGGTGTGACATCACATCACACACGTCATAAATAAAATGAAATATTTCCGTAGGGTAAGCATGTGAAAAACCTACATCATTTCATAACATTTATATTTAATCTGTTGGACTAAATTTCTCTTCCCAATATCATTTAAGTCATGATAGAGATCTTACCACCAATCAATATCCTTTCACTAGTCATACAATATAAATAATTACATATAAATAATTATTTAATTTAACCTAATGTATAATATTTTCGAAATAACTCACCTGTAACTATCATGTCACCAGAACCGTGACCAACCACTCTTGTTGGGCCTGTAACTCACCCTCAACACCAACATTAGAGAAATATCTAACCTAACATGGATAAAAAATTATAAATTTCAATTAAATTTATGTGAATACAAGATATAAATCTATAATTCAATGCACCATTGATAAAAAACGGAATTATTAAGAAGATGCCTCAAGACACCACTTAGCTTGTATGGAATAATGTCTCACAAAAAAAATTCAATTTTGTCATCCTTCGATAAAATCACAATAGATCCCCTATATACAAAACCACACCTAAATCAATGTAAAACAAGAAGATAAAAAAGGGAGAAGTAAGAGTATAAACATACCAAAAAATTCCATCAAAATAGATAGAAGAAGGCGGTAGAGGAGAATTGATGGAGACCCTCCCCGTATGCACTCTCCATGGGAAAAAATAGAAAGGCTTTGAGCCCCTTAAAAAAACCTAAAATGTGATTCACATAATGAAAAGTTTATTCAATCCATGAATTCCTTTATCATAGGGGAATCTATACTCTATCATAAAAACTCATAGCATGACTATAGTAGTTAGGATGTGAATGTGATGACACTCTTACAAATTTTGAATAACCCAACCTCCCGACCCTTTTCTTCCAACCACCCAAACCCCCTGGTCATCACATCATCCTTGAACCCCATCTAGAAACACCATTTTTTGTTATCAAAACCCTAAAAATCCAATTTTGATCCCCCCATACTTGAAATTAACCATCGTCTAATTGAAAAAATAAAATTACCTTTATAAATTTTAAACCCATATAGATATAAAACATTACAATATACATCATATAAATAAAATTTGTTTCATAATACATATGTATCTCAGAGAAGTGAATTTGAGAAATATACCTTTATATATTTTATAATTTTTTGAGTCAAAAAACCATGATAGAAAGAACATTGAATATCATGGAAAATATAATATCTCTGATACAAAATTTTAAAGGATTAGTAGATACACCATTCCAAAGAAAACATGTTGAACAGTAAGAATTATTTCTAAAGGGATGAAAATTGTGAAAAAAACCATTACCTTGATCTAGAATTGCTATGAGCATGCACCTAACTAACGGAAAAATCAAATTATGTTTATTATATACCTTCTTAAAAAACTTATTCTAATATATTTCATTGAATATGGACTATTTATTGTTATATGCTATTTATTTATTGTATTTTTCAATCATATGTTTGTGTGAAAATTGTATTAGTGTTGGATTATTTCGATAATTTTTGCGATGGAAGATGATATTTTATTAATGAGTTAAATAATTAATAAATCCTCTATTGAACTATAAAAAATTATTATTTTCTTATTAAAATTTCATAATATTAGTATTTAGGCTCCCATATTCTTCCATTGTAGTTTTTTTAAAGCATTGTTCAAGTAGGTGGTTAAACCAACACAAACATGGAAACACTATATCTCGAAGAGTGAGTATGGATATGTAATTTTATAATATCATTATAATAGAATATTAATGATATAATTTATATGTTTTTATTTATTTTTAATTTCATTTTTTGTGGTTTGGATAAATAATGAAAATAAATATGAAAAATTTAATATTTTACTTCATGTTGGAGGTAGTATGCACAACAAATGATAAACTTTCTTTTTTTCTTTTTTAGTGGATGGAAAGTAATAACTAATGGTTATTAAATTAATATAATAACAAATAATTATAAATGATACTATATAAATAATATTAAAATGCTTTGGGTAGTATTATAAGAGAATCATTAAGAAGAAGAATTAAGGAGTATGTAGTACAAATGTCGAAAACTTGAACATCCCTCTTACTGAAATCATTTAAATTTAAGGAAATGGGATAACCTGTAATCACGAGGGGATTTATTCAATTAAATGGAACCATATTAGTGGATAATGGGGGTTTTCAAGTGAATTTATAAGGGTATGTGCAACTTTTATAAAGTGTATGTGATCCCCTTTTATAATTTATGAAAATACCACGTTTTTAAATATCCATTATTCTTCTATAATGGAATGGAACTATTAAATATTAAATGGTTCCAAAGGTGATAAATAATATATTTTTTGGGTGTTATAAGGTTTTTATAGCCTCAAAAACACATTTTACCACATGTTTTAATCATTTTTGAAGCCTTTTACAATAAGTTTTTTTTTTACCTTTTTCCATTTATATTTTAACTATGATAACTATTTATTTTCCAAGTAGGTTATATTTTATAACAAATATAATTTAACCCTTAATACTTTTTATTATTATTGGAACTTAATTATAGGCTTCATATAGTCTAATTAAAATTTTAAAAAATAGAATATTTTCTTTTTTAAATCAAAACATTTAATATATAAAATAAATCTTTTGTAGAAAAATTATGTTTTCACCATTAAGTGTTCTTAATCTTATGTGAAATTACATACCTATTAAATGAGTGATAAATTTTTTACACAATTAAAAAAATTATATAAGAGTCATTATATTGGATGGATAATTTTATATTTTAGTTGATAAAAATTACACGACACTAATAGAAGAATTCATTGAAAATAACCCTTTAACTATTATCATGGTTAGTAACATTAATCATAGTAATCATAATTTTATGTTTAAAATGTAATGAAAAATATTAAATAATATGATAATTTTGATTTAAAATTTTAAATCCATTTTTTAGATTTAGTTTCTATAAGTGTTGAAAAATATTTTTAAATATAAGTGTAAAAAATAGTTTTTCAAGTAAAATATTACTTAAGTTCCTAAAATGTCAAAAATGGATTTTATAAATTAAAAATAGTGTTTTAAAATTATTTATATTAATTTATAAATATATATCTTTATAAATAATGTTTTAATGAATTTTAATGCATTCCTGAATTAAGATAAATTCATAAAATTGACGATAATAAAAAAATCAATATTTGTTAACAATTCACCAAAAAATAAATTTTTTTATGAAAAATATAAAGAAATAACTTTAGGATATATTTTATATATGTAATTAAAAAAGGAATTAAATTTTCAAAAATTCAAAAATATTTTTTTAAATTTATCTTTTAAATTAATATGAAAAATTTGAAGTAAAATTACATTTATTAAAAATTGATGTTTTTTAAAATTAGGTGTTCTTCAAATTATTTCATATAAAGTTATGAGTTAAACAATATCAATACATTATTTTATATATTTTAATATCATATGTTACCATAAAAATCATTTAAAATTTATTGATTTTGTTCATTATCACATTAAACCGTTATTTATGAAAGAAAAAAATAAGTAATATTATTTAATTATGCTCTAAATTTAATAAATTTTAATTGATTACTATAATTTTATTAAATGGATGTTTTATTTTTCTTATATTTTCTTAATAATGTTCATAAAATATATCTTGGATCATTTTGGTTTGGTGTTGCATGAAAGGAAATCTGTTGATGAATGTATTGATTTGGAGACACAATATATATTCTAAAATCTTATTTCATCACATTCTACACCCCTTAAATAAACTTTGTTGTGGAAATTTTAATCATTACTCATTGATTATAGTGCGTGAGGGTATTCTTAATATAAATATCATTTGCTATATATATTCTAATTTGAAATACACCTTACTCTCATAGTCTATATCAAGTCACTTATCTTTCATAAAACAATATTAATCATATTAAATATTATATACAAATGTATATATATGACTTAATAATACATTATCTAAAAAATTCCACTCCCAAAACCATAATAATTCATGATATATTAAACCACAATGAAATTATATATTATTAAAAAAATTAACAATATCTTTAACCCTAAAATGTATTAACCACCAGTTCATAAAGGATCAAACAAGTCAATATATATCATAATTCTAAAAATGGAATGAAATTAAACAAAAATATCATGGATCACATTTTAATTAAATCGCTAATAAATATAAATCCTATAAATACCATCTAACTCACTTATCTCAAAATCAATAGACCTTTCATTACCACAACATTGAACATATATCAAACCTAAGAGTTTTCAATACCTAAATAATTTATTCTCCAATAGTTATCCCAAAAACTATAACCTTGTCATAAAATCACTTTTCATTATTATTGATACCATTTAATTTATGTTTCCAAACCATTATATGATAAGTAATGAAGACAAATCCTTATATTTTTCAAATAAACTTCATGAAAATATGAATATAAAAGAATATCATCAATAAATATCACTCACTAATAAGAATATCTATGAGTATGAAGAATTATTTTCTATTAATATATCAACTGTACTACCTTAAGTAAGATGTGAAAACTCAGAATTTACATCATAAAAAGGAATATAGTAATATGCTTAAACATTTTTGTATAGTTACTTATTTTATTATATGATATAATGATTTCTAAAAAAACATTGTATGATTTATTTTTGTTATCCAGTTAAAAAAATACAAAAAATAATGTTATGATAATATCCAAAATTTAAATAAGAAAACATCAATCTAAGATGACTTCTCCAATTACACATTATTTATTACACACAAGACTTTAATTTTAACCTACGAATATCCTTCATCAATCCTTAGTTATCCATGTTAATTTTTATAATAGATTCTCTAACATAATTATTTAGCATCATACTCAAACCCTTAATAATGGGTCGTAAAGAGAATGTGATTAACCAAAGAATATCACCTGAGAGTATAAAATAAGGTGTGCAGTTAAGACTCATTTTCAAAAACTTGTTTAAAATAAAGGTAATAACCAATAAAATCTATTTGTTGTTATTACCCCTATTTACATATGTTCTAGATCCTACAACTACTTGTAGTATCTAGACGTGGGTGTAATTTCTTGGAGAACCCAACAATATCTACTTTACAAAAAAATAGATATGTTATCTTAAACATATACTTATCCCCATGTCCTATCCCATGGTATTTCACTGATGTTCTATTATACATAAAAACATAAAAAGTCCTAAAAAAACTAAAATATTCTTTGATATGAACTAAGGTTTCATAGACTAACACTCCTTGATCCACATCTATAGAAAAATTCCTATAATGATTATTATTTATACAATATGATATGATCCAAGATAAACATGCACACATTTCATAGTAGTCTTATACTGCACAATATTCTCATAAAACATAGAGAACATTTAGGTTTATTGTCTTGGAGGACATGTTATTTAGGAAACTTATTTTACAAAACATTTAAACATTTATCTATAATTGAACCATACTAGAATATCTTCTATACTTTTAATAGGTTATAGTGATCTTCATGACCTACGTAAATGGAAATATAAGAAATGGGTGAGCTCAGATACTTTTTTAGGGTTAACATAAGATATAAAATATCCATGATTAGAAGTGAGAATAAAATTGGCATATGTGTATAATTAGGATACATAATCAAGTTATACCGAACAAACTATTGATCATAAATCATGTAATAATGAATGAAATAACATAAAAGTATGGAATATCTTAGAAAATTATAATAAACATGGATAGAAAAATATTATAAAAATAAAAAAACTTACAATAATGGAAAAAATGAAAAAAAAGAAGAGACACGACACGACTATATTCTTTTTGAATCCTTTGTGAAAAACTCATTTTTCCCACAATTATGAAAAGGAAATCATTATGTCTACGCCTGACTATCTAAGGATATATAAACATTGAAAACTCATTAGATGGTGATATAAGACCCTCTTTCATAATCTAAAAATCTATGTTCTACAAAAAAGAAATCAGCATCATATCATAGATATCCCATTTAATGGAAATAAATTTAATATCCTTTTAAAATGGGATCAAATTGGGAAAACATTCATAATATAGTCAAAAATCAAAAAATGATAAACCCATGGAAAATAAATGGGTATCCAAATATATTTAGTAGCATTCTAGGTAAATATCATTCAATGAACATAGTTGTGTATATGGTATTTACCCAATATAGATAAATGGTATATGGGTAATTCAATTATTTCCCCAATTAATTGATGTTATGGTATCCAGATGAAAATACTTCAATCATAGGCATCCGAAAAGGGCATTCACAGAGTAAAGTCATTGTAAAAAGAATTATGGTTACACAAAAAAGATTATTATGGAATAATAATATTTTTATGGATCATTTATCTTATAAATATTTAATGTTTCTCATTTTTGAAAACATAGTTAAAGAATCAACCAATAAATGAAGAATAGTTTTAGAATAATAGTGGAATTTTATGTTTAAAAGCATGATGAAAACTATTTTAAATATTTTGAAATACTCTTATTGAAAACACACATAAAAAGGACTCTTATATTTTACTTTTTAAAATAATTAAATATAATAATTATTAAAATATAAAACAATCCATGCTAGAGTTCATAAAATTAGTCGGGAACATAATAGGGGAGGAAAATATAGAGGAAAAATTTATTTGAAAGAATGGATGTTATTTGTAAGAATGTCAAAACATTATTTTAGATGACATTTCATCAGAAAATATGATATAAATGAAAGGATGTAAATTTCCAAAATAATAAGGGAAAATATAATAGTGAAATTGAATTTTGAATAAAAATGGGATTATAAGCTCATAATCAAGTACATAATTTATAACTCTTGGAGAAATAAATTGAGTTGAGAAAATTGTTAAGGCTCTATAAAATATTAAATTGAAACCCATTGAGTAAGAGATACCATGAAATTGAGCTTATAATACCACAAATTAATGATATTTATTTATATAATGAATAAAATAGTTACTTTATAAACCATATAAATATAATTAGTTTCATAATATAAATCCATCTCAAATAGTGGAATTTGAACAAACAAACCCTTGAATATTTTTTACCTTTTGATTCAAGACCCATGGGAGAAAGAACATGGGAATGAACAATGAATATAATGAAATATAATAAATAACGATTCAAAATATTAATGGTTCATTAGATAAACTATTCTAAAGAAAACATGGTTTATAATAAGTAATATGTTTTATGTGGTGAAAATTGAGACAAGAAACCCTTACCATGTTTCCGATTCACTCTGAGCATGCACTTAACTTCCAAAATTATCAAATTACGTTTATTAGATACATTAATAAGAACACTATTCTTCTTTATTTATCTGATATGGAAAATTTTTATCATATGATATTTTTTATTATTTTGTTGTATTATATGGTTGTGTGAAAATTGAATCAATGTCCGCTTATTTTGAAAATTTTATTGAATAAAGTTGAAATTGTAATAATATGTTTGAGTAATTAATATATCATTTAAATAACCATAAAAAATTTATTTTCATATTAAAATATAAAAATATTAGTATTTTAGTTACCATAGTCATCCATTATAGAGTTGTCTAACATTTTTCTTTATGGTTGTTAAACCAACCCAAGCAAGAACACACAATATCTCCATGATTGATTATGTTTAAGGATGTATATTATATAATTTTGACAACATAATAATGATATATTGTAGATGTTTTTATTTTTATGAATAATATTTTATATTTTTTGGATAAATAATTCAATTCAATAGAAAAAATGAAAAATGTTACTTTGTAGAGGTGGTAGTCCACACAACACATTATTAACATTTTATGTTTTTATCTATGTTAATGGAAAGTAATAAATAATGTTTATTCCATTAATATAATAAAATATTTGTATAAAAATGACTATAAGATCATTATATTACTATTATTAAGGTATATTCATAATAGAAACATTAACAAGAAATGGTATGGAGTATGTAATACTTACACTGAGACTATGAACCTCCTCTTGATAGACTACATGAAATTGAAGAACATAGGATTAATTATAATGAACAATGGGATTATATAATTTAACAAAATTATAAGAGATTATAATTGGTTTTAAGGAACATTTCAAGGGGATGTGTAACTTTGAGGGGATGTAAGAAATCCCCTTTTAGAAATGAAGAAACAAGTACTTTTATGAACAACCATTATTTTTCAATAATGGAATTACACTATATGTTGGAAAATGGTCCCAAAAATTAGAAATAATTTATTTTGGGTAGAGATATGTTCAAGAGAGAATAAACCACCAATTTTAAGACATGTTTTAAAAATGTTTCATACCTTTTACCACTTGATATTTAAAATTAGCCATTTTTTTATCTTGTTACTAGTTTTTAACCTTGTAGTTATTATTTTATAAAAAATATAAGGTAAACCATATAACTAAAATTTCAGGTTATAAACCTCAATATAGTCTCCATATACTCTAATTATTTTTTTTAAAAAATAAAAATAGATTTTAAATTTAAACATTAAATATATATAATAAATTTTTTGTTGAAAAGTTATTTTTTCCCCATTAATTTTTATCAATCTTATATAAAATTTATTACCAATTAAATTAGTAATAAAGTATATTTATACATGTAAAAAAATTATATCAATGTAGTTATATAAAATATATCATTTTATGTTTTTAGATAAAACTTTCACAACATTAATAAAACAATTCTTTGAAAAAAACATTTCACTATTATATTGGTCATCAAATTTAATCATAATAATCATACATTTATGTCTAAAATAAAATTGAACTTATTTTATAATATGAATGTTTTTATCTAAAATATTAATTCTATTTTATTATATTTATTTCATATAATTTATGAAAATAATTTTTAAAAATTACCGAATAAAAATAGTTTTTACAGTAAACTAGTATTTATGTATCCAAAACAAAAAAATGGGTTTTATAAATTCAACATATTGTTTTAAATTGAATTATTTTACTTTATAAATTAATATTTTTTTATAAAAAACGATTCAATGAATTTTAAGTCATTCTTGTATCATGATAATTCCATACAAGTGATGGTATAAAAAAATTAGTATTTTTAATTATTCTTTTAAAATTCAATTATTTGAGAAAAGATATAATAAATAACTTTAGTTTAATATTGATATGTTGAATTAAAAATTATTTTTAATTTTCAATATTATTAAAAAAAATTATTTAAAAATGGTTAATTTAATTTATTACCACTTTAAATATTTATTTGAGAAAAACAATTAAATCATTCTAATTATTTATCCCCTAAATATAAGAAACATTAATTTTCTAATATATTTTCATTCACTATAGGTTTTATTCATCATATAAATTTTCCAGAGCATTCATCCAATATATTACTTCTTATTTGGTTTGGTATTTCATGTGGATAAATCCATTGAACATAATATTAATTTATAAATAAATGTTTTCCAAAGTATTATATTATTAAATATTATGTTCTATAATTATACTAATATTTATTTTTTACTAGATATTTTACATAATTCCAAAAGAAATCATATGCAGGTGAGAAGTGATTTTATTCAAGATCATATTGTTAAAGGTGTTGTTAGTTTGGATTTCTTACAAATTGATGAAAAATTAAAAGATATTTTTATTAAGCCATTATATGGTTAATATTTGAAAATATTAAGAACATTCTTGTTATAAAATAAGTTTAAACTATTATTTAAATATGGATACTCATAAGCAAATTATATTTTAATTAAACAAATGTTATTCTGTTTTTGGTGCCATGTTGGTATTTCTCAATGTTTATTGTTTGAAACTAAAATATTTTCATGATCATGGTTTTAGAATTATTAGTTTTAGGATCACTATTTTATTAAAATTATTGTGTTTAATTTTTAAACAATAATAGATGTCTCTTCATGATCACTGTTTCAGAAATATAAAACTTTAATATCAGGGAAGTTTCAAAATTTATTTTATTTATATATAGATTTCATTATATATTAATTATTATTTTATTGTTAGGGAATGGGTTCTTAATTTCATTATTTTGTTAACACATTATAATATGTTTATTATTTCATTCTTGACTATCTCCTCATTATATTATGTTTTTTATTTTTATAATTGGGAGATAAATAGTGTTCATATTAAAAATATTTTAGACGTTCAATTTTTATAATTATAAAATAATGGGATAATGTTTATTAGATCCATGATACTTTATTTTTTAATGTTTTCATAATTATATTTTTCACTATATTTAGGATTTTTATTATTTTTTTCATGTTTAATATTAATAGGAACAAAGTATTATATTTAATTATTTCACTTAATTTCGAAGAAAATAATAATGTTGAATTTGATTATTAATTTTTATTTATTATTATTAATTAATTATGTTTTTTAATATCTTTTTCATTTTATAAATTTTTCTTGGTGAAAGAATTTTATATTATAGATAATTTATATTTATGGTTAAGTATTGATCCCTATGATGTTCGGTTTTACTTTTATAAAATTATGAGTTTCCCTAGAAATTAGAATGTTCACAAATAAAATTTCTCTTATATGTTTTATAATAAATATTATGAATTTCATCTTGATAACTACTATATATATTTTAGAGTTAATGATTTAATAATCAGAATGAATATTACATAGGATAAGATGACCTTTATGAATTTATGTGTTAATCAAATATATTGAAATTGAAAAAACAATATGACTCATACATATTATAGTATATGTAGGTTTTACTATTACATATGATGAATTTGATATTTTTGTAAAGTATTAACTCATACATTTCATTATATTACAATTACATATTTCATTTTTGATGTGAATTTGACCCATGTTTTCTTAATAACCTTAAACTTATAAAATATGTTAATTTTAGTTTTAGTATACACTAAATGATGTGTTTGAACGGTTTGATGATTTATTATAAGTTCAAGAAGCTTTACAGATTGTTGGTTTCTTAAATTGGTATTTTCAAAATTTTAGTGTACAACCAAGGTAGGACCACATCACGGTTTAGCCTTTTTTCATGTAACTCACCCATGAGAAAGGCGACAGACCGACATGTGCAAGACTATGAGTGGTCTCATGAGTGTACTATTATGGGTCCAGATATAGCCGAAAACAGGATGTGTCTAAGCATGCCATGGTGGAAAGTGTTATGAACACTAAATGATCATGGTTTTTTCAAAAAACTATTTGGTTCAACATGATGGGATTCCATTGTTTGGCCTATCTGAGGGCCCCACATCCATAGTCAGCATCACCACACCATGGTGATGGATGTTTCATAAATTCAAATAACCAAATCAGAAATCGATATTCATGCATTTCATGTGATTAAAAGAGGAAATCAAATGAGGTTATTGAGAGGTAGTCCATAATGAATTATTAACTCATTCTTCTCTATATTAATTGGTTAACTATACTTACCTTGATAGTTCTCTAATCTTTATGATTTTATGGATGATTCTAGGGTGCATTTTTAGAAAATATTTCTTATTTTACCAAATTTTTTTGGGGATTCTTTTCTTTTGGGGATTGTACATGTTGATTTAGGCTTGTGGGGATATTACACTTTCTTCTTCAGTCAATACCCCAAGAAGAATGGGTTTTCCTTATTCTATTAGACCTAAAAATACGATTGAAATTATGTGTTTTCATGTAATATGATGTAGTTCTACCCTCTTGGCATGATTTAATTATTAAATATCATCCTAGAACTTTTTTCTTATATCATTAAAATTGGTTCATGGGGCTATTAGTGTGTGAGTTTTATTTGGTTTCCACCTAGAATCTATGGGGAAATGACTCATTGAAAATACATAATTTGAAGATAAAATGTTTTTGGTAGGAATCTAATTAAGATAAAAATCTATTATATATTATTTTTTCAATGATATGATGCTATGTCCTAGTGCACATTGAGATCCATTCTAGAGTTTTATTACATTTTTGTGTGTGTATTACGTGAGACCCATTATTTATAATGACAACATGTGTGTGTGTGTGTAGCCTATGAGACCCATGTTTGAAATTGATCACTTGTGTGTGTCTAGGGTTAATTATACTAATTCATAACCTACTATTTTGGGCCAATATGGTTTTTTCTACTGTGTGGGATGAATTTCCATTGGAGTTTATACTTTGGGTAGAAAATTATAGGTGGACCATCATGGATTGGTTATTCCATTGATTGGAAACATGTGGGATAAGAAGTTATGAAGGTGATGTATTTAAATTTTGGGGAGGGGTGCAATGAATTAGAGGCCTAACGCAAGGCGATGTTTGGATATGAAGACTATATCTCCTGACCTAAGGAAGGGGCATGGAATGATGGTATTATGGCCTGACTAATGAGATAGATAGGGAATAAAGTGAATGTTGCCTGACCTGAGACCTGTTGTCAATGTGGTAACTTATAGATATATTAGGTGGACCTAGGATCATATTTATTTCATGAAATTTATTATTTTTCCTTTTATGATGGAGACAAAATAGGTACGGTTGATGTTCATGGTTCCAGGGTTAGCACAAAACCACTCGATACATAATTTATTGTTGTTTTCTCATGTATTTGTATATAATCATGGTTAGTACCTCTGATGCATGTGAACTATTGTTAAGGGCATATTAGGAGTTTCATTTTATGTTTATAATCACACCCTTCATGGTAATTTTGATGCATGTGTAGAATTCATGATTAGGGATCTAGAAAAGGGAAAGGGCCCCATGATTGGGATATGGGGAGTTTAAGCATGGGGTTTGGAGGAGGTACCATGATGGACACCATAGTGTTTCTATTGTTTCTTTATTTATTTTCATACTGTTTCTTATACTCTGGTTTGACCTACCACTTTGGGTGACCTATGTTTATTACATGCATGACTCTATATGCCTACCATGTCATCTATTATAGCTGTAAATAATTTTTCCCATATTTAAAATCCCGTTTAAAGGGGACCGGTACCCCAACATACAACCACAACTGCAAACAATAAAGACGAACCTTAAACGACACAGAACATCACAACATTACACATCATAATAGCCATAATCATCTCTGAAACCCATATAGGATTCTTCTTATCCTGTAGCTGATTCCCACTCTGGATGCCTCCAAAAATTTTCAATTTGAACTCGACTTCTAAGCTACTCTAGTACAGGCAGCTTAGATGAAGCATCTTTGACCACTTTGCCCTTTTCCAAAGCAAGAACCACCTCTTCACTCCTCTTAGAGGCAGATCTAGTCCGCATCGGCCGAGGAATTTGAGAGTAATCCTTCCTTTTTATTCTTATTTTTGATGTAGACAAAAGCCCTTCACCTTCCACCATCCTCTGATTCCCACTCTTAACAATATCACTAAATGGAAGGCCCGCAGGGCCACTCAGAATGTCTTTTCCTCCCCCAGAATTCTCCTTTCCTTTAACAAGTTGTTCCTTCCAAACAGAAACTAGGCATTATGTGTTATTACCCAGCCACTGATCTAGAGTGTTGATCTCCAATAAAGGGAGATGCGTATCTTCAATCGGAGCTTCTTCCACTGCCATGGACAAGGTCTCCTTCCCTTTATTTTCATTACACTTTCTCTTACCCCTACTTCCTTGGGCCGAAGTAATAATTTCAGTCATGCAAGAAGGCCTAACCCCCTAGATAGGATTATCCACATCCTTGGAGACCTCCTCATGTCCTAGATTAATCCCAACAGAAATCTCCTCCCTAGATGCCCCCACACCATCATGCCCATCTCCTGAAACAACACTTAAAATGGGTTAAAAACTATAATTACCAAGGCATTCAAACCTTTTGGATCATCTATTATATAATGGTCATTATTTTCTTCCACTCTTCTATTTTTGTTCTAATGAATTTATAAACATATTTGTTATATGAAATTTGAAAATGAAGGTATTGTCTCTCCACTAATGATGTTCATACCCTTGTTTCTAGTTGGTAACCTATTGAGTATGAGGATATGTGAAAAAGTTTGTGTGGCACTATATTTGGGACTAGGTGATATAGGTAATGTAATTAAAAAGTGTTATCAAAGGGTTATTTCCTTTATTTTATTATTAAATATGTTTAGTGGTAAAGTAGAATGGAGTTAAACTATGTAGAACATGGATAATAAAGTCACACAAGTGCATAGACTTCTCTTATATGATGGACCTTTGAGTTACTGGTGATGGAATACTATTGCAGTTGTGGAATTACTATTCTATATTGATCCTATGTTTGTTTTGATTTCGTATTTTATGGTATTTGGTTAAATTCATGATTCAAGAATAGAAATTTAGGATAAAATGACATATATTTACATTATTCATGTTATTCATTGATGTTAATTTAATGAAATGTAATAATCTATGATCTAAGACTCAATGATATACTATGCTAACAATCATCATATTTGTGGTTGAGAATGGTTTTTTTTGTATATATATGACTGTGACTAATTTGTATATGACAACCCTGATTTTTATTACAACTTAACCATGTTTTATTACATAAAACTTCACTTCATACAAAATAGAAGATCGAGAGGTTTAGTGTCTTTGGGGCTTAAGATCATTAGATAAAATCTTAAAACACAAAATACAACATCTTTATTGAAAACATCATCTACATGACCACTAAATTCCTTCGTACTTAGCATTGCATGGGATAACCTGAAGAGATGCCTATGAAAACGGTGAGCTATAAATCCCAGTAAGGGAGTACACATGGAATAACATGAGGATTAAAATACATGTTAGACAATAGGGATATCAATAGAGCATAAGAAAAACATGAACATAAAGGCATGATAAAGCATGATAATCATAACATGGAAATGTGGCAACAACACTTAACATGGAATTAGCATGAGCCAAGGCTCATTACACATGGATCATGAGTAAATCCTCATTGCACATAAAGCACGAGTAAACCCTTTTTGCACTTTAATTATCATGATTCATCACTCATTGAACACGATGTATCATGATACTATACTTTACCCAATGCATTGGAGCACTATAAGGGTGAACCCTTCTTAAACATTTCATTTCATGCATAAGTGTGCCACATGGATCATAAAACAAGGATTCATAAAACATAACCATTTATTCCATGATAAAGGAATGTGTAATTCATACATGAAACTTTACAATCAATAAGTAAATGTGAATAAAGTTGAATACCCTTGATGGAGAAATGGGCATGGTATTCACTACACAATGACATTGGCTTAGAAAATGGGTTCGATTTCGGCAGCGTAACAGCGTGACATAAGAATTCATAAAAATGGTTGATGAGAGAGAAAGGGTTTCCTCATCATATTTACATGTAATGGATAGTAAGAATGTCATATAGACACATGTCCCAAAAATTGTAATGGAATTTAGATTCATGATACAAAATTATTGCTTGAATGTAAAAGAGGAGAGAGAAGTTCCTTTCGGAATTTCGGCATAGTATCGGGTGTACATGGGACGCATTTAATGAGAGAGAAAGGGTCTCCCGTCATTTAAACATAAATAGGGAAGTATAAGGGAGGTTATAAACCATACCCCAACATTTATAATTGAAATTAAAAGGGCAAAACAACTTAAAGAAAATTGGACAGAAATGCGAAAGGAAGAAAAAACCCTTACTTGGAAGTGTGCTTCCAAAGGCTAGAGAAAGGCTTATGAGAGGCTTCTTGGGAGCTTGGGGAACCTTGGAAGGATTCTAGAGAGAGTATGGACGAGGTTGGACGAACTAAAAAGGATTTGAGTGAGGAGGAAGTGGGAGCTTGGGTGAGTTTATATAGGAATGATGAGGGAATTCTTTATTATTTAGGTTTGGGACCCCTTATATTAAATTAATCCAAACCACAAACCATCCCATGGTTTTTGCCCCATGGTTTTTGGAAAAGGGAAGAGGAAAATAACATTTTATAAGGCCAAGGTCCTAAGTTCTTAAAATATTAGGGTTTCTTATGTGGAGGTGAGTCACACTCCCATGGAAATTAATTTAAAAAGACAAGGTGTTTAATAAGTCTTGAAGGGTCCATTAATGCTTTGAAAAGTAAGACAAAGAAACCCAAAATCACATTATTTTAATTATAAAACATATATTGGAAGAACATAAATATTATAGTATTTTATTACATCACTATTGGGTCATTATGATGTCATAAAACACATTATATATTTAAACGATATTTAATTTTTACTAAAAAATTTGGCTGTCACAGAAATTTATGATAAATTCACCGTTGGATAATTTCGACATCCTGATTCCAAAAATAACATTTATTTTATCTAAATAATTTTCTAAATATTTTAATTTTCACTTTTAAAATAAAAACTGACATTTATCAAAAATTCATGGGTTTTGACAAAAATTGATTTGAAACCTTAATAAAAATTATAATTGCATTCATAAAATTACATGATCATTTATATATAATAAAATTAATCTAATAATAATAATAATAATATTTTATTACAATAATATTTAATTAAAAAATCCCTTAAATTAATAAAATAGATTTCTTAATTAAATAATAACTAAAAACACCATTTTTTACTTTCAAAACTATTTACAATGTCTCAATAATGACAAGAAATTATATTCATTATTATATACAAAAATAATGTTCATGAACATAGTACTATCGATTAGTTACATAACTCCTTAAAACAACCACATAATTCCTAAGGGTAAGGTGTGAGATGGTGATAGACTCTTGGGGTGGCTCGGATAACATCGCTCGAGTGGTAATTTCTATCAACTTACACTTCTCCCGTAGACGATCCCGTTCGAGCTTGAAATGGTGAAGCTCAGCTTGGGATTGGTCAAAAGCGAAGCCCAAGGACACCACCTCTTTTCCGAGCTCCGATAAATGGGCTTCGTATGGAGAAATTCTACTGGATGAGGCCATCGCTTCCTTTGTCTAAGTAAAATTGGATGTGTTAAATCCCTATATTTATACTAATAATGTGATCACTGTTCAATGAATTTAAAATTAATGGTCACAATTTTTATCATAAAACCAATGAAGTTTACATTTTATAAAATAATTTTATATAAAGTGACATTTAAAAAGATCAAGAGGGATTTTCCATTAATGAAACTTTGGGTCGTTACAATATTCCCCCCTTAAGAAATTTTTCCCCCGAAAATTTTCTTTTCCCACACTAAAATAGATGTGGGTAACTCAGCTTCATCACTTCCTCTGATTCCCAAGTTGCTTCTTCAAACTTTTGGTTTCTCCAAAACACCTTGAAGAGGGGCATTGTCTTATTTCATAGAACTTTTTCTCTACGATCTAAGATCTTCACTAGTTTCTCCTCATAAGAAAGATCATCCTCCAATTATACCACCTCAGAAGAGAGTACATGTGAAGGGTCCGGTATGAACTTCCTTAAGAGGGATACATGAAATACATCATTTACATTGGCCATAGTAGGCGGAAGTGCCAGTCAATAGTCCACAGTCCCTACACGATCAAGAATCTTGAAGGGTCCGATGTACCTTGGACTTAACTTCCCTTTCTTTACAAACCTCATGACCTTCGTCCACGGAGATATGCATAGAAAAACCATGTCTCTAACTTTAAACTCAAGGTCTCATCGATGATTATTTGAATAACTCTTATGTTGACTCTGGGCTGCCTTGATATACTGCTGAATGGTTTTCACCTTCTCAACCATTTCCTCAAGAATTTCTGGTCCAAGCATCTTACGTTCACCGACCTCATCCCAACATGTCGGTGTTCTGCACATTTTCCCATTCAGGGCTTCATATGGTGCCATTTGGACACTCGACTGGAAACTATTATTATAAGAGAACTCAACCAGAGGAAGATGTTGATCACATCCTCCTTTAAAGTCCATTGATCACGCTCTCAACATATCCTCAAGTGTTTGGATATTCCACTCAGATTGTCCATCAGTTTGAGGATGATAGGCTGTACTAAAGTTCAGTTCAGTATTCAGAGCATGTTGAAGACTCTTACAAAACATAGAGGTGAATCTTGGATCTCGGTCTGACACAATAGATAGTGGTACTCCCTGAAACCTTACCACTTCCCTGATATATATCTGTTCCAGTTGATCCAATGAGAAATCCTCCCGAATAGAAATGAAGTGTACAGTCTTTGTAAGACAATCCACAACAACCCATATTGCATTGTTTCCTTTGTATGTCCTTGGAAGTCTGGTGACAAAGTCCACGGTGATGTGTTCCCATTTCCATTTTGGTATGGGAAATGGTTACATCATCCCCTTAGACTTCTGCCTCTCTTCCTTCACCTGCTGACACACCAGACACTTTGATGTATATTTAGCAATATCCTTATTCATATTATCCCACCAAAATTTTTCTCGGAGATCTCGATACATCATTGTGCTCCCTGGGAGAATACAGAAATTTGAACTATGTGCATCATCCAAAAGTTCCTTCTTCAACTCCAGACTTGATGGAACACATAGTCTTTTCCCAAACCTCACAATTCCTTCTTCATTAACATTAAACCCCGAGGATTTCCCTTTTTTGATAGCTCCCACTTTTTCTTGAATTCCCACATCATCATTTTGAGCATCCTTTAACCGTTCCAAAAGATACGGTTGAGCAATCACTTGTGAAAGGATTGATGATGTTCCCTTCTCTATGATTCCCATGTCTATCTTCATCAAGTCTAGGAATATTGGATCCTTCTCAAATCTCATCATTGATAGAATCACTGGATCCTTTCTACTTAGGGCATCTGCCACCTTTTTTTCTTTCCCAGGGTGTTAATGGATTGAACAGTCATCATCCTTGATGAGCTCTATCCATCTTCTCTGGCACATATTATGCTCTTTCTGTGTGAATATATATTTAAGACTCTTGTGGTCAGTATATATCTCACATTTCTCTCCATATAGATAATGCCGCTAGATTTTCAAGGCAAAGATCACCGCCGCCAACTCCAGATCATGCGTTGGATAGTTTTGCTAAAGGATTTTCAACTACCTTGAGGCATAAGATATCACTTTATTATTCTGCATCAGCACACATCCTAAGCCCTTCTTTAAAGCATCACTGAATACCACAAAAGCTCCCCAATTGTGGGTAAATTGAGCACGGGCGCTGTGATAAGCCTCCTTTTCAACTCCTTGAATCTTTCTTCGCATTCATCACTCCAAGAAAACATTACTCCCTTTCGAGTTAGCTTGGAAAGAGGGTTGGACAATCATGAGAAATTTCTCACAAATCGTAGATAATATCCATCTTACCTTAAGAAGCTATGGATATCTGTTACAGATGTTGGCCTCGGCCATCCCTCAATTACTTCTATTTTGGAGGGATGAATAGATATCTCATTGCTTGGGATGATATGGACCATGAATGAGACCTCCTTAAACTAGAAATCACACTTGCTGTACTTTGCCTAGATCTTCTCCTTGCGCAAAGTCTCTAGTACAGTTCTTAAATGGTCCTCATGATCCTCGTTGGTTTTGGAGTATATTAGAATATCATCTATAAAGACTACCAAAAATTTGTCTAGGTAATCTCTGAAGACTCTATTCATCATTTATATGAAGATTTATGGAGCATTGCTGAGTCCTAAAGGCGTTACTATGAATTCATAGTGCCCGTATCTTGTACGAAAAGCACTCTTGGGGACATCTTCTTTCTTCACCCTTACTTGATTATATCCCGACCGCAAATCTACCTTGGAGAAGAATTGTGCACCACGCAGTTGATCAAACAAGTAATCAATTCTTGGGAGAGGATACTTGTTCTTTATCATGATTTTTTTAAGTTCACGATAATCGATGAAAAGCCTCATTGACCCATCCTTCTTCTTGACGAAGAGGACTGGTGCACCCCATGGTGAAGCACTTATTCTTATTAACCCTTTATCCATATTCTCCTGTAGTTGTTTCTTCAGCTCTTCAAGCTCTAAAATATCCATTCTATATGGAGTCTTGGATATTGGTAAAGCCCCAGGTATAAGTTCAATTGAGAATTCAACATCCCTTATAGGAGGAAGACCAGACAGTTCCTCGGGAAACATTTCAGCGCATTCCCTCACAATAGGCATTTCTTCAAGGATGGTTTCTTTCTTGGACTCAATCATCTGAGCCAGATACGTGTGCTCATAAGGCAATAATATCCACACTTGAGGTGATGGAGCTAAAGGATATTCAACTTCCTCCTTACACTTGTAAAGAATTGGGGGTCGATTCTCCATATGGAGTGTGATTTCCCGCTCTCGAAAATTTATGTTGGCTCTATATAAGGAAAGACAATCCATGCCAATAATTGCATCAAATTCCACCAGAGGGAGTATGAAGAGGTTCTCTGGGAAATTCAATCCACATATTATAACAGAGGAGGACTTATATTCAGGGGATGCAATGATTTCCCCATTTGACATACTCACCGACATCTTCACTTCCATGATTTGTTGTGGTGCTGGGATTGTTCTAATAAACTTTCAAGATATAAAAGAATGCATAGAACCTGAATAAAAAAGTATGTTTTCTATTCTTGAATAAATAACTAGCGTACCTATCACCACTTCGTTTTCGGGGTTCACTTCAGCAAAAGTGATGGCAAAAGCTCTTCCTTGCTTCCTTGGAGGTTTTTGGTTGTCTCCGAAAACCCTTGGATTAGGGCACTGATTTGCAAAATGACCCGGTTCTTTGCATTTGTAGCATTAAACAATGCGTTTAGGTTTGAACGGAGTGTTCCTCTACTCTGTCACAGCCGCGGGTCTTTCTTGCCGACAGTTAACAGCTAGGTGCCCTTCTCTTCCACACTTGAAGAATTTCCTCGTCCACTTAAGGCAATTTCCAGGGTGCTTCTTTCCGCACTTTTGGCCAGTGGGGTGCTGGATCTTCTTAGCACCGTTGGATTTATCCATCTTCCCACCAGCATTGAAGTCCACCTTACACTTATTATCCCCATGATACCCCTGTGATTCTCTGATCTCCATTTCGACCTTGAGGGCACATCGGACAATTTCCTCATAGGTGTTGAAGTCATGGATCGCTAATACTTTCCGCAGGCTGGGCTTCAACCCACCAAAGAAGCGACCAACCTTGCATTCGGGGGTAACGAAAAAGCTGGAAGCGTATCGTGCAAGCCTTGTGAAGTTTTCCTCGTACGATCCAACATATTATTCGTTCTTTTTCTTGAGGGAAAGGAAGTCCCTTTCCATCTTAAGCCAGAGGGTGCGCGGAAAATATTTATCGGAAAACATCTTCCGGAAATCCTTCCATTACAACGCCTCGATCTCCTCCTAAGGCTTTGTATTTTTGATCATCCTCCACCATTGATCAGCTTCACCCTCCATACAATAAGCTGCAAGGAGAACCCTGTATTGTTCATAACATTGAAGGATGGAGAAGATCTTTTCAATGGAGTTGGTCCATTGTTCAGCGATCGTGGGATTGGATGATCCACTAAAAGTAGGAGGCCTTTGTCTCATGAAGCACTCGATAGTGACTTGTTCTTTCTTAGGGGGGTTTGGATGTTCTTCTTGACCCGTGTTTCTATTCAATGCTTGAGTTATCTGTGAGAGAAGCGTGATAAAGTTCGCGATTCCTGCTCCCATTGGATTGGGCATCTCATTAGTACAGTCATCACACTGATCTTCACATCGGTTGTTAGCCCGAGTCCTCCTATTACCGGCCATTGGATGGAATAAAAGGAATTTTAGGGGTAACACATAAAGGTTAATCCAAATACAATTGTTGATTACGTGTAAATAAACATTCATTTCCTTAACTCATGAGTCTATAGGCTTCAATCTAGTCTTTTCATGATCTACTTTCTAACATATATTCTTAGGGGCATTTTTTATTCCCTTCACAAGGGTTCTTACTAAGCTTGTGAATTTACCAAGGAATATCCCCTGAGAGTGTCGTAACCAAGAGTGCAGCAAGGCCCGTTGTCGTGTACCAGTTCCCATTCGAGTTTAGCTCAAAGTGGTGTTTTCGGGTTTTACCCCTTGGATACATCTTTGCCAGAGCCGCCTCTACCTGCTCGTATCCAGACAGGGATGTATTTTTTTGATAACCCACTTACTCAATACTCACCAAAACATAGGGATGTTTTTATTATAATTAGTCTTGTATTTAAGGCTTTACTAGGGGTTTCTAATCCTAATCCAAAAAATAACCAAACCTATCCTTTGATACCAACTATGACAACCCTGCTTTTTATTACAATTTAAACATGATTTATTACATAAAACTTCACTTGATACAACAAAGAAGATCGAGAGGTTTAGTGTCTTTGGGGCTTAGTATCATTACATAAAAACTTAAAACATGAAATACAACAACTTTATTGAAAACTTCCTTCTCATGACCACTACATTCCTTCGTACTTAGCATTTCATGGGATAACCTGAGGAGATGCATAAGAAAAGGGTGAGCTATAAAGCCCAGTAAGGGAGTACACATGGAATAACATGAAGAGTAAAATACATGTTATACAATAGTCATATCAATAGAACATAAGAATAACATGAACATAAAGTCATGATAATCGTAACATGGAAATGTGGCAACAACACTTAACATGGAATTAGCATGAGCCAAGGCTCATTGCACATAGAGCATGAGTAAATCCTCATTGCACATAAAGCACGAGTAAAACCTTTATTCACTTGAATTAGCATGAGTCAGGACTCATTTCACATGACATATCATGATACTATACTTTACCCAATGCATTGGAGCGCTATAAGGGTGCACCCTTCTTAAACATTTCATTTCATGCATAAGTGTGCCACATGGATCATAAAACATGGATTCATAAAACATAAACATTTATTCCATGATAAATGAATGTGGAATTAATACATGAATCTTTACAATCAATAAGTAAATGTTAATAAAGGTGAATACCCTTTATGGAGAAATGGGCATGGTATTCACTACACAATGACATTGGCTTAGAAAATCAGTGCAATTTCTGCAGCGTAACGGCGTGGCATAAGAATTAATAAATGTGTTTGATGAGAGATAAAGGGGTTACTCATCATATTTACATGTAATGGACAGTAAGGAGGTCATATAGATACATGTCCCAACAATTTTAATGGAATTTATATTCATGATACAAAAGTATTGCTTGAATGTAAAAGAGGAGAGAGAAGTTCCTTTCAGAATTTCGGCATAGTAACATGTGTACATGGGAGGCATTTAATGAGAGAGAAAGGGTCTCCAATCATTCAAACAGAAAGAGGGAAGTATGAGTGAGGTGAGAAACCATACCCCAAAATTTATAATTGAAATTAAAATGGCTAAACAACTTAAAGAAAATTGGACAAAAAAGAGAAAGGAATAAAAAACCCTTACTTGGAAGTGTTCTTCCAAAGGCTAAAGAGAGGATTGTGAGAGGCTTCTTAGGCGCTAGGGGAACCTTGGGAGGATTCTAGAGAAAGTAGGGCAGAGTTTTGACGAACTACAAAGGCTTTTATTGAGGAGGAAGTGGGAGCTTGGGTGGGTTTATATAGGAAAGGTCAGGGAATTCTTTTTTATTTAGGTTTGGGACCCCTTATATTAAATTAATCCAAACCAAAAACAATCCCATAGTTTTTTACCCATGGTTTTTGGAAAAGGGAAGATAAAAATAATATTTTATAAGGACAAGGTCCAAAATTCTTAAAATATTAGGGTTGCTTATGTGGAGGTGAGTCACACTGCCATGGAAATTAATTTAAAAAGACCAAGTGTTTAATAAGTCTTGAGGGGTCCATTAATGCTTTGTAAAGTAAGCCAAACAAACCCAAAATCACATTATTTTAATGTAAAAACATATATTGGCCTAACATAAATATTATAGTATTTTATTACATCACTATTAGGTCATTATGATGTCATAAAACACATTATATATTTAAACGGTATTTAATTTTTACTCAAAAATTTGACTGTCTCAGAAAAATATGAAAAATTCACTATTGGATAATTTCGACGTCCTGATTCCAAAAATAACATTTATTATATCTAAATAATTTTCTAAATATGTTATTTTTCACTTTTAAAATAAAAACTGACATTTATAAAAAATTCACTGGTTTTGACAAAAATGGCTTTCAAACCTTATTAAAAATTATAATTGCAGTCATACAATTACATGATCATTTATATATAATAAAATTAATCTAATAATAATATTAATAATATTTTATTAATATATTATTTAATTCAAAAATCCCTTAATTTAATAAAATAGATTTCCTAATTAAATAATAACTAAAAACACCATTTGTACTTTAAAAACTATTTACAATGTATCAATAATGACAAGAAATTATATTCATTATTATATACAAAAAAATAATTTACATGAACATAGTACTATCGATTAGTTACATAACCCCTTAAAACAGCTGCATAAGACCTAAGGGTAAGGTGTGCGATGGTGACAGACTATTGGGGTGGCTCGGACAATATCGCTCGAGTAGTAATTTCTATCAACTTCCACTTCTCCCGTAGACGGTCCTGCTTGAGATTTACATGGTGAAGCTCAGCTTGGGCTTGGTCAAGAAAGAATCCCAAGGACGCCACCTCTTTTCCGAGCTCTGATAAATGGGCTTCGTATGGGGCAATTCTACTAGATGAGGCCATCACTTCCTTTGTCTAAGTAAAATTGGATGTGTTAAAGCCCTATATTTATACTAATCATGTGATCACTGTTCAACGACTATAAAAGTAACGGTCACCATTATTATCATAAAACCAATGAAGTTGACAATTTATAAAAACATTTTATATAAAGAGATATTTAATAAGATCAAGAGGGATTTTCCATTAATGAAACATTGGGTCGTTACAGTGTACGTATAATGAACCATGATTGAGACTTGGGTAATATTATGAGGGTTATAAATTCTTTTTGTAGGATTCCTCCTGTGATCAATTTTCTAAAATAATCATTTATATGTTCCTATAAATATATTTGGTTGATATATTAATAATCTATGGTAGGTGTACAGATAATTATTTTGGAATTATGAATAAAATTGTTGAGAATATATCGGATGGGACCACAAAAAATTATGCCATCATGCTTCCATAACTGATGATACCCCTATTCCACCACAAAATGTGTTGGAGGATGCAGTTAGGCATAATCATATAACTTCTATAGTTGTTTAGGTGGACCCGAAACATCTAGGAGTCTTCCACATAGTACCAGATTAAGGTAGAGTATTTCCCATTACAATGATAAATTGTGCATATTACTTCCATTAATTGTATCCGACAAACTTTTAGGGAACAAGAGTCCCTCAACATGACGAGGAATGGGTTAAATTCATCAAGGGGATATTTCATCTAGCGGAGACCCTAAAGTATCGATAGGTAAATTTGGAAGCTTTCAGGATTCAGTGACCTGCTAGAAGATGTTGCAGATTCATGATACATGCAAGAAAATGTTAGGGTCTTACATGGGTTACCTTAAAATACCTATTCATTTAGGATTTCTTCTTGGGTATTCTAAAGATAGAATGTTCTCATCAGTTTATAGAGATTTATAAGGGGTTGATATTAGAATCTTATAACTATGGTTTCTTCATTGAGTTACTATTTTGGCTAGGGATGTGGTATAGAAGGTCTAAAATTTTGAGATAGGCCTTAGAATATAGTTGAGTCATCATGACTTGTTATCTAACCTGAAAAAATTTCTCTAGGTCATTCACAAGGACTTGATTATAGAAAAGGGTCTGTAGGATATATTTTTTAGGTTTTCCTTCATCCATATTTGGACTGTTGAGTGGCTTCTTTAGTAATACAATGCAATCTTTTATGGTAACATGAATAAGAAGGATGATGGGTTTTATTAGAGTATTAATTGTTAATTAGAGAAAAGACGTGTTTATTTATCCCCTTTAATGGGATAAAGAGGAAATTATTGATTTAACAATGAAAATAGTGGTAATTATCACATATACACATAGGTTCTTCAGAGAAAGCTTCATCGATGAAGAAAAGTGGAGATCCTCAATAGTTTAATTCGAGGAAATTGCAAATAGGTTCTCATATGGGTTTAGGGATTATGTTGGTTGTGACCTAAGTATCTATTTAGGGTCTTTAGTAGCAGACTCTGACCCCCCAAATACTTAGATAACCTAATTTTTCACTATAATGGAATTATTGTGTGGTTGAGGTGGGAATATTGTATGTAGAGGACCAAGTTTTAGCTAGAAATAAATAGGGTCCATCGAATGTTTGAGTTATGATCCTAATCACATCTATTCTATCTTATAAATTTCCTGATACATGAGCTTCCCATTAGTTTATATCATTTAAATTTATTTCTAGACTTGAGTTGCTGATCAAGTTATCTTCTAATTTACTTTATGTTGATACATCCTTATGGAAGAATGTGTATCATATTCTAAGATGTATGGAGTTTCCTGTAGTAGTTTTCAGCTTTGGAAATCCATGAGACATTATGATCTTATATATTACAAGGTTTGAAATAATATTCGGTATAGACTATTTTACTAGTTATCGTGTTCACATATACTATTATATGATAAATGTATCCTTTACTATTACCTATGGGACATGTTTGTGAAAACTGAGGAATGGTATATTGGAGTAGGTAGAATGGGACCATACCAATGCCATATTCGAGATTTTCTACCATAGCTAGTAGGCTTTCCTCTTATGGGAGAACCAACAGTAGCCCCCTCTTTATTTCATTTAGTGGTAGATCACTATCAGGATTTTTTCCAGTGTAATTATAGAGATTTACGACTAATAAATAAATTAACATTGAGATCAATATTTTTCTAGGGGTGAAAACTATATCAAAAACTCCATATCGTATGGAACCAAATGATTGAAGGGAACTCAAGGTATAACATAAGGATTTGGTGGTGAGGGGTTTTATCATACCGATCACATTCCCTCAAGGTGCTTCTGTGTTTTTGTAAAAGAAGGAATATGATAGTATTCTATTTTATTTATACTATAATAATATGAATTAAATGATGTTGAAGAATCGATAACCATTACAAGGGATTGAGGACTTATTTTATTAGTTTTGTGGAGCCTGACGGTTCTTTAATATTGAACTATGATGAGGATAACACCAGCTTTGGGTTAGAGAAGATGATATACCTATGAAAATTTTCAAGAGTAGATATGGGATATTTGAGTGTCTTTCCATGCCTTTTGGGTTGAAAATTTTACCTACAATGTCAATATATATAATTAATAGGATCTTTCATCAATATCCCAATTCCCTCATTGTAGTATTTTATGATGATATCCTCTTATGATTGTGGACCTCAAAATCACATTATAGACACCTTGAGATTTAATTAAGTACAGATCAAGTGCATCGACTTTACAAAAATATCATAAAAGGTCACTTTGGATCTGGAAGGCATATTTCCTTGGGAATGTGATCAATGATGTGAAAATTTCTGTATACCTAGAGAAATTAGAGGTTTTGATGTCATTAAAATGAACCAGAAATGTGTTTGAGATTGGATTTTTCATTGGTTTATAGGGGTACTACAGACAATTTGAGAAAGAATTATCTCTTATAAAATAACCTATGACTGGAATTTCCATGAAGGAAGTAAGTTTTTGATTTGATAGACTGATGTGAAGAGGCCTTCCTAGAGTTAAATAGAAAACTAATAATAGCTCAAATATGGATATTTAAAATGTATGGGACTAGTTATTTGGTTTATTGTGATGCATCATGTGATATTTTAAGAGTTATTATGATACTGATGGATCAAGTAGTGGATTACAGTTCTATTAGGTTATAAGACTAGTATTTGAATTACACTATTCATATCTTAGAGTTTGTATTTGTGGTTGTTGTTTTGATGTTTTGGCACCATTATCTCATTAGTGAGAGATTTTTCATATTCTTAGACCTCCAAATATTTCATTAAATCTTCCCTCCATGAGACATGAGTATCTAGCATAGGATTAGGTTGAAGTGTATACATGAATTTGGCATTGAGATGGATTATGCACTAGGGAAATGATTTTTTTTGTAGATTCTCTCAGTGGTAAAACACCCGATCATAGAGAGAGAAGTAATGGTAGAAAAAGTTCTTATAGGATGAGTGGTTAGTATATGTATTCGAGAACTGAGGGGTATTGATTTTTTATCCCATGGTTATCAGGTTGAAATTGGTTGAATGGGTAATGTCCAACCATGTCACGACCCAACCCATGTCAGGGCACGAGCCATAACTACCCCAAGCCTACCTACATAGGCCAGGGGTGGGCAACTAGCATCGAAGGAACAATAAACTCGGGGAGGACTTTTCCTATGAACCTATACACACATGTATCCAAAACAATGAAAAAGTGTAGATGGAAAAGAAAACAAGATAAAATACTTCTATAAATAAACAAAACACAGGCATCAACCTCTAAAAAGTACAAGTACATAAAAATAAACTGAAAGGGAAAGGTGGAAACTAAACACCCTTACCACCACACAAAAATAGGTGGAAAAGTAAAACTATTGAGAGAGTCTCAATCCTAGATCACAATCTGTAGCCACCTCATGCAGTCTAAGAACCTCATATCTCTATGCTCCTCTAATGTCATGATCAACCAGTCTGTCATCTGCAAGAGGACACAAAGTGAGGGAAAATCCCAAGTAGGTGTGAGTTTAAAAATACTTAGTAGGATGCCCCAAAGGCTCAAGGGAGCATCAAAAGTAGTAAAAAAGAGTGGATTAGTGGATAGAACAAGGCATAGTTAAATAGATTACAACTCAACCCAAAAAAAAAGAGTGGAGTAAGATTATCTAAACATAAGGAGCTTTAAACAGTGAGAAGATGAACTTCTTATCGAGTCTTCACTACCTTCAGTAGGAGAGTATCCTCATCTAACCATAAGAAGCTAGACACAGAAATCATGTGTCATACCCCATGTGTATTCGTCTCTCCTAGAAGAAGAGTAACCAAAACCCAAGGATTGGGTACTGTAAAAGGATATATATATATATATATATATATATATATATTCTCAATGATATAATCTCAAACAAGCGTGTAAGATGATCTCCATATCACATATCAGCCCTGGAAAATAGTCGCTAATAGTTCCAGAATTATCCATCATTGATGGCCAACATCCCACACATATTCCTTGAACTAAAAGTCAGAGGGAATCAATCACCAAAACTTGATATTATCCTCTTTGGGTGGGTATGTCTCGCCCATACTATTTTAAGTCACATCACAAGGACACGTCGTGGTGGTAAAAGTGTTCGTCTTTCTCGTGAGTCCAAAGGTATGTCAAAATATGTCTCCTCACTATGTAACACAGTTGAGAATTATTATTAGGGTCAAGGACCCATACCCAACCAAGCTAGAGGGTGAAAATCTAGTGCCATTGAAGACCCATACCCATCCTAGCTAGAGGGTGTCACTCTAGTGTCGTCAAGGTCCCATGCACAGCTCGACTAGAGGGTGAAACTCTAGTGTCATCAAGGACCCACGAATATCCCCACTAGAGGGTACCACTCTCAAGATCATTGAGGTCCCATGTCAATACCAACTAAATTATATCACTCAAAAGACATCATGGAACTACACTAGACATCCCTACTAGATGATACCCATCAGAAAGATCATCTAGAACACCACAACCTTGTCCCAATAGAGGGTAAACCTAGTACTACTTAGGTGATTTTGTCTGATCACCAGTGTCTTCGAGTGTCACCTCAGATAGTCACCATAGTCATAAAATCCCACATCGTATCTCACAAGCCACTATGAAGGGAACCATTGCATTCTACCTGATAAAACATTTAGGATTGGATACTCACGAGCCACAATCCAAGTTTAGCAGGAGATATGAGAGATAGAGGATTCGTAAAGTGGTAGACGACGCATGTGTGGCCCACAAAATGTGTAACCCTACCACGTCAATGAATATTGTACCTACTCAAAATCAGTTAGTAAACTATGAACTAGTACCCATAATTCATGCCAATGTACACCCAGAGTACATGGAACCTCTAGCCACAATGGTAATGAGCGCATGTTGCTCATTTTTGATCTGAAGGGGGAGAACATAATTTTTCTAGCATGGATCCTTATATTTCCTTTTATGAACAAATGGATCACACTATTGTGATCCTTGTGGGAAAGAACACATGTTCGACAATTCATTCGGTTGAATTGGGCTTCCAGTGAAGAAACTGCATTTCACAACACATCACCCATGTGGTGATTCGTGGGGCCCACACCTTGACCCCAGAACAAATCATACGGATCAAGACCTTGCAGTCCTTAGGAAAAAACAAATGGTATTGGCTATCCATTCGTCCAAAATAGACACCTAATGATAAAGTCACACTTCACCACAAACGACCAAAATTGAGTTTCATGGCGCCCACACCTCAAAATTTGGTTTATGCACCCGAAATTAGTCATGAATTTTTTTTTCCTAAACTGGAGGGTCGTTATTCCTCTGACATCATATTCATCAGACATTGTATGAAGTTGTACATTCCAATATAAGTTTCTCGAATAATAATAATAATAATAATATAATCGGGAATTTCATGCCACTGGGTCTCAAGTAAGAAACCAAAAGTCATACTACTGGCCTCAAAAGGGTTGCCTCTAATAGAGGTTCATGTGTCTATATATGATGTGTTAAATGAATGCCTAGTTTAAAAGATACAGGCATTTGAATAAAATCCAGAAGAGCATTGTGGGGTCAGTGGAACTACTCTTGCTTAGTCTCGCCCATAGTTGACCAGCCAACCATGCCCACGTTACAACAACTGCTGCAGCGGTCGACCATTATGGTCGACCGTGGGCAGTCAACCATCAGCCGACCCCGAGTCGACCCGTTTTGCCGAGTGAGGACCCGGAGGGTGGGACCCAACCTAGGTTACTAGCCCATCTCACTTGCTAACAGGTTCTGACTTGCTGCCAATAGTGAGTCTGGCTTACACGTCAGTCACTAGACACATCAATGCGACCAACCTCATGTGGGTTTTTTAGCACTGATGGATACTTGGGGTCACGTGGTGCGACCCACCGCTGCTCTGTGAACCACCGGCTAAGTGGCCCGCCGGTGGAAGCCACCTTCAGTCACTGCACTAGAGGCACTCCAGCAGTTCATTCTATAAATTTTTGGGCTTGATTTGGATGCCTGATCGTGATTTTTTCATTGGATTAGGGAACCTTTTGATGATTCCTTCATTGTAACGGCCTCAGATCATTGATCCCCTAGGGATTCTATGCACCAAAAAGTTTTTGGTGTAAAATCCATAGAACAGACCAAGAATGAAAAATTAAACATAGACCGATGTGTATGTTCATGCAGTCATCGATGATTGAGCAAGTATATGATGTGGAAAAAAGCAGCAACATAGATATTCAAAGAAGAAAATAAATCAGAACTCAAAAATTATGTAAATTCCTCCTCGATCCGGCCATTCATTATAGGCGATTCATCCACAGTGCTCCTACTTCAATCCGCCAAATATTTAGCCAGGTTTTCTTCACATTTTAGTGAAGAATGATACACAACGTGTAGAGATATAGAAAGGGATTAGGTTTTTAGAGAGAGAGAGAGAGAGAGTGAGATTAGGGTTAAACCCTAATTTGAATCAATTAACCCTACTTAGAACCATCCCACTCGGTGTAGGAAAACCAAATCCTTTGCGCCCTCTTATTTTATGTCATGCATTGGAAAAACACCCCATTCTAAACTCAGTAGAGGTCTCAAATTTCTAATCTGAGGCTCCGTTTGAATGTTATTTGGCATAACATCACCAGTATAATAATTACATTTAATTTAAATTATTCTCATGGATAGAATTTTTCATAGGAGTCCCACGCCAACACAAGTTATGCCTACCTGGGGTAAAAACCTCATTCTAGACTCAAATGTGGACCTAGATTTCTAATACGAGCTACCATTTATTAGATATACCATTTCTAAAATGTGTATATTTTAAAAACAATTAATATTTTTATAAAATAAATTTCGGGCACACCAAGCCTCGGAATTTCACGCCCTCCCAACACCAAACTATGAAAATATTAGAAAAAATATTTCAAAGTCTTATAATCTGAAAAAGAGGTCTCCAAATTATTCCATCCTTCAAGAATTTCATACTCAAAAGGCAGAATTGTTGAAAACAACTTGGGGTTCCAAGCTCACACCTGGCTCTACCACTTCCAGAAACACCTGCATGTTTCTATAATGGTATAACACAGGAACAAAATGGATGGTTTGTACTCATAAGCTCTTCTCTTTTAGATGACATGCATAGGAACATGCACATATCTCCTCATCTGTGACATTTGGAAGACATAATGTGCCCACTACAACTACAGGGGGTAGGGAAAGGTGGAAGGGAACCTCGCTATTTCATTGCTTGGTCTCGAATGACCTGAAGAAAAATGGGGGAGTTTTCCTCCCTGGCCTAACATCTACATATCACGTCACCATTGGAATCATTGATTATCCCTAGAATTGGGAATTTTCATTCTCCCTTTCAGAATACCCATTTGGTGTAACACCAAAAGATATCTAGTCATGTAACATTTAACAGTTGATGCATCAGAACTGATACTCTCTTACTCACTCAGGATGTGAAGGAATCATCACTATAAACTGAAGAAATGTTCAACCCTCCAGCACCACCAGGGTCAGCTATAGGGAAGTTAACTGCTCTCAAACTTCCTACACCAGATAGTGGGTAATATTATTTTTTCTCATGGGGCCACCATCACCTCGGTCTGTACTCGATAACTACTGTATCAAGGATGACGTTTAGAACACAAGGTACCAACAAATAGGGAAGTTGAGTAAACTCATCCACCCTCAAGAATCTAGACATGTAAATTATGTGGCATACCCCTTGTGTCCTCACTCCCCCTGTAAGAAGAGTAATCACAAAACCAGACACTCCACTACATCCACTAGCAACATTCAGTGAAAAATGTTTCAATAAAGAAAAACTCCACTTGAATTGTCAGGACCTACTCTGACACTCCACTGTATAAGTCTTCCAAGAATTCACAAGTCAGAGAAACTCTTCCACCACACCTTGATATTATTCTTTTTTGGTGGAACTGACATTCCCCCACAATTTTTCTCGCATAAAAAAATCCATCTCAGTGGATGAAGGATGACTCTTCCTCATGAATTCAAATCTTTGTTGAACAAAACCGACACATGGTTACACTGATTCCCCGCATCACCTCGGTAAAACATCAAGCGTGAAGTTTTGAGAAATGTATACCTCACGGAGTTTCTAACAAATTATACTGTAAAAATGTTGAAAAGAAATAGAGCATACCTTTTATCATCTCATGCAATGAAGGATCATAGAAATCGAGAACATACAACTGGTCCTGGCCTCGATCACTATTTCCTTAAGCATTGCATGTGCTGCCTTATGGTGGTGGAAGGATCTCGTGGCGACTTCCACCAACCAAAAATCTTTCTAATCCTCTACCAACACCTCCTCCCTAAGGGCCACCCTGTTTTTTCCTAGGAGATCTTTGTTCACGACATCATCTCTTCCATGGCAGTTTATTTACTATCTTATTGGAAATATTAGAAGATCTAATCAAGTAGTCTCATTACACATGACCTTACCCATTACAATCATATCATTGGCCCATCTCGGGCTTCCTTAGTGATCTATGTGGTTCCAAAACATGTGGCTGAGTTTTATCAAGGGGAGGCCTCCTATGTTGACGACCTTCCAACAGATGTCTGCTAGCTACTGTAGACGTCATAACTCTACTGCGCTCACTTCCAAAACTAGCCAACTGGTGCCCTTCTGATAGAAAGAGATATGCCACTAGTTCTCAATCCTCTATATAGAAAAAGGTGGGGATACACAAGGGAACTATGCTGGGGAAGATTTCCTCTATGAAGACCCTAATAAATCTTCCATGCCTAGATGTTTCCGTCATGGATCATGTCTATAGTGTAGAGTTCATGGTCTATCAACCTAGTCACATACACACTCAGCATCATCCCTCCAAACTGAAGCTCCAGAAGCTCCCTGAATCCATATGGAGAAGAAATAGCTTCTAAAAGTCATCCCTTGTGAGTTTCGACTCACACACATATGACTAAGCCGACTCCAACAATATCTAGCTGCTTAGTGGAAAAGACTGGCTTCCAAAGCCACCATTTTATCTGTAGGTGTTAGTGAAATCCTAAAGTGGAAGAATACAAACTCTAATCAAACCACGGCTACCTGAGGGGTTGGATCACCATGGAACCTCAACGGTCTGTATCGTTGGAACTCATAGAGTGAACTCATCCTGTGCATGTCCTCAAACTCTTCTGTTGGGGCTATCTGTTACTCAACAGGTGGGGGTTTTGTTACCTCTCTTCCTGGAGAATGGGGATAACATGATGGGTCCTAAACTGAGACATCGTTTCTCATAGGGTCATTGTCACGAACCAGAGCTAGTATCCTAGCTAGCTGTCATCGCAGAGATATCTTGAATGATATCATGTTGTACCACAATCATTTAAGCATATATATATATATATCAACAATGATGGGGAGCTTATTCAATAACGAAATTCAGTTAATCAATCTTATATGATTCATGTACCATTGTTCCCTGCAATAAGTGTTTCAGTGTTCCGAGTCAATAAGAAGGTAATTAGGGTCCTGATGAATTGATACGTTGGCACCCTATACCATCACTAGACTCCCTGGCCTAAAATCCTCTCTCGAGACACTTCAACACAATTTCACTAAACCTAAAAAATCCCTTTTTAGAGAAATTTCAGAACAATGTACCAATATTCAAACCACCTTTTATAGCACTTTTTTCATGATACAACCCATGTCAGTGCTTAAGCCATAACTATCCCATGCTCGCCTCCATTGGCTAGGGGATAGCTCATAGTGTCAAAGGAACAAAAAACTTGGGGAGGCCTTTTCTTCAGAACCTAGACACACACACACACACATAGCCAACTCAATGAAAAATTAATGATGGAAAAGAAAACAAGATACAATAATGCTATTAATAAAGAAATAACATTCATCATTCTATAAATATTACATTTGCAAAAAATTAAATAGAAATTGAAAGGGAAAAAATACACACCCAAATCGAAAAGTTCCATAACTCGGAAACTGGTAAAAAAATAAAACATCTGAGAGAGCCCCACTCTTGTATCCCAAACTATGACCACCACATGCGGTCCAATCACCCCATATCCCTATGCTTCTGGGAAGTCACGATCAACTTGTCATCCATATACATGGTCACACCAAGTTTAAGAAATGTCCATGTAGGGGTGATTATAAAAATACTCAGTACGAGACCCATAGTCTCAAGGGAGCCCCAAATGTTGTACTAAAGAGGGGAGTGGTGGATAGAACAAGGTACAGTAGAAGAGAGTACAACTCAACCCAATAAGAGATTAAAGTAAGAAAATCCGAACACAAGGAGCTAGAAATGGTGAGAAGATGAACTTCTCGTCATGTATTCTCTACCTTCAGTATGAGAGTAGACTCATCTAACCATGAGAAGCTAGACACAAAAATCACATGGAATACAGTGTACGTCTTTGCCTCTCCTGGAAGGATTGTAAGCAGTACCCATGAAGTGTGTACTGAAAAAGAATATATATATATATATATATATGCTCAACCAAATAATCCCAAGCAATAAAGTAAGGGGACCTCCATCTCATATCTCAACCATGGAAAAGATTCACCAATAGTTCCAGAAGTATCCATCATCGATGACCAACATCCCACATATCTTCCCTAAACTAGAAGTCAGAGGGACTCAATCACCACACCTTGATACTATCCTATTTGGGAAGTCTTGTCACACCAGCATGGTTTTAGGTCCCATCACAAGGACGCATCTCAGGTGTAAAAGTGTCCCTCTTTCTCATGAGTCCATAGGTACATCAACAGATGTCTCATCACTATGCCACGCATTTTAGAAGTCATCTCAAGGTCGAGGACCCATACCCAGCCCAGTTATAGGGTGCCACTCTAGTATCGTCGAGGATCAATGTCCATCTCGGTTGGAGGGTACCGCTCTTGATTCATCGACGACCCATGGTCAACCTGGTTAGAAGGTTCCATTGTAGTGTCTTCTAGGACCCACGCCCAACCCAGTTGGAGGGTGCCACTCTCATGTCATTGAGGACCCATGCTCAGCCCGATTGGAGGGTTCCACTCTCAATATCATTGAGAACCCATGCCCAACCTAGCTAGAGGGTTCCACTCTCAAGACATCAAAGAACTACACTGGCCATCCCTATTGGATGACACCCCTTGGAATGATCATCAGGAATTCCACAACCCAGTCCCACTAGAGGGTAATCTCAGTACTAGTCTGGTGATTCTTCCAGATCACCATCGTCTTCAAGAATCACCTTCGATAGCCGTCATGACCCCAAAATCTCACATACTATCTCTCAATACATTATATAGGGAACCATCATGTTCTACATGAAAAAACACTTAGAATAGGATACTTGTGGGACAAAATCCATGTTCAGATGAAGGAGATACGAGAGATAGAATATTCGTAAAGTAGTAAATAATGCATGTGGTTCCCACATGACGTGTGACCCTACCTCATCTCAAGGATGTGTACCTAGTTGTGATAGATTACTAAACTGTGAACTAGTACCCACAAGGCGTAGAAGTCACTCCTAGAGTACCAGACACTTCTAGGAAAAAGGCGGATGAGCGCATGTTTCTCGTTGTTGATCTGAAGGGTGAGAATGTAATTTTAATGGAATATATACTCAAATTGATTTGGATAAAAATAATAGATCACACTATTGTGATCCTTGTGGAAAAGTACACATGATTGACTATTCATTCGGCCAAATCGACTTCCTATGGAAGAATCAACATTTCACAGCACTGCACCCATGCAGTGCTTCATGGGGCTCATTCCTCATTCCCGAAACACATCATATGGTTAGAACCCATTTGATACTTATGGAAAGACACACAATATTTTTTATCCATTCATCCAAATTCGAAACCTAGTGAAAAAGAAATATTTCACCGCAAACCACCAAAACAGTGATCATGGGGCCCACACCTCAAAATTCTGTTTAACCACCAGAAATTAATCTTGAAAATTACTCCTCAACTACAGGGTTTCAATGCCTCTAATGACACATCAATCAAACATCGTATGCAGATGTACAGTTTGATATTAGTTTCCCAAATAATAACAATAATATGATTATTATTATTATCAAATGTATCGTGACATCGAGCCTTCATTATGAGAAAAAAATTCTACAACGGGCCTCAAAAGATCTTCTTCAATGAGAGGGTTGTGTGGATATTGATGGAACATTAAGTGGAATTCCAGTTCAAAAGATACATTCATTTGAAACAAAAACCAAGAAAGGGGTCATGGGGTCGGTGGAATGACTCACAGTCGATACACGGACCGCCGCGGTTGACAGTTCGAATGTAGCAGTAGATCCTCGAAAAACCCCAGAATTGACTCAATTCGCTGGTTCCAAACCGCCGGGTTGGACCTGGCCAATTTTTCCAATGCATGCAGCTTTCCCATCCAACATGTTGACGGGGTCCGACCCACTACCAATAGTGGGTCTGGCCCATGAGTCGGTCGCCACCCGCATTAATGAAACCAACCGGACGTGGGTTCTGTAGTACTGGTAGCCACCCAGGGTTACACAACATAACCCCTCATGGCCGAAAACCGTGTCACATGGCCCATCCACATTGCGGTATGACCACTGCTGCACAAACCATCGGAAGAGCGGCCTGCAGATGATCGTCGTGCCGGCAGTGCTGTGACCGACCGTTCCGCAGACTACTAGGCTTGATCTGGTTGGCCAATCAGAATTCCTTCAGTGGATTGGGTATCCATACGATGATTCCTTCAATACAATGGCTTCAGATCATTGATATAATGTTGATCTTACACAACAAATATTTTTCGACGGAAAACCTAATGAAAGAACCAAGAATAAAAAAATTAACACATACCAATGGCCTTGTTCGTGTGGTCATCGATGGTTTTTCAAGTATATGATGTGAAAAAAAGAAAAAAATAGAGATTCAAAGAAAAAAATTGAATCAGAACTCAAAATATTTGGTAAATCCTACCTCAAACTGATCGTTCATTTTAGGCGATGCGTCCACGGAAATCCTCCATCAATCCACTGAATATTTTGCAGAGTTTTCTACTCATTTTGGTGAAGAAAAATGAAGAATAAGTTGAGTGATAAGATATATTAGGTTTTTAGAGAGAGATATATTTTAGGGTTTAACCCTAATCTGAATCACTTGACCCTATTTATAGTCATCTTGCTATGTGTGGAAAAACTAAAACCATCACGCCCTCTCATTTCATATCATGACTAATAAAAACAACCCATTCTGAACTCAACAGTGTTCTTTTATTTCTAATTCGAGACTTGTTTTAAATGTTATTTTTCATGAAATCAGGGGTATAATAATTATGTTTAATTATGATTCAGCCCCTGGATAGTGTTTTCCATAGGAGTCTCGCGCCGGCGAATGTTATGCCCCTCATAGGGTAAAAACCACATTTCAGACTCAACCACGGTCTCAGATATATGTTCTGAGATACCCTTTAAGAGATATCCAGATTTTGACACGTGCATAATATAAAAACACTTAATATTTTTATAAAATTAATTTCGGGCACACCGAGCCTCATAATTGTACGCTATCTTAGTGATTATCTCTCGAAACATTCCTAAAAATATTTCTTTATTTTCAAATGTGAATACCGGGTTTTTACCACACAGTAAATATATTACTATTTCTTAGTGACATTGAATCAATTGTTAGGGGTGACCTAGTTCTAGGGTGGTCGTGGGATAATGAATACATGATCTCTATCCATGTGAGGGTTTTATGTATTTCTTCTATGGGGGATGAGTTTATTAGGGACTATCATGGATCTAAATGGGATCCAGAATTGGGTTCAATAAAGATTTATTAAGTTATGAGACGACACTTCTAGTGATTGGGAATGAAAAGAGACATTAAAATATTTTTCTCTCATTTCAGAACAAGTCAGTGGATTGAGTTAGAGCATTAGGTACATGGAGGTTTACCTCATCTACTTCCCATAAAAGTGTGAAAGTGGGATGAGGTGACAATGGAATACCTTATGATGTTTAATAGGAACTCAAGAAGTTGATATACTGTTTGATGATAGTTGGTTGGCCAATGAATGCGTCAGATTTCTTACTAAATCAAGAGACTCACTCTATAGATTATTAGGGAAATATTTATATCCATAAGATCATACAACTACATGGAGTGACCACCATTATCGTATAAGAAATAGATTCGTGATTTACATCATCAGTTTCAAATGATTTACATAAGCCTTTAGGGACTCATCTGAAAAAATGTATAGTGTATCATCTACAGACCAATGGATAGTCTGATAAGACGATGTAGTTCTTGGAAGATATGCTTCGTGCATGTGTCCTAGACTTTAGTGGACTAATGGATGTCCATTTTTCTTTAGGGAATATACATAGAATAAATAATTTTCAGGATTCAATTTTAACAGATACCTTTGAGGATATTTATTATATATTATATCACCCACCACGTTGTTTGCAAGAGGGGTGTGTGGCAATTTTTATTGGGTCACGTATGATGCTAGAGAACATAGAGAGGGTGAAGTTGATCTATGAGCTATTGTTTGACCCTCATAAAAGACAATGACCATAATCATACCATAGGAGATGAAATTTGGTGTCAACCATGGGAAACTGATTTTTTTATAGGGGTCACCTCAATTAGGGAATTATT
Source organism: Viscum album (assembly GCA_963277665.1). Classification (NCBI taxonomy): domain Eukaryota; kingdom Viridiplantae; phylum Streptophyta; class Magnoliopsida; order Santalales; family Viscaceae; genus Viscum; species Viscum album. The sequence continues at coordinate 798,284,122 of OY728132.1, forward strand.
ATTTTTGGAATAAAAGTTATTTAACAACATAATTTATGGTATCATTTGAGATCATGAATCATATAATAATAATGTATTTCAAATCAAACCATCCTCCATAAAATTAAGGAGTTTATAATTTGTTCCACATTTCTCAACATTGGAGGTGTGATTGTGATCCATAACATTCAATCAACAACGAGGATATTGATTTGGAACATGATGCATCATTTATAGAGCAATGGTTCTGGATCCTAGATTGGAACAAGAATGTATTGAGGGTGATGATGGTACTATTTGTATGAGTCTTGTGGAAACGTGGACTATCCTTTGTAGAGATGTAGGTGTGGGAGTATGATATTCTAGTTCAATGACCTGAATTGTTAAAGAAGAACTGATATAGGTACTTCTTGAGGAAGAGAACTTGTTAGAGGATGATATTTATAATCTCTCAAATTATAATGCCTTTAAATTTATGTTTTGGTATACCATAAATGTTTTTTGAGAATTTTTATGATTTAATACATGTTTAGTAATATTTAGAGATATTTTGTTTCTTAAATAATGTTTTTTTAGAATTTTTTGGTACAACCCTAGCTAGACCATGCCATGGTATAGGATGTTTTATTCCTAGAAACTACTTGTGTTAAATGAGTGAGACCAACATGCCCATGAAAGGGAATGGTTTTAGGTGTTTAGTACTACAAGTCCTTTTATAGAGAATAGACAGATCATCCACACCACACTACGGTTGAAGGAGTTGTGAAATAAAAATATTTATGGTTTTTCCAACACATTATATATGTATCCACATCAATATTCCTTGGTGTGGATTGTTAGAGGCCACCAAGAACATGGTTATGGTTGTTTCAGAAATTGAAATGATCAAATTGGTTACTCATCTATATCAAGTTCCTATTTTTTAAAGAAAGAATATAATGAAGTCAACAAGATGAGGTTTATAATTCATTATCAAGTTTTTATTCCCTCTATTCATCAATTATACATCCTTCTATTTCTAGTTATAAAATCTAGAATAATTTCTATATGAATCTATTGTGACATTTTGGATGTCCTTCCCTCTTTGAGAAATTTTATACATAAATTCCCTCCATTATGGTATTTTTTGTATTGATTTAGGATCATGAGGATCTTGGTATTGATTCTATAGTTTTTCTACAAATAAAGGTGGTTCCCACCCTTCAACCAAACTTAAAACTACCATTGATGATGGTTTTTGTTGGGTATATTGATGAGGTTATAACCTTATTGCATGATCCTATTATTTAATATCATTTAAGATCCATTTTTATATTATATTGGAATTACTTCTAAGGATCCTTGGGATGTGGGTTTGATTATGTTCTTTCCTAGGTGTGTTTTGGGAATCCATTATTGGGAAAAAATGATGTTGAATTTAAATATTTTAATTTAGGAAGATCTTTACCATATAGATCCCTTAAATATACTTATTGGAATGATATGATGGTATGAACTTGTGTTCATTGTGGCCTCTAATTTATTTTTATAGTATGTGTGAGGGTGTGTGGACATTGATACCCATGTTTGATATAGATAACATGTGTGTGCATGTTTAGCCTTTGAGAAACATGTTTTATGTTGACCACATGTGTCTGTGTATTTCAATTGATACTCATTATTGTTCTGTTATGTTTTACATATATGAGTTATGTTGTGTTATGCATGGTGTATTATTTTTTGAGGATTTAATTCTCATACAAAATGAAATTTTGAATATAATGGCTTGGTTAGATCATAAAGGGGTAGCATGCGCAACATGTGCAGATGATGAATAGGGATCAAAAATAGGGTAAGGGGAGACATACTTAAGTCCTGACCTGAGCTAGTTCTAGGATATGACTACCATGCGGCCTGAACCATGATAATGATGGGGTATGATGGTCTTTTGGCCTAACTAGTGATAGATACAGGACTTGATGGCCTTGTTGATCGACTTGAGACTTTTTCGCCATGTAGTTTTCTTTAAGTTTTATGAGGTGACCCTATGGCTAACCCTAATTTAAAATTTATGTTTTGATTATTCTATCTATATGAAGAAGAAGTAGGTATGAATAGGGTTCATGGAATATTGGTTAGAGCCTCACCTCTTGATACATCAATGATTATTGTTTTCGTTGACATTTATCTATCACTATTGTATACACATCTTATTAACTGAATCATATATTAAGGACACATTAATGGTGTCGTACTAGGTTTATACTCACACCCTATATGGGAATCTCGATGCAGATATAGAATTTGTTACTAGGGATCCCAAAAATTGAAAGGTCCTAAGGGAAAGGAGTTAAAGATATGAAGAAAGGTTTTTAGAGGTGTTACCAATATGAGTTATGTAGTGTTTCCATAGTGCCTTCACATACTTTCTTATTGTTTATTTCACACTAGTTTTACCTTAGGGGTACTCAGTTATTAATTTCACCAACTGTGATACCTGTTATGCCAATTATTATATAATATTTATTATTCACTTATAATGTTTATTTTATGTTATAATTCTTTTCATGGAAACTTTATGGTGTATAAAATTTCACATTGAGGGTATAATCCACCCACTAATGATGTTTCAACCCTCACTGCTAGTAACAAACCTATTGCATATGGGGAGGAACACATGAGGTCATGTGGAAATCCTACCAAGATCAGGTGATTTAAATTAGTTTACTACTTCATGACCATTTACATTTAAATAATTTTTTATAACATAATAATATGGTTTCAGAAAATGGGTTATATATATTGAAATATTGGAAAGGTTATGACTCTTATTCATGATGAACACCGCAACCCTTACAAAATTAATGAATAATATTTTGAGCTAAATCATGTACCTTTTTGTTTTTATGAATGAAAATTATGTTTAAATAATTATTTTCTTTAATTTATTTAATGTTTAATAATTTATTTAACCACATTAATTAAGAATATCTCCATGTTTTTGTTTCACATTTTAGAAATATTTAAAAAAAAATTAGAAACAAATTCCTAAAATATTAATTAGAGAAATAGAGCATTATATTTCAAAAATATTAATAAAAAGTATAGTTTTTTGGAAATATAATCCCCAATGTTTTAAATATTTGAATAATGGATTTCCCAACCATAAATTAATTTGTTATTTTCAAAAGGTAAATTGATGAATTAAGTTATTGGGAAAGAATATGTTCGATTGAAACAATGTTTTAAAGTGGATGATTTTTTTTGAAATCTCTATAAAAAGGTATTCAAAAAATATTGATAAATACTAAATTAGGGGAACTTCTAAGATAATTGTTGAAAAGATATATATCCATAAAAACTATAACCATATTTTTGTTGGAATGATCAAATTTTGGAACTGGGTACATATCCCATCGATATTAGATGTGATGTAGGAGCTATTTGATAAATCTAATTGTTTATCATTATCTATATTTCCTAGAAGTACAAATATATATAAAATATGTGAAACTATGTTTTTAGTTGGATAACACAAAAATGGATTTTGAAAAATATTTATCCTAATACATAGAATTTCAATAAGTTAAGGTTGAGGGACATTTGTCTAAGGAGATCTTACAACCATTACCCGTACTAGAATGTAAATGATAAAACATCACCCCAGATTTCCTCACCATTCCCCCAAAAACATCTAAATACTGTAATAGTATATAGGCTATTTTCGATCATTTTATAATTTTATCACATTTCATTTCTATAAGAGAATATTTTTCTTTGGATGAAATTTCCTGGATATACATTAAGGATGAGAAAAATTTGTATGGAGTACCAAATTCTATAATATCTAATTGGGATATGAGGGCTCCCTCAAGGTTTTTGAGAAGTATTCAATAGGAATTTAATGTGAGATTGAGATTTAGCACTATATATCATTCATAGATAGATGGTTATTATAATAGGACAACTAAAAAGCTAGATGACATGATGTTAACTTTATCTATTCCCTTTAAAAGTGTTGGGGATGAACACCTTCCTCTGGTCAAATTTTCTTACAAAAATAGATTTTACATCAGTATTCATATAAATCCTTACGAAGACATCATTAGAAGGATGTAAAAGGATCCAATATGTTGGGTTGATATAGGAGGATGAAATCTAGTTGTACCTGAGCTTGATAAGTAAATGTTATGGAATATTAGATTCATTAAATAGTATCTCCGAGTACCATAGAATTAACAAAAATGTTATATGAGAAATCTTCTATGAGATTTTTTGAAAATTAGTGACAAGGTATTACTTTGAATATCTAAATGTAAGGAAGTTATGAGATTTGTAAAGAAGGGATTTTTTTATACCCTTTGATATATCTAACCATTTGAATTTATTCATCGTATAATAATGGGTTCTTATCGCTTGGAACTTCCATTGAGTCTCTATTAAATTTATGATATGTTCCTTATATCTCTTATAAGGAAGTACATACCTCATCCTTTAAATGTATTAAAATTATAGGTTGTACCATTGGATAATGATCTTCCTTAAAAGGAGTACCTTTTTGAAATTCTAGATCGTAGAGAGAATTTGTTGTGAACCAATACCACTCACCTAGTTAATGTTTTGCAGAAAAATCATAAATTTGGGGAAGCTATGTTGGAACCTAAGTATGTTCTGAATCAGAAGCATCCTACTTTTTTCTATCAGAGCAATGAATTTTTGGGGAAGTTATTATAAAGGGTTCGAATATAAAACCTTGAGAATATAAAATATATATTTTCCCTTTATTTAATTTTATGTTTTTGATATATTTCTTTACATGAAACCATGAGCATAAATTAACAAAATCAAAATTTTAAAATATAAGTGGAAATTTGATTCCTATTAAAATGAATAATCAATTATACATTGATTATAAATTTGTTAGAAATGAAGGTAAATGATATATTACATATAAAATTGGTTTTATGTACAAAACATATTTTTATCATAATATATTAAATTAATAACTATTGATAAATTATTATAATGAAATTATTATATTATATATTAATTCAAATGACTTGACATTATATTAATTTTGTATATTTTTCATAGAATGGGAATGAAATCATTTTATTCTTTAAAAATACATTTTCTTCAAAAAAAAATTTTATTGAATTTTGGACATGGATATTATAATTAATTTCTCCCACTTTTAGAAATTTTATTTGAAAATTTTATATAATTTTTAAAATAATCATGTAAAAATAATTTTAGAGTGAAGCTTTTATAATTTTATGAATGTATTGATTTTTGAGTAAATAGTGAAAATATAATTTTTTGAGAAACTATCTTTTCTTATCATAAATAATTTTTTTAAAATTATTATTATTTTTTGGATTTTCATTTAAAGTAAAATAAAATTAGTTTAATTCATAATGATATTATATTAACTCTATTTTATTCATTAGTTTATTCAATTTTGGTATAATATTGTTTTTTGGTTTACAAATTTTTTTTCTAAAAATGTTTGTCATTGTGTTTAGTGCACATACTCCAAAATTAATTTTATCCAAATGTTTAAATTGAATCTTGAAATTTTTATTTCATGTCTGGAATGTGTAGATTCAAATGTTTTAATGAGTTCAATTTCAATTTTGGTTATTATGAATAGTAATCATGGAAAAATTTTAGTCACTATGGTAAAAGGGTAAAAATGTTTATTAAGGAAAAAAATATGATAAGGTTACACAATTTAATATGAATTATTATTGGATTAGATAATTTTACCCTTATCACCATTTTAAGGTCTTGTGTTTTATAACTGTGGAATTTCTAATAGAATTATAGTTTTTCATTTGGTAAATAGGGTGAATTATTATCCAAGATTTTGAATGTAAATCTTTACATTATAATACATTATAGTGTTTTTTAGAAAATATTGAAGTCTCGACAGGTGTCTTGGGTGTTCCATTGTGTTGTGAGAGAATTTTAATTTGATATCCTGATTTTTTTAATGAAATTAGACCACATTTAGTGCGTGCTGCACACCTCAACCGTGCGGGCCTTCGAGGGTGTCATACAAGTTGGTAAACTGTGAACCTAAGGCTACAAGACCATGAGAGTCATCTAGAAAGAATTTAGAGTAGTACTATATGAGATGCAATATATTAGAAAAACTATGCAGCCAAACCATACACCTCATTAAAAGTGGTGAAGCTATCCTTTTTTGACTGTTTTCATTAAACATAAAACACAAATTTCTACACCCTATTTTCACTATAGATTCCCAGCATTGAGCTATCCCTTTTCTTCCAACTAGGCTTCCATGGTTTTCCACTATCTGAGCTTGGAATTAATCATTTTCAATCACATTTTATCACCCTTGAAAAGTACTGGATTCCACCTTCACCCTTTCCCAATTTCTTTAGACATATTTATTTCTATTTTAATGTGTGTTCATATGCACTATTTCTAAGGAATCTGTCTATTATCATAAATTTTCACAATCCATATTAGATCAAAGATCGATAATGGAAGAGTGAAGCATCCTATGAATAAGGTAGGTGGGTTATGAATTTTCCCTTATACACTCCTTGTTTTACAAAATAAATCATTTTGTCACCCAAAAAATTTTATGTGCATTGCCCTTAAAATGTGATGTTCATTATGAGAAACCTAATTCCATAGATTAAATCGTTGTAATGAATTAATTTTCACAATTCTAGTTAGTTCAACTCAACATGAAGGACCCCTTTATCTTCATTGATTTTATTCTTGTATTATATGATGAGTCTAGTAGATTTAAAGAACCATTTTGTGTGATGTTTAAATACAATGGTTAGAATGATCTTCCAATTATTTAATAACCATTTGATGTAATTTGAACTATTACACATGATAAAAATGATTAGTTTCAATTAAATACACTATATTGTCAACCACGATTCTATTTGATAATAAAACTACCTTTAATGTGTGTTTCCATACAAATTAAATTAAATGGTGACCTTGGAGTAGTGTTGAATTGTTCAAATAAATTAAGTTACCTTTTTTAAATGAAATGTATCTTGGTGAGTCATATTGTGGAATGGGTGCTTCAAATGACTTTTCCATGAGTTATACGGGAAATAGTCTACCTTTATAGAGGAATTGATAATGGCATAGAATATATCCCATGGAACTACATTATATTATGGAATGGATAAACTCATGGCCTAGTTAAAATATTAAATGAATAATGATAATAAAGGCACAATTTTCCTTGATGGATGTTGGGTTCAACATTACAGAATTCGTTGTCTATGTTCTCATAAGGAATGTGATACTACCTTATACTATATTATTATAGAGGTACCTTGGTTAGAGTTTCAAACTGAGAATTACAAAAACCCATTAATTTAGTGACATGATTTTTCTTATAAAACTATTACATAATTTTAAAGATAAAAACATAAAAGAGTTACCCAACAATTATCCAACAGTTTAGTGTCTTGACAAAATTGGTACTATACATAAAATTTACAAAATAAAACATAAATATTTATTTAATACCTTATTTTCTTTCTTCTTATTGGTCCCTGTGTTCTCCTTAGTACATGTATTCACTTGAGTATATACATCCAAAAGGGGTGAGATAAAATCCTAGTAAGAGGATGAATAAGAGATATGAAACAAGGGTGAGCATATTCATTATCATCAGAATATAAGAAAAGAATCATAACCATATTCATGGGAGGAAACATGGAATGTGTAAATTCATATAAATGTAAAATCATGTCATAGTGGTCAAATTACACGCCTAGTTGCAAAAAAAATCTAGCATAATGTTCACACAAATTTTACTTTATCTCATCAGATTCGTCACATTACATAATTTATTGGAGCAGTATATATTTCTGGGTTCACCCATCATATCATAACTTTTACATTTGATATATAATTTTAGGCTCAACCATCACATCATAACATTTACATTATCATTCTTGACACATGGAACACATAACAATATTGGACAAAAAATAACTTATGCAATGGAATGCATTTTATTTTATAAAGATAGAGTTCATAAACTTTGGAGTTACCTTGATTAAAATTGAATAATATTATTGGAATCAATCTTGATTGAAGTAAAATCAATCACATGAGAAGTGCAAGATATGGTTTTTTGAAAGATGTTTTTTAGAAAAATCATTGAATTTGTAGAAAAACCAGATTGGAAACATGATTATCCCAAAAAATAAAAGGAGATGAAAAGGGAAATTATATTTTTAGAATAATAATGGAACATACATACTGAAGAGTATTGGGTAGAATTTGGATGAGCCTTAAATCTTGGAAGGTGTGAGGAGAAGAGGTGGTGGGAGGTGTTAGTTTTAGGGGAGTATAAGAGTGTTTTCTTATCATTTTATCCATTAGTTTATTATTTTTGAAAAAAGCTAGGAATATTTTGAAAATTATCACTAAATATTTTAAAAAAATGAAAGAGATTAAGATATTATGGTTCTTACATTAGCGATGACTCATGGAATAGTTTTTTTAACTTGTAATGTATATATCGTAAATTATTGTATTTTACAATTCAGTAAAAATTCATGTTTTTCAGAATAATCCTTAAAATTAACCCTAAAATTTTTTTAACATATATAATTAAAAAAATGACTCCATTTTATGAAATTAATTTTCTATATATGAGAAATTTTTTTAATTAAAAACATAATTTACTTGGAAAATACCGATTATAAAATTATAACTGATTTTATAACACCATGATAGAAACATTAAGGTCTCATAAAATTATTTTACAATCATAATAAAAAAAATTATTTTATATAAATACATTTTGTGAACATAAATTTTATTTTAAATCATTATATTAATAAAAAAATTTAATTAAATATTTATGACATAAAAAATACCAACACTTTATTAATAATGTCTAATAAATTTATTTACTCATTATATGATATAATATTATCATATTACCACTTATATGATTATTATATTTTATTGATACATTCATGGGTGAGGTTACTGTCCTATTGACTAGTTTACTATTCATAAGGGTCATATTACTATTCCAAATCTCAAGTCACTATTCCATTGGTATATGTTCCTTAAATCATAAAAATACCTCTTATACCATTCATTATTCCTTTATAATGTTTTTATTATATTCTCTACGTGATTTTTATTGATTTATACTATATGAAATAATTATAAGAAGGGAATTTCCATTGATTAAATTTTGCATTGTAACATTTTTCACCACTTATTAAATTTGTCCCTCGAAATATTGTTTTACATTATATGCGGAAAAAAGTTAGGGTAATTCTACTTCATCACTTCTTTTGGTTCTCATGTTGCCTCTTTGTACTTATAGTTCCACAATAGTACTTTGACATTGTGAGTTGTCTTGTTTTATAAAAAAATTTCTCTATGGTCGAACATTTTCACTAGCTTCTACTCATAAGAGAGGTCATCATCCAACTATACAACCTATAGTCAAAAGATTCGGGAAGAGCCCTCTTATTGAAAAAAATAGTACAACAAAGAGTTGGAAGGGGACATACTTGCATCATGCCATCATGACAATAAACTAGAGAACATCATAAGTCATAATCAAACTGATAGGAATCATCATAATCATCATACCAGTCGGAGTCAACTAAGGGACCATGAGACCTGGTGACCATAGTCGGCTTGAGGTAGGAATAGTCCTTCCTCTGTCTCTCTTTCATATGAGGAATAGGTTGGAAATCATCCAGAACTACAAATTTACCTTTCGATAATACCAGAATATATGATGATTTTTTTGGGATTCATCCTTGATATCATCCCACCCTCCATGTATCCCCTCAGTTTCCCTTAATTTATTGATTTCCTCTCGAATCCTTGAAATGTTCTCATCACCCAGATTTTGCTGCCCTTCAATTTCATGATCAGATTTTTTTCTCTGAAGACACAATTCCTCCTTCATCCATTTGGATCTCTAGGGCCGTCCCCCCTGAAGTATGAGTCTCATGTTTCAACTCCTTAGTCACCCCATCTATAATCTGCACATTACCTTTATTAATAGGGGGCTGTGTAACCGAATCCACCTTATTCTGTGTTGACTTCATCCTCAATTTCGTTCTACAAGAAGTTTCAGGGTGCCCTATGGAGAAGAAAAATGAGGAAACCACATACTTGTGGCGATTATCCTTGACATTACCTATCATTTGGCACTCCGAACAAAAGTCCGGAATTCGTTCATATTCCACTTGTAATGGAATATCATCATCCAATACTGACAAAAAAACATTATAGATCAGGCTAGTGCTCAAGTCAACCTCGACCAAAACCCTAGCGTAGTGACCAAATCTGACATTCTCATTATTCTTATTCATCTTGATCGGGATTCCTACAACAGATGCAATATCAAACAAGATTTTAGGATGCCACAAAATCTATTTAAGGCCAATAATCTTGATCCAAACTTGGGCTTTAGTATTTCTTATAGTGAAAGGATTAAACCAAAAATCCCACTCTTGAAATCATAACATACCTGGCCTTAAAGAGATTGAGCCAATCCCCCATGCCCTTCACTTTAGATATTTTAAAGGAATAGTGATATGAAAAAACCCCCGACCCAAGGGAATACATCTCCAGCCAGAAAAACCCCATATAGACGTCATTTTTCGAACTAAAGCGACATGTTTCCAAGGCTTTCCTTATAAGGGAAGAACAAGCCTAGAGATTATGGAGTGTTCGCAAATTTTGAATCTGTCATGAATCGCCTCTCTACTAGCAGTCACACGAGCAGTGTCACCTTTCTTGACCATTCACTCAGGAGCAGCATCCTTGACATGAGAAAAGTTTCTTTTGCTCATATCATATTTCTTTGCCCCTCTGAGATGGGCGCTCAGCAACAACACCATCTTTCCCATCCACCACCAATGAAGCCTCACGCTGCCCATACCTGTAACTGTAGTAGTCGCATCTACTTCCAGAGGTCTACAGACCTAGTCCGTTCCGGTGGGATTCTCCTCAGACAAAAAATGGGTCCTATGAACGCCAGTCGCGCTGCTAACACTGGGCACCAATGCCATACGTGAATCTCCATTCTTCATGACAACCTCGCCTCCCTGGACATTCGCAATGGCCATCATCGTCCCCGTAGCACGAGACACCATCGACACGACACTCGCACCATCTACGATGGCCACCACAACCCTCAGGACATCAGGAGACACCGCCATCACGCCTCTTGCGCCATCCGCACCGTTGACCACTACTGAAGTCACGCCATCGACTGCATCAGTTACCACTGTCGTGGCTCTGTACGCACCCAGGCTCCCGCTGCTCGCACCACTCGTCACCGCAGCAAATCGATAACATTCAAATTGGCCCCGAGGAAGGAGATCAGCACCTGACGGCGGAATCGCCATACCCAGAAACCCTAGATGCGCCGGGATTTATAGAGAGAACATCCCTCTTATCTCATCCCGCCTCCTCCTATACAACCTATATATTTAGTACATGATAGGAATCTAGTATGTACATCCTCAAAAAGGATACATGGAATACATCATGTACTTGATACATGGTTGGTGGAAGTTCTAGTCAATAGTCCACCAATCTAAATTGTTCCAAAATATCAAAGGTTATGATGTCCAAGAGACTCATATTTTTCTTCCCAAATATCATAGTCCTCCATAGAGATATGTGAAGGAATACCATGTCCCTAAACGTAAACTCCAGGTCTCATTGAAGATTATATTGATATATATTCTATCAAATTTGGGATTCCTTGATGTGATTCATAATGGCTTTCACATTTTCCACAATCTCTTCAACAATTTCTGGTCCTAGAAGATTATGCTCACTGACCTCATACAAACATTCCAATGTTCTGAACATTTTCTTATAATGGTCTTTATATAGAGTCATTTATATGATTGAGTGGAAACTGTTGTTGTAAGAAAACTAAACAAGATATAGATGTCGGGCATATCCTCCTTTGAAGTCCATAAAACATGCCTTAAATAAGACTTTTGGTGTATGAATAGTTCATTCATATTTTCAATCAGTTTGAGGATGATAAGTTATACTGATGTTCATATCTGTGTTTAGAGCATGTTGGAGACTTTTCCAGAACACGGAGGTGAATCTTTGAACTCGATCAGATAAAATTGTTAGTTGTACTCCATAAAGTCTTAACAATTTTATGACATATATCCACGCAAGTTGATCCAATTATAAGTCCTGCCAAATATTTATAATGTGAGCTATCTTTGTAATCTGATCTACAACAACCCATAACTCATTATTTATCTAGGATTTCCTAGGACGTATGGTGAAAATAGTAATGGTGATGTTTTACCATTTCAATGTTGTTACTGATAATGGTTTCATCAACCCCTAATACATTTGTCTTTCATCCATCACTTGTAGAGATACCATAAAATTTGAGGTATATTTAGTGATAATCCTCTTCATATTGTCCCAAAAATAGTTCTCTCAGAGATCTCGATTCATATTTGTGCTCCCTGGGTGAATAAAGAAGGTTGGGTTATGGGCATCATTCTGAATCTCAATCATTATCTTTGGATTAGATGGTAAACATAATCAGGACCGGAATATTTCAAATCATTAATCATCAATTTTAAACCCTAAGGATTTGACCTTTATTATATAATTCAAAATCTTCTAAACATCCAATCCATTTCATTGAGAATACATTATTTTTTCCATAAGTGACAGTTGATAAATCATTTTACAAATGATTATTGATGTTACTTCCTTAATTATTACAATGTCCATACTTTGAAAATATAAAAAGATTGGATCTTTTGTAATTATTGTCAATGATAATGTTTCCAGATCCCTTCTACTTATGGAATTTTCCACTTTAATCTTTTTATTACGATGGTATTGGATTGAGAATTTGTAATCCATGATGAGCACAAACTATTTTTTCTAGAAAATATTAAGATTAATTTTTGTGAATATATATTTTAGGATATTATAATAATTATATATTTCACACCTCTCCCCATTAAGATAATGACACCAGATTTTCAAGGAAAAGATCACAATTACCAACTCTAGATCATGCATAGTATTGTTTTGATCATGAATTTTTAATATCCTTGTGTCTTAGGTTATCAATTTATCATTTTTCATTAGTAAACATCCTAAACCATTTTTCAACAACAACTTGTATACTAAAAATAGTTCCCCACTTGTCCGAAGTGTCAGTATTGGCATGGTGATAGGCCTTCTTTTGAACTCTTTGAAGCAGTCTTTACATTCACTGGTTAATAAAAACTTTTCTTCCTTCAAAGTCATCATTTTAGTACATTGTAAAATCATGATAATTTTTTAAAAAATCACCGATAATACCCAAATAGAACCAGGAAAATACATATCTCCATTACAGATGTTGTTCTAGGACACTCCTTGATTGCCTTTGCCTTTTAAGTGTCCACATATATTCCTTTTCTGGTGATAACATTCCCCAATAATGACACTTACTCCATTTGTAACCCACATTTACTATACTTTTCAAAAAGTTTCTCTCTTCACAATATCATAATAATAGTAGTCAAATGATCCTCTTGTTCCTCCTTACTCTTGTAGTATATCATAATATCATCAATAAATACAAACACAAATTTGTCTAGGTAATCTCTAAAGAATCTATTCAATAACGCAGTGAATATTTTTGGAGCATTATTGAGTCCAAAGGGCATCATTTCTAACTCATAGTGTCTATATCTTGTTCAAAAGGATGTTCTAGGAATATCTTTCTTCCCCACCTTTAATTAGAGATATCCTAACCAAAGGTCTACCTTATAGATTTACATGGCACCACATTGTTGATCAAAAATTTCATCTATTTGTGGAAGTGGATACTTGTTCTTTATCAGGATTTTGTTATTTTCACGATAATCATTGTAGAGGCGCATTGATACATCCTTATTATTGACAAAGAGGAATGGTACACCCCATGGTAAAGCACTTGGGTATATAAAACCCTTGTCAACATTCTATTATAATTGCTAATTCAGATCTTTCAACTCAATGGTGGCCATTCTATAAGGTTTATTTCATATAGATAGAGATCCAGGGATAAGATAAATTGATAAATTAACCTCTTGGTCCGGAGGAAGGCCATGAAACTCTTCAAGAAACATATCACTATAATACCTCACAATGAAGATGTATTCGATCCTGATCATGTAATTTGTCTTGATTATTTGAGCTAGATATGATTTCTCATAAGGTAGTGATATACACACTTGAGGTGATGATTCAAAAATAGATCCATCCACCTCCTTAAACTAGACCAAATTGGATAATGCTTCGAGGTTTGAATAGTGATCTCCCTTTCCCAACAACTGATGTCGGCTTTGTATAAAGATACCCATTACATGCCCAAAATAGCATCAAACATCACAAAAGGATGTATCAAATTTTTTAATAGGATATTCATTCCTCAAAAAATTAACCATGGAGGAGTTATAAAATTTGGATGCAATAATTTCCACATTTTCTATTGTCACAGATAACTCAACCTTGATATTTTGATGTGATGTTTGAATAGTTCTACTAAACATGAAGTATATAAAAGAATGCATAGAAATAGAATCAAATAGTATGTTCTCTATTTTTTAATAAATAGCCATAATACATGTCACCACATTATTTTCAAGATCCACCTCTATAGTAGTGATGTAATAATCCTTCACTTTCTCCTTTGTCATTGGTGGATGATGACGTTGGTTTCCCTTTAGGACTAAGGGTTTAATGAATTGGATTTCATAGTGCCCCTGCACCCTACAGTTGAAGTATTGAACATTGGGTGGTGATATAATTTATTCCACCATATTGTCACAATTCCTCAAGTCTATTTTACATTCATGTGCTTTGTGACCTTCCCTCCCACACTTATAGCATTTTCTCGTACCTTTGAGGAAATTCTCATGATTCTTCTTACCACATTTTTGATAGGTAGGTGGTTTATTTTTCATTCCAACTTTCTCGTAATATCTTCAAGCTTGATACTACCTTTTTCATTTCTTAACACCATATCCATGGACTATTATACAAACTACATATCCACTTTGATTGAACATCACATAACTTCTTTAAAACTCCAAAATTCTCAAATTTATATATCCTTTTAATTATTTGGTTTTAAACCACTAAATTATCTATCAATGATGTTATCATTGTTGACAACAAAACCCAAATAATACTTTGAAATACTTGTTAAATTTTCTTCACAGGCCATGATAGATTCACCTTCCCTTTTTAAGCTCTATGAACTCTATCTCCATATTTGTATGAGGAGTTTGAGGGAAATAATTGTTAAGAAATATTATCTTAAATTCTACCCACTCAATATATTCAATATCATCCTTCGTCTGGGGGTTCCTAATGAATTACCACCATTTTTGGGCCTCTCCGTCTAGATGATAAATGGATAAAGTCACATTCTTCATATCAGAATAGTAATGTATAGAAAAGATCATCTCCTTTGAGTTAACCCACTATTCCACTACAGGTGGATCTGGAGATCCACTAAATGTTGGTGTTCATTTCCAAATGTAGGATTCAATATCCAATTGCTACCTATTAGGTGAAGAATGATGATCCAAATTATTCAGGTCATTGTTCACAACCTCAGATAGTTGGGTAAGAATTTCCTTGACATTTTGATATCCACCTCCCACAACATAAGGGATGTCGCTCGTGAAATCATTGCATTGTCCCTTCCATGGGTTGTTGGCCTAGTTTCTCCTAGTTCAAACCATTTTCTAAAGTATTAAAGGTTATAAAAAGACATAAATAAAAAAGTCAAGAGTAAATAATTTATTCATTTTTTTCACATAAATATTCAGGCATGTATTGTGGGATCTCAATATTTAACATTATTCAAAAATAAAGATTCATGGGTTCTCATTTATACTTAGTCTCATGATAAGGGTTTTCTTTAAGTTTATCTATTTTTAATTCCCAAATTAACTAACATATTAATTTATTCCAACTATAGTGACCCCAGTTTTCATACAAAACCATAACATTATTTTATAGATAAGAAACATAAAAGTGTCAAACAATGAGGATCTAAAGTTAAAGTGTCGTGGGAATATTAGAACCATATATAAATTTTAGAGAATAAACTACAAACATTTACTTACTTCCTTATTATATTTCTTGTTATTGGCTCCCACGTTCTCCTTAGTAAATGTATTCACTTAAGGATATACATAAAAAATGGGTGAGCTAAAATCCAAGTAAGAGGATGAATAAGAGTCATTAAACAAGTATGAGCATAGTCATAATCATCATAATATAATAAAAAGATCATAACTATTATCATGGGATGAGATATGAAATGTGTCAATGCATAAAAATGAAACATCATGTCTTAGTGGTCAAATTCCACACATAGTTGTGGAAAAATATAGTATTATATTCATGAAAATTTCACAATATCTCATTATATTCATCACATTACCCAATTAATTGGAGCAATATATAATTATTGGAACAACTATCACATCAAAAAGTTTACATGTGCTATATAATTTTAGGCAGACCCATTACATTATGAAATTTACATTATCTTGCATTCCACCTAGAATGTATATCAATCTTGGATATTATAACCAATGGAATGAAATGGAATTAATTTTATAAAAAATATATTCATAAAAATTGGAGTTCCCAATATAAAAAATGAATATGATTCTAAGTATTAATCTTGATTGAAGATGAAACAATCTCATTAGAATTAAAATATGTGTTTTTTTAAAGAAGAGTTCTTTTGGAATAATCAGTTCATTTTCCATAAAAATACATTAGAAAATTTTATATCCCATAAAATAAAATTTAAGGAAAAAATAAATTATATTTATTGAATAATAATGGTACATACATACTAAAAATGAATTTAAAGGGAGAAAACCCAAAGGAAGAGAGTTGGGTTCAATAATTCTCTTTACCTTATGTCTGAATGCATTCCACACTTTAATATTATGGAAAATCAAATCAAATTAATTAATTTAAAAATAAATACCATTTTATAAATGAATTTGATTCATTATAGATATATTAAGCTCATTTATGGAATTTTTTATGAGTTATAGAGTTTAATTTATTGTTTGGGAGTGTTTGTTTTCGTGGTTTTCTTGATATGTTCACTTGTATATAAGTCTGGAAGTTATTGTTCAATTGGAATAATTCTACAGAATTGAAATTATAGGCTATTAATGATCATCCAAAAGTTTAAATTGTTATATATATCATTTTTTATAAGTTATGAGAATGAATAATTATATTTGACATTAGTGATAATTGTTTAGATTATTACGGAGGTTTTTTGATCACAATGAACTCATTTTGTTTTAACATTTGGTGTTATATAAATATGTTAATTACATAGAATTAAAATGGTAATTAAATACACATTAAAATATATTTTAATTGTTAAAATGTTTTCATGACTAGCCTTATAGGCGGTAAGGGAAAATGAAAACATGCCATCCTTGAAAGAGATAAATCAACACTTCATAGACAATGCTTTCATTTCAAGAATAAAAGGGAGAGGAGATCATGTTTTATGATGGATTATTCCATTTGAATAATAAAATTCTAATATATTTAAGGTACATGAGTTATCGTACCATTTGGATGAGTGGATGTGAGGTGAAAATAAGAAAAGAAAAAAATTAAAAGAAATTAAAAGAAAATAAAGATGATTTTACCTCTAGAATCCTTCTTATTGAGAACCTACATAGGGGGTTTGGTTTTTTTTGTTAAGACAAAAGTATTATTTACATTGGGAGGTGCTTGATAATAGTATTGGTTAAAATTTGGATAAGTATGAAATCTTGGAATGTGTGAGGAAAAGAGGTGGTGAGGGGTGGTATTTATAGGAGAGAGGGGTGTTCCTCATTATTTTATTCATTTTCTTATTATTTTGGATCAAGACTATGAATAATTTGAGAATTATCACTAAATATATTAAATTTATTAAGGTGAGTTGAATATTATGGTCTATATATTAGTGATGACTCAATGAATAGTGAATTTAACTTGTAATGTATATATATTGTAAATTACCGTATTTTACTAGTCAAAAAATTGAAGAATTTAAAAAAATCCCAAATATTGACCCTAAAATTTTTTAAACATGTATAATTCAAAAATATACTCTATTTTATGAAAAAAAATTCTTATGTATGAAAAAATTAATTTTTAAATAAAATCATCAATTACTTAGAGAATACCTATTTTAAAATTATAACTAATTTTTTAACACTTTGAAAATATAATTAAGGTATCATAAAATTATCTTATAATAATAATACTACAAAATATTAAATATAAGATACATTTTATGAAAAGAAATACTATTTTAAATCATTATTTTAATTATAAAATTATAAATAAATATTTATGACTTATAAAAATACCAACAATTAATTAATAATTACTAATATATTTCTTTACAAATACTATGATATAATTATATCATATTACCAATTATAAGATTCATAATTTTTTTTTTAAATTTTATGCGTGAGGTTTCTATTCTATTTTCCAGTTTACTATTCATAAGGTTCATATTACTATTCAAAAGTTTAAGTTACTATTCCATTTGTATAGGTTCCTTAACATATAAAAATAACTCTTACACCATTCATTATTCATTTAAAATTTTTTATTGTGTTCTCTAAGTGATTTAAATTTATTTATAATATATGAAATAATTATAAGAAGGTAATTTCCATTGATAAAATTTTAGGTCGTTATAATGACCGAGGTTGCTGGACAAGGATTTCACATCACTTGGGCTACTAGAAATGAAGTTCCATACCACCATGATTAGAATATCAGGCTTGGAACTTCTATTTATATTAAATGATACCCATAGGTGAAATCTCTTATGAATTGGGATACTCAAGAATGGATTCCCTTATTTTGATACTCAGTCATGGAATCCGTTATTGTGATAATCAAGCACAACATACCTCATTATTGTTCAATGTGACTCTTGTGACTATGCATGAATGTTTGTGTTACACCTCACCTCTATCCTAGAACCCAATATCTATATTAATGAATATATAAGTTACTATGTATATATTAAATGAATATACATAAATATTTATACACATATATATACATACTTATATATATCTCAACACCAGATCATAGATATGCTGGTGAAGTAAGTATTTTTGGTTGGGTGTCCTTGATGAACCTGAGTCCACCTTAATTATATTCAGTTGTTCAGTGCTTTATTTGTTATACATACAGACAAAAATATTTATATATTCCTAGAATGGATAACATTATACACTGTAGTTAGTGGACAATTATGTTTATTTCTCACCTAGTTCGGGCCGCCATGTGGTCCTTGAATCGATCGCATGGTTACAGGTTCAGGATCATGGATTATACTTTTCTTGAAACACTTATACATGAGTGTTTAAGAGAACAGTATTGATCCAATTATCAGGAATCTCATAGAGATAACATTTGGGAATTTTGTTTGTATGTTTATGTATTTCTTATTTTGTGTCCATTGGTATTTATTATAGTAGGTTCACGCATGAATATTCTTTTATTTATTATTTTTTAGTTATTACTCCCTCTACTACTCTATTGTACCTCTTCCTCTGATATTCTATAATAATGATTGCTTCATCTATATTTATAACTGATCTAGAGTGTATAATCTCTCCAATACACCACCTCTGAACTCTTTCTTCTATTTAAAAACTTCTACTGTATGAGGATTTGTACTTAATTATATGTGACCAACCATATCAGGGAAACATTTCAATGGATTCTGGGTTAGGATGTTACAAAGTGGTATTAAATACTTAATTTCCTTTATCTTACAATTTTAGAATGGTAGACTGGATACTAGGAATGTGTTATCACTTTGTAAATATCTATGCCTCATATTGGTCAACCCATGAACCAGGAAAGGACCAAGTATACATGGATGAGATTGTTGTTCTTGTTGCTTGTTATTATATTTTATTATTATTTCACCTTGAGTGATTGGAGTAATTTCCACTACTTATTGATTTATGAGATTTATGGTATTTTTACCCTCACCTATATATGGAAAAGAATTATTTTTACATGCATCATTATAGGCACATAGTGATTATCATTCCATGTATATTCCTTTTCATATAAATTTTATTGTTGTACTATCTAGTACATGTTGGATATACATTCTGTGATTTAGTTAGAATGCTTCACCTATGTACTATGCTTATGTGGGTTCTTTTTTATTTGTCTTTATTATTTATTGGTATGTGATTTCAAGCATTGTTATAATTATGGTAAATGATTGGCTATTAAAGTGTTTTCATTAACCTAAATGGTGGTTTCCTATATAGTTTTATGGTGGAACCTTAACTAACCAATCATGGAATGATTGAGGCATGTAATATTGGTCTAATGGGATGAAACATTAGTGGTTATGATTAAATGTGGGAATAAACAATTTATAAATAGTATTGGTGTTCATAAATTTTAATGGGTGACCCTTATAATCGAACCATCTGAAATTTACTTGTTATATTCTGAAATAAAAGGTAAAAACATAGTTGTAGCTATGTGAACTTCAATTGTAACCTATTAAATAAAGTACCATTATAACAAAGAAATAATTATTCATCTAACTGAACCATGATGTTAATATATGTGGTTGATTAGTTTAAATTCTTCTGGGGAAAATGATTATTTCAAATGAAATGTATATTGAAACTTTTAAATTCTAGAACATATATAACTTATTAATGGTGACATGTATGATTATATTCATAAATTCACAATTAGGAATAAGTAGGTTAGTTAGGTAATGTTTTTTATGAGATAAAACAATTATGTGTGTACTTAAATTTTAATAATATATGTATTATGGGTTTCAAATAAATGATACCAGATTATCTTGATGGGACACTAGTAGTTCACCTTTATCTTTTAATCTTTATTTTTGGACCCCATGGGGTTATTCCTGTAATACATAAGGGATTTCTATTTAATGTGTGAACAACCACTTATATGGCTTATGTATAAATTAATGGTGGCATCATAATGAATAGATTCCATTAAAATAATTAATGACCTATTTTCTTATTTTATCCACTATTTATGTAATACATTAGTTAATTAGAATTCCAGTTACATCCTAAATAGTTTCTTCCAATATAGCTTGGAATTTAATTTTTTTACTAAGCTGTATGTGAGGATATTTATGGATAAATGAAATTTATGATATATATTTCCTAAATTTTGACAAGATTCAATTTAAATAAATAATTATTTAAACGAAGTTTGATACAACATGCATACGATGCATTGATTTGAACAGATAGGATGCCTTTATATTTTTATTAATTTTTTGGATATCCAATTTTTAATTAGGTTGAGAGGGAACCCTTACTTGGCCTGTAGACCCAGTTTCACAAGTCCCCATACATGGCCCAAAGGACCAAATTCCCCACATACATAGAACATCCCTACAGTAGAATTTTCTTTTTTGATGGTTCATATATCCCCACCTATTATAAAATGAATATCTAGCATTCCCCCTTACAGAGTTTCATGGTTCTTGGTACCAATGGGTCATACCATAGCATCTCATTCTTACAATCCAATTAGATCTCCTGGTAGGTGTTACTACTCTAATTATTCTTCTGGGGCCTACTATAATATGGTCTAATCACATTCCATACCTTGGAGGCCTAGTGTCATGAATTACTTTGATGGACCTAAGGACATACTATATACATATGTCTAGGGACTGTTGCCTTTCCTGCATCATGCCTGCATCACCACCATCTTGCATCATCCCTGTATCACTAAGACATCATAAATACCCAAGGGGGACTTCTTGAATTCATTTCAAGGTCATTTTCATGCCAATAAGGGGATTTTAACACTTTTCTACATGCTTGTTGTCCTATGTTTTCTTATTACCCAAGCATAATAGAGTACCAAGTAACATTGTATTTATAACAGGTACTTGATGTTCTTAAAATGAGCCTTCAAAATTAAAAAATATCAAATTTGAATTAGTGAAATAGATTAAATGAAACCTTAATGTTGTGTTATTAGTTTCCACCATCGCATAAGGGAATTTTAAATCATTCTTGGAGTTCTTCCATTGATAGAACATGGTACATTGAACAGGGGTCTCTGTTGAACTTTTTCTTTTAAGGTGAGCTTATAGGTTAGGTCGTTAAACCTAGTGACATTTTTGTGTGACATATTTATAGGATCATTGATTTATGTTTCAGTGAGTTTTTAACATTGGGTAAGGGGATCCGTTAGAAATTAAAACCTTGGAAATTTTTTATAAAGAGTTTTATATGTGAGGTTCCATTCGGGTACTATTTTCCCAAGTAGGAATCTTAATGATAAGAAAAAATCACCAACTAGATGGTTAGTTTTTTAGTAAGAGGAATTTAGAGGGGGTATTACAGTATATGCACATCTAGTGGGGGTAAAATATTTTTCTAGTTAAATTTGATGTTGTGATCCTTATTGGTCAACTAATTTTATTCTTGTTTTAGTTTCACCTCTTTTAAAGAGAGTTTACTGGCCCATCAGATGATGTGTAGGGGAGGTCCCTAAATGGGATTTGGTTTCTTTAAGAGAACTTATATGGGACTAGCGACCATGATTTTAGGTTTTATAGGGGGAAAATATGAGTAATTTTGGATCATAGGTTTACATTTGTCTTTAAATTGATGAGATTGGTTTGATGATCATTTTTAGGCTGATGCACAGTAGGTGGTTGAACCTTTTGATTTAAGAATTACGATTAATTTTATTTTTGAAAATAACCTCAACTGATTATTTTCTAAAACTATCTTGAAATGGAATGAAAATTTTGGTTCTTAATGAAAATGACCATTGGATGTGCAGTTGGTGCATTTATTTTTTGAATGACCTTGAGAATCTAGGGACTATTTGACAGATCTTGGCACAAGTGAGGTGGCTGAATTTAATTAGAAGTTCCATGGGATATTCTAGAATGTTAAAAATCATATTACATGTAGCTTGGTCAACATGAAAATATTTAATGATGACTCATGTAGGCATGAGTAAAGTCATTAACTGAGTGGAATGATATAGTACACCTACTGTGAATGATAAGTTGGTATGTTCCCCTTGAACCCGATAACTATCTACTATTTAACATCGGTGGATGGATGGGTGTGAAAAAAATAATAACGGTTTCAAAGAAGTGATTATTTTAGGCCTAGTGAACCACATATTTGGGGTAAATTAAAAGAAGTTCCATGTGATGGTGGATATTCCAAAAATAAACTAGGTGATGTGAGATGATTTTCCTATGGGAGGATCGTGACATGCATTCTTTAGAGGAAAAGTATGAGGTGTAGTTAAAGGAAAATATATCTTAATATTATTTGAGCATGGTTTGGTGGGATTTATAAACACCTATTGATAAAAACTCAGTACACTCCAAGTACAGAGGTAATAATTCCCCAAATCTTCACATCTTTCTAAGTATGATGATGGAGTAGCAACTATACATGATCTATGAAACCACATAAACATTATGGTTTGATAAAGAGACAATTTGGGAGTTACGCTCAAGGAGAAGTTTAAGAGGATCCAAATAGTGTATAGTACACTATTATCCATATTAGTTTCAAACCATAATTGTGATTTAGATTTTCAACAATCTCCATGGACACCATTCTCAAAAGGTAGGCTCAAGTGATGGGTGAAATTTATATTACCACTCAGAAGTGGGTGGGTGCTTATCATTTATAGTGATTATGTATAGGATTCCATTTTCACTCAATGAACTTCAAAACCATTTGATATCATTTCCATGACTTCTCAATCACTCAAAATCTTTGTAAACATTATCCAAAGGTAGTTTTTTAATTGATGAATCTGTTTTCATGCTTTCTGCTCTGGGGATGGTTCTTTTCTAATCTTATCCAACCTTTATAAATCTTATTGATTAAATCATAACAATTCATATTGATATCCTTCTTCACACAAAATATCTCCTCTCATTGAGAAATATATAATTGGAATCAAAGGGAACAATAGTTTTGAATGTTGAACATATTTTTTCAATTATAAAATGAATTCAATGACATTGGAAAATATGTCAATGGTTTTAAAAAAGAAACATATTTGAAATGTAAAAATTTATATTAATGAACGTTGAAATTCAAGAGGAAAATATAATGGTTATTCAATCATTATATGGAAGTAGTGAGACTCATTGAGGTGATACTACATTATAACTCCACCTGATTAAGCTCATATTAGCTCATTTTCTTTCCTATGTTTCAACATTGTTCTAGGTAAATATGATAAGAAATGATATCCTTCCTAATAATTGAGAGATTAATGAACCCCAGGAAAAAAATATGCATAAGAAGCCTATTGGTTTCATCTAAGTGATATATTTAAAAAAAATATTTTAATATTAGATCATCTAATTACTAGAATACTATTATTTATTTATTTATTTATTCATCAGAAACATATTGGCAGATCATGGTATTTATTTAGGTTTCAAAGATGTTATTTTACAATATTTAGATAATAGTAGTCCCTTAAAAAACCATTAAATAAAAATTATGGTTGGAGTAAAATTTTATTTCATGGAATGCATATTAAAGGGAAGTCTTTTTTAGTACATTGATACATGAAATCACATGTTATTTTTTTCAATATTATATTTTTGTTTATTATCTCACCCTTCCCTTATTCTATAGGGTTGATTTATGTTGAATATAGAGTATGAACCATCATAAAATATTTATAACACACCCATTAATATTAATAACGAATTAAAATTTGGATTAGTGGGAACTTAATTGGTTCATACATAGGAGAGTCATTACATGATATGTATATATATAAATATATTCATATTTTTTTGATAGGTGGGATATTTTATATGAATAATTTCTAATTGAGAATTCAAAAATACTAAGACATGATTATTGTAACTAAAGTGAAGAACATCCAAAGAAAATTATCATGTGTATAAAATCCCTTGATATTAGGATGTGGTTGTATATATTTATTCACATAGTTTTTGTAAATGGATGGATATACTTAATTAAACCTAGAGATTTTAAGGTTTGTTATATATATGATTAATATATTGATTCTGGTTGTTTTATAAGTGTATTTTTTTAACTCAATAATAACTTGGAATACAGTTGAATTTTATAATTAAGGGTGCACCACCAGTGGGAATGTCGGTTTTCTTGATGTTCCCTTAAAGATGGATTTGAGTTTTTGATATTAGGATAATGGTTTTAAAGGAAATTTCGCAGTTTTAACTTGAACTATTTTTCTATTCCAAATTAATAAATCACTCATACTATTTATGTGATGTGGTTTTATATGACATAGAATCATTGGTGGTGGTAATCCATGGAATATTTTAATTAATCACAAAAACTAATTAAATATCGTTAAATTTTATTATAACTATTCTAGGGGTTAGTAAAGAAATTGTGAGAGGATTTTATATAGATAGAGGAACATGAAAACATCTTGCGGGTATATGTTCTAACTTACTTAGTGTTATTTTTTTTTCTACGAGAATACTCATTGAGATAATCTAGGAGTTCATAAACCTTAAGGATTTTTAGTTTCCACTATGTATTCAAATATATTGATAATTCCATCTTGGTTATTTTTAATCCAATATGATAACATGTTTATTTATATTTATTAATTTCAAAATGGGGTAACATAATTCTCTTCGAGTATATGTGGTTCTATTTAACAATGAGACCTATTAAAAGGTAGTGATATAATTTTATTAGTGGAAAACATATCTTATAGAAACTATAGATTCAGTTATTTTACATTTATTCTAATTGTTTAAAGGGTTAGAGAAATTTTTAGGAAAAAAATGAGGTGGGTAGAAATATGTTAGAGAAACTTGTTCCAGTAAAACAATAGAGATAGATTTTAATCATGAATGCCTATAAATAGGAGTAATTTTTATATTCAGAAATTTGGTAAAGTGTTTTGTAAAAATTATAGATTAATTTAAATTTTAAAATAATGTCAGTTATATACTAAAATTTTTACCAATGTATGTCTTAATTTACGCTACCTCAACTTCCTGGTGATTGGGACCTTAGTGACCTAAAATCATTAATTAGATATGATAAAAAAAATATAAACTACATGAGTTATTCCACTATTGTTTCCTCATTTTTTGTGTTATTCGTATATCCTTATGCATTATTAATTTGTTTTATATAATATATTTTTAATTTATATTATTAAAAAAATTATAATTGTTTATCATCGAATGATTTCCCTAAATTTTAGAAAAATCAAACTTAATGAATAGATATTTTTTCTTGTTTTTAATCAATTTTCATGAGTTGATATATTAATCCACACTTGGAGTGGTTCCAAAGAATAGTGTAATTATCATTAAGGAATTCTTAGAAGTATCCCTATTGTATTTACACAAATATGGGTTGGGATTACAATGGTGGATTAGAGGGTCTTATTTCAAAATAGTCTTATAATTTGTTAAATATTTTATAAAGGCAAACAAAGTAATAAACAATGAATGACACATGTAAAGAGATATAATACTTAAAAATTGTCACTAATGTGATAATATGATTGATATAGAAATACATGATAGTGTGGACCTTCACATGGGTTAATCAATATAATGACCCTTTAGTGTGTAGGTATTATAATAGATCTCTTAATTTGGAAAATTGGATAGGGATATCAAGGTGTATATATTGTTGGGGGATTACATATGTGGTAATGTCACCCTGTAAAACTACCTAAAATATAAGTTCAAAGTATATCCAGGGAGAATTACCATGGTACTGTAAAACTATAGTAGTGTTGGTACTATAGAACTGACACTATTCAATCCAAATTGGATTTTGGGCAAAACATCATTACTTTGGGTAATAGGGACTCTCTTCCATAAAAGGGACAATATGTTATAGGGCCTCCAGGACATTGGATTAGCTCAGGTGGAGTGCAGGAGGTTATTGACTTGTAATTCTGACTGGGGGGGGGGTATATTAAGGGTGAAATAGTACTACAACCAATCACTAGAAGTGGGGAATGACTATATAGAGAACCAAATATGTTGTTGCATGAAATGGTGAGGCAACTGATGTGATGATCTTCCAGAAATATATGATAGGCTTATAGGGGGGATGTTGTAGTCTATGCCTTTTCCACTTAGAAATTAAGAAATTTAATTTTCATGGAATTTATGCCTCTAGGACATTAGGTTATGTAAATATTCCCTCTCAACCAATTTAAAAATATGTCTTATCCCGATAATAATAATATAATTAAAATTATTATTTAATTTGATTGAAAATTATATGAATAGTAATTAAATTAATACATTTATATCATATCTATAGTCTTAATAATAAATTTATTTATTCTATAATGTAATACTAATGTTAACCTGAAGAATTATTTATTATACTTTTAGTTATGGGCATTTAATTACATTAAGTATGAGCACCTTGATGGTATGAGTATATTTTCTAGAATTTTTTAATGGTATCAATATATTATTAGTAAGACAAAAAGATTGGATTACTATCATTTTCTCCCATCATATGATTGATGAAATTAAACTAAAAACCTATTTAATACTAAAAATTTTGTGACATGCTAAATGTATTATAATATTGGCCACATAACCACTTTTTAAATATGTAGGTTAATTCATTTTAACTTTAAAATTTATAATAAATTCTCTATTTTCACTCATCATTTATTTTTTCTATAATTAGGTGACCCCTCCCTTTAGTTTTAGCTAAATTCACTCCTCCAACAAGATTCCCTATTTTTTCAATAAATTGGATAATAATCAAGCAGTTGGTAGTAGTAGAACACGATGATTAATTATTTTCGAATGATTATCTATTTCTCTTATAATTATATTCATTAAGACATTTTTTTTCATAAATAACTTTTTTTGTAAACATTTCAATGGTTTCAAAAAATATATTGACTCAACATGGTGTTGAATATGATCTTCTCTTAAGAGATGTTGGTTATGTGAATAAAGATTATCCGAAAATCGCTTTAGGAATTTCATGCTATGATGGTTCAGGATTATGTGGAATGTTTGTGGTGATAAATTAATGTAAAATATTATAAAATCCATGATTCCAAAAAATTATGATACCTAATAAGTAACCGATTAAAAATAAATAATAGATTCTACATGAATCATTTATATTTTTATAATGAAAATATAATTTTGGTATTATTAAATTAATAGGTAAAATGAAAAAAATAAATAAATTGTCAGGAATAATGTCAAATGATTGGGGATTGATGTAGGGACATTGCTGAAATTCCATTTTTTCCATTTAGTAATACTAATTATAATGAATTCCATTAGAAATATCATGTGGTGATATAGAAATGGACTTAAAGAGGTGATGGGGTGAGGCTATTATAGTATAGTTAAGTCAAATAAATATATATGACATTTTTTCGATTAGTAAATATAATTTAGGCATTTGTTACTATGTTACTATGGGTCATGTAATAGTTCATACTCTTCCTAGTAAAAAATTAGCACGATTCAAATATATAAAATATCTAATTTTAGAAAAGGGTATTATCTAAATTTTTTTGAATTTTTTTTCCTATGATACTTCTCAAAATAGATATTCTCTAAGGGGGAGGTCTTAAATCATGGAAAATATTTCTTAAAACTTTTATGATTTAATATAATATCAATCTTTGTTGTTTTTTAGACAGAATGATCTCACTACTAATCTTCCCACACAGCATGGAAAGAAAAAAAATTCAAAAAAAACTTTATTTGAAAGTTTCATTACTCACAATGAGAAATTAAATATACCAAAATTATAAGTATTAAAAAAAATTAATCTCATAAGAATCCATATTATAGTGAATTTATTTTTATAACAAGTCAATATTCATTAAAAACTATTTTCATGGACATAATCTTGATTATCTAGGGACTAATTTGATGTAGCTTCAATAAACATCGAGTCAATCCTCATGTCAATGAGAATTCCAGAATTATTCATCCATAAATTTGTGTCTAGAATAAGATAATTGTAATCAAGACTATATATTATATATTAATTCCTATATAAATCAACTACCTCATCATTTAATGTTACAAAACAAATGATTTCATGATATTAATCCTTCATTGGAAGGATTTAATCATATACAACCGAGAAAATATTATAGACATTAATTTTGCAACATTATACTTAATCTAATCACCTCCAAACTTCCAAAAAATATTTCACCTCACATAAATAACCATTTTATGTGAGTTTGAATTTGACTTATACATTTAAAACAAAATAAAACTCAAAAAACAATATCGATTTCCTTATATCTACAACATTATTTACATTTTAAAAAAAATCGAAATGGTAATGAATTATTCTTCATCCTCCAGACTCAGGTTATGACGTTGAGTCTCACCAAAACCCCTATAGACCTAAGAACACCTGATCTAAACATTTTGACTATTATTAGTCCAAAAATTCTCCCAAATAATATTTTTTTAGAAACCATTGAACATAAATCACATTTAAAAACTGATCAAACATAGAAATAAATCATTAATCGATAATTATAATCCTACTTGAGTGAGAATAGTTTAAGAAATAAGAAAATTGAATGGGAATATCATGCTTCCTTTATAAGTGTCGTATATTCAACTCCTATTAGCACAATTCTTCTAATATTCCTCTTGAAAGTTTCATAATTAAAAACTTCAACATTAATCCTCTATGGTAAAAACACACAATTAAATCATTTCTTATTAAAAACCAAATAAAAATAGTTCAAAAAATAAAATTAGGCAGACACATAGAATGAAACACATATATAAACACACACACATAGACTTCACAACATTCCCCTTCATAAAAATCCCCCAAAATATTCACTCCCAATTAATTTTTTTTATTATTTGAATTTTTTTAATATACCATTGAGTTATTTGAAGAGAAATGAGAAATTGATGTTATTTATCCCCATTTGAAAATAAAAATATTTAAATAAGAAGATCATGTGATATTCTCAGGGGATCATGCAGTCGCCCTGAAATTAGGGGTAGTCGTGGTGGTGAATATGTGGTGAATAAATTTGTACAAACTATGTTTGACATAAAATATTACTTCCCATTACTGGATTGAGCATCTATGATCAGCTATTATGTATGGATCTTTATAATTTTAATTTTCCCTTCTCCCCTATGTTATAATGATAATGTAAAGAAATGACACATTAGAATGTTTAAAAGGATTGATATAAAATTATACTCCATTCTATGTTGGTTATGAACCCCAACATGGATTCTATAATTAATATCCATCACATATTAAATGTGAAATGGAAAGGAATCACCCTAAACCCTTGGAGTTCATTACACACACCTCTAAACCCACAACATACACATGCAATTAGGAATACATTTGAAATCTACTCTATCATATTGCCATTGTTTATACTAGAAAAACTATTATTGGAGTGATATCCTCGAACTTCCTCATGTGTTGTGCTTCTATGAACTTTCTCAATACTCAGTTTTCATGTAAACTGCATCCTTATACATACAAGAGATTATTCTTCATGAACTCATAATCACATGAACTAATATGTTTGGAACATCTCCATGTTGATTCTTGGAATCATTCATGTTATTTTCCTTTTGGTCTTCTAGATCTGGAGAAGTCCCTCTACTTCAGAACATTATGTTATAATCCTCTAAAATTTGATCCTTCAAGTAATATGATGGAAATTATTAGTCAAATTATTTATTTATAATTATTTATACTTAACATATCTATCTTTTCCGCATTCTACTATTCAATTTATTTTCAAACATTATAAATGAATGATCTCTCCAATGGATATGAGGAAATAATGATATATAGTTTTAACTACCCAGTAACTAAAACATTTAAATTTATAACCATTAATATAAATTGATGTTGTTGGGATTTTAATCCATCAATGATATCACAAAACATGGAATCAACTATCTTCAACTCTTCCTTAAATCCTATATTGAATCAAAAACATTCCATCCATGAATATTATACTTTGGAAATCCATTTAACCATCATCAAAATTTATTACATTAAAACAATGTAATTTACTTATGGAATTATTCTAGAAAGAAATATGTTGATTTAAATTATATACTTCATCATGTTCTGCCTCTTCTTCAACACAATATTTGGATTCCTTTAGTGTTTCGAATGTTATTCAGTATGATACACATGATTCTGGTGGTCTCCATATGATTCAACATTTTTTAATTTGAACATATAATTTAATTTTCTTCATAAATTTATCCTCTAGCTTCTATTGTTATTATTTCTTCTTATCTAAACTAATATCAACTTCATTCTTCAGCTTATTATTCTAATTGTAAGAAAATATAATGGACTCAACTTTGTCTTCTGCTTCCTTATTCCAGAATCCCCCCTATAATTTACTTTTCAAATATCCTTCTAAATTTATGAACACTTCAATTATTCAAGATTCTTAACATTATCTTTTCTATATTCATGTTAGATACACACTTTATATTCTTCAAAAATGAATCAAATGTACATTATCAATTCCTTAGTGTTATTCACCCTTCCAATCATCCATATTTTTCCAAATTCACTAATTTTATTCTAAATATATTTTTCTTAATATATATCCTTCTAAATCTTCATTATAATATTTAATCTCAATATTTTTGGCTTCACCATTCAATTTTTTCATTGAGTTGATACATAAATCTTCTAGATCATCTTATCATTAAAATTCATATATTCAACTCCAAATTATTTTCATAGTTCTTATAAATTCATTAAAAAGTCCATAATAAAATGAAGCAATTTTTTTCAACCCTATGTTGTATTTAGATACTTTTACATATAAACATTCTTTCTATTTACATTGATATGTTAACATAATTAATTCAACTTATCTTCATTACCTATGATCATCTTCTAGATGTTAATATTTTGTCTAAGGAGTTATTACTTCTAATTATTCATCCATCTATATTTTTCACTTCATGTTTATTTCTATCAAAAAATCCTTATTAATATTAATTTTTCAATATACTAATTGATTTCACTAAAAACTACTACCAAAAAAATCCAATATATCTTCATTATCATCAAATGGAAACTATAATTTCCCAATTTTTATTTTTTATTAATTTACATTGAAAATAGTAAATTCAACAATAATTATCCCCCTTAATGATAATAAATTCAATTTATATTTTGTATACTTCTTCTGAGGGATTTATCTGAGCGTTCTTCTTCATAAATTTCTCTCTTACTTAATGATTTGAATTTGAATCCCCTTATTGAAATTTTAGGGAGGAGGAACTTTCATCAACACAAATTTCTTATCACCTTCTCATTCATTGAATTTAAACCATAAATTTATTGATAAAAGTATAAAATCATATTTCATAACTAAATAATTCTAAATTAAATTAACATTAAGTATAAGTCTTCCAAACTCTGGGTAAAAAGAAATTTTGATTAATTTAGACAATAATTAAATGAATAAAAATACAATGAGATTTTTTTATAGAAACTTATTTTATGGATAGTTTCATAAAATTTTCATTCAAAAACATTTTCTACATGAATCTCAATAAAAAAATTAAAATAATTCTAGAATAAAATGAATGTGTATCTCCTTTTTTAAGGAAAAGTATTATATTTTCATCAAAAAATAAATCTCCCCCATCTTAATTTGAATTTCAGTTTTAACATGTATATAAGACATTATAGACAATGTACCTAATGGATAAAAAAACATTGATTATCTAAACTTTTTATATAAAAAATCATATTCATCATTATTCAGAGGTTGTGACTTTGAGAACATCATATTAGAGCTCTCTCTAAAATAAGTCCCCAAATATTCCATTTTTAAAAAAACATTTGGGTTGATCAGGAATATGGTGGATCTTTTGTTGTCCTCAATTAGTGAAGTAGGGCTGAGAGGGTTTTCTTAACCTAAAAATTCCCTCCACTTAACCTCCCTTTTTATTTTTAATTTGACTCTTAATTCCCAAATAATTAATATTATTGGTTGGAATAAACTTAATCATTTTAATTTTTTTCAATTTTGTGGGAATTTATTATTCCCATCATCTATCAAGGAACATATATTTTTATTTTCTTCTACTTCCATAATCCTTACATTCCAAAATTTTTATGAACATAAAATGATGAAATTTTTTGGAACATTATTCTTTTCCTTCTTTATTTGATAATTTTAATTCACAATAAAATGTTTTCTTCTTCTGATGGATGTTTATTTTTATTGACCAACTACTCATATCCATGTATTATTGTCATGAAATTTTTAGGATTTTGACCAGCCAAATTACTTCTTACATGTAGTTTCTTTTCTTCTTGTAAATTAATATTTAGAGGTAACATCCCTTGAACTTAAAGATTTTGATCAGAGATGTCCTCCAAAATTCCAAAAAACCATTTTCTTTCATTGAGTGGCTAATCTATTAAATAAGAATTCTTTCATTAACTTGAACATTCATGGATAGTTTAGAACATTCCATGATGTTTCTTTTTCTTCAACATTCATATAATATTTTCTTAGGAATTTCATCTTCTAAAACGTTATTCATGTATGAAAATTTACTTATATATTATTATTATTTTCACCTCAAGGTATACTTATAGTCTAAATTTATTATTTTTTCAGATTGTTTTTCCTCCTTCTGTTAGTAGTGAAATATTAGTTTTTGCTTGATCTAAACGAAAAATTTTCATCACCAAGAACACTTTTTCCATAACATCCCTAAAATTATATATATTTTCATATATTTTAAATTTCATATGATTTGACTTTTTTTATGATTGTTGGGTGTACTAAGAAAAGAATCAATTACATTTATTTTTTCTACTGTTTAATGTTGGACTTCATTTTCTTTAAAAGATTTTCTTATTATGCCAAAAATAATTAGACATATCTTTTAAATTTACACTACAACAACATTTTCCAATTATCCTTGTCTTATTCCATTTTGTTAAATTTTGGATGGTAGATGATTCTTATAAAACTTCATTCTTCTAGATATTTAGTTTTTATAGACATCCAAGGGGAAATTCTTCATTTATATTTGTGTTCTTACACCATTATAGAATAATTTGAATTATCTAACCCCTTTCTCAATCATCTTTATCTAGTATGAAGATCTACTCTACTTAAATAATGGGAGTTAGTTCACACAATGTTAATAAAACAAGGGGTTGCCTTTATCTTCTTCTTAACAGAATATGATACTTATAGAGATATCATATTCTTTCTTCCATTAAATTCAATATCCCTAGAAATAAGTCTATATTTTCAAGTTTTCTTAGAGATTAATTTCTCAACATGTTCTCAAGGTTTAATATGAGTATCTTCAATATTTTTTTAATTTTATTTCCAACTGAATGAACATTAAGTATTAAATGTCATTTTGATCTTTAGGATTCCTATCATTATCAACACATTCAAATCTTTTCTTTTATATATTTTATTCATGAAACCAACTCACTTATTTCATGAAAGTTAAAGAACTTTAACTTATTTTCCTTAATATCAAATTGAGTATTAATAGAGTGAAAAATTTATCTCTAAGTATCTTTAATTTCATGGATATTTCTTTAACAAGTTTTTTTGCAATCGTATTCTAAAAAAAACTCATTATGAATACTTCTCGCACAAGGTTTGCATTTTTTTAAGAATTTAATAATTTTTCACTCTTTATTTTTGAATTTTTAGTAATAGTTTAACATTATTTGTACTTATTTTGTAATATATTGAAATTATTATAAAATTATAATTATGGTTGTAATTTTTCCTCCCATAGTCCCTTAAAATATGAAAACAAATATATAATAACTTCAATAGGAAAACTTTTCCAGTAGTATTTTTATTTTTATGTAAAAATCATCATAGAACTTGAGGATATGATATTAACCATATATAGAGTAATTTTATTTCCTATGATACATAATTATAATAGGTTTTTCAACAATATTACAATATGTTTTACCATCCATTAGGGGTAGATTCAACTTTTATTGATTCATAAGATACTTTACTTTTCTATGGAGAATATTATTTCATCTATTAGTTCATCAAGGTTTGTGTAAAATTCTAAAAATTGGAACAACTAAAAATAAATTTTTTTTCATTCAGATTATTATTACAATTATTTTTTTCTAGATAAATAATTTATTTATCTTCTGTAAATATGTACTTTATGTAAAATATAAAAAATAATTGAAGTAAAAAAAATTGATCCACACATAGGGAACCTTCACTGTAATACCAATTTTGATTATGAGGGGATAATGTAATCATCATGAGAGTAGAGATGGGGTCAATTAAGGGTGATGAACTTCTTATTGATTATATTTTATTTACTGTCTTCTATTCTCTAAGTTAATCAAACCACTACTATTAGTTTGGATGTACTAATATTTGGAAATTCTCCCCACCACTGTTCACTTATAATATATAGACAATGAAATGTATACAAAACATAGGGATTTTAAAAGGTTAAACATAAAATCATTCACCTTTCCCCGTTGGTCATACACCCTAACATGGAACCTCAACTGAATTTCCATAAAATATTACAAGTGGTGTGGGAAGGAATCACCCTTAACTATTAGTGTGAATCACACACAATTCCAAAACCAAAAGATACACATCCGGTTTTGATTACATCCAAAATATATTTAATATTATCAATTTTTTTATATTGGAATCACAAGTACATGGGTAATATCACCATGATTCCCTCATAGATATTTCTTCAACTACCATATAAACTTTTATGATCCATAACTTTCTCATAAAAAATATCCCTATTCTTTGAATGAATATTCTTCTAGAACTCCCAATTCCATGAAATAAAAAGTTTCAAACATAGGTAATTTAATTCTTGAAGTGGGAAAGTCTCTCCTCTTTGTGAAATAATTGATCTGTAGAAATCACCATACCTTACAACATCATATTCAGTACATCTCAACTTCAACCCATCTAATATTTTAATGAATGTTATTTTTCGGTATTTTCCTATGACTCAATTTGAATTCGACCTTTATATATTCGAGCATCCTATGACATGTTTTGGGAGCATGTGGGATTTATGTTGAACATCCCAATATATTATAACATTAAATGGATAGCGTTTAATATCATCCAGATATATCAGGATATGACTCCCTCAATGCTCCTAAAAAATATGGTATCAACTATTTTAAACTCATCCTAAAATCCCATATTAAATTATCAGCAATACATCCCTAAATATTTCAATTTGAATTTATATCTCATCATTATAATTTTTTACTTTAATAATTTGTAAGGTCAATCTAGAATTATTCCAGAGAATATTCTCTCAATGTGAACAAAATTATAATCTGATTATTATTTTTCCATAGATCATTTATTTGTAACGATTAGTTTTTCAAACATTATTAAAAATGATACAAATTCTTTTAATGGTTTCTATTTGATGAACCATCATGTAGTTTGAAACATGTCCTTTCAACTACTTCTTATAGTGATCCTATAATTTTTTATGTTATTATGTCTTATTTTAAGGAATCATCTTAATATTATGTTTCACCAACTTCTAACAAATTTATATGATTTTGATTAACTCATACTAAACCTATAGATCCTAATTCTAGAATCTCCTCTCAAAATCTCCTTCGGGAATCTAAATCCCCAATTCAAAAAACCTTATTAGTTCTTGTTTATAAAATTATCTTTACCATGTTTGTGGAAAAACCCACATTAAATTATTTAGGAATGAATCGTAGGGACTCTATGAATTCATTATTGTGATTCACCTTTATAATCATATTGGTTCATTTAAACTCTCTGAATATCTTAATTATATCTTATTCCAAATATATCAAATTTTGAATTTCCATTGGGTTCTTCAATATCCCCATATAACAGCTGAAACATTCAATGGGTTATTTTAAATTTTCCATTGAGTTGGTACTTCAATATTCTGGATCTTTATATCTGGTAAAATTACTACTTCCACACCCAATGATGTTTATAGTGATTTTTCATTGTTCTAATCTAGCTACGAATAAAATGAAGATCATGTCTCCAATAATCCAATTCATGTGGCTACCTTTGCATAAAAATAAATATATTTCTCTATTATCCATCAATATAACTAAGTCCAGTCATCTTCATTATGTACGCAAATCCTATATATGTATATATTTCATCTACAAAGTTCCTTATTCTGATGATTCTTCTATCCAATGTCTATTTTTCTAGTGCATTTCTTATAAAAAATCAAGAATTTTCTTCTTAATTCAATTTACTCATTGAGTTTTCTACAAGCTGGTGACAAAAAATACTATATATATTTATAATATTTATCTTATGGGTATTATAGTAGGGAAAAATCACTATACCTTAAATTCGAAAGTGTAGATATTGAACTACCAACATCGACCTCATTTTCAAAAGTGAATAGTTCTATATTTATTTGAATACATCACCAATTTTTCATTTTTTGGAATAAACGCCATCTTAATCACTTATTTATAAAATATTTTGTTAGGGAAGTGATATTTTATATCAGTGTACTTTTATCATGAACACTAAACTAGATTTATTGATATATTGAAAGAATAATGATTTCCACAGAAAATTTATAGTGATAACATAACACCCTCTATGAAATCTTCCAATAGAGTCTTTATCCACATAAATTTAGTTATTATTTAATTTATAGAATCATATTCTCATATGAATGTTCTAAAAATAATTGAACATTGTTTCTTTGAGTTTCATATTACACAACATTCTCCAGGAAATATTACTACATCGAATTATAATTTTCTATAATCAATATATCCATCCAAATAAATATTAGTATAAACAAATATATTAATGCCACAATTTTTTCATATATTACATATTTTAACTATGAATTTTATTTATCTATGTATCCTATTTTTAGTTTCATGTTTTTATTACCTCGATAAACATTCAAATTTGGAACAAAGGGTGACAACATACTCCACATTTGGTTATGAAGTTATCATGTAAAGAAAACAACCAATCACACATAATAATGTTTTAAAGAATAATCATATTATTTTCAAGATAACTATTATTTTAGTAATAACCATATTTGTTTTTAAGAACCATAATGTTATGAAAACTATTATATTAAAAAAAACTACCAATCATCTTCAATCAAATCACAAAAGTGTCTCTTTCATAGGTTATATATTGGTTTTTACTAAAATAGGGCAGAAACCAGGTTTGAATCATACAAAATAATGTTTTAAAGATATTACTAGGAATATTTTTCTTGAGATGGAAAACTTTTATTCTCCATTTGAGAAATTATCAAACATTTGAAATGAATTATATCATTAATAAAGGACGTCACAGAACATCATCTTTTGTCAAAAAAATATTTGTAAGCACATTGTTTTTTTATATTGAAGAAAACATCACCTATATAGATGATAAAAATTAATGATACTACTTTATCTTCCATGATATAGTGGTTTCTATCCACGCTTTCCTTCTTGAATTGTCGCACCTTCCAATATGAATCATGATTTGAGTACCATTATTTATGGGATTTAATGTGGCCCTAAAGATCCATATTCAACATGTAATAACATCCTTCACCTTTTACAAGTAATAATACATCTATTTTCTCAATTTATGTTTCATTTCTAAACTCTCCATTGAAGAAAGCTAACTTTACATCCATTTGAAAAATCAACTGTCACATTTCTATTCCAATTTCAATAATGATCCTATTATTTTGAAGATTAATAACCTATGAAAAGGTCTCAAAATGATAATTATTTCATCCTATGAATACCCTTATCACATGGTTTCTTCCTTATTTCTCAACACATTCCATTTCTTATTCAATTTTTTATAGAACAGCTACATTTTTCCAGAAAATTTTATGGGTTATCATTGTTACCAAGTCCCATGGGTTATGCCATTTAATATGATAATAATATTTATCCATAAAATAATTGGTCTATATAAAATATATATATAATTTTTTAGGGTTATTAGTCTCTTGTAGTGTATCTTGGGTTGTCAAATCCTTAAATACATGGGAAAAAACCAATAAATACGTAAATTATATGAATTAGTTTTAGCTATGAATTGGACCCCATTATGGTAATTTTTTATGAATTTAAATTACAACTAATAAGTCTATGTGAATTCAAATAATGAGAAAATGAGTTCATAATAGGTCATTTATTGGTGTGGCCTGGATGAATTCATTTTATGACTGTTTCAATTCAATAAATTTGGGATGGGTTCATTCAACAATGTAAAACAACCATTATAAAATAATAGTTTAATACCTACAAACCCTAATACTAATCACATATACACTTAGAGGATCATATTTTTTAGCACTCCAAGGTAATGGTTCGTATTATCTCTAGAAATGTATGGCCTTAAAATTCATTATTGATGAATAAGTTTTAAGATCATAAAATGAGATTATCAATTAAAAGAAATAATGAGACATTAATAAGTGAGAAATAACATCCAAAAAGTCACTTTATACTCCCTTGGATCAAAACATAGGAGTTTTAAACCTCTAATAATGATATTCTCTAACGAGAAGTGGGAAGTAGACTGATGAGTGTGGAATTGAAGAAGTGAGAAACAATTAAATAATGGAAACCCCACCTTTGTTTAAAGGATTTATATCTTCTCTACATGAATAAATTCTCTCATTAATGAAATAATATCAAAACTTGAACCAAAATAGTATAATATGAGATGAAAAATATGTTTAATTAAGAATGTAAGGTGATATGATTCACATATAATTGAAGAAATGTGATTACAACATAAAATTAGAGGCATCACATTAAAATGAAAGCATACAAAATGTCCATCAAACGATATAATACCACTAACTAAAATAAGAATATTAGGAGCCTTTGGATAATCCTCAGACATTTAAAATCTCTCTAATTAATTATTACAGGCTTAAGTAGCTGGAAATTTTAGGGAGAGTAGACGTTTCCACCATTGAATAAAATTGATCCAACTTGCATCCACCAAACAGAGGTGTATAAATGAGATTCTAGATGGGAGAATTAGATTGTACCATAAGAGAATAAAATTAATCCCCATATTTATCATAATATACTATACAATTTTAGACCAAATGGATTTTTTTTCAAGAAATGAAGGAAATGGTCGGATTTTTTCGAGGCCATAAAATCTAGCCCTGAATTTTATCTCAAAATTGGGACACCTGTAACTCCTTTTAAAGATTAGAATTATTACATTTAACTATAGGATGAAATGTTCCCTATGATCTTCTCTATATCCATGTATAATTTTATAATCCTTGGGATTTTATCTTGTATGATATAATAATTTTATTGTGCTAGTGTCTAGTTCACTTCTCCGAAAATGTCTCACGTTGAATGTCCAAAATGGTGTTCTTCCAATGTGTATCTCTAAGTTCTTAAAAAAGTGTAATTATTCACATTATAATGAGAAACCTGAAAAATTAAAAATGAAATTCAAATAAATAACAATTCTAGATTAAAAGAACGTCTTAAAACCTAGAAATTAATAGTGCACATTATGATAGAATATAAAGCATGATGTGAAATAATGTTAAATTTTAAAATTTACTAAAAATGGTGTATTTGAATAATCAATCACACAAATATTACAATACATACAATGAATATTTGGATCTTTTTGTGCATAATAAATCAATGAACATTTGATTCTCAAAATATTCATTAACTTATCTTGTCTCAACGTATGATAAAAATTAAGAAATTGTTGATTTCCTTAGGGTTCTCATAGTTTGAACTGACTCACCATGTTCTATGATGATATTTTTAACCTCCACATACATTCTAATACATGGATGAGTTATTTATGATTTTTATTCATCACTGAAAATCACAGAATCATTATCATTAAGAATCAATTCGTGTAAAAATTATTTATCTTTAACACATTAATCTTACTTATCAATAATTTATGCTTTATCATCTGCACTTATGGAACATGAATCGTGATGAGTAACTTAATTCTTTGAGTGTTACCACAATATCACATAAAAAATATAAAAAATATTCTTTATTTTTATTTTTTATTCATGTTATCAACCTTTATTTTTAGGATTACCAAGGAAGATTCCATTAAACCCTCCTTTCTTAAAAGTCTAAAAGTTTTCCTCTTTCAAATTTATAATTCCAGAGATTATAAATATCCTAAATAAATTATGATGAGAGTGTAATTTTAAAACATATCAGATGGTTTTAAATTTTAATTAGTTCTAGAAAATAATTTATTTTTAATCTGAATCACAATACTTATAGCTTCCATCCAAAAAATTTACATGTATTATTTTCTTGCAACATAATACGATCTATTTAAACCAAACACATTCTCTTACAATAATTAATTTTTTATCTATGTTGTATATAATATTCATATTGAAATCAATGATTTTCAATTTAAATTTTAAATTTTTCTACTATATATTTAGGATCATTGTTTATCTTTCATATTGATCAAGGAGAAACCAAACTTCCTATACACTAATTACAAAACATTTGAACATATTTAAGGCATTTGATTTATGTTTCATTAACATAACATAAGTAGTAAGAGTCATGAAATAAATAAATGAAACAATTTACTGATTTCCATTTATTGATTTCTCCCATATAAGACCAAAATCATCAGAATGAATGAGATATAATGGATGAGATGTTTATATCTCAACTATTTTGTGCGTATAGTTTAAAATATTCCCCTTTTAGAATTTAGTGAACATTTATCATATTTATTTCTTAAATATAGTAATATATTGAACATTATTCACTAATATTAGTTTTTTCTTAACCATTTGAGCAACCTGGTCATGTTTTCACTTCAACTATTTTATTTTCTTCTTTCATGCTTACGTAGCATGAATTTTCAGCATCACCAAAATAAAATTTTTTAACCCTATCTTCTATTCTCATAAAAAAAACAAATCAAATTTTCATCCGATTCACAGAGAAATTATTTTCTTGAGAAAACACTTCATTTAATTCATCCCAAATATTATACACACATATAATTTTCTGTGTTTCAAATATGTAATAGATAATGTTTTATTCGAATCTATGTTGTCATCTCTAATACCTTTGGAATGAAATCCTTTATCTTGAGTCACCCATAATTTTGAAAATAAATATATCCCTCCTTACAATTTTTAATATCATTCAAGATATTTAAAACTTTTTTAATATGTGAATAATATCCACTCTGACAAATATATTACTTTTTTGAGATTATTTGAGTGAATCTATGATAACAAATGTATTCCCCTTCCCATTGACTTTATTTTTTCAATAACTCAAATTATTATATATAACAATCAATTGAGTGGGTATTATGGTGAGACAATATTCATTAAAGCAACCTTGTTGGTTAGGTAATCTATAGAACTATTCCACTGATAAAATTTGTTTTCAATATTCAACCTAAAATTTTATATTTGTTTCTAAACATGTCTACATTGAGTTGTATAACACCAACTCAATATCTATCTCACATATAATATAGATTAATATACATATATATAATTGAACCAATATCTATTTTTAATATTCCCAAATAATTCATGATAGTATTAGTAGGTATAAAATAATTACTTCCCTTTGAACATTACTAACTTTTAATATGTAAAATCATTTTATTGTTTAACATTTCAGCCATAAACCTTGGCTCCATTTTTTGAAAAATATTACAGTAGAATCTCAACCCTCTTTATTTAATTATATAGGTCTTTCATGAATTTTTTAAACAGACATTGATTTCATTTTTCTACTTAGAGTTATCATCCTTATATATTTTTAGATTCCTTAGAATAGTATAGTTTTTCAACAAATTCGACTTGTTCATTGTGTGTATTCACATCAAAATTTCTAATAAACCACTTAATCAATATTTTTATATCTTCTTGAATATAATTATGAATGTTACATTTAAAATTTTCCAACCCCTTATATTCTTAAACGATTTTCAATTAGAAAATATCAAGATATATATTGTATTTATTATCCTTTTATTACATTATGACAATCCACTTCCTCTCTTTAAGGAGTATGTTATTTATTTTCCATTTTTATTTATTAAATTTGACTCCAATTAATCATTTGTGGTGTCCTTTTTTTATGATCAAAATTATTTCTTTTGATTTCATTTTTCCTTCAATAAAATTGAATTAATTGAATAGTATTCCTTGAATTATTAGTTTATCATGAACTTCATTTTGGGTACATCTTTACTTACACTATCACTACTCTCGTCAATCACAATTTCTTATTAATTATAATTTTCAATTAATGTTTTTTCACCATCTTTATTTTATGTCTCAACTTATTCATAATCATTAATACTGTCGTTGTCTTTATACATTGAGAAACAAATATTCTTTTGAATTTTGAAAAATTCATTCCACTCATATGACACACCAGTTTGTGGTTGTTCTATGTTTAATTATATATTTTTAACTGATGAGATGATTTGTATTGGTTAAGTATGTTTGGAGTATTGATCAGTTGGTGATTAGAGTTTTGGATTTATAGGATTCATCATTCCCTAGGTGTTTACTGTGGTGTAGGTGGTGGCCCTATGAATTTTGGTGTTGTAGGAATGGTTAGCTATCCATTGGATGATCTTGAGACATTGGGATGGAAAAAATGACATTCAGGAGGATTTCCATACGATAGAGAGAGCCCACAACATTTAGATAGGGGTTTTAGGGAGAAAGGTATCTCGATGTAGTATGAAGGTACCCTTGTATTGATGAGGAATTATCAATGCCATAGGGATGCACATTTTC
Organism: Viscum album; assembly: GCA_963277665.1. Taxonomy (NCBI): domain Eukaryota; kingdom Viridiplantae; phylum Streptophyta; class Magnoliopsida; order Santalales; family Viscaceae; genus Viscum; species Viscum album. The sequence continues at coordinate 798,328,070 of OY728132.1, forward strand.
TATAAAATGTAATTAGAGAATATACCTCTGGAAAATTGGATGGTAAATAAGCTAGTGTTAGTGTGTTTGGAGGTTTTTATAGCATATTTAGCCTTGTGTATAGATGTATGAGAATGGGCTGGTTGGATCCCCCCACACCATGGATAGAGTTGTGGTCTTCCCAAAATGATGTAGATTATTCTTCCTCACCGTAGTGTTTCTCTATAGTGGGAGGTATGGTCGGGTGATCCATTGTCAGGTTTGGTACCAATATGTTATATTATTAGACAAATTGACTTTTAAATGGCCAAAATGGCCATCGAGTTATGGGGTAGAGGTTTTCCCATAAATGAAAAATCATTTGTCACATTTTCGGTGTTCATAAATTTAATTAATGACCTAATTAATTATTTAAAAACACCCACCTCCACTGTAATCATAATGAGTTTTAAACCAGATACTTTATGAGGTGAATTTGGATAATTCATTCCTTTCTAGGATCCTTCTATTAGAATAGAAAATATAATACTGTTTTAGGTGGATTAATTCTCTCCCACTCTACTATTTTTTAACTTTAAGCTACTTGTTTTTGGATGTTAATTCCTAGGTTCATTGAAAAAATTATATTTATAAATATCCTTAAATTATGAATATACTATAAAGTGGTTTTGAAGAAAATAATTGGAGTTTTATTGTTTTAAATAATGTTTTGGTGTGTTTAAAATTGATTTTTTATAGGTCAGTGTTCTCTCCTGACATACATGTGGGGGGCTTTGTTGGTTTAAAATTTGTTGAAAGATCTAAATTTAGGGACAAATTTTATATACATAGAAACGAAATGACTTAGGTCTTAGTGAATGGAGTTCTTCTCATGAGTTGGGTGTGTATAGGGAGTCTAGTTTGAAGCGCAGATACATAGGTTTAATAAATGGCTTTCATGGGGGGGGGATTGATGAATTTCACGTGTTATTTACAATGAAATTTTATTATAATTATATTATTTTACTAATAATCATGTTATATTTTAATTTTTTATGTATTTATGTTGAAAAAAATCATTAATTATCTAATGAAATGTTTGATATGTCAAAACCCGATTACCTAGTGGGTTGTATACACACATTTTTCCAATGAACCTTAGTGTGCATACATATATTGTGATTTATAGAAATAACCAATGATATTACATACACCTAGAATTTATTTCTATCCCTTGGTGTTTGGGGGTTACACTCAATGTTAGTGGCATCCTGGTTCTATCAAGCCCATTGGGTTTGGGTTATGATGTTACAATTATCCCATTTAATATAACATTGATTGTTTAAATATTAACACAATATTTTATTTTTAAATCATTAGATTCTCATAATCACCTTCAAAAAATTTATCTTTTATTAATCATTGATGTTTTTCAAAAAATAATGTAATAACTCAATAATAGAATAAATTAAAGGGAATAATTTTTTGATAATTATATTTTCCACTTCTCACAAATATTGAAATGAATGGTTTTTTTGACAAATTTAATTTATACATATTCTAATATAATAACATAAACCCCATATTAACTAACTTATTATTTGATTTTACTTTACTTCAAATCATTAAATGATACTTTCTTATGATCATTATTTCTCTACAGGAAAGATATTTCCTTCTATATTTCATATACATCTATAATTCAATAAAAATCATTCAATAGATGTTTACCCAAATCATGGTCTTCGAGTGTCAAAACATTTGCATCCAATATCTCTTGTAGGAAAAATTGTACATTTTTGACAATTACATAATCCTTTAAGTTCTCATGAAAATTAACTAATGGTGCTAAAAAATATCATTAACAATAGAAAATAAGTAATCCAATGTTTCATCATTATTTATATTTGTATTTTCATAATTAACTCACTATACCAATATCATAGATTTTTTCACCTTTATAATAACTTTATAAGGATTTTACAATTTATCCCAACTACCCTACACTATATTTAACCCTTTAATTTAAATAAATATTGTTTTGAAATAGTTAAAAAGATGAAATTTCAAGAATAAAAATCATTATGTAATTTTCTTCCAACTACTTCATTAATTGTAATACCTATAGTGTGAGGAAAAACAATCGTAGAAGCATCCAAATATATAAAAAATAATTGATATAAGATATAAAACCATATGATATTTCAAAATATACTAAATTTCCCTATTCAAAGTAAGAATCTCCTTTTTATTAACTTGAATAATATTTTCTATAATCAAAATATAAATTTTGAGGATTAAACTCCAACTACATTGGAATATCTCCTCATTAAACTTTATATAAATAGTAATTTATAAGGACTTCTGTCTCAGAAACCACGTGAATTTTTTTACTGTATGAATTCTATTAGGATGAGGTTAAATTAGTGAAAATATTTCAAATAATTTTTATATTTTCTGGTGAAATAAACTTTCACCAGCTGTTAGAGTGAATAATATCACTAAATATATTCACACACATAATGGAAAGTAGACATGTAAAGGACTAATAACACACAATGTTCACTAATAAAAAATATCCACCCAATCATTTCATGCAATCAATATTAAATAGATCTGAATCATCTAGATTAAATATTTTTATAATCTATTTTTTTTAGGGGTGAATATTTTCAATACATGATTTTTTAGACATAATCCTTTATTTCTAGAATTTTATATTATGTCATTTCAATAAACATAGAGTTAATCATCTTGGGATATGATACTTATGAATTTAATCCTTTATAAATTTGTTTCTAAAACAAGTTATTTCAAAAAACAATGTATTTTCCAAATTCATTACTATTTAACTCATCTTAAGTATAATTTAATCTTAGTCATAACATGATACCATAATATTAATCATATGTTGGAATGATTCAATCCAATATAGCAAAGAAACTCTACGAAACATCAATTTCTCAACTCCAGACTTCCTCAAATCATCTCTAGATTTATAAAATTTATTTAACCTCTCATGAAACTCCAATTTCTATGATTTTGAATAAGAATTGTTTATTTGAAAAATATTACAACCCAAAAACTATGTTATCTTGATCGCCTCTAAAATTATCCTTCCCTTTGGAAGACATCAAAATTGCAAGGAATGCATCATCAAGTTCAAGATTTAGTTAACTTCCCATGGGTCTCAATAACCTCCCCAAAATCACAAAAATACTTTATATTTATATATTCTCTTTTACTGGTATCAAAACGTGATTCTGAAATTATAGGTCAATTATTACACTATTTATTACAAATTTTTTTATTTTATATTAAATTATTACTAATAAATATATTTCTTATATTTATTTTTTATAATTATTTTGGATTCCAAAATTAATTTGTAAAAATATTTGTAATATGGGCATTGGGTCACAAGATATAATTTAAAATAAGGAATTTATATAAGATAAGAGAATAAATATATAGGAAGATATTACCTATCTAAGTTTAGTGGGACATGATTCAATATTAAAACATTTTATATGTTATTAAATTTTTATGGATGAGATATCTTTAATTTTTATATTTCATTATTTAATTAATATATTTTTTATTCTTATTTGAGAAAATAATATTTATTGTTATTTAATTATGGTTAATAAATCTTGAGAGGGGATGATCCAAGGATGGTTAACTTTTACCAAGTGTGCCTATAATTTATGGCAATTATAATATATTTAAATAGATATTTTTATGAATTGTATTTGTAATTCATAATGGAATAATATCTTGCAGGCCATTGTATAAAACTTTTTTGTCTCATATATTCTAGTGTATATTTATATTTAATTTCGTTATAGACAAATGTATAGTGATACATAAGTTTATATTCATTAGGTTCATATGGGTCAGCATGATTTCATGGATTATTCATTAATTTTCATTGGGTAAAAGAAAATGGATTGATTTTATCTATTGAGGGATAGTGAAGATTCCTAGAAATTTAAAGAAAAAAAATTGTGGTGGGGGTTGAATTAATATTTCCAAATTTTAAACTTTCACACTCAGATTACATCTACACTAGTAAAATCTAATAGATAATTGATAAACATGTTTCAAAACACTTATAAAATTAATAGAATAAAGTATTCGTAGAATAAAACACTATTGTTTTAGAACTTCAATTTCACTAATAAAAACGATTTACATAAATCACGCAAAATACCATTTAATAGATACACAACAAATTCAAAAAAAATTTAAATACCATGTAATAATCTAAAAAATCTCATGAAACTTTTATTAGTTGTTATAGAAATATTTCAAAGTCAATATTAATGTTATGTGATCTCTAGAAATCACCGATCATCAATATGTATCTTTATAAAACACATCAAATTATTCCATAGAGATCAAAAAAATTAAATAATATACTTTATTAAAATCATAATTAAATCAAAAATAGTCATTTATACTTCTATCTACACATAAATTGATCTTCATTCTACCATAAATAAAATCATTACTTTACAACATCCGTTTAAACCATAATAGAATAAATCAATACATGTATATAATTCATCAAATTATGTCATATATGAATCATGAAATATTTTTTCAAAAAATTCAACAAATCAAATCCATAGGTCCTTATCCAACATCCCTAAACAAATTTAGGATTATTTTATGGGTTCTTCAATTTCCTTTAATTGATTTTTTGACAAATCTAATCAAACTGAAATCTATCAATATCATTAAATGTCATCCAAACTCTCTAATATCTTATATAATACACTCTCAATCATTATTTTGAATATTTATCCCCTCTCCATTTTATACTAATATCTCCCCCTATTTAATATTTTGAGTCATCATCCCCTTTAATAACATATTTCAAAGATAAAATTAGAGTTAAGAGAGTAGGATTTAATCACCTCATCTCACTATATAAAAAAACATTTTAGTAATAGTTCTAAAACATAATTGTAATAAATTTCATTTAATTTATAATTATGATAAGAAAAATTATAATTTAAATAAAATTGATCCTATAAAATTCCCATTTTGAAAATTAAATCACACATCCATTAAATATTTTTATTAAAAAAAATAAAACATGATCAGTTTTTAAATATAGTGGTGGATTTCATTAAACCCTAAAAATAGGATATAAATTGGTCACACTATACTTACATGGACTAACCTTCAATATGAAATAAATGTAATTGATCAATAATAAAATGGTTTTCATTAATCCTCAAACTCAAACTCATCTCTATATTTTATATCTATAAATAAAAACGCATTAATTTTCTCTGTCTCTATAAATTAATATACCTAAATTTGTGTAATGAATAAAATCCCTATGTCATATGTAATTTTGGAACATAATTATTTAATTAATCATATAATAAATATTGAGGTAAGGGTTAAATTAAATGTACTTATATTCTTTTCTGGGGTTGGTTGAACTTCCCTTATTATAAAAAATAATTAAAATCCATATTTAGGGAAATAAATTAAATTTTGTTATATAATCTATTATTTCATAGTTTTATAAACAAGTTTTTCAATTATCCTAGGAATATTTTATTATAAAAAGTGATATTTTATATAAATTTATTTTGATATTTTTTTGTTTTATACACTCATGAAATAATTAATTACATATTACTTATCAAAAGTAATTCTCCTATAAAAAATAATTTTTTTCTTCATGTCATGATATTTATCTTTCATCCAAATAACTTAGGTACTATATTTATTAATAATAACATATTATTCCTCTACAGTTCTCAATTTTAATGATTTGGTTTTCTTATAGTTCTAGCTCACACAAATTCTTAAAGGAGGAATTTTACTCTTAAACATAACATTATGATACCTATATTTCTAAACCCATCATCATTAGTATATAAAAATAGTTCATTATTATCTTCTATTTTATCAAATATCTTATAGTAAAGTGTCCCCTTGTTGAACGTATGAATCTTTATAAAAAAACTACATATATGAATCATTTTAATTCCTCTAAAATTGTAGTGACGCAATCCTTAAACACACTTTATTTCATATGATTTAACATATATCCCCAATACCTAAAAACCAAGGATCTAATGGTCTAATGTATTTTGTATGTTACACACATAGATATATCATCTCATATATAAAATCATCATTATTATTGAAAACTCTATGTAGTCCTCCTAACATCCATAGGTGAGCTAATGTCATATAAGAAAATCTAGGTAAAATACAAAAAGAAAATAGTGATCTAGAAATCCAAATAAGTAAATAAACATGAAAATATAATATAATTTGATATTCAAGAGTCATAGCATGATATCAAAAATATAATTACTATAAGCATGGAAACATTGAATAATGAAATGAAATCTTATAATTAGGTAATCATGGAATATGTGGAAAAATTATAAGACATGACATCCCAAACACATGTAAAGGATCACTCCAAATATCACCATCATAAAGTGAACCAATTCCCAAGGTGTATTAGGTTTAGTCCACAATCCCTTGCAATGAATATCTTAAGATACAATTATTTATCCATTGCATTGGAGAGGTATATAATTTTATGAACACCCATAAAAAATGAAATTCAATCATATTTTTTATGAGGAAAATAAACCATAAATAAACCATAAAAAATATTAAAGCTAGGAGAAGGAAGTGGGTTTAATAATTCTGATTATATCAATAAATAAAGGTTAAATAAAAAATATTACCTATAAAATATGTAATTTAATAATTTTGAACATTTATAATTAAAAAAGTGTACCAAGTTATTTAATATGTTGTTCTAATGTAGGAATTTTTTGAGATGAATATAAGAGACAAAAATTAAAAAACCACATGGGTGATTCATTATTAAATACATATAAGTTATTTTATGTAGATAAAGGAATTATTATTTTCTTTCTAAAAAACTAATTAGAATAAGAGGTTTATTAACACAGAAATTATAGATTTGACAATATATTTATTGTTTAAAAACTTTTATGGGGATGATTCTTGACATGAGACAAGAAATTTGAAAGTGCTCTTAATTTAGGTTTATTTATAAGTGGGGATTTAAATGGGAACAAAAAATATGTGTACCCTAATAAAAGAAAAAAAATATTTAACTAGTTATATATATATATAATGGGAATAAATAAAAAATTATATTATGTTTATGGGAATAATATTGAATAAAATAGAGAAAAAATAGAAAATGTGTAACTGAAAAGTAATAATGGTAGTACAGAAAATCTCTTACCTTGTGTCTGAATTTGTTCTACACTTGTTCATAACTTCTTAAATGTTTATACTATGTTCGTTAATTAAAAATAAAAACATTACTATTTAGTATTTATTTTAATAAGGTTTATTTATTATATTTATTTTTATATAGTTATTTATAGCATTAGTTACTATGGGTTGTTCAATTAATTTCACTGAAACATTCATTAGGATGAACACGGTCAAAGGTTTTGTAAAAAAAATCATGGTGTCCATATTTGGGGTGATTTATTTTATTTATTAATCCAGATGTAAATTACTTATAATGATTTAAAATATATCCCAAAATATTCCCTCATTAATAATGGTTCCTCAATAAGAACATATATGATTGCTAAAGTTACTTAAACTATTTCTTGATAATTAGTTATAAAGAATGACCAATATTATTTTACTATAATATTAATGGTGTCACAACTATCATATTCATATAATAAATTAATTTTTAAATTCGGTCATGTTAACTGGTAATTGATAACAAATTTTGTTATTTCATAGAGGTGATATTCCACACATACACACTGATGAAACAATCATTTTCCATGGAATGAGAGGGGATATGTCACAAAAAAAACCAATTCAACCCAGAAACCTATTACTGATCCCATTTGTGGCTTGTCTTAAAGGGAATTCCCAATCGACATGGGTTAGAAACAAGTTTCGGACCTCAAAAAAGCACAAAAGAGGGAATGATTTTCACTAATAAATAAACAAGAAAACAAAGAAATGGAAAGATGAAAAAATATTCAACTATATAAATAAAATGGAATGAAAATCTTATATAACAAAAAATATGATACAATAGCTATATAAACAAATAAAATGAAATAGATGTCCAAACATTCTCTTTGTGACCTCACAAGCCACTCTCCAACACAATGATCAACCATCACTCAAGGAGATGAAAATCAAGATAAAACCTATACAAGGGACACAAATAGAAAAGAACTATAGGCATGAGTATTAAAACTCAGTAGGCTATCCCAATAATCTACGTCCCACTACACTTCCTTTAATATAAAAGAAACATCAATTTTCAAGTTTGAGCCACAATATATTAAAGACAACTTTTCTACTCATTTTTCTCGAAAACAAAATACAACTCATTTCACTAATTCATTTCAAAAAACAATTTAATTCTTTTAGAATTCCATTAGAATTTTAAAAGGGAAGTGATGCTTTTAGTTTTTATGTCAAGATATATTATAAAAGAACATGACTTTAAAACTTTTTTCCCAAGATTTTAGAGACCAAAAAATAACTTCCAAGTAAACACTACACAAGAAAGAACCATAGTATTCACATACAAAGGGAAATAAAAACATATATACAAGTATCATAATCATTACTACAAGAAACTAGGAGCTATTAGACACAAGTGAACCTATGTGATCAACAAAAATTTAAAATATACAAATCTTTAAGACCCCATCCTCGATAGCATTCCACATTTGATTAAATAAAATACTCTAACTACATCCACACTAACATAGAAAATAACAAGGGAAAATCCCATAGCAATAAAGACATATATATCCACCTACTATGGGCTAGTGGTAAGTACATGATCTACCAGTGTTTCAATTGTTCTCAAAGCATTATTTCAATATACTAGGTTCCCATGTATCATGTATATAATAGAGGTGAGACAACTAATTATATCCAGGAATCCAATCAAAAATATTTAAATATAATAATCCAACAATAGACCTCACCCTGAGTCTCCCCAAGGACTAATCTCACACCACACAATATTTAGAACACAAATAGTCCCAAACATTGAACTTTAATAATAGATCATGGGGATTCCACTATAACAATATTTCTCTTTATTTCACACATAAACATAATTTATTACATAAAAACTTCACTTGATACAACATAGAAGATTTAAATTTATAGTGTATTTGGGGCTTAGGAACATTACATAACAACTTAAAACATTAAAAACACATCTTTATTGAAAACCTCTTTGGCATTACCACACACATTCCTTCATACATAGCATTGGAAGGGATAACCTGAGAAAATTTCTAAGAAAAGAATGAGATACAAATCCCAGTAAGGGAGTAAACAATGAATAACATTATGAATACAATACAAGATAGGAAAAAATTAATACCAATGAATCATAAGATAAACATGAACATAAATTCATGGTATAACATGATTATCATAACATGGAAATGTTGCAACAACATTTAACATGATATTTGCATGAGCGAAGGCCCATTTCACAAGTAGAATGAGTAAAACCTCATTTAAATTGAATTATCATGAGTAAAAAATCATTATACTTGATGTATCATGATAATAATCTTTACCCAATGCATTGGTGCACTATTAGGGAGCACCCTTCTTAATCATTTCATTTCTTGCATAAGTGTGCACATGGATCATATAACATGGATTCATTAAAAAAATAATTTATTCCATTATAATGGAATTTGTAATTCATAAATGAAACTCTATAATGAATAAATAAATGTTCATTACTGTGAATACCCTTGATAGAGAAATAGGCATGGTATTCACTACACAATGACTTTGGCTTGGAAAATCGTGGTGCAATTTCGATAACATAATGGTGTGACAAAACAATTAATAAAAATGGTTGATGAGAGATAAAGGGGTGTACCATCATATTTAAATTAAATGGATAGTAAGGGGTCATATTGATACATGTCACAACATATTTAATAGAATTTAGATTCATTATACAAAATAATTTCTTGAATGTAAATGTGAAGAGTGAAATTCCTTATGGAAATTCGGCATGTTAATGGGTGTACATGGGAGGAATTAATGAGAGAGGAAGAGGTATATCATCATTAAAACATAGGGATGGAATTATGGTGGTGGAGAAAAATCATTCCCCAAAATTTTGAATTGAAATCAAAATGTTATAACAACATAATGAAGTTCTAACAAAAATGAAAAATGAAGAGATCCCTTACTTTGAAGTGTGATCCAAAGGCATGGGAGATCCTTGAGAGTGGCTTATTTGGAGCTTGGGTCACCTTGGGAGGATATTAGAGAGTGGAGGGCAGAGTAGGTACATGGTATAATGGTTTTTAGGGAAGATAAGTGGGATCTTGGGTGGGTTTATATTTGAAAATAGAGGGAAATCTTTATTATTTAGGTTTGGGACACCACTCGTTAAACTAATCAAAACCACAGGACAACCGATGTTTTTGACCATCTTTTTTCCAATAGAGAGTGTAAAATATTATTTTATAAGGCTAATATCCTAAATTCTTAAAATATTAGGCTTTCTTATGTGGAGGTGAGTTACATTCTCAAAGAATTCAATTTAAAAAGTTAAAATATTTTATAAGTCTTGAAGGGTCCTCAAAGGCAACATAAAATTAATCAAAATAATCTAAAATAAAATTATATTAAAAATAAAAAATATATTGGCTGAAAAAAACATATATAATATTTTATTACATCACTATTGGGTCATTATGAAGTCATAAAACAATTATATATTTAAACGATATTTAATTTTTACCAATAAATTTGAATGTCTCAGAAAATTATGAAAAATTCACCATTGGATAATTTAGACATCCTGGTTCCAAAAACAATATTCATTTTATCTAAATAATTTCCTAAATTTGTGAATTTTTACTTTTAAATAAACCGATATTTATAGACAATTCATGGGTTTTAAAAAAATGGCTTTCAAATCATAAAAAAAATTACAATTGTATTCATAAAAAGTATAAAATCATTTATATTTTAAAAAATTAAATTATTAATAATGTTTTATTAAAATATAAATAAATTAAAAAATCTATTAATTCACCAAAATAGATTCCTTAATTTAATATTAACTAAAAATACTATTCGTGCTTTAAAAACCATTTACAAAGTAACAATAATAAAATGAATGTACATTATTTAAAAAAAATAAATCACATAATCCTAGTGCTAGGATCCTATTACATAACCCCATATAACACCTGCACAAGACCTAATGGTAATGTGTTCAATGGTTATAACCTCTTGGAGAGGCTCAGATAACATCGGTCAAGTGGTAATCTATATTAACATCCACATCTCTTATAGGTCGTTCCGCTCAAGTTTAACCTGTTTAATATCATCTTAGGCTTGGTCAAGAGTGAATCCTAGTCATGCCAACTCCTTTCTAAGCTCCAAAAAATGTGCTTCATATGGAGAAATTATACTTGATGAGGCCATCACGTCCTTTTTCTGAGTAAATTGGATTTGTTAGAGACCTGTATTTATTCTAATAATGTGATCACTATTCAATGGATATATTAGTCATGATCACAATTCATAATGGTATTTTAAAATCCAAAAAGATAAATCCAATGAATTGAAATTTTTTTATATTACCATTTTACATAATAATAAATTTAAACAGATCAACATGAATTTTCATTAATAAAAGTTTAGTTTGTTACATTCACAGGGAGGACATCCCATCCATTATAAGAGACAAGTCCTGAGAAACATCCAACAAAGGTTGTCATAATAATCATTTTCATCAATTTCACAAAGTTTACAAACAAGACTTTAAGCATTAACAAAACAAAATTTTATCAAATATTACATAAATACTTTAATTTTTTTTAAACACTCCAATCATAATTTAAAACCATTTATGAAATCTCTTTAAAACATTTCCATTACACTTGGAAAATAAGAAATTTCAAAAAAAAATCCAAATGGACCATTCATCGGTGACACATGCCAAAACTTGTTAAAATCCATCATTAATATCCTTAAAAATACCAAAACCACAAGGTAAACCAATACAAAGAAATAAAAAAACCCATTTCACATCTTTCCAATAAATAAACAAATCCAAACCATGCATTTTATATTTAAATTGCCCAAAAAATCCAACCGGGCATTTAATCAATCACTTATTGTGCACTATTTATCATAAAAATAATTTTTTTCATAAAAAAAGGCATAATTTTTTTTTCAAAACAATAAATATAAACCAGGGATCATACATTGATATTTATTAATTAAGGAAGGTGTGAAAATCATGAAACCGACAGTTATTAAATTAAAAAAGAAAGTGCATTAGAAAAACTATATTAGATCCATGGAACAATGATAATGCACCACTGAAAATGCTATAGGAGTGTTCCAAAACCCTATATCTACCAAGATAAACCATATATAAAAAAACCCAAAAAAAACATGGGGAAAACCAAACCTAGGTCGAAATGACCATGGGGAAGAAGGAAACCAAATAAGAAAAGAGAGAAAGAGGGAGAGTGTGTTGAGAGGAGAGGTTTACCTTGATGAATCTAGAGAAACCCTAGAAGGAAACCCCTTGAGGTCACCCATGAAGGAGGTTGGAGGTGTGAGGATATAGGGAGAGGACCCTTAGGGGCGAGAACACCATATGAGATGGAAAGGGAGTGGTTTGGTTTAAAATCCTAAAAGGGGTAAAATTGGAAACTCCAAAATTTTAAAATCTGGGTAACTTGCACAACAAACCGTGGAGTAACCTTGTGATATCCACTGACCACTAATTAATTGCCACATGGTTACCAAGGAATTGACCACACGATTTCCCAAACTATTTGTTAGTTGTGAAGTAGGTTCTATAACCTGCCACATTGTTTCTTGGACTAGCCGCACGATTGGCACTAACGGTGTGCCAACAATGCACCATGGTCTTACAATGCTAAACATCCATGTTTCCTCCAAATATTTGAAATAAAACCTAGGTACAAGAATGGGTAAAATGTAGATAAGGGAATGCTCCAAAACTCAACACCTATTACACCTGTAACCTAAGAAAAAGATTAGAATTACCACTGAACCGAAGAATAAGCCATAACTAAAAAAATCTGGTGTGAAAATTATCCCCACCTTTTAGGATTTCCACCCCAAGAAATCCAAAAAAAAATTTCTCTAATAGATCAATGCCTAAGGATTCTTTATTATCATTATCCAAACTCTTAATCTAGGAACAAATAACCTTCCAATAATGGAACTCAAGCCTCTTGCCTAAAATGAAACAACAACCCAAAATCACTATCCAAGATCAACAGGAAATATCAAACCCACATCTACAAATATGAAATGAACCGGATCGTTGGGAATTCTCCCAATAATACCAACAGTCACATAAACTAAAGAGGAATCAAATAAATCCCTAACTTCAAAATAAACAACCCATCTATACTAACATTATGGCCAAACCAAAAACAGATCACTAGCAATGGGGATGCTCGAAGAGACTCCCCTCCATTAGGAATCAAATAACACCCGATAACTATTAGGTGAGCATCTATTAGACCCATGGTGGGTCTCCCTTACATTAAGAACCAACTTATAATGACTAAAAAATAATTCAACATGATCCAAAACTTGTACTTTCCAACAAGGTCCAACCAAAACTCCCTTCCAATGACCTATCATACCTGGCCAAGAAGAATGTGACATGAACATTTTAACTACCCACTCCTTAATAGAGAGGATAAATCTGATCTAAAAATTCTTATATAGATCAAAAATCCCTCCACATGTGTAGGGGAGGTAAGGGGCTCAATGGTAAGACAATTGAAACACAACCGAAAACTGAAAACCACCAACCACTTATTTCCTAATGATGGTTAAAATCCGAGACTACACCAAATTCACATGGGAGGCCCACACCAGGTTATTTATAAAAATCATATGTTGATAGAGAAACCACAATTGAGACATAGGAACTACCTCACCACAATAGTAAGGGTATAAGCTTAACCAAACATCCCACACTCCTTGGACTCTAGTCTACATGCCTGCTTCACTCTGAGACCTTAAGCTGAAGCTCTAATAGTTGAGGAATCTCCTGAATCATAGTTATGCCTTGATAATCCAAATGAAAATCCTGAATCACTCATTTATAAAGAAGAGAAACTGGAATTCCTATAATGTGAACCACACTTTCATTTAAAATTGGATTTCACCAAATACACAAATCATCCTTTATATTTCAAAAACCAATATACCACTAACACAACCTCCACCACAAAGAACCCATATATTGGAAGGACACTTAAAAAATAAACATGAAATGATCCCTTAATTAAACTTCACTTTTGAGGATTTCCACCACAACACTTTCTATCAATGCCCCAACAGAATCACTGCAAGTTACCCAAGTGACTACAAGCATGAAAGGGACTGGGAGCATTTGGACATGATGACTTCTTGTGACCCAGATTTCCTCACTGATAGCATATAAATACCTCACACTCAGAAGATGTTGATGAATGGTTCTAAGGTCATTTTATTCCCGAGACCGCTCCATCAGCTTCCAACGACATTCTCATATTCTTACCAGAATCTTCACCAATGTTCCTAGGGATTTAATGATGGAGGACCACCTTGATAACTACCGCCACCAAGGATTCAAAATGAAAAGCCTTCCTCACAACATAGTCAAACTAAGTTAGGTTAAATTCAAACACCTTTGACTACAGATCATAACGAAGATGAATCTCGAAATGTTGAGCCTTCATGGAATCATCTATAACATACTATAGATGGTAAGGAACTAGTTTTATAAAGCGATGGAAATACTTGAACATCAATACATCAAACTTTTGAATGAAACCAATCTATATTTCCTATTTTTCCACTTTGTTTTCCATAGAAATACTGAGGAATGAACGACGCCTTGAAGAACTCCCATGTAAGGTCTTCACGAGGCCTATTCTGAGATAACGACCTCAACAACATCCATAGTGAACCTTCTAGCATTAAAGTTGTGAACTTAACCTTCAATAACATGGGAAACATGATGAGGAAAAAGTAAATTTTGATATATTATCCATTATTCCATTGTGGGATAATTCTCTTGAGCATAAAAGGGAGGTGGATCTGGCTTCTGAAACTCGAACACAAAATCCTTAGGTGGATCAACTGAATGTTTCTATAATAGGGAATCACTCATGACTGCACTATGATCACCCATCGAAGATCCATTGGGACAACCACTAAACAAAGAAATCACATGAATGATATCAAGCCTAACTGAACAACACAATCATAAATAATTAACACCACATAAGTGAACAACTTTGAATATATGTAAACAATCCATTATAAACATTAAACATCCCTGTTTTGAAAACATTTTCAATTTCAACAACAAAATTGGTGGATTTTCATACTCACAAATGATTTTTTAGAGTCTCACTCACGTGGACAAGTCCATACCACCCCGAGAGCCCATCCACCATGCCATACTGGGAATCCATCCACATTCCCATATACACTATGCACGTGAACACCCATGAAATGCCAAAGGATAAAAAAACAACATTTTTTCAAAAATCAACCATTTGACCTAGTTTCAAACCACAAACCTTCCAAAGTCTCAATAACAAACAAGTCAATATAAAATTCATAATTTCACACAACAAACCACCTATCTATGCTTAGAAATAAAACCCTATATATTTCCTTCATAGTACTCATTATTTCATTCAAAACATTTTCTAGAAATAAAGAAACCCATTTCATTAATTATAATTTAATTAAAAAGAATTCCTTTCTCATTCAAACCAAAATTCAATTAAAAATACACCCTTCAAACAAACCTTTTCCAAAAACCCCATGATTTGATTATACAATTCCAACTTCATTAAGTCATTTAAATTATACCTCATATAGGATATTTTTTTAAATATAATTTTCCTCTATGGTCTTCTGGTGGTTTATTTATGAAAATACCCTTTTTAAAATTCCCAATATCCAACAATTCCATTAAAACACAGTTTTCACAATTCTCACACAAGGATTTTAAAAACAATTTTCATAATTCATGAAAAGTGAAGGAGATCGATAAGAGGGAACTAGTGTCAGTAGGTGACATGACCATATAGTTGTGGATATATTCCAAACACTCCACCATCATAGAGAAACCTCTAGGGCCATGCCCCTAGATCCACATTGCTCTCTAGGCCAATTTTCCCAACTCCCCTTTTCATATCCCAATCACTAAAAAATCCATAAAGACAAAAGAAACTAATAAAACATGGAATCCAATGGAATCCCAAGGATCAGAAAAAGAAAGAATTCAAGACACTCTTCTCACAACTACATCCCTTGTCCCATGAATCCTACTATATCTACCTTGACATCCCAAAATAACAATGGTTGCTTTCAAAATCAAGGTCCTCTATGAGATGACATTCTTTGATACCATTTTTTCATGAACAAACTTGGGTCATCCCTAAACCGGTCACCCAAGCTAATTTTTGGCATGGCCTAAAGGGCATTCCCGATCCCCAGGGGATAGAAACTAGTTCCGGACATCAATAGAGTACAAAATACTGAATGATTTCACCCAATAAATAAATAAGAAAACAATGCAATAGAAAGATGCACAAAAATTCCACTATATAAATTAACAATACTGAAAATCTTAAACGAGAAAATAAAATTGAATAGTTATAAAAATAAACCTAATAGAATAGTAACACACACTGGCTCTTTGTGACCTCACGGGTCACTCTCCAACACAACGATCAACCATTGTTCAAGGTGAAAAAACTCAAATTGAAACCCGCACAAGGGATAAAATAGAAAATAACTATAGGGGTGAGTATTAAAACTCAGTATGCTAGCCCGGTAATCTACATCCCAATGCACATCCCTTAACATAAAAGAAAATTCAATTTTCATGTTTGAACCAAAATATATCAAAGTATGATTTTCTTCTCATTTAACTCGAAAAAAATTAAGTCATTTCCATTATTAATTTCCAAAAACAAAGTTCATTATATTAGTGTTCTGTTAACATTTTAGAATGGATGTGATGATTTAATTTTTAATGGAATGAGAGACTATAGAACAATTTTAATTTAAAACCATTTTCACAAGATTTTAGAAACCAACACATCACTTCCAAGTAAAATCTAAAGCAGGAAACTAAGATCTATTAGACATATGTGAACCCATGATATCAAAAAAAAATTAGAACATACCAATACATGAGACCTCATCCCTAATAGAATTCCACACATGATGAAATGAAAAATTCTCAATATTCTTGGCCACCCTAACTCCGGACAGACTGTGGGAAAATCCCATAGAAATAAGTGAAAATATATCCACCTATTATGGGCCACTGGTTAGTACATGACCTACCATTAAATAAATCATTCTCATAATGTTCTCTAAATATTCCAGGTTCCCATGCCTCATGTATATAATTGGGGTGATCCAGCATATGCTAGTTGAGAATCGAATCACAAATATTTAATAATAATAATCCAACGAAAGACCTCACCCCGATTCTCCCCAAGGACTAATCTATTTCCATAGGATATTAGAACACAAAGAGTACCAAATGCGTAGATCATTATGATTCCATCGTGATTAAATCCCATCCATTACATAAGACATGCCATGAGAAACATCCAACATATGTTTTTATAATAATAATTTTCATCAATTTCACTATGTTTCCAAATGGCTCATTAAGCATTCAAAAAACAAAATTTTATCAAACAATGAATCCATAATTCAAAAGAGTTGTAAACACATCAATCATCATTTCAAACCTTTTAAAAATCTCCATAAAACATTTCCATTACACTTTGAGAAAAAAACATTCTTTACAAAAGCGCCAAATGAGCCATTCATCAGCAACACATGAGAAAACATCATAAAAGACAACATCCATATCATAAAAAAACATTATCCATAAGGGAAACCCATAAAAGGAACTCAAAACAGAATTTCGCATCTTTCCAATACATATAAAAATCTAAACCATGCATTTTACATCATAAATTACCCACAAAATCCAACTGGGCATTTAATCAATCACTTGGTGTGTGCTATTTATCAAAAAAATTATATTTTTTCTAAAAAAAGGGATGAAACAAAATATTCACACCCAAAAATTTAATACAAGGCTCAGAAATTGATATTTATTAATTAATAAAGGTGCAAAAAAATGACTATTCATAATTTAAAAGGGAAAGTGCATGGAAAACCAAACCTTTGATCTGTGGTGCAATGGAAATGCACCACTGAAAATGAACCCCAAGGGTTCCAAAACACAAGTTATACCAAGATAACCCTAAAAGAGTAAAACCCCAAACAAAAAAGGTGAAAACATAGTTTGACATTACTATGGGGAAGAAGGAAACCAAAGAAGAAAAGAGAGAAAGAGGTAGAGGGGGATGAGAGGAGAGGTTTACCTTGTGGAATCTAGCCAAACCCTTGAAGATAACACCTTGATATAACCCTACAAGGAGGTTGGATGCATGATGAAGGAGGGAGAGGAACTTGAGGACCATGCACAATATTTGGTAGAGAAAGGGATAATTTTTTCTTAAAATCATGAAAGGGATAAAATTGGAAACCCCCAAAATTTTAAAATTTGGGAAAGTCGCATGGTTAGGCCACACAGTTTAACAAATCCCTCATTAGCTATGTGATATCCAATTACTGATGAATAAAAATTACATTTTTACCTAGGAATTTAATTAATGGATTCCAAAACCATGTGGTATCCATGTGTTAGGTTCTTTAACCTGTCGCATAGTTTTCAGGACTGGTTTTATGGCTGGTGCTAACCATGCTCCAACCGTGCACTAGGCTCTGCCATGGCCAAACTTCCATGTTTTCTCAAAAAAATTTGAAATTAATATAAGTCCAAGGTTAGGGAAAAATTTATAAAATTTAAACTCAAAAACTCAACACCCGTCACACTTAGAACCCGTGAAAAAGACTGGAATTCCCACTGAACTGGAGTATAAGCCAGAACTAAAAAAACATGGTGTGAAAGGTTATGAAATGAAATAATTACAATTTAAAAATTAAAATAATGTTATATATATGAAATTGGTTAATTAAATACCCATTTTTAAATTCCATTTTTGGTGGTGAAAAAAAATTGAACACATTGTTCATGGAGTTTTTATAATGCACATACGAATAAAGACTTTTTCATTTTTTTAAATGATTATAGAGGATAAAATAAAATCCATATTCCATTTGTATAAGTATACTTAATCATTTTTAAATTTATGTTGTTGTAATACCTTCAATGAAAGAGGAGATTTTATGGGTGTCGAATAAGATAAGATCCAAAAATGTTGGGTTGAGAGTATTACCTCACTATCGAAAGTTCTCCATTAGGTAACATCTTAAGGATCTATAGCATGGCGTTTTGGTGACAAAAAAACATAAAGGGAATATGGAGGTTTGTTAGTATATAATAGGTAAATTTTATGGTTGAGGTAAGGTTTCTTAATGAATATATAAATGAGGATGAGTTGACCACCATTTATATGTAAAGGGAGTGGCAATTTTGTAAAATCAAATATATTTTCAATAATTTCATTCCATTATTCAGGTAAAATGGAAAAAATATAAATTAATGGTTTGTGGAAAATGATATGGTATATAATAAATATTAAATCCAATATTATAGATGTTATTAAAATTTTCTAACTTTTTGAACAATGTTAATGAAATTTTACACTAATTTACCCTTAATGTTGAAACTCCACTTTTACCCTCAGTAATGAATTTTAATGACCAAAATTAAAATTGAAATTGGTTAATAATTTTAAAATGATAATTTATAATTCATAAATCATTTTTTAAAATAAAATTTATAGGATTCTTAGAAATTATATTTATTATTAGCAGATTTCACTCCTAAAACCCATTTCATAGAAAAAAGTTCATTTTAAGCTTAAAATTTATATGTGGGAGAAACTTATCAATATTTCTTATTTTCAAGACATAAATTGGTCATTTATTACAATAAATAAATTTTATATGTCATTAAAAGATATTTATACTTAATTTTACAAAAAAATATT
Organism: Viscum album; assembly: GCA_963277665.1. NCBI lineage: Eukaryota > Viridiplantae > Streptophyta > Magnoliopsida > Santalales > Viscaceae > Viscum > Viscum album. Next base: position 798,348,154 of record OY728132.1, read on the forward strand.
TAATTAGATGAAAATACCAAAAACCATTTTTTAAGAGAATAAACAAATTAATCGTTTTTATAAGGTTAAACATAAGCTTTATAAATTCTAAAAAATATCTTCAAAATTCCTAATATTCTTCCTTAAATATATATTTTATCAATTAAAATATTTTATAAAATTATATGTCTCACTTATATACTGGTAATATAATAAAATTCAATGTTTTGAAAAAAACTATTTACTTCATTATTCATGAAAAACCAAATTATTTTAGAAAAATCCCAAAATTTTATCATATGAGAATTTTTATATGTGTAACTCATAAATTGTTCTTATTTTAACTCATTTAAATCCAAAAATTTATCAATATGTATGTCAGATTAAGAGATAAATAAATTAAGAAAACCTCTAATTTAGAAAAAATGAGTTTTGAGACATTAGGTTTTCTTAATCATATTTCACATCAATTACTAATTAAATTAGTGTTAATATATAAAAATAATAAAATTTATTGTCACATCAACATAATTTATTGATTGTGTTAAAATATCATAGCGCATGGGTATCTAATTTCATGAAAAATATATATTTTTGTATAAAATGATCTCAACCTAAATATAATAATTATTTATTATTTATGTCATAATCATTGAATTTTATAAATTGCTTGATATTGAAAAATTTCATTTAATTTTACCAAATAAATATTTTAATACAAATATTTTTAGGTATAAAAATAAAATATTTTATTTATACATTATATTTTGGTTTCATTAATATTATTTGAAATTTATATTTTCTAAACTCTTTATGAACAATGCAAAACTATAGAATACCCTTTTGATACATGTGTATTCGATGAAATTTTTTTAATGGATATATTTACATTGACCATATTTTCATTGACTATATTGGAAATTTTAAATTTTTATTTATATATATATGTTTACTAAAGTCATTAAATTTATTATCACTTCTTAAGTCACACCTTTCAGGCCTGTAGTTTTTATTTTCGATATCACATAATGATATATCCTTTCACGTAATCTTTTGTAATATTTTTTGTTATACTAATGGTGATTTTCAATGTTGATTGTAGTGAAATGGAATTTATATTTCAAAAGTTATTATTCTTTTCATGTTAATGGACCCTTTTAATTTTTTTGTTTATTTAAGGTTCGTAATCATCCATGATGTTTAATTATCAATTATACAGGATTCATGGTTTCATATTTTTTCATTTTAAAGGTCCATTATAAATGAATAATGTATATTTATCTTATTTTATATTTTATATTACAAAATTTTTAGACATGTGATAATTCATTTGAAATAATAGTGAAACATTCCTTACAATTATATAGATAAAATTGTTGGCACCTAAAACATGAGGCATTACATTCCCCCCTTAAATAAATTGTTTTCTTGCAATATTAATTTACCCATATTAATGAAAATAGTAATGTGTTTATAAAATTTAGTTATAAAAAATTTATAATTTCTAGGGAAATATAAACATTACAAAATTAAAGAATATATATTTTTCAATAGAACAATAATCTATCTAATATTGAGTTTTTATCAAACTATTTGAGCTTAGATTTTATCATTTATCATCCACTAATTGATAGACAGTCATAGGTTGATATGAAATGTGATTTCCTTGTTCTTGTAAGTAGTTTTTACTCTTTGTGTATATAAAATTAAATTTTATAAATCATAATAAATGTATCTAAATAATGGATAACGAGGATCGCATTAGTAATGCTTGAAATTGTGAAGAATATTAAGATACCTATGATAAAATTATGACATGACTATTTTCTTAATTTAAATAACTAATAGTTTGTAAAAATTATGTGACAAAGCTAATCCATAAACATAGAGTGATGAAATAGTGTACTTAGAACCACTTAATTTTAAGTATCCACATCAATGATAGTCATTGAATTGGATTCTCTTTATTACCATGGAATATTTGGTTTTTGGTGTAGATTATCCTATTAATCCCTTGGATTAGTGAAATAGTTTTAAAAGTTAATTAATTCCACACATCTAAAACATCAAACTTCTTACTTATCCTTACAGAGAATATAATTTTTACCTATCATGTTAACTGAACTCTACCTTTTTTTTAGTATCATATTTCTCATATCCCTCCTTTAACGTAGATAAAAAATCTTCTCGTTAAATTTATAAATTCCCATGGGGTTCTCTTTCCAAATTTTTACAATGAAATAAATTTAAAACTTATTTCATTCATTATCTTTTTCACTTGTACATCAATGAAACTCCATACATCTATTATTTTATATGTTTGAAAACTCAACTAAGTCCACATTGTTAGATATAATATTTGATAGCTAGTTTCGATAATAAAATGGTTTCACACTCCATCCCTTGTTCCATTTGGGTTACTGTTTGGAAAATCAATTCAATTTACATGGAATGAATTGTTATCTTCATTTACTCAAGCTTCAACCATTACTTAAATCAAAAGGGGTTAATGAGATTTATAAAATTAGAAGAGAATGATCATAATTGGTCTTATAAAAAACTCAAACTCCAAATTTATTTTCCTTTAAAACGATCACATTATCATTTAGTTCGACCTAAATCACTCTTGTTTCAATCTAGATTTCGTTTGTCTGATTTATTTCATACGACTAAAACTAATTCTTTAACAAAATTAATCATTTATAATAGATTGTAATGATATTGTCATTGAAAAAATCACACCCCTCAAGAGTGTGAACATAGGTTTTATGTCAGGCCTATTTGTCATGAACAAGGTGAGGATAAAGTTAATAATATATTCACCAATTTTGGGCTTACACCACTAGTTACATCAATTCTGGAGTTTACATCAACAAGTTTTACCCAAACATATATGTCATTGAGTAAAATAATAATAATTAAAACATTAATAAAATGTTATGTTGATATAATATTATTAATTATATTCCTATATATTTCACCTAAGGTGTCTAAAGATAGTATATAAAATTAACTAGATCATTATATGATACCAACTATAACAACCCTACCCATAAACACACTTTATTTCAGAAATTTTCACATAAATTTACAACAATTGCTAAGCAAGGATATATAGGTCTACAGTTTCTGGATTATTAGACACATAAATACATATTATTAAATTCAATTACATTATCATTATTTAAAACTACACATAGTTCACATAGCTCCCATAAATCATATAATACTTCAGTATTCCCTGGGGAAAAAAATAAAGAAAAGGGTGAGCTAGAAATCCTAGTAATGGAAAAAAATAGAAACAAATTATAACATGATATTAAAGATGAATAACATCATATAATTAATAGAATGGACGTAAACATGAATCATGGAAGAAATAAATGAAATGAAATGATCATGGGATCCTGGAATATTTGGAAACATCAGAAGACATGGCCTCATAAACACATGTCTAGGGTTAATCCCAAACCATCATATTAAAATAGAAAAAGTCTCATAGTGGATTAGGTTACCTCCCTAATACATTATATAGAATCTCGTGATATATACTGGTTTACCCAATGAATTCTAGGGATATATACTTTTTGGACCACCCTTCAAATAATAAAAATCTTACATATGAATTTATATGAAGAAATGAAACTATACATAAACTATAATAATGATCAATACCATGATAAGGAAGTGGGTTTCAAAATTATGACTCAAGGCTTAAATAAAAGATAAATTATAATGATTCCCTATAGAAGAATGAATGAAATCATTTTTAAATTCATAATTAAAAAGGGACATAGTTATTGAACATGGATTTACAATTTTGATGATTTATTAGATTAATCTGGAGGAAGATATATTAAAAAGAAACTGCTCAAGCGATTCTTTAGGAAATACATAAATGATATTTTAAAAATGAGAAGGGGTTATGAAATTAAAAAGTTCCTTTAAATCGAATTTACTATAAAGTGAAAATTTCCAAGGGAACTAAAAAAATCTATATCCACAAAAATGAAAATGAAATTGTTCTAGATATATAAACATGTGATAAATATAAATAATTATAAGAAGTTCATGAGAATACCATTTCAAAAAAAGGATAAAAAGATAGAGGATGTGTAACCAATAAGTAACCAATGTGGTATAGATGATCCCTTTCCACGTATCTCAGTTCTCTATGAACATACACTTAAATGACATGATAAATGAATTAAGTAAAAATAATAAATATCAATGAATATTATTCATCTGTATTAAAATTATGTGGTCTATTTATTGTCTTGTGTTATTTATTTCTAATATAGTTTCTTCTTATGTTGATTACACAGTTTTTTAGGTTAATTTATCTGTATCAATTTCAATTTGATGACTATGGTCAAAGGTTATATAAAATAACATCAGGATATAAAAAATTTATTATGTTTACTCCATTTATTATTCAATTATAAAAATACATATATATTATTATGGGTAATCCCAAAAGACCAAAATTAAGAATGCTTCCATGATAAGTCCATTTAATGTGGTTAATGTTACTATGATCATTTAGTATTAATCACACCTATATAATAGAAAATATGAATCCTAAAAAATATTAATGGTCTCAAAAATATTAATTTTACATACAAAATACATTTTTAATGTCAAACATGTTAGGTGTCCCTGAAAAAAATTCATTTCATATAGGCGGGAGTATGCCTATATTTACAAACAAGGCATTTAATTTATATTGAATTGGTGGGGGTGAGAAATTATATAATTATCATTTAATATTTATTGTAATGTTATACATATAATATATATTAATTAAATAAACTTTTTGAATCTTTCATTAATGGGGGTGTTGAAAAATTGAACACATCATTAGTATTGGTGGTAGTCTACACGTACACATGATGAAATTTTCATTTTTATCAACAATTTTATAGGATTTTATATAATTGATATTACATTAGTATAATAACTCTTTAGTAAAATAAAAATTATATTTTCTTCATAACTTCTTGGATATTCTATATTTTAGTGGTATATTAGAAGGAGAGAACTTGAAAAAAGGGGGTGTGGGTATTACTTTATATTTAGAAGTTCTCATATGGGAAAATTTATAAGGCTTATTAGGTTAGTATTTTTCTACTACCTATAGAGACCCTAGACTTTTACATATAACATTACATGATTTTAAGAATAATCATACATCAGAGTATAATCCATGGATCGTAAATTCTAGTGTCTTGGAAGGCTAGGTACATAAAACTGAAAACATCGAACTAAAAAAATATTTTATCTTTAAATTGAGCTCATAACTTCTATTGTTCTCAAACATATGCATAGGTTACCCTGGGTAACACATGAAAAATGGTATGAGCTAAAAATCCCATTAAGGGAATAACCATAAGAACAAAGCATTAGCACATGGGATAGAAGACATGACATAATGATATAAAAAATTCATGTAACATACAAAATAATTAAATATAAACATGAAATAATATAAACATGGAGTCATAGTAATGTAGAAGAAACATAATACACGAGTATAGAATGAGTCAAGTCTAACTACCAAGATATTTTCACATGGTAGCACAATCCAAGGATAACTGCCAAGACCGTCACACAAGGTAGCACAAGCCAATGCTAATTGCAAAGACAATCGCACATAACCTCTCTTAAGACTAAACTTTAACAAATGAATTGGAGTTCTATATAGGCTTGACCATCTTAAATTTTCATAAATATGTTTTCCACGTAAGTAATCACACATAATAAATCTTACATAAACATAAGGGTTACCCATAGAAAGAATTGTGTATCATAATCATGTCATAAAGTATACCAAATGGGTGTATCATAAAAGTGACCATGATAGATAGGAACTAAAATATAAATGGATTTTTATAATGGAAAATAGGCATATATCATGGTAAGTGATGTCATGCATAAGTGAAAATATGTAAGAGTTGTATTTAAGAAATTTTATCATTAAAAAATTTTAGTGTGGTACTAAGGAAAATACTATAGAGAATTTAAAATATAAAAGAGAAAAAAAAATTATATAAAACCTGAAGTTAAGAAATAAGGTTTTCATAATTATAATACTGATTTTATAAAGGTAATGGTGGCATAAAATAGAATATATGGTTCACTTGAAATCGAGTATGAATTGGGGAAGTTCCTTCATAACAGGTTTGCTTATGAGGAAGTATTGAGAAGGGAATAACTTAAAAACATATATATCCACAAAAGAGAATGATGAAATGGTCTTTATAAGTGAATTTTTTACATGTAAAAAAGAATTTATAATATTCACATAAAAAGATAAGATAACTTCATTTTGGTAAAAAGATAGGTAAGGCAACCCGAAGGAATAAAGTAGGTTCGGGTAGAAACCCTTATGAATTATCAGTATGATATCGGGTGTACTTAAGATGGATCAGGGAGAGATAAATGGTTTTATCATATCTTATAATTCATGATGGAAGTATTGGGGAGGTTATAAATCATAGCCCATCATTAGGAATTACACATAAATGGCATAACATAGAGGACAATCTTGAATAATAGTGAAATAGAGAGGATCCCTTACCTTAAGTCTGATAGTGTTCTCTACTAGATATTAATGATCTGAATAATAAAATTAGGTCCATTAATTCGAAATTAAAGAACATATTATCTATCTAATTTATTTAGTATAATATTTTTAAGATCATTAATTACCTTTTTGATGGGTTAAGTGGTTCAATTTGTTTGTTCGGGTCCGTTTGTTACCTTAATATTCATTATTGGTTTACTTATGAACGGATAATCTTGTATGATGAAAATATATGTACAGAATTAAATACATAGGTTAATTGTGAAAATACAATATATTACTTGGTTATAAAAATTTATTTCGTTATTGGGAGTGAAGAGAATAAGTAAGTAGGGGTGGTATTTACAGTGTAGGAGAGGAGGGTTTTCATAATATTTCATTCCTTAGTTTATTAATTTCTTTCTCGAACAACAATAGTGATGATTAATTGGAAAAAATAGTAATAAATTCATGTGACTTTAAAACAATTGGGATTAAATCAGTAGAACAACACCCATGACCTTATAAGTTATGTATTTATCTTAATTTACAAATTATTTTATTTTATTATTCATAAAAAAATCAATTAGTTTAAAAAATCCCAAAAATTCACCTTAACCATTTTTCATTATGTAGAATCCACAAATTAAATCAATTTTTCAAAAATAAATTTCTAAATATAAATAATTTATTTTTTAATTAAAACCAAAATTTACATGAAAAATATTGATTTTTAAAACTATAACTAATTTTATAATGATTTCAAAAATTACATAAGGTCTTATAAAATTATCTTAAAACTATAATACATAAAATTGATAATTTATAAAAACCTTTTAAAAAAATATATTTTATTTTAAATCAATTAATTTATTTTAATCAATTATTTATGACCTATAAAATATCAATACTTTTACTATGGTCATATTACCACTTATAAGATGCCTAAATTTTATTTATACTTTCAAGGGTGTGGTTATTATTCTTTTGGAAGATTTACTATTCATAAGGGTCACATTACTATTCCAAAGGTCAAGTTTATATTTCATTGGTATATGTTCCTTAACTTCTAGAGATACCTTTTATTTCACGTACTCTTCATTTATAAGGTTGGTATCGTGTTCTATAAGTAATATTTTTTATTATACTATAATACATAATTATTAGAATGGGATTTCCATTAATAAAACATCGAGTTGCTAAATTCTTTCCCCTTATGAAATTTCTCCCTCGAAATATCATTTTACATTCTAATCCATAAATAGGTGCTGCTACTTTTCCTTCATTGCTTCATCCAATTCGCATGTTTCCTTTTTGTACTTATGGTTACACCGTAGTACTTTGACCATGTGAGTAGTCTTGTTATGTAGAACTTTATTTCTATGATCGAAGATATTCAATGGATGCTCCTCATAAGAAATATCATTCTTCAACTGTACCACCTCTAAAGAGATTCTGTGTTAAGGATCTGGTATGTACTTCCTTTATAGGGATACCTGGAAGACATCATTTACTTTGGACATGTTAGGTGGAAGTGCTAGTTGATATGCCAGAGCTCCAACATGATCAAGAATCTCAAAGGGGCCAATGTACCTTGGAAATAGATTTCTTTTCATACCAAAACTCATGAACTTCTTCCCTGAAGATATGTGTAGAAATACCATGTCTTCAAATTTGAACTCAAGGTCTCATCGATGATTTTATGCATAAAAATTTTGTCAACTTTGGGATGACTTGATGTGCTGTTGAATGGATTTCAACTTCTCCACTATTTATTCGACCATTTCAGGTCCTAGCTGATTATTCTCACCAACTTCTTCCCAACACGCTGGTGTTCTGAACCTTTTCCAAAAAAGGTCTTTGTATGGTTCCATTCAGATGCATGAGTGAAAACTATTTTTGTAGGAGAATTAGACAAATTGAAGATGTTTTTTCCATCCTCCTTTCAAGTATATAAAAAATAATCTCAAAATATCTTCTAGTGTCTAGATAGTTTTCTCAAATTGGCCATTATATTGAGGATGAAGGGACATACTGAAGTTCATTTCAGGGATTAGATCATGTTAGAGACTTTTCTAGAAAATCGAGATGAATCTAGGATCTCTATTTGATATAATAGATAGTGGTACTCCATGCATTTTTACCAAAACCCTGATATATATTTGTGCAAGTTGATCCAATGATAAGTCCTCTCGAATCATGATAAAGTGAGATGTATTTGTAAGATTATCCACAATGACCCATTTTTCATTGTTTACTCTGGATTCCCATGGATGTATTTCCATAAAGTCTAGTGGTATTTTCTCTCACATTCATGTGGGTATGCATAGTGGTTGGGTCATACCCTTACACTTCTATATTTTAGCCTTCACTTGTTGACATACCAGGCACTTTGATGTATATTCCGTAATCCTCAAATTCATATTGTCTAACCAAAAGTTCTCTAGGAGATATCGACAAATCTTTGTGCTCCCTTAGTGGATAGAGAAGGTTTATCTTTGTGCATCATTCATAAGATCCTTCTTTATCTCTAGATCGGATGTTACACATAATCCTGACAAAAAATCTTACCACTCCTTCCACATAAATCTTTAACTCTTAGGATTTCCCATTATTAATGGCTTCCTCCATTTTTTTTAATTTCAACCTCATTTCTTTGAGAATCCCTTCTTTTTTCCACAAGGTATGGTTGAGAAAGAATTTTATAAAGGATTGGTAATGTTCCTCCGTTAATGATTCCCATTTCCATTCTCAAAAAATATAAGAAGATATAATCCTTTTCAACTATGATCATTGATAAAGATTCATGATCCTTTCTACGTAGAGGATCTTCCACATAATTTTCATTATTGATATGGTAGTGGATTGAGTTGTCATAATCCTTAATGAGATCTATCCATCTTCACTGGTGCATATTAATCTCTTTTTCTGTGAATATATATTTGAGACTCTTGTGAGGAGTATATATCTCACACTTTTCCCCATAAAGAAATGCCACCAGATTTTTAATGCAATGATCATGGCCGCCAACTCCAGATCATGCATAGGATGGTTTTTCTCATGGATTTTCGGTTTCCTTGAAGCATAGGCTATCACTTTTTCATTTTTCATGAGAATATATCCTCTGAACTTATATGAAGAATCATTGTACATCCCAAAGAGTTCTCCACTTATTGGGAGTGTCAGTACTGACGCGGTGATTAGCCTCTTTTTAAACTCCATAAATTTGTATTCACAATCTCGAGTCCTAAAAAGCTTTACTCCCTTCTGTTTTAGCTTATTCATTGGGGTTTACAATTGTGAAAATTTCTTCACCAGTTGTTGATAAAGCCCGTATAGACCCAGAAATTTGTGGATCTCCATTACAGAAGTTGGCCTAGGCCACTCTTAAATCTCTTTTGTCTTCGAAGGGTCCTCTGATATCCCTTTTATGGTAATAACATTCCCAAACAATGATACATCCCCCATCCATAACTCACATATACTGTACTTTTCATACAGCTTCTCCCTTTTCAATTTCTTTAGAACAATATTCAAATGCTCCTTATGTTTCTCCTATCACTTGGAGTATATCAGAATATCATCAATAAATACTTCTACAAATTTATCAAGGTAATCATTAAAGACTTTATTCATTAAGTACATGAATATTTTGGGAGCATTATTGAGTCCAAAGGTAATCACTATGATATAATAGTGTCCATACCTCATTCAAAAGGATGTATTGGGAATATCTTCCTTCCTCACCATTAATTGGTGATATCCCGACCGAAGGTCCACATTAGATAAATAACTAGACCCATGAAGCTGTTTGAACAAGTCATATATCTGATCCAAGGGATACTTATTATTTATCATGATTTTATTGAACTCATGATAATCAGCCCAAAGGTGCATTGAACCATCCTACTTCTTAATGAAGAGGAATAGAGGAAAGAGAATATCTGTTCAATGGAATTAATCTACTATTATATGATGAGGGTAATAGATGATCCCCTAAACATGGGAGGCATTTTTTGCATGAAGGATTAAATGGAAACATGCACTTTTTAGGGATGAGGAGGTTGTTCCACTTGATTAAAGTTATTATTTATTACTTGAGCGAGCATAGAAAGTACTTTCATGTTGGTTTGACCACATGTTCCAATCATATCAGGCATATTATTAGGGAAATCCTCACATTCTCAATCACATTGATTAATGGAACGTGTTATTCTATTTCTTTACATTAACTAAGAACAATAATGTATAATTAGGGGTATTGAATACATACCTATTGATAATAAAATGGAAACTTTGAACATAAGAGGATAAAATTTCATTTGAGAAGTATATCTTAACTTTTTATTCCCTAGGTTTCAATCTAGGTTATTCTGGATCTATTTCTTAACTTATATTCTTATGGGATTTTTTTCTTTCCCTTAATAATGGTTTGTACCGATCTCATGAATTTACCCAAGTATATCCCCAGGGAGTATAAAAACAAGAGTGCAGCAAGACCCATTTTTGTGCACTATTTCTCATTCGAGTCTTGTTCAAAGCAGTGTTTTCGGGTTTTACCCCTAGATACTTCTATTCCAGAGCCACATCTACTATTTTTATCCTAACAGGGATGTATTTTCTTGATAAATCATTTACTATATACTTATCAAAATTTATGTGTGTTTTCTTATTCTTAGTCTCATACTTGAAGTTATTATTAATGTTCTCTATTCATAATCTCCAAAATAACTAGGACATCCTCTAATAGCAACTATAGAGACCCTAGACATTAATATATAACATTACATGACTTTAATCATAATTATACATCATAGTACAAGAAGAGGATCATAACGTCTAGTGTCTTTTAAGACTAGGTACATAAAAAATACATGGAACTAAATAAAACATTTATATATTTAATCTTTAAATTTAGCTCCTAACATCTATTATTCTCAAACATTTATATAGGGTATCTCAGGGAACACATGAAAAAGGTATAAGATAAATATCCTAGTAAGGTAATAACTATATGAACAAAACATTAGCACATGGGATAAAAGGCATGACATAATGATATAAAAAGGAATGTTACATATAGAATCATAAAATATAAACATGAAATCAAATAAACATGGAGTCATAGTAATAGAGAAGAAACAAAAAAATGAGTATATAACAAGTCAAGTCTACCTGCCAAGAAACTTTCACATGGTAGCACAAGCCAAAGAAAACTGCCAAGACCGTCGTAGAGGGTTGCACATGCTAAGGCTAACTGCCAAGACCGTCACACAAAACCTCTACTAAGAAAAAAATTTACCAAATGCATTGGAGTTCTATCTGGGCTCAACCATCTTAAATTTTCAGGAATATGTTTTCCACATAAATAATCACACATAATCAATCTTACATAAACATAAGGGTTACCCATATAAAGAATTGTGTATCATAATCATGTCATAAAGCCTAACAGATAGGTGTATCATAAAACTGACCATGATAGATAGGAACAAAAATATACATGTTTTTTAATGGATAATATCCATATATCATGTTAATTGATGTCATTCATAAGTGAAAACATGTAAGAGTACTATTTAATAAATTTTATCATTAAAAAAGATTAGTGTGGTATTAAGGAAAATACTATATATACTTTATAATATAAAAGGGAACAACCTTGTATATAAAACCAGAAGTTAACCAAGAAGGTTTTATTAATTGAAAGACTTAATTTATAAAGATAATGGTGGCATAAAATATAATATATTGTTCACTTGATATCGAGTTATAATTGGGGAAGTTTCATCAAAACAGGTTTGCTTATGGGGAAGTATTGAGAAGGGAATCACTTAAAAACATGTAAATCCATGCAAGAGAATGATGAAATGGAATTGATAAATAAATTTGGTATCTTTAAAAAGAATTTATAATATGTTAATAAAAATATAATATAACTTCATTTTGGTAAAAAGAAATATAAGGCAACCCAATGGAATAAAGTAGGTTCAGGTAGAATCCCTTACGCATTATCGGCATGGTATCAGGTGTACTTAAGATGGATCAATGAGAGAGAAATGTTATCCATGTCACTTATAAATCATGATGGAAGTATTTTGGAGGTTCTAAATCATACCCCATCAATAGGAATTAAATATTAAAGGGTATATCATAAAGGAAAATCTTGAATAAAAGTGAAATAGAGAAGATCCCTTAAGGATAATGGTGTTATCCACAAGATATTAAAGACATGAATAATAAAACTAGGTCCATTAATTAATAATTCAAGAACCTATTATATATCTAATTTATTTAGTATATTCTTTTTATGTTCATTCATGACCTTTTCCCTGGGTTAAGTAGTTCAATTTCATTGTTCGGGTCTATTTTTTTCCTTGATTTTCATTACCGGTTTACTTATGAACGGATAATATTTTATTATAAAAATGGTTTTACAGAATTAAATTCATAGGTTATTAGTGAAAATACAATAGATTACATGGCTATAAAAATTAATTCGGTAAGAGGGAGTGAAAAGAAGAGGTAAGGAGGGGTGTTTTTTATTGTGGAGAAGAGGACAGTTTTTATGATATTTAAATCCATAGATTATTAATTTCCTTCAAGAACAACAATAGTGATAATTCCATGAAAAAAATAGTCATAAGTGCATGTGCGTTTGAAACAATTTGGATTAAATTAGCAGAACATCACCCATGACCTTATAAGTAATGTATTTATCTTAATTTGCAAATTATTTTATTTTATTATTCACAAAAAAAATCAAGTATTTTAAAATTTCCCAAAAATTAACCTTACCCATTTTTTGTTATGCCGAATCCAAAAATGAAATCCATTTTCCAAAAATAATTTTCCAAATATAATTAATTTAATTTTTAACTAAAACCATAATTTACATGAAAAATATATATTTTAAAACTACAACTTATTTTATAATGATTTCAAAAATTATATAAGGTCTTATAAAATTATATTAAAACGTAATACATAAAATTGATAATTTATGAAGACCTTTTAAGAAAATATATATTTTTTAAATAAATTAATTAATTTTAATTATTTATTTATGACTTAATTAATATCAATTCTTTTACTGTGGTCATATTATCACTTATACGATTCCTATATTTTATTTATACTTTCAAGGGTGTGGTTATTATTCTTTTGAAAATTTTACTATTCATAAGGGTCAAAATATTATTCCAAATGTTAAGTTTATATTTCATTGGTATTTGTTCCTTAACATCTAGAGATACTTCTTATTTCACTTACTCTTCATTTATAAGGTTGTTATTGTGTTCTATAAGTATTATTTTTTTATTATTATACTAAAATACATAATTATTAGAAGGGGATTTCCAGTGATAAAACATTGGGTCATTACATTCTTCCCCCTTATGAAATTTTTATATGGAAATTTCATTTTAAATTCTAATCCATAAATAGGTGTGGGTACTTTTCCTTCATTGCATCATCCAATTCCCATGTTTCCTATTTGTATTTATGGTTACGACGTAGTACTTTGACCATGAGAGTTGTATTGTTATGTAGATCTTTATCACTATGATCCAAGATATTCTATGGATTCTCCACGTAAGAAAGATCATTCTCGAACTGTATCATCTCTAAAAAAAATTTATGTTAAGGCTCTGGTATGTACTTCCTTAAGAGGGATACATAGAAGACATCTTGTACTTTGGACATGGTGGGTGGAAGTGCTAGTCGATATGACACAGCTCAAATACGATCAAGAATCTCAACGGGGAAAATGTACCTAGGAAAGAGATTTCCTTTCATCTCAAACCTCATGACCTTATTCCATGGATATATGCATAAAAATATCATGTCTTCAACTTTAGCATTAAAACATTTTAGTATAGTTTTAAGGAAAATATTATTGAGACATTAAAATAGAAAAGAAATAAAATTTATATAAAACCAGAAGTGAAAAAATAACTTTCTAATAATTAATAGTTTGATTTTATAAATAAAATGGTGGATTAAAATTGAAGATAGAGTTCACTTAAAATCGAGTAAGAATTCGATAAGTTCCTTCAAAACAGGTTTGCATATTGGGAAGGATTGAGGAGGGAATCACTTAAAAACATGTATATATCCTAAAGAGAATGATTAACGGGTATTGTTAAATGAATTTTGTATATTTACACTGAATTTATAAGATTAACAAAAAAATATAAGATAACTTCATTTTCGTAAAAATAAATATAAGGAAAACCCTTGGAATAAAGGAGGTTTGGGTAGAATCCCTTACGAATTATTGGCATGGTATCCGGTGTACTTAATATGGCTCAATGAGAGAGAAATGGGTTTATCATCACTTATAAATAAAGAGGTAAGTATTTTTGGGGATCAAAACAATACCCCTTCATTAGGAATTACACATCAAAGGGCATAACATAGGAGACAATCTTGAAAAAAAGTGAAATAGAGAGGACCCCTTACATTAAGTTCGATTGTGTTCTCTAATTGATATTAATGACCCGAATAATCAAATTATTTAAATTACATAGAAATTACATAAGCTATTATATATTTAATCAATTAACTATAAAAAATTTAATTTCATTAATTATATTTTTTATGGGTTAAGTGGTTCAATTTCATTGTTCGGGTCTGTTTGTTTCCTTGATTTTCATTTTCAGTTTACTTATGAATGGACAATCTTCTAAGATGACAATGGTTGTCCTAAATTTAATTAATAGGTTATTAATAAATATCAATATGATTACAAGGTTATAAAAATTAATTTTTTTATTGGGAGTGAATATAATAGGTAAGGAGGGGTGGTATTTATAGAGAAAGAGAGGAGGGTTTTCATAATATTTAATTCCTTAGTTTATTAATTACCCTCAAGATCAAAAATAGTGATTTTTCAATGAAAAAATATAATAATAAGTGCATTTGAGTTTAAAATAATAGGTCTTACATAGGTATAACAACATCCATGACCTTATAAATCATGTATTTAGCTTAATTTTTAAATTTTGGAATTTTACTATTCATAAAAATTCAAATATCTTAGAAAAATACCAAAAATTCACCCTAACCATTTTTTTCATGTAAAATCCAAAAATGAGCTCTGTTTTTCGAAAATAATTTTCCATATATATTTAATGTAGTTTTCAATTAAAATAATAATTTAAATAAAAATTACATATTTTTAAACTATAACTGATTTTATTATGTTTTAGAAATTACATAAGGTCTTATAAATTTTTCTGAAAACCAGAATACATAAAATTTATAATTTATGAACACCTTTTAGGATAATAAGTTTTATTTTAAATAAATTAGTTTATTTTAACAAATTAATTATTACTAACAAAAATTATAATACTTTTACTATGGTCATATTATCTCTTATAAGATGCCTAAATATTATTTATACTTTCAATGGTGAGGTTAATATTCTTTTGGATGATTTACTTTTCATAAGGGTCACATTACTATTCCAAAGTTCATGTTTATATTTCATTGGTATATGTTTCTTAACTTATAGGGATGCCTTTTATTTCACTTAATCTTCATTTAAAAGGGTTTTATTGTGTTATATACATTATCTTATGTGATTATACTCTAAGACATAATTATTATAATGGAATTTAAATTGATAAAATATTGGGTCATTAAAAGACCAATGTGATTCTCTCGAACTTCTCTCCTGGATATAGTGACAAAAAACACATACATTACATACTCTATTTGATAAAAGTTATAAAATCGTGTATATAATCCTCCTTAATTACAAAAAAATTATTATTGCATCTCTTACATTCGGGGGATAATTTTAGCTTTGGATATTTAGAGAATTAGGTAAAAACATTAACTAATAAAATAGATGTTTTTTATATAAATATGATTTTCCCTAAAATATATTAAACAAATTAATCCATAATTAATAAACAGCATCTCGTATAAATCCATTCACATGTGTTATCCTTCAAAAAAAGTCAAATGTACTAGTTTTATTATTAACCCAAGAAAATGATAACTTAATAATTAGAGAGAAAAATAAAAGTGTTGAAATCATCAAATAAAAATGGAATTAATATTTTATAAAGAATATGCATAGAACAAGATTTCATAATCATCTTCAAACTGAGATCATGCTCTATCTAGGATAATAAATGAAAACATGTTTATCAGTAATTTTACCTCTTACCGATTGAATAAAAAATGAATAACATTAAAACATGTGATCACGAAATTATACCAAGATACTATCATGCAATGAGAAGTGGGATACCAAAAAACCACAACCTATTTTACTTCATGAGAACAATCAATTCATTGAGGGGTTATATAATTTTTGAACCCACCCAAATCCTAATTTAGCCCAATACATTCATCGTAAGATTTTTCATGAACATTCTTACCAATCCCTAAAGAACCTATTAATTAATAAATCATAGATATCTATATAATGATAAATAAAGAAAACTAATACAAAATCCACTTATGTTAGAAATCAATAATCATCAATAATGTTAATACTTATCCCCATGTCAAAAAGGGATCATCTGATCATGAATCATCCTAAAAAAGAAGAAATATAGTCAAAAAATACCTAGTTAACTTTCAAATAATCATTCAAATAGGATTAAAAAATATGGATGTCTAATATTTTCCCCCAAAGTCAATAGAATAAAATTATATCTAGTTGAACAATACCCATTTTGAATTATGTATAATGCGATTTTCATAACGTATAGAGAAATGAGTATATGGAAAAGTCAATACTTTAATATCATGATCATAATACATCTATAGGAAGAATTTAGATGGTTGAAAAAATATCTATAGTGTAATAAAGGTATCCTTAAAGGATGATGACATAGATGAAAAAAATCTATGTAAAAAAATCATGAATGATACCACCCAAGAAGGGATCACAGATATGATTGTTTTGTATCATGATTCCAGTACCACAAAAAAATATACATATATATATATATATATTATATTATAGTTTTTGAAACATACACTTTATTAAGTTAAATCCTTTTGAGAATGAAAATTGAAAAGGAATTGAAAACTCAAAATGATTTTTGAAAACATTTTTAACCTTGACATATAAGAGGAAGATATATGTCACTTTTAATTTTATTTTTAAAAAGGTGAATTGAAATCTCTTTGAAATTTTTTATTTTTAAACTGAATGTAAAAAATGATACATTGAAAATAAAATATTGTTTTAATAGGAAATGTGGATTCAAAACATTTGATTATGAGATGATTTTTTTTAACATTATAATATATCTTTGTTAAAAAAACATTTTAAAAAGAGAAATAAACCTTCTTTATATTAAAAAAATATTACCAAAGTGGATTATACAGAGCCATATAAAAAAATATTATGTTGGTAGAAAAGTCCCTCTGAAAATAATATTCTAGATAAAACATTATAACACAAAGAATGAGATTTGAGTAACAAATATCCCTTACGGGAAACATATATCAAGAAGTGATAAATACCTTTCAAACATTTTTTGTGGTAAGAATACATATCCTAAAAAATAGTATAATACCACATAATACAATCAAGTATAATTATTTTGTAGGATTATAGTTTTAAGGTAACATTCATCACTCAATGAATGATAGTCTTGTCATAAGAAGTCCCTAGTAGAGAGGAAACAACTAAATAAATAAACACTTAAATACGAGAAAACGATTTGGATAGTAAATATCAAGATATATATGTTGTATAAAATATATATCCATGGGAAATAAATATAACATACCAAGGAATAATGGTGAAAAAAATGTATTATGCATCAAATAATTATATCAAGACAATGAAAACCATTACAACGTGAGTAACATTTTAATCAAAACACTGTGAAAGAGTAGTATTGTAAGTGTACTTAAAATACCTTCATTAAAATATAATTCATTATAATAGATTTAAATTAGGGAATATATACACCAAAAAATGGAATTAGGATTATAAAACCAAATATTTATCAAATAGAAAAATTTGATATAAAAAACTAGACTTTAGTTTTAATTAATTATACACTTCCACCAAACATCTTGAATAATTAATTTAATTCAAATAAATACAGACCATAAAACCTTATTCATAACCATATACATTTATTCTAGTCATATATAATCATTGTGTATATATATATATATATTAGTTATTCTTTACCTATTTTGAAAAATGGGTGAAGGTAATCTATATCACATTAAACTACTTCCATAAAGTAGGGATTGGTATCTATTAGTTTTGATAATACGATCAATATTATCTTATATAAGATACTAGAAAATATGTTTGATGATATTTTATAAATATATAGATTCAATCCATCTTATTTTATATTAAGATCCATGATTTTTAAATTAGTGATGAGCTTGTTTTAGGGATTTTGAATAAATAAACGGTGATTTCATTTTTAATGATATTAATTTTGATATAACCATACCCAAAATAATTTCTTAAAATTATAAATCTCATTATTCCATTAGATTATTTCTCATAGTTACTCATGAAATAAATTTTTATTATTGTTTAACTAGGTTGTTCAACCAACCCAAATAGGAACATACCATTGTTAATGGATGAATGTGTGATGATATAGTTGTAATATAACTATAATAGAAGTATAATGATCTTATATATTTTTTATCGGTGCGTTATATCATACTTTTTAAGGAAATATTAAATTTATATAATTTATATATTGTCATTACAAAGAAAAAAGAGACCATTCTCCTCTTAGTTTACACGTTTTAAATGATTGAATTAATAAAAATCATTTATTTATCATATCATTGATAGGTTATCCATTTTTTTAAAACTGTTGCAATTTTATAGAAAAAAAATTCCATCATTGAACTACTCTAGGAACCATAAATTATGGGTGGTGATGGAAAAATAATTTCATTACTCATGGTGGTGGTAGTCTGCCCATTCAGATGCAAAAGGACATTATTTTTCTCAATGGATAGGTTTTAAATATATATTGTGATAATATATTTAATATAGTAACTTTATAGAATATTAATGATATCAACACCATTATATTAATGTGGATTTAATAACTTTTAATAGATATAATTAATAACATAATCCATGTAAGTGATTATACTAATGACATTTACTTGAGTTTTACTTGGAATTATCCTTGAAAATGAAGGCCTTGTGATATCAAATTGTGATAATAACATTTTTAATATGGTATAGAGTTATACTATAAAATATTTGGATGTTTTTTCAGAGTAAAATTTCAGTATATGTGAGTCTTGAAGTAGTGGATATGTTATGCATTTATATGTGATGATAAGGGAAGTTTAGGGAGTATCCCTTACATGTTCAATATTATAAGGTCACTATGCAAGTGTTAATGACTAAATTTGGATGAAATAATGGGGTTAATGTTTGTGGGTATAGACTCACAAAAAAATAATAATTTATGACATAACTTAGATTGTTTTAGGTCATTTGTTTTTAACTGATAACATTTAACCCAAATAACTTTTACCATGGTAATTAATATCTAGTAGTATAAATTAATTTTAATGAAAATTATTATGACTTTCCCTTTTGACAATTTTTATTTTTATAATTTAAAATTTTAAAATCATTTAATATGATATAATTTCTAATGTTGTGAAAAGATAATTTTAATATAAACACACTTAATCGCTTGTAAATATTTTTTTAGAAAAAAAAAGTTGGTAAGATTTGAATTTAAATATATGAAAAAGTTATATAAGATACTAGTTTTAATTAAAAACATTGACTTATTATAAAATGAATAAATGTTATGGGACTTTAGAGAAAACCTAAATCTGAATCTCACATGAAAATAATTCATTAAAAGGGAAAAACTATTCTTTTTTTATTACAATAAAATTTTAACTCATTATTAAAATGATGGAAATATGATTTATAAGATCAAATAATATTTTAAAAGGAATATTTTTTATATATTAAATAAGTATATTATTACTTAATATGTTTTTTATTTTTTTAGGTTACACTTACATAATGATAATATCATAAAAATTATTATTTTCTAAAAAACTAATATTATTCTAATTAAATACAATGGATTTGAATAAAAACTAAAATTTTAACTTAAAATAAAAAAAAAATATTATAAATAGAAAAATTCCATTTTTTTATTCATGTTATGAAATTTAAAAATTCAATTTTTGAATAAAATCATAAAATATATCGAGAAACCATTTTTTATTGGAAAAATTGGATTTAAAATTTTAACTATATTTATTATTATTTCATATCATTTAATAAATAAATATGTTTCATCCAATTACAGATATCAAATATAATTTATCATAATCTATAATATTTTTTCTTAAAATATAAATTCATATCACATAGAAAGGAAATTTTTACAAAAGTACATTTCAAAATAATAATTGATCTTTTTAGACATTTTAGGTAAGGTGTATAAATTTCATTCATATTAAAGGTAGTAATTGTTTTATTCATACAAATATTTAAAAAAGAAGTAACATATATTAATTTTATTTATTTTAATGTCTAGGTTTTTAAAGTATTTTATAAATAATTATATTTTACATAAATAAATCACGGTTTTGTTTAAGTTTGATATTTCATATGGAGAAAACTATTAAACATATTGAATTATTTAATGGTAATAATTTAGTTACATATTGGGTTTTACTAACCAAGGATTTGAGGGTGTGGTGAGGGTGTAGAGGAAGGACTTGTTCAGAGTTTTTGTTAAGATAAATCAATGAAATGTGTGAAGAAATTGGGAGGAGGTTATCTTCTTTTAAAGATATTGTGAGTGGCATTTTTATTTGTAAAATGTATTTTATTTTCTATAATTTCATTCCAATTTTCAAGGATATGAGTTCCAAATGTGGTCAATAATGTTTTGGGGAAAGATATACGGTTAATCCTCCCTCCACCTTTCATTACTATTATTTCATTCTTGAATACAACATGGGATTGGAATGAAGTTTCGTGGTGTTAGTGGAGAAACCTTCTTGCTAGACAGATATAACCATGTCTTATAAGGGAAGTTTCCAATGGGGTTTGTTCATGGAAATAGAAACAACCAAGGGATCTCATATCTTTGATGACTCATGGACCTTCTATCAAAAGGTAGGTTCTCATTGGAGGACTTTTCCAATGATAATAATGAAGTCACATTGGTTGAAAGGATTGGATTTTGGGCTTAACACACCATTGGGGGGATATTTTCTTACCCAGGGACTCTCTTATAGATTTAATATATGTTTGTGAATCCTTCATTAATTCCCATGTATGTGAAGGACCCTGAAATATCCAGAGAGGGGATGGGTGAATTAGGGTGTCAACTTTTTCTTCTTAAAGTGAATGATCTTGTTCCCACATTGGTAGGAACCTCTTAAAACCGTCTGATGAGAATATGTAGTAGAACGATAATCACATGTAAAGATATAATATTGAAAATTTACTTGATTCACCACTAAGGGTTATTCCAAGGATCATACACTGATTGTGTGTCCGTCTTACCAAAATCCACTAATCTTCACTTGTTGGTTAATATAGAAGTTCTCACATGTTATCTATATTCCAGAAAAAATCCATTTAAAAGATTTTTGGGATAACACAATGCATCCTTTAGAACACTTCCATCAACTAAACCTAGATAAATACTTTGTGTGAAGTCTTTCTAATTTTATCAACATGAAGGTATCTTAAACATATTGTTATTTAAGTCTCTATCTCTAACAAGTACGAGAATCTACTTGCACTGTTTCCTTGAATTTATGCACTTGAGAACACTAATCAAACAAACTGGATATCTGCCACTAGTTAGTAGCTCAACATTGAACTTATGGATAACACCCATTCTTTTGAAAAAGTTTTTGAATTTTCCCAATAGATTTATTTCTCCCAACCATATCTTTTGTGTAACCACACTATGGGGTTCACTTGGTCATGATTGACTCAAGGATCACCTTATGTGCAAGTTTTACTCCACTTAAGTCTTCTGCACAATGCTCTTTTGCATGGGAGATCTACCAAATAATTATTAGAAATAGTTCTATATCTTGAATAGGGGTATACACCTATTTCTAGGCCTCCATGATCATAAACACAAGATTGTCTATGAGCACATAAAACAATTTTTGACATCACATTGGGCATGAAGATCTCCTCCATGTGGAAATAAATGATTCGTGGAAAACTAATCTTGGACGTGATTCATTCCATTTTTGTATTTTGAAGAGATGATATAGAAAAAGACCTTGTAGAAACCTTTTAGAATCACGTTAATTATTCTTCATTACATAATTTTCTAAATAAAACACTTTTCTTCATCTTCCAATTTTTGGACATAAACATTTGGCAACCACTAGAAAATGACACCACCTTCAATTTTTCTATTTGCATGAATCGTAGGATCCCTTTCCTTGAAAACTCCCTAATATTCCCAGAGAGGATTGAAAATAAAAAAGATAAAATACATTTCTGGAAATGATCGCTATTTGTTCCAAGAGTTTTACATAGTTCCCACTTGAAGTAACAATGAATTATTATCAAGCATTGTAATTCCCTTACCCGAAAAGCCCGAAGCTGGTGAAATACATTATTATAGTGGAAGGAATAAATGGAATCAAATCCCAAATTGAAAATCAATTTAATAATTTTTTAAAATCATATTACAATGATTTTTTGTAACACCCTGAGATTTTATGAAAAATATTATTTTTAATTTCATTGATGTCTTGTGTTTTATGCTACACCAAAAGAAGCTTGCACTACATGCATCCCTGACCTGGCTTGCATTACACGCAATCATGACCTTCCACGATAGCGTGTGTTGTACGCAATACCGAGTTTCACTAAACAATGATATGTAATATAAACTAGCCGTTATGAATATTAATAACCACTTTTTGAAATTTTATAAATTTCATTTTTCAAAATGGACTTCATTTTTTGATTTGGAATATCGAAATTAGCCTAGGGTGAATTTTTGGTATTTTTCTGAATACTTTCAATTTTTGATGAATAGTGAAAACACAGGGTTACAATTTAAAAACAGACTTTTTATTTAAATAATTATTTATTTAATTTAAATTATTTTAAGTAAAAATTGATACATAATACCTATATAAGTTTAATGTAATTCATTTGAGTTATTTTTTAATAATTTTAGATATATAAAAATTTTATTGAACTTTTCACCGTCTTTTACCCACCTCCTAGGAGAATTTGATAATTTACATAAAACATAATTTTACCACTTCTGTGAGTGGAATTTCGAAAATCTAAGATACATAGTTAATATAAAGGAGTAAAATGTGGTTGAGTAGGAAAAAAATAATTTTTGGTGAATAGTAACTTTTTACTTTTATTTACCACGGTTAAAAGTAAATAGGGTAATTAAGTGTAAAAATGATATTATTATTACCCTAAAACATGTCCTAATTCTATTGGATAATTTTAATTAGACGAAAAACAACCCTAGGAATAAAATATGACCATTTAGGTCCACTTGGATTAGATTAGGACACTTATTATTATTTTTTTTAAAGAAGAGTTAAAATAGGTAAAATCAAAGTTTAATAACTAAAACATATTTAATATAGGGTTATACATAAGATAAATTTGACTATAAATATTAATTAGAAAGATAAAAATATTTCCTACCTAATGGTATTTTATTTATAATTCTTATACATTAAATAAGTTAATTTATTTATGACACAATGGTGATGCAGTAATTACCTAAATATTGAAATACTAAAATAATTGATATTATAAATACCCAAATAAATGTAATTTGAAGATTTTTATGAATTAAACTAAATTTATAGATTAATATGACATGTTAGTATTTATTTAATTTACTTTCATAGATCTAATCATACTGTTATGATTTTCACAAAAATTAATTACCAAATACTGTCAAAATTGACATAAAATAGTTTTTAAAAAAAATATTATATTATTAATTGTTATTATATTCTTAAAAATATAAGGTTCAGAAAAAATTACTTATATAAGGTTATATATATTAATAATTAACCACTTGGGATTTGTTAGTTTTGTTATAGTAAGTTTATTAACCATATAGTGTAAGAAAACAAAAATACATGGTAAAAGTTAAATTATTTAACTTAGAGTTAAGTCTAAATGATAAGGTTAAAATAGTAACCTAAACTAGTATAACACCTATTTGTTGATAGGATTGAGACCCATACCCACTTTAGATTTTAAATAAATCAATTTGGAGCTATTATAAACTAAATATGACTTTATTATAAAATAATATTTTACGTTTTTTTTAAGTTTCCCCTCTCCTTCCTTATAAAAAGGGCACCCCTTCCCTCTTCTCTTCACACCCTTTTGAGCCTTGAAGCTCGGCCAAACCCTGCCAATTACTCTTCTAAACTTCCCTAGAAACACAAAATACCAACTCTAGTTCCTTAAGACGAGGTTAAGAAGAGGCGCGTCAAAGAAGACGTAATATCCTTTACCGATTCTTTCCAATTTATTTCTTCTTGAACTTATTCTTCTTTATTTTTCTCATCATAAATTAATATCATCAGTATAAAAAATATATTGATATGTTATTATAAATATGAAACAACCCTATTTCATTTTCTATACATCCTATGGAAACCGAAATCACCGCACGTGCGTAGGTACGAAATACCGTCTCCATGAATGCGACGAGATTCATTTTCCAAGATTAACCATTCAAGATTGATTATAAATTATATATAATGAATAATAATGAAATATATGACATTATTAAGCTACTTTATTTATGTATACATATATATATATATATATATATGTAATCTACTTACTTCCATTCAAGTCAATAAGGAAAAGAAAACAGTGTTCATGCGTATGTACGGCCTACCGTCCCCATTAACGGTGTACTTCATTTCTTTTATCTATCTGTTATATATATATATATAATTAATATATATGATATATAAATCATGATTTAAATTCATTAAGTAATTAAATCATGATATAATTAGTAATAATATCAAGAACAACAAGTCCAAACATGTACGATAAATAAAACAGTTTACCCAAAACGCTACTTTAACATGAAATTTACAAAATAACGGGTAATATAAAGTCATAAGTGAACCATATATGATATAATAACAAAGAATATTATTATTTAATAATTCAATGACATTATGTAAATCATTATACAAGAGTTTCTGATTCGTAAGAAGCATATCAGACCTAAGGTAAAGGATAATTTTGCAATCTCATTTATATCTGAGATTGTTTATTCGTAAGTATTTACTGGGGTTATTGTTATCATCCATGACAATGTTTTTTAAAAATGTTTTCATGTATGTTTAAATAACGTTTTACCCATTTCTGAAATTTACTTCATGTTATGAAAGGAATCATACTTTTTTTTTACCAAATGAGGAACTTTTTGACTTTTCTGAAAAAAGTACGATGAGAATGTTTTTTTAACTTATACGGCATGAACAGATTTTTAAAGTTTTATAACACCTTATTTTCATGAAGTTTACTCTACAAGATTTCATGGTTATTTTCAATAAAATCTTTTTCTTTTAAAATTGCGTGGCATTTTTTGAAAATAAAATGATTTTTAAGAAGAACTGATATTTTCATCAAGAATTATTTTCAAGTGTTTTATCAGAACCATTTTCCATCTAAGATGACATTATTTAATATGTATATGTTTCAAGTATAATATCTATATGATTTAAATGGTTTCACCTTTCTTATGATGAAATGATATCCACTTTTTTATATGGATTATGTTAGGATGGGATGATGTTTATGAAACCCATTTTTCTTCTTTGGGTTATGATGAATGATTTATGTTTATGTTGTGGCACAAGTAAGAATGATTTCATTATGAGAGGGGTGTGATATATATCTCCCTCCAATGAATTGGTTAAAGATTTATATCTCATGATATAGACATGGATGGAATGGTACGTTAATCCGGTTCAGTGATATAGGACTGGAACAAAGAGTGAACTCGATTCAGAAAGGGACATTGTCCACTAAGATGGTCTTGGCAGCAATGCCTTGGCTACTATGGAAATCATATTATGTGCTTAATGTTTTTCCACAAATACATGTTTCATTTCCATGCTATTACTTTATGATATATTCCTTACATACTTCTAAGATTTATGTCTTTGCTCAGGATTTTGAT
Source organism: Viscum album (assembly GCA_963277665.1). Classification (NCBI taxonomy): domain Eukaryota; kingdom Viridiplantae; phylum Streptophyta; class Magnoliopsida; order Santalales; family Viscaceae; genus Viscum; species Viscum album. The sequence goes on from OY728132.1 coordinate 798,374,896, forward strand.
GTTTAGATTTTATGTTCAAGTTTTTGCATTCAAATGTTTATGGATTGTTTTATGTTCCCTATTTTTACCCTTACTGAGCATTTGAGATCACCCTTTTTATGTTTTCTTTTCCCCAAGATTTAAATAAAGGTTATAGGTAATAAAACAAAAGGGGAAGATCTATACGGGATATGTTTAATATCTTTCACCATGATTAGAAGATTATATTCCGAGTTTCCAAAGACACTAACCTATTACGGTCCTTGTGTGTCTGTTTTTGTTATGTATTAAGAATTCCACAAAAAGTACTATAATATTCATGTACGTCAAGCTTTGGGTCTCTACATTATACCCATAATACATTTGGAAAATTAAATAAATAATAACATAAGTAAAAAATTTAAAATCCGTGAAACTCATTCAAAGGGTTCCCATTCAAATCATTGGGAATGGAAACATAATAATGGTGTGCTCAAATTCTTAGTGAGGGTAAGTAAATTAGAAAAATTAATGGAATTAATTAGAATAAATAAACATGGAATAGTAATAAATGATAACATAAACCATTTGAATAACTGGATAAGGCACAATCAACATGGAAAGGGAAATAAGTAAAACACATGTTGTTTAATCAATAAACTAAGAGTGAAATAAATACATAAATTTCATCACATAAAATTATCATGGATAATAACAATAATAATGGAAATATATATGATGTAAATTATTAATTATTGGATTTCAGGGCAAAGGAATGTGAAAACCTATACCATTAAGACCTTTGACAAGATGGTTTAAAACTACAGGTAGAAACCTATTTAATTTGGCAATATTATTTGTCTCATGAGAACCTATCGATGCACTGGAGGGATATATAAATTCTAGGACGCACCCATTACATCTAGAATAAATCATTCCTCATATCAAGTAATTTATTAGTATATAATATGAATTACCAAATATTCATACTGAATATGCAATATGGATTTATTAATATTTCAATTTATAATCAAATAACTGTCAAAGTAAACACCACATGTAACAATGTTATATGGTTTAGGAAATAATTATTTCCATGACTGAATAATGTGCATATTTAAGGAAATTTAAAATGAAAAATGATTACAATAAAGTGACAGTTTCAAGATAATGTTAACAATCACAAAAGAATGTGAGATTGAAAAGAAAACATTTACCACTTAGTAATTATCAAGATAAACCCCTTGGGAGAGGTAATTCAATGTGAAACATAAAATAAAATTATTTATTAGTAAATCATGATATAAAATGAAATGGTTTGATTATATATGCAGTAGTAACGTGAATATTTTCATAAAAAAATAAACCTCAATTGAATATAAATTGAGGGGAAATCTCTTAATGCTTAGTAACTTTTGAATCATAAGCCCCATGAAAGTGGTAAAATCAAATTAAACATTAAATAACATGAACAGAAAATAATTCATGATATATTATATCAGAATGGGTTGTATTTACACCATACAAATGAAGTAAGTATTGAAAATGGTGTATGCCTCCTGAAAAGAAATGTGAGATAAGAACCCCTTACCTTGTGTTTCCTTTTAGGTAAAAATAATTATACCTCCTTTATAATGGATTAATCATGTTATAAAATTATAAATGAAACATAATTATATTCATAATATAATATATTAACTTCTTATAGTTTTTATTACCTATTTGTTGATAATCATTCATTATTTTTACTATTTCAGGTGTTAATTTCCTAGTTTTTCAAGTATATTTTGATTTTTTAATTGTTTTTACTATTCATTAGATCATGATTTAATAACATCCAGAATTTATATCAAGATTTTATTATAATATATGTTCATTATATATGTATTTATAATAATTTGTAACATTTGGAGATAGTAAATGAAATGCACAGATCATGGAAGTTATGAGTCGTACGTACGTGTGAGCGCTACTTCCATTTATTTATCATATTAAGAGAATGAAAAGTAAATTATATATATGTATATTATAATTCCAATATCATATTTATGCCATATATTTCTCATATTTTTATTAAAATCAAACTCAATATATTCCATGTATAGAGTGAACAAATCACTTCTCTTTGAGGAGGCGGTAGTCCACACATCCATAAAAGATGTTATTATATTCTCTAAAACTGAACCCATAAAGGTATGTGATATATAAAAATTACTGAATGATAAATACATCATATATATATTATATATTTCATTTGAACTATAAATACATAATTATTACAACATTAAATGGTGGTAATGGATGAACTAAAGGACTTCAGTTCATGAGACGACAATCTATCGTACACACAAACGATGATTGTGTATCCAATTTGATGGATGTGTGTGAAAGTGAAGGTATAAATTTCAGAATAATAAAATATCAGTATTTTGAAGACAATTAGGTTATTATATAATCATTAATTGAATATAATTAAATGGGTGGAGATGTAAATAAGACAATAGTGATCGTTGAAGAGTGTTACCTATTATTTAGGAAACTCCTTTCGGTTTATACCAAAGTACTTCCTTTTATAGATTTATTGCCAAATTTATGTTTATAGGATTTGGGGATTGATTTTTGGAGATTATTTGGGAATATATTGGATGCGGAAAATGTCTTGAAATTGTGAATAATTGGGTGGGCTGAATGCCTTTTTATAGTGGAGGAGTGGCATTCTTGTTAATATAAAAAGTTAAACACTATTGAGAGGTCTCTATTACCTCATGTGCATACAATAATGATCCCAATTAGATAAAATGTAGAACATGGTATAAATATTTACAAAAAATATGTTTTTAAATGTTTCTAGGTCATTTTGGCTCTTAATTTTATCGTTTAGTCCCTTATTAAGCATAATTTTGTCTCAAGCATAGTAATTAATTTTAACCGCATTCACTAATATCTTGGGAAAATTAATTTGATATTATTATAAATTTTAAATTATAAAAACTAAAATATTGAATTAATTTTTCCAAATTACATTCCTCAGATTTGTAGAAATTAATTTAAATTTAATCTCGCAAGCAGGGTGACAAAGAAGGTTTTTAAAGTAAAAATGTTCAAAATTTGAAATTTAGTGTATTTAATTTCATTGAAAATTGATTACAATGAACTAAATTATATTAATTTAGGTATAATTGGTCTCATATTTCATTAAAATAAATTTAAAATATAAATTATACATATAAATAAATTATATGAAAAACAATTTTCAATTAAAATTTTGAATTTTTCCCTAATCATCAAAAAAGAATACTTTTCACAAAAACACAAAAAAATCACCATAAAATAATTTTTATGTTTTATTTAAATAATCAATTTTATTTTTTTATATTAAATTTATAAAAGTTTCATATTTCAGATTTAAAAAAGGTTCTCTATTAAAATGCGAAAAAACTGATTTTATATAAATAAATGTTTTTCTGTAAAAGAGGGTTGTTCTTATCTTATGCCTATCACATTTATTGTATGAATGCCAAAATCTTTGATTGGATATATAAAAAATATATTTAATATATTAATTCTATAAAAGTGTTATAATTTAATAGACTGTTCAACATGTAACTAAATAGAGTTTTGTTTAAACCTAGTGTTGTATGAATTGTAATATATCAACAAAACTAAATTTATTCTAGAATGAAAATAATGTAATGTATTGGGGTGATAAATTATTTACTCCTTTAGAAATTTGTTCCTAAACATTTTTGGGGTATTAAATTCTAAAAATATGTGGGCATTTCACATTTATAAATTTCTCTTGTTCCAATGTCTATTCTTTCATTTTTTTTATTTATCTTTGGTCGCATTACAATGCAAGGCATATGCATACTCAATAATTAATTTTTAGTATCATGTATTCGGATGGGTTCTTCACATTATGAAAGTTTGTGTTCCAACTCTATTTCATAAAAGATGAGTACATTCATTGGATCTGAAATGTACTTCCTTATCATAGATATATGGAACAAACTATGTAATTTTGAGATATTTGGAGTTATTTCCAAATGATAAGAAATATATATTACTCTTTAAAGAATCATAAAGGGTATGATGTATCGATGACTTAGTTTCCCTTTCTTTACAAACCATATATCACCCTTCCATGGAGATATGTTCAATAAAATAGCATCTCCCACTGGGAACTCTGAATATTTCCTTCGATCATCGACATAATTCATTTTCCTATATTGAGATACTTTTATATGAACATGAATTGACCTAACCATTTTCTTGGTATCTTAAAAATTCATTAGGAATAAAATTTTCCATTCACCAACTCTATCCCAATAAGTTGATGTTCTACACCACATTCTATATAATGCTTCATATAACACCATTTGAATACATTAATGGAAACTATTATTTTATGAAAACTATACCAAAGATAAGTATTGATCCCACATACCCTAAAACTCAAGTGAAAATGATATCAACATGCCTTCCACTATTTGAAATGTTCTTTTATAATTTTTATCAGTTTAAGGATGGTATAAAGTGATCAAATAAATCGTAGTGTCGAGAGCCTTTTGAAGAATCTTCCAAAATTTTGATGTAAAGTGGGGATATAAATTAGTCACAATTCATATAAGTTCACTATAAAGTATAAAAAACATTAATATAGATACTAATGAGGCTCTCAAGAGGAACACATTCTCTTAGATCAAATAAATGTTTCTATTTTGTTAGGATATCAAAGATTACACATATTTCATCATTTTTCCTAGTAGTCTTTGGTATTCCTATGAAAAATTCCATAGTAATTTTATCCGATCTCCACAAAGGAATAGGAAGAGGTTTCGGGACTCTTTTAGGATGTCTCCTGACATCTTTCACTTGTTTATTAACCAAACATCTAGACACATAATCATCAATTTCTCACATCATGATATCCAACCAAAAATTATTATTCAAGTCCCTATACATATTTGTTATACCGAGATTTATAGTGAAATTTAAGCTATGATAATCATTACTGAATTCCATTTTTAATCTCAGTTATATAGGGATATATAAACTCTTTCCAAATTTTAGAACACAGTCTTCACAAACAAAGTCAACCAATTTTTTTCATTGACACATTGAATTTTATTCTAAAAGTTCTCATCATCAGATTGAAAATTATTATTCTTCTCTAATAAATATTTTTTTTAATCATTTTAAAAATAACTGATGTCCCCCATTCCTTAGAAATTCAAATATCAATCTTTTTTATATCCATGAAAATAGGATACTTCTATGTCCTCATTTGGGTTATAACTCAACGATCCTTATAACTCAATGCATCTACTACCTTAGTTTCTTTCCCTTAGTGGTAGTGTGTTGATAAATCATAAATCTTGAGTAGCTAGAGCCATAACTTTTGTCTCATGTTTAGTTATTTCTGTGAGAATATGTATTTTAGATTTTTTATGATCTATGTATATCTCACATATTTCACCAGAGAGATAATGTCCCCATATTTTCAAATAAAAAATTTCAACCAGAAACTCAAGATCATGGGTTGGATAGTTTTGTTCCCGAGTCTTTAATTGTCTAGATTCATATACAATGACTTTATAATTTTACATTAGGACACAACCAATTCCATTATTTAATGCATCACTATATGTGAAAACCCCATAACTTCTAGATGGTATATTCAAATATGGAAAATTGAATAATACTCCCTTTTTTTCATCAAACCATTCTTAATATTACTTTTTATAAACAAACATAAACCCTTTATGTGTAAACTTGGTTAATGGGTTTTCCAATTTGAAAATTTCTGAAAAAATTGCTTATAGTAACCTACCAAACAAATTATTCTATATACCTTAGTTATGTTTGTTTGTTTAGGCCATTCTATAATTTTATTTTTCTTTTTTGGATCAATTGATATTCCATACTTGGAGAAAATATGGCTAGGAAAAGGAAATTCTGATGCCAAAAATAATAATTACTATTTTTCTAATACAACTCATCCTTTCTATGAGTCTTAAGAATGATCCACAAGTGACTATCATGGTCATTATAGCTTTTAGAATACACAATAATATTATTAATTAATAAAAAACTCATCAATATATTCATTGAATACACTATTCATTATGTCTATAGAAATAGAGGTATGTTTGTCAATCCAAAAAGAATTATTGTAAACTCGTAATGTCCATACATCATCTAAAAAGAGGACATTCAAATGTTTTCCTTATTTTATCACAATTTTTGATGCCCTGAGTGAAGAGTTGTATTTAGAAAATATTTGGCTCCCTGTAGTTGATCAAACAACTCATAAATACGAGGTATAAGATACTTGTTCTTTATTGTAATATCATCGATTTCCCTATAATCAATGCACAATCTCATGGATCCATATTTCTTCTTACCAAATAGAATATGGGAACTCCATGGTGAAACACTAGGGAGAATAAATCTCTTATTACCCCAATAATCTTTTTGTTTTTTCGCTTCAATAATTCTATAATGCTCATTCTATAGGGAGTCTTTAACATTTATCTTTCATCCGTGATTCAATCAATGGAAAATTAATCCTCACACCATGGGGGGTGTCCAGGTAATTCCTCATCAAATACATCAATATTTTCATTCACAATAGGTAAATCCTCAATTTGACGATTACATTCCTCATCACTAGATGTTGTTTTATCTTTTTCCCCAATATTTTCATGCAGTGGAGATATTATGTGTGGATAAAAATAATAATCATATGGGGAATATTCTTCTATAAATATGATGAATTCTACATATTACAAAGAATCATAGTTTCTTTCATATTTTAAAAAAAATGGATTCATATTTTAGATCCTCTATATGCATTGGATTACATGAAATTAAGTCATAGGTATGATAATAAGTTCATCCCATAAAATATGTTTATGTCCCATAATGAGGACTTCCCGACACATCTTTATTGAAATGACACTGCCCTTAAAAGTTTTGACTAACAAATACCTTATTAAATAAAATGGAAAATGTATAATTTTTAGGGAAAACTAGGTAGATATAAAAGAGTGTGATGATCCAGAATCAAGTAAGTCATTGTCTAAATTTGATAGTAGGATTAGTTCACCTAACACCATGTCATTGAGTACTTTTACCTGAACTGTTGAGATCATATCAAGTTTTAGATCTTCTCTTATACATAAGATTCACTTGAAGCTTGGGGAATTCATTTTCATAACATCCCATGTCATTATAATTTCATCACTTGATATCATTGATTTTTTATTCCCCATAAATTCTTGAACCTGGTGAACCCTATCATTGCACTTTTAAAAAATTCCATGTCCTTTCAAATATTACCTAGCATTAATTTTTCAACAGTTTCTACAATATGGAAATCAATCAAACTTATTTTTATATTTTGATGTATTTCTTTTTTCATGATTCCCATATGGCCTTTTATTGTTTTGGTTTCCATTTAATATCTTCATTCTAGAACATTCCATATATGTAATGGTGGCACAAAAGAATATTTAATAATAAGATGAAGAAAATTTATAGACAGGTTCCCTCTAGATACTCGAATTAAGTCCTTCAAACAAAGTGATCAATATTTCACTATGTGATGCATATGTAATACATAGCATAAATGGATAATCTTGTAAAAGTAGATTCATAATCCTCAACACTCACATCTTAAATTTTCTTTAATCTAACAAACTTTCTCTTCATATAAATTATCTGATAATGAGGGAAGTATTTATCAAATAATTTCTCTTTAAAATTTATCCATTCCATGAGTTCTATTTCTTCATCCCCCTAGTATTATGGATAATAGTCTACTATTTATTAGCATCACCATTGATGAAATAGACTGTAAGTGTATCTTTTTCCATTTAACTTCATCCCAAGGGCATAAATATATTCTTTAGATACTTAATCCATTACTCAATTACAATTGGATTAGTTGTCCCACTAAACAATGGGGGTGTTTGTCACATATAGAATTATAACCTAGAAGATTCTATATATGGAATAGGTTCCTCCACTCATGAAATGTTATTTTTCATAACCTAATTAATTTCCCCTAATATATCTATAATTATATCTATTCAAATACAAGATGTATTTTTTTCCTCGATAAGGAAATCTCTACATTTTCCATGTCTAATGAGACAATTCTTCCTTCTAGGATCCATTTCTAAAAAATGATATATACTGGATTATATTATAAAATAATAATCTATGATTCCAAATATTGTATAAAACATATCATTAATTTATGCATCATAAATATTTGAATCATAATCTATGGTTTCTTTGGGGAAAACTTTATTTGAAATCCTTCATAATGTTTTTAAAGAAAAAGTGAATTATCATAATAATATCCACCATGAGTATCGAACTAGGAGAAAAATATGTTTTATTTTTATGTAGTAGGTTACACTCAATTTTGGCATGGAACACTTTTTTGGAGTTGTTACACATAGGTACATATATGCCAAAATCATGTCCACTTGTAGTATCTAGATAAGGATATATTTCTTCGAAGACCCACATAATATCTATTTTACCAAAATTATATGATGTTAAGCTATACTAATCCTCAATGTCTACCTTAAAATAATGTTCCCTAATCTAGGTTTTTTTAATCTAGTTTCCAAGGTTGCTACTAAAATTCCTTCAATACCAACTGTAACACCCCGACCCCAGATGCCTGGAGCCGGTGCATGAACTTAATACATTAGAATGATTACAAGGAATCAAAATTGAAAGGAATGATCAGTTTAGTACTTTTGGAAAACTATATTAAATACATGATACCAATAATATATTGGGAAAATAAAATAAAGCATAACATAAGTAAAAAATCAACATCCTTGAAACTCATTCAAAGGAATTCCCTTCATAACCTAGGGAAATGATCCATAATAACGGTGAGCTAAAATTTTTAGTAAGTGTAAGTTAAGAGGATGAAATAACGAAATTAATAAGAAAAAATTAACATAAAAAGGTAAATATTTGATAAATCATTACATTCAAATAACTAGATAAGGCATAATCAACATGATAAGGTAATTAACTAAAAAACATGCCATTTAAAAAATAAAATGATAATGAAATGAATCCATAAATTTTATCATATGAAATTATCATGGATAAAAAAAATAATTACTAAAATAACTATTAAAGAAATGATTAACTATTGGAAAGATGTTTTATAGAACATAATAACATATAACACCAAGAACATTAAAAAGACGGTTTAAAACTACTGGTAGAACCCGATTTTATTTTGCTAACTTATTTATTTCATCAGAACTCATTTTCTGTATCAATGTGGTATCTAATGAATTGGAATAACCCATTATTTATATTCCAATTAATTCCTTATATCAATTAATTCAATAATAAACAATATTCCTTATTAAATATTTGTATTGAATAATGATTATGGATTATCAATATTTCCACATATAATCAAATAACCGAAAAAGTAAACACAACATTTAAAAATGATATATGGTTTAGGAAAATATAATATCCATCACCATATAATGTGGATATTCAAGGAAATATCTAATGAAAAATTATTATAATAAAGTTATTATTTCAAAAGAAAGTTAATAATCACAAAAGAGAGTGAGATTGAATATTTGTATTTTACCACTACATAATTTTCAATCTAAACCCCTTGGGATATATATTGAAAGTTAGACATAAAATACCAAGAGGTAAGAAAAAATAATTATATTAAATGAAAAATGGTAATTATATAGACCACATTAAATTGAATTGGTTCATAAAAACAAATTAGTCTAAATTGAATGTAAATTGAGGAGAAATACCTTACCACATAGTAACTTTTGAATCATAATCCCCATAAAAGAGATAAAAACATATGAAAAATTAAACTCAATGTAAATAAAATAATTCAAGATATAATATTTCAAAATAAGAATTATATTCATCACATATAATAAGTAGGTGGTGAAAATTTCGTATGCCTCACAGAATGAAAAGCTAGACTAGAATCTCGTACCTTGTGTTTTCCTTTTGGGTGAAAGTCCTTTAACCTCAGGTATAATGGTTTAAATAATATTATAATATTTTACTATAACCAGAACCATAATTATATTAATAAAATCATATTTAAATTCTTATAATAAATTATTACCCATTTTTTAACAATCTATCATTATTTTCACTATTTCATGTGTTAATTGTTGAGTTTTTCGTGTATGTTTTGACTTATATCATGTTGTTACTATTAATTAGAAAATTATTTAATAATACAATGATTGTAAATCATGATATAAATATCATATATATTCATTATTTATGTTTTTATAATAATCCATAAAAATTTCATAGAGGAAATGAAATTCACCATTTATTGAGATGGTTTGATGTATGTACGCATGAAAAATAATTTCATTTCTTTGTCATATTAAAATAATGAAAAGTTAATGATATATATATATACATATAAATTATAATTATAAAAATAATATTTATGTCATATATTTCTCACATTTTTATTAAAATCATCCCTAGTACGTTCTATGTATAGTGTGAATGAATCACATCACATTGAGGAGGCGGTACTCCAAATGTCCACAATTGATGTTATCATATTACAACTAATAAAATGAATAATGGTATGTGCTATATATAAATTATAGAAGCCTAATGAAATAATAAATAATATATATAAATAATATAAACTATAAATCCAACATTATTCTAAAATTTAATGGTTGTAATAGAATTACAAACAACATCAGTTCGCGAGGCAGTAGTCTGTCGTACACATGAATGGTGATTGAATATCCCATTTGATGGATGTGTTTGAAACATTAGATCAAAATATTAAAATAAAAACATCCCAATATATTTAATATAGTTATATTATAATATAATCTAAATACAAAAATAATTGATGGGGTGGAGAAGTAAATGAAACAAAAGTGATCATTGAAGAACATTACCTCTTATCCAGGTAACCTCATTTTTATGCCAACATAATTTCTTGGATTGATTTTAATCGAAATTAACACTTTTATAAAGATTGGTGGGATTATTGGATCTTATATTAGAATTTTGGGATCATCTAAATTGATTTCAATGTGTGAATAAGAGGGAGGGGTGAATGCCTTTTTGATAGTGGTGGTGGAGTGGCATTCCTGTAAATATAAAAAGGTAAAAAATATTGAGAAGTCTCCCTTACATCAAGTGACTAAAAGAATGATTTTAATTAAATAAAAGGGATTATATGGTAGATATATGACTATAAAATGGGTTTTGGACATGATTCTAGGTAATTTCGGTCTTTATGTTTAAGGTTTAGTCCTTTGTTAAGCTTAATTTTATCTTAATAATTAATCATAACTAAATTCAGTAATTTTTTAGTCAAAAACTACCTGGAAATTAGTATAAATGATAAATTATTATGATAATGAAAATGAAATAGATTTTTATAAATTCCAATCATAGAAGTGGTAGAAATTAATATCAATTAAATCCCATAGATGTACTGACAAAGAGGGTTTTTATTATAAAATGGTTCAAAAGTTTGAAATATTTTTATATCAATTTCCTTGTTAAATTTATTAAAATGGAATAAATTGAATTAAATTGTTTATAATTTAACTAATTTTACTTTAAAATAAATTTAATATATAAATTTTACATATAAATTATTTAGATGGAAAAGTTATTTTCAATTATAATTTATTATTTTTTATTGTTCATAAAAAAATAAACTTCTCAGAAAAATACCAAAAATTATCCATAACCTAATTTTGATTTATTTATTTCAAAAATGAATTTAATTTTCTCATATTAAATTTATAATTGTTTCAAAGTTCATATTTTAAATAGGTTCTCCATTAAAAAGTGGTAAAACTGGTTAAATAAAAATATTGGTTTTTATGTGTAAAAGTAGGTTTGTTCTTATATTATGCCTATCAAATATATTGGATGTGTGTAAAAATTTAGGATTGGATAAATAAAATATAAATATACTCTATAAATTCTCTAAAATTTTTATAATTTTATTGACTATGAAAAACGTGACTAAATTGTGTTTTGTTTAAACCCAGTGTTGTGTGTATTGGAAGCTATCAACAAAAATTCAATTAATTCCAAAAGAAAAATATTTTAATGTCACGAGCTGCTACATAAATGGAATATGTAAAAACCAGTTTGTATTTAAAGATCTTCATTGATTCATATATCTTAATCAATTAAATTTTTTCAATTAATGGTACCCTTTTTTTGGATACTAGATATTCTTTGGTCCTTATATATTATGATGTTGGTCTTAAACCATGCAGTGGGGAACTTTGGAGTTAATCATTTTATAAGGAGGTGGTAGGTGTTTTGATGTTGAGATCAGACTCATGATATGGGGTTCCTATGTATATACATGAAAGTAAACATAATACACGTATCCTAGTGCCACTTAAGGGACATATCATAGCTTTTAAGTTAATGTGATGAGGACCAAACGATGTAGTTTAACATCGTGCAAAAAGGATTTACAAAAAAAAGATAACAAGAAAATGTTTACTGTGGGAATAAAACTGAGGTGGCCCAAGGAACCTAGAAGGGATATTGGCTCCCATGTTAGATATGAACCAAAAATGATTGTGTCCAATAGAGAATTACTAATGATTGTAGGGTGTTGGGTTTGGACCTCATAGAGGCTTCCAAAATATTCCATTTCAACAGGGATCAAAGACCACATAGTTCAGTTATGAGGAATCATGCCAATAGAGTCCCTATGAAGGTTTGTCTCATATTATAATGTGTCCGTTAAGAGAATTTAGGAATAATTTTTGGTCTTACAACATTTTGGAGGATTCTTTGGTTATCGGATACATGGATTTAAGGACCCATGCCTTTGAAGGACCTCTAAAGGAAGGTGAGAGAAATATCCTAAAAAAGATACTCTACCAAGACATGAGTATGATCATGTGGATGTTAGAATCATAGATGACCTGAAAATCCATGTGAGTCATTCCTTAATATAAAAAACAAGAGAAAAAAAAGATATAGAAAACCACACTAGCCTTCCTCCCCTAGTGGAAGATGATGTGGATATGAGAGAAGTTAAAAGGGATTTAATGTGTCAGTCTCATCCAGTTTTGTATCTAGGATATTCACATCAAACTAACCATATAGATAAGAATCATAAGAAAAGGCTATGGTATTTCACCAAGATATATTCCCGGATCTTGGTTCCAGAGAATATTGGAAGACATGACATTAACCCTCAAAGGGAAAGGAAAGTGTGATATTCTCCCTCCCTAATTAGAATTGTAGGTCCTTGATCTTATAGAATACTAGGGAAGGACACGGTCCCAGAACTAGTATCCCAGACTGGGAGATACGTAACACTTCCCTCAGAGTTGGGGTCCTCATGACTGATGGGATCCATAACTACATGAAACCTGAGGACCCTACTCGTTAGTTAAGACAAGTGAGGGACACCTCTAACTGATGGAATGAATAACTGATTGGGATATAGGATGGTGTCTCTCTCTCCCTGGTCATGAAACTAATAAGGATTTTGTGGAGGATTAAATCCCTCCATTAGATAAGGGATCCAAATAAGGGCGATCCCTTCCATTGGTGGCTTAAAATTGGGCTTGGAAGGTGTCTCACATAGGTTAAGACTTGGATAGAAGAAGGTGCTTTATGCAGGGTGACCATAGAGGAGTTTTAAGTGCTTAACATAGGGGTTGGACTACTATAGTTGGATATGCATTGAATTATGGACCACCTAGGAAACAACACAGGGGTGAGGCCTTACTCAAGGCACCAATGGCCTCCTTAGGTGTCCATGGAAGGGTCTAATGCATATCATGGGTTTGGGAATGGACCTTCACATTAGTTCTTGTAAACTAGGAGGAAAAGGGTCCTCACATTGGTTTCTTGTGATTCAAACCCTATATAAAATTTGATCCTACTCTCACCCTTAATTAAAAATTATCTTGGGTTTTAGAGAGATACCAGAATAATTTTGAGGATCTGGGAAAAGGGGATGCATGTCTCAGGCTAGGAGGATTCTTCAGTTTTTCCTATCTGTCAAATGTGGATTCCCAAATTCCTATTTATAGGAAAATATGGGACCCTATTCTACGTAGTTAGGCAATGCATGATCTTGGTGTAGGTACCCTATGTAGGTGCCTCATACAGGGAGGGAAATCTTTTGACCCACATAGGGGGCCCTGTACGAGCCTTCTAGAGAGTAGCCTGGGTGTACACATGATAGTTTAGGCATGTTCCCTTGATCTTTATTAAGACTCCTCACCTCTCTAATATAGGATTTATTTTTCATTAAATATTTTCATTTCATATAGAATGATAGAGTGTCACAAAAATTCCCCGTTAGGATTATATTTGATCTTAAGAATAGGTTATAGTACGGATGTATATGGAAGAAAATATTCTGAAGGTCATGCAGGTCACCCACGTAGTTCACCAACATAGGTTACTCATTGGAGTTTGGAACACAGTCCTATGACATCTATTAAATGTTTCATCCATTTTTCATATCTTCCCTCTATTTATGCCATACTTTTTCACTTGTCCTAAAATTCATCCATTCAAACTTGCAAATAAATTCCCCATGAAAGTACATTCTACAACCACTTGAGAGAACAATTTATGTGGTAAAACTTCATCAAAGGTCCTTCAAAGGAACCTATTCAACGTTCATTCATAAAAAACCTGGTCGAGGATCTTATGTGTGGGATATTACGTTTCCATAATTTATAATTTTTTTGAAATCGTCATTTTTTTACCCCATTGTAAAATCTCGATGTCTCGATGATGATTTTTATGGCAGTTTAGACAGATTCTCACAAACATGATTCTATGTGTATCATAGAGATGCTCGAATATGTTAGGCCTAATTACTATGACACGTGATATTCCACTCTCATTAAATTGGTGAATCACTTGAAACAATATTAGTGTGTGTATCCACAAAGCGACTAGATGGATTTTCACTATCATGGAATTATAAGGTATGATCTTATCTCGAAGGATCCGAGTAACTTTCAAAAGTCTTGGTTCATGGAATATAATAAATATACCTTTTCTAATGTCTCCCCTAATGGTGTAAACATCATGTATGTAACGGTTCCTACTGCATGTTTCATGCACCACAACCACTATACCCCAGATCTAACGTCTCACACCGTAGAGCCGAAAACTCATTCTTATGAGTTATCCTTACACACATCCAAGATAAACCAATAACAAGGTCGAACAAAGGTTTGGGAATTTATCTTTAGAGGGGAAGTCAGGACTAAACGAATTTGGGCGTACTGGGTATGCAAATATTTTACAGAATTCCAGATTGAAATGCAATATGTCAGTGTTTGTGAGGCTTTTTGGGATCGGGAAACATATGTTTACAAGAAACCAGACATCATACCTCACTTTCTAAGCTAATGGAGTCAGAAAAATTGTTTTCATCTGACACATGGAGAAGTCAAAATTATCCTGTGGGAGGTCTAAAATATAATTGGACCTCTATTCTTGGGGATATGTATAGTGAGTTTATCGCACTAAAGGTAATACAAGATGATGCTGAAAGGACACTAGTTTTGTCCCAAGATATTTTTAAGGTGTATTATAAGGTATAGAAGAAAGACCCTCATCCAAGGGGTGAAACCCATCCTAAATCATGGATGAAGTAATTCTTTTATCTATAAGGATAAGGACCCATTTGTTAGTTCCCTATAGGATACCCCACCTTAGAAAATTTGATCACTCCTAGAAAAATATTTATATTAGAGAAAGGCTAGTATACCCATTAAAGTTATAAGGTAATGTCTAAGGTTTCTACGATGAAGCATTTCGACAGCTTCCTCATGACGTGGCTAAGTATCTACCTGCTACCGGTTCGTGAATCCAAGAATGGTGTGAGACCATGGAAATTTTTTTAGAAACCAAAATAGCATAAGGGATAAATATAGTATTGGATACCCATATCCTAGAGAATATATTTCAGTGTTTACTACATGTGCATACCAAGAAGGAGCCATTCTGAATTTTAGGGCTATTTCATGTCCTATGGGGATGTATTTCAAGATAGTTCACCACTTATGTTGTGCTAAGAGGAGTTCAAGTGCCTGAAGGATATTATTTCCATCCATTTGGGTTGTTTCTCTTATCCAACCTTTACCCTTGACACATAATGAGGTCTTTAGGGTTATAAATGTATCTATATAGTTCAGGTTCTTTATATATGGGAATCATCATACAATAACATTTACTAAAAATTGAAAATCTACAAATAATTTGATTGAATACATGATTTTATTCAGAGACAAAATAATTGTTTCAGATTCTGAAAATGAGATCATATGTGAGGAATGTGATCTATATTGGTTTTCCCAAGAATTCATGTTTCAGAAATAGTAAAGTGTCTCCTCTAAAATGATTAGATTGAGAAACACCTGATAGAGAGGTGATATATTTTTATCTTAATTTTCCTTCTTTGATAATTATGTTATATTATGCACCAATATCTTTTTATAAGGTGTATATACAACCAAATTTAAATATAATATCATGAAAATATTTTTTCTCAGGATTTTATATATTTTTTTAATTTTACTGTTTTATGGAGCTTATGATTCAAATTAATCAATTTGGTCAAAGTTTTATGTTACAATCTCATCATTTATAAGAATTTTTTATGATCATGTTTAAAATGATGAAATATTATGATCTATATATAAAGAATCACTAGTTTTATTCTTCTATGGTAATTTATTGAGACTAAATTCTTTCCATTAATTTTACTCTCTTTATGTAATTATGATTCCAAAATAAATTTTTGAAGAAAAATTTTCTTATTTCTCTCTTCTATCAAAACACATTTTTCATACAAAACCATGTTTTCTAAAAAAATATTTCAAATTGTTTTTTAATATTCTTCAAATTATATATTAAATAAAATTTTACCCGTGTTTGAATGGTAGTAAAAACAATTAGTGTAATCTTTGTTTTAATGTGGATAACATGAATCGAATTTCCTACCTTCTTGAACATTAATTGTTTTGTGTCTTCCTTTGTATTTTTTGAAGGTTATTTTAAAAGAAAAAAAATTTGAAATGTTTTTTATTGTAAGAAAATATTTAAATTGAAGTGGATATTTTCACTTAGAAAATGTTTTAAATGATTTTTAAGTCAACTTTTATAAGATTTTAAGATTATTTTAAAGATAAATATTTCCAAAATGTTATATGTTTTTTTTTAAATAAAATAAAATTTATTTTCCTCAACAAATTTCTTGATTTATGTTCATTAAAATTTATTCTCCAATTAAGATGATATATATTGATATAATTTACTATTTACTATGGACATGAACCAATTATTCCATTCTTATTTTCACATTGAATGGTTTATGATGACATGATGTTTGTGAAACCCATTCTTCTTCCATGGGTTATACCATGATAAAATTATTCTGGAACCTACTTATTTATCCATGGGTTATTCATTGATGAATTGATAAAATTATTATGAAACCTATCACATTCCACATGATCTCATATGATAAAATATCTAATAATTCCACTTCATTTCATGGGTACTGTAATGATGAATGTTTTATGATCTTGTGGAACACATATGTATGATATTCATTATGTTATGGGTGGGTCCTCTATCTCTCTCCAATTAATTGGGTGTATATATATATATCATAAGAAATAGGTAGGAATGGAATTGGGAGTGGGCCCAATTTTGTAAGGGCCTTTGTCCTCTATGATGGTCTTTGGCGTTAACCTTGACTACTATGATTGTTTAATGACTGAACCCATTCCACTATGATAGCCTTGTAAATGATGCATGACTATAATTGAAATGATTCACTATTATGACGTGTCTTCCAATATTACAAGTCTTATGAAAATTTTATGCTTCGATTTGCCATTTTTATTTATTTATTTGTGATTTATATATTATTAACTACCAATATGTATGGAATGACTCAAGATTATGATATATGATATATAGGGTATGGTTCTAAATGTCATAAAGATGTTATCATAACCATATGTTCATGATATACTTACATATATACCTTTTTACCCTTAATAAGCAACTCTAATCAGCTTCGTTTATGTTTCCTTTCCCTGGATTATGAATAAATGATTTATGTATAGTACTTTTGTGGAGGATTACCAAAGGGAAGATCTTTATGGGAGATGGTGAAAATATTTCCTCAAATTAAAAGATTAATCACATAGTATCCAAAGACAATAAAGTATTACGGTCCTCAAGTGTGTGTTTGAGTACAATATTGAATATTCATCTGAAATATGTAACATATATTTATTAAAATCCTAAGATCTATACTATACACAATCAAATTACAAGTACCAAAACTACTAGACCAAAACATACATGATATATGTAGTACTTATCACTCAGAACAATGATTTTAATAATAGACTCTTAATAATAGAGTAATAAATGTTTATAAGAATATCATATATGTATTGATATAAATAAGTATATGTCTAGAATAGATTTATAATATATTCCACTTATTATAGAGTTGGTTTGAACATTTACAAATGATTTCAGACCAGAGTAATGAGATTTCATATCAATTTTCCTTCATTGAGGAATATTTAAATTTTATTCACCAAATTAATCTTAAAAACTATATTTGTTACCCACTTTTAATCATATATCATGAATCATTAATACTTAATGTTATTTTAACTTTTTAATCAATTTTTGTTGTGTATATGGATTTTAATTGATAGTAACCAAGTTATAAGTGGTTTTGTAAATCAATTTCCAATCATTGGGTTAAACTTCTAAATCATTACCTATGTTATTCAAAGAACATGTGTGAAATGGAATCTATATGTATTATTTTTTATGTACAAAGATTTATTCAAGATTTAAATTTGTTAATCACTTCATTTTTTAATTATCACTTTAATGATAAGATACTTTTAATGGGGTTTCTTATCACTTTTATTCCTATGAGACATATTCCATTTTCACGACTTGATCTTTCATGTGGTTTATATACTACCCTATTGATATGATATATCATGACTAAGTGAATATTAATGGTGTTTAGGATTTCATTTAAATTAATTTACTTCATGGGGGTTTTGATTAAAAAGTTACTAAAGAAGTAATAGGTTATTTCACAATCTCATCATCATTTGGGATTTATTATATTTAGACCTCTATTAGAGGAATTATTTGTCTTTATATCTTAATCAAAATATATTATTTATCCTCTGGTAATTTTTTAAAATTACATGTTTCTTGTTAATTTTCTTATGTCAAGTACTCAAGGGACTAGATATATTTTTTATGGAAAACCAACACTATATTCTATTTGGTTAGGAATATTTTCATCCAGGGAAATATTATCATTAATATATTTCAAATAATGTTCTTACTACTCTGATTTTAATTTTTTATGTCATTATTACCAATGTTTAACTTCCTATAATATAGTTTCGAAGGAAACTTCTTATTGTTTTCTAAATGATTTAATTTTATTTATTTTTAACAAAATTGTGAAATAAATATTTGATTTAACATACTCTTTATGGATAGAATTTCTTACAATGTTGAACACTCAACCCCCTAAATATTCCTTAATAATTTCCCCTAGTGCAATTCAAAGAAATAATTTTTCATAACATTCTAGAAGTAGTTTGTTTTTAATAGTTATTTACAAAGTAAAAAAGGGTATTTTCCAGAAGAATTTTTTTTAATTTTCATTTTTTGGTATTTATACTCATCATTGACAAAAAAAAGTTCTATTATATTTTATCGACTACAGATATTATCACGACCCAAACCATTAGGGCCCACCTGGCCAGTAGAAGGCCGAGCCACAACAACCCTAATTCCACCTCCAATAGGTCTTGGTCTAGTGAAATGGATTAATAATACATGATATAAAATGGTAAGACATTACCTAATATACCTATACACACACACACACACACACACACATACACACACCCATCTATCTACATGTAATAATTTAGTGGAATATAATTGATAACAACATATTAGTTAAAAACCATGCTTGAAATAAATTCTATGGAATACATCAGAGTATTAAAGAATAACACCAATGTTCAAAAGAGAAAATACATGCCCAACCATAAAATAGTTAGTGACTGAAAACATCTATAAAAAAATAATTTGAGAGAGCCCGACTCTTGATCGCTAAGCCTGGAAATCTATATGCACTCAATGCACAAAAGTATCCCTATGCCCTTTCAAAGTAACCATAAATCTGACAATCATTGACATTAGACATGCCACATATAGTAATACCCATGTAAGGGTGTTTATATACATACCTAGTAGGATACAATGAAAACCAAAGAGGGAGTGATATAAATATATAAAAAAGTAATCATCTCAAGCCAAATGAAGAGGGGAATAAGAATCCAAGATATAGGGAAATAAATATTCTCATAAAGAAACCTAGATGACAGAGAAAGGGGAGGTCCATCTCATAGACAACCAAAGATGATGAGTAAGCCTTCATCTACAAAATTCCATCACTGATGCTCCACATAAAACACAACCTCCCTAAAAATTATGTTGAGGGGACCACACCTCATAATTACACTCCACAACCAATGGAGACACAATAAACATGGAGTACCTACGCCATATGGGAGCTCAAGGCATGGTTGTACTACTCTCTAGATAGAGATACTTCACCCATTTTATGAAATTACTTTTTCTATCTATATAAAGAGTATGACGAACCTGCACTTTAGTGTGACAGGGTAGTACTGACCCAACAATCTCTCTGATGATCCTTCCAGGATCACTATCATAATCAAGCATCTCATAAAGAAGAACCAACCATGGAAAATATCAATTTTTATATCATATGACGCAATGTAGACCACCATAGCATTTTAAACAAGAAATTACACAAGATATAGTACTCACAAAAAAACTCTATGTCCAAATGAATGATATTTTAGAGGATGAAGTTCTTGATTGAAGTACATTGATTTGGAGGGTCCCACATGGTGTATGTCCCTAACTGGTCACCAAATTGTGTTCTCATATAGATAGATATTTGGAACCCATTTCATAGTTCATGGTGTGTATGGGATATAAACGCATGTATCATCCCCTTAGGGAATGAATGTGTGCTCTTGGTCATGCATGCATATTCCGGGTTGTGACCAAATACCTAGTCATCCTTGGGTACTGGATCATTCCCATGTACCCTCAAAGTACATGGTGTGCCCAAGTACTTGGGGTAAAGGGTGTGTGTAGCTGTAAAACTATATGGGTTCTTGGGTAGGTTAAAACAATGTGTGTCTCTAACCATATTTCATTTGAACCATATCTCTTCTTAAAGCCCTAGCATTACTACCATAGGGGGATATACTCTATGTGTTCTTTTGTATTACCTGACATGCAGTATAAATTTTCTTGGAACCCTGATTTCCCCCTCGTGGTTTGTAGATCATGTATCATCTTCATGAATCTCAGTAGTTGACTTTTATAAATTGGTGGAAATTACCTCCAACTACATTTTCTAGCTTCTAATGGATGGAAAAGTCATTTGGTGATCTTCTTAAAACAGGCACGCAACATGTCCATGTATCGTCTCCCGTCTACATCCATGGACCAATGATCCAAGAAACTTAAACCTTAATACATTATAATATATTCCCAAAATATCGATCTATTTATCATGAACAAAACCACTATGAATCTGGGGGATTATCCACACTAGAAACCACCCTAGAAATGATAAACCATGACCATATATTCAAATGATGAAGAATATAAAGAACATATGGGGGAAAATAAAAAGAATAAAGGTGAATATGTTAATGGAAAAGGGTTATTCTCCAATGATGATAAATTAGGTATTTCCATGGTGATAATCATTTAATATAATGAATAAAATTCAACTAATGAATTTAATTAATCAATGGGACTCAAACTATGAATGTGTGATCGTAGAATCAAAAGTAGATAAAATAGTCATACCTAAACATTGAATCAAAAAGGTGAAGTCCTAAATTGAAATTTCTTGCCACATTTGGGAGTTATCATTGGCGAAGAACATATTTACTAGTGATGAAGAATACCCATTATTTTTTCTACCACTAAATACACCTTGATTTGATCACCTATCATCCTTTAATATTGAACTTTTAATAAAGAAAGGTGTTTCTACACCACTATAACATCACTGGGTTATCAGGATAACCCTGTGGAATTTTTATAGGAGGTTATTTATATTGTTTTCATAATATCTTATTTAAATAAAGTATCTGAATTTAATTACCTATTTTAATTAAATACACCAACAAATACTGCATCAATTGGATTTCGGTCACCGACCAACCATAGGTCATGCATTGTGTAAAACCTACATCCACGAATAAAAAATGTTCTTAGATTTGAAATCTATGTCTTTATCCATGATTTATTCCACTATATTATAAAAAACTATTCATGAGTGATATTAATATATTTAATATCTTTATAAAATCAATTCCCAATACATCAATAATTTGAATCTCATTTTATCTCAATGCTTGGATTTGAAAATATTCTTTAATGTATAATAAATACATACAAGGATAAGACGTGGTCACAAAATTCCCACCTACTAAAATGATTTTCACTCTGAAAAGAACAAGATATACAAAAATTTTTGGGATACTAAGCATGCATCTGGTTCTCCCACTCCCTAAACATCTTCGGAACACTCCCATAATGTTGTTCTACATAAACCAATTCAATGTTCCATCATTGAAAGAACATCTCCTGCTGATCCTCAATTTCAAATAGGTACACCATAAAGGTGGGTGAATACTCAATGTCTAGCTCAGCCCTAGTCAATAACGTGTGTAAGTTCATGAACCTATCTCCCCAACTATGATACATGGATGATTTAATGATCCCACTCCAACTGTGGAGGTAAGGATAAGAGTTAATCAACCTCTCCAACCCTCCATAGGATGTAAAATTCTCCAATGAACCTTGGGGATAATATTCATCCTCATAAAAATCTCTACAATCATCATCATGGGGAAACTCTCTATAAAATGTGGTCTTGTAGTTAAAACAGAAAATTCCTCTGATGTTAATGTACATAATATTTATCTCAACTATAAGATTTATTAGTATTCTCATGGATCACCAGAATAATCTCCATCATCACCTACACGATCTCTTACCCAACAAGTGATATATCTTTACTCTTAGTCGATCATAATTGTAATCTACACAGTCACCCATATATGGACTTGAATGGTGTCATGCTAATATTAGAGTGATAGATATTTTTATAAGAACATCTTAATATTGATAAGTGATCCTCCCATCTTTGGAAAATGTCTATTACAAAATCCCACACTATATCCCCAAACACATGTATAGTTCATTCAATCTACCCATAATTTTAGGGGTGAAGCACTATAATCATCCTCAAATGTGTCCTTAATTACTCATGTAGGACTCATAATAACCATAATGTAATTGGTGAATCATATTTGGAGATAATATTATAGAATTCCCATAGAGTTGGATGATCTCCTTCACATAAAACTTCCTGATACTGTCGACAAAAATATTTTCTCTCGTAGTAAGGAAGTGCACTGACATGGTATGTTAGTCAAATATCACCCATCTAGCCTCATGGATATGCACTATACATTAATCCACTTTAAAATATTCTTTATATATGTCTTCCTATTTTTACTTTGGGATATCAATAGACTAGATAAAACCTATTGGAACCTGGTACACATCGTTCACCTACTACCCTATGAGTCACTAAGATATGTACCAGTTTACACTATGCCTCATTCCATCACCCCAAAAACCTCCTATAAGTTCCTTATACATCATTTACACACTGGTATATACAAATGTTATGTATGAAACTCCATTATAGAATCCTATCACATCACAACGAAAATTACTTCTATCTCGAGAACTAATGATATTATCCCCTCCAAAAAAGAATCCATCATGAGCATACCATGATGATATCTAGTTACAGAGAACCTCACATTCAATTCCTCCAAACTAGGAATATATTATACCCTAATGGAGAGGGGGATTCAAACCTACTAACTAAACAAAACATGCACCCCTATCCTCCACCAGGGTCAGCTGCAATGAAGTCAACTACATAGACAACTCCTCCACCAGGTGGGAACATGAATTTATGAAAAGTGAATCTTCCACCATGTTTCACTACCCATCAGTATAGACTATCCATGGGTCATGATCCTCAATGAAATAAAATTAGTTCATATTTATTAGGTTATAAACTCTCAGAGTGCATATAAACCCAATACTTTGATTGTCATAGTAGACAAAATCATGATAACTAAGAATGTTTTCCCTCCATATCTTCAGTGTAAATATTACCACTATTATGTCAAGTTCATGAGTCTGGTAGTTCTTTTCAAGGTTTATTAACACAATCTACCTATATAAGTAATTTTTCTGCCTCTAAATCCACATGAAACTAAACATATCTCAAGAATCATCGTGAAACACTTAAAACTCAACACCCTTCTTAATAGTCTCAACATAGGGGAACTGGTCAACATCATCCTCAACAACATGATGGCTCCCTAATACAGCTTATTCTAGGTAAATGAATTATACTTCCATGACAGTGTGGGAAAATGGGATTATACTATTAAAAATATTTGAATGAACCTCATTTATTACCCCACTAGGATAATAAAGTTCAACACCTATATCACACCCTTAGGTGGATACCAATAATGAAATAAATCAATCATTATGAGGTTCATAGCTAAACCATTCCTAGAAATTACATTCCACAATAGGTAAATCTCAGGAATCATAAATTGGAACTTTCTGAGCATACCACAAAACTGGTGCTCCCAGAGTAAGTATAGGACCATGCTCAAGTGGGGAATGTTTTCAAGAAGAAGTGAATAAAAAGAAACTCAAACTCTCTATAGAAATAATGGAATGTTGTCTTCAAAATATCATAATTGTGAACCCTCAACCTATGGTAGCCGAAAACTAGATCAATATTCAAGAACAATATCATCTATTAAAACTAATCAAAGAGTTAATTAGTCCATGTCATGGGATACTTATTCATTATCATTACCTATTTATGGTTAATATAATCAATAAAAATCCATAATCTCTATTCTACATGTTTCACAAACAAAATAAGAGCTACTTTTGTGGATATGATGGGTTTGATAATTACTTCACTAAAAGTTCATAGAAATACTCCATCGATTAATGATGATCAATAGGGGAAATAAAATATGAAATTGAAGATATATATGTGGTCCTAGGGTGAAATTTTATGAATAAATATATCTACCTCCATGGTGGTAGTCCTAGAACATCCTCAATGAAAATGTCCATATAGTCCTCCACTACAGAAGTAATTCAGATACTTCAAGAGAGCACTATAAAAATGTCCAAACATTACAATAGATAGGTGATGTTTTGATTCATCCTCATAAGAAAACAAATAATCTAAGTAATTAGATATCTCTCACACACATGGTGGAATCTCTTCCCAGTAGTCACATGGAAACAAACTTGCCTGTAATGATCTATAATTTGGGCCCGAACCATGGAAAACCTATCCATAACCAAGATTATTTCATAAGGTGTCACTGTGAATACCAATATGTCCCAAATAATACTCTATCCAACAAGATAAATATCATAATACATGATGAAAAAATAATATTGATGATTCACTCCCTTTATAAACCTTTAGAAATATCTACTTGGATAAAGACCCAACTAGAAGACACATCTGTCACACCAGGAATAATGAGCGAAAGAATGCATCAAACATGTGTCTACATTTATGGAGGAAATATTATAAAAAACTTTATTGTTCTAGGGATCATATCATTTTCATTATGGTCATATCCCACCATGGATTGAAACTACCCACTGCCTCGACTACTTACTAACTTATCCTGACTGGGGAACTTGGTAGTGGGGTTGGGGGTAAGAGCTCAAAGTGTCGTCTGCTACTGACTAATCCTACCAATAGAGAGGATTATTATCTTCTATTATAATTGAATTCATAAGGTAAATCCAAGACATGTCTAAAAGATCCCTGATCATTGTGTTTCCTCTTCTATTGTGGTCCTTCCACTATCTATATATCATGTTTAGCACGATGGCCCAAGCATTCATGAGATAAGTGACTCACACATCACAAGCATAGTATCACCACTCTCTGAGCTAGATAGATAATTTATTTGATATTATATCCATATATCCTAATATATGAGTTTGATAATGACAATTCCCCCTCTTTTGATACCTCGATGTCTGATGCCTACTGACTACAATAGAAGAGATTCATGTTTCCATCTTCTATCCCCTTCCGCCTGGTGTCCCTCTACTAGGAAACTATCTGTAACCATATACCACTTTATCACTATATAATAAGTTTGTTGTTATATGGAAACCACAAAATTTAAAATTTATCAATAGAAACCATGCTCGAACTTCCTCTCCTTGAATAATTCATCTCATGCCATATCTGGGAAGTGCCGTGTAAGGTTGATGAAACTTGAGGTCTAATCAAAAACTAAAATACTACCATGATGATGATCAAGAATCTATTATATTTATAATAAATAAATATATATATATTAAGGTTAATATTCTTCCTGAAATAGCAGCTGGATTTCAGATCATGATATAATTTCCACATCATGGGTTTGTGTAAAAAAACTACACAAGCACCCTATTAGAACATGGAAATTATTGGTTTTCAATGAAAAAAAATGATCTTAAAAGGTCTGAACTAGCCTGAAGAATAAAACTATTGGTTCAAGCATATCCTATGTTATTTGTAAATCTTTATTTCCAAAGATCCTTAGTTGTCTCTCACACTAGAACTCTTGGAGTGTACTTATCCTATATACATAATAATCCTAAAAAACTATTTCTATTTCCTACTTGACAGGGATAGTTAGTACCCTATTACCTCTTGTAGTAACCACCTCATGATATAGACATTGAACTGAGGCCTCATAACTCATCCAAGAATCATCTAAATCCAAAATATATAACATAGATAGCAGTCTTTGCAGATGTATCCTGAAATTGATCAATACATGAAATATTAAAAAAAGTATTTATGATGAATTGACCCTAGAATAATTTTCTAGGGACCAAATCCTATATGATTCATGTACCACTTACCCCTCCAACCAATATATCAGAATGTTGAGTTAGAAAGAAGTTAGTTAGAGTCATTATACGTGGATATATCGATCGTTGCACCAACACTGAGTTCCATGGATTGAAAGACACACTCAATACACTTTAAATTTTTTTCCCTAAGACATCAGAAATCATCATAAGGGGATACCCTCAAAAAATATCCCAAAGCATTAACCACTATAATACCACTCTTTATAAACTTGGATCATTAGGGCCTACATGGATGGAGGATAGCCTAGCCGTGACCACCCAATGACGACCTCTAATAATCCATGTGTGGGAAAATGTGTCATAATGAAATAATATAAAATGGGGGGTCTTTTCTAATGAACCTTCCCGAATACAGAAATATTTCTCTATTAAATACTGTAGAGAAATATATTATAATGAAACATTTGTAGTAAAAGACAAGAATGAAATAACCACTATGAATTATATAATAGAATAATAGAATAAAACAAAAGTATAGTGGGGAATAATACATCAACAATATGAAAAGAGGTCCCAACCAGACACAAATAGAAAAATAATAAAGTTAAATAGAGTTATACTTCTAGTCTCTAAGACTTGACCACCGTATGTGGCATGTGCACACAAGTACCCCTAATGTCTACCAAATTCATCACTAATCTTTCACTAAATTTCATATGACACAACATGTGTGGGAAAATACATTTTAGCATGAGTATATATATAACAAGTAGGATTATCTGAAAAATTAAGAGGTAGGTATAGAGAGATAATAAAAGTTATCCTCTCTTCCAAAATAAGGACCGAGTGAGAACTCAGTAGGTACACATATATAAATGATCATAAATAAACCCATAGGATAGAGAAATAGGATATCCATCTCACAGTCAAAGAATTGTTGATGGGTAATTCTGCAGCCTCAAAAGTCAATAATAAATTCAATGTATCAAATGAAACCTCGTAATAATATGTATAGAGGTTCTCGCTTCTCCCTATTTCACTCTACATCTTAGGGATCCAAAACTCCCATGGAGGGCTCACACCCCACCAGAGCTTGAAGATGGGGGAATACTAATCCCTAGAGAGAGGAACCACTCTTAGTGTAGGGGAGTATAGTATCAATATTGATAAATATACTAGGGGACCAAATCCGTAGTGTTATAATGGACTAATGACTTCAGTATATCTTTATTGATTCTTCTATGATTACTACCATCGCTAAGTTTCACCTAATGAATTTTCATGCTTGGAAAATCTTCAATCATATCTCATATTCCAAACATAATTACACCATATCATTATACATGGGAATTTACTAAAGATAGTCTACTCAAGTGAAAAAAATCTGATTCCAAACAAAAGAAAAATGATATGAAGTATTCATGGGTGGAAGTACACTACGTGTAAGGGGAACACATTGCATGTGGCCCCATATCATTTATTGGGCTACGTTCTCCTATGGAAAAATATTTTGAAACCATATTATAGTAAATAGTGTGTATTGGTTATACACGGTGTGTATCAACAATTTCGAAAATTATGGTGGGCTTATGTCCATGCCCAAGTAATTTGGGCCATAGCCATTCATGTTGGGTTGTGCCCTTATACCTGTTCACATATCAGGTTATGCATGTGTACTAGAATGTACCTATGTACTCCAAGAGTACATGGATTTTCCTCCTACATGGGGTCCTAGGAGTGTACAACTTCCACACTTACTATATATTCACGTATGGTAATAAGACACTATGATCTGTCCACACATTTTATCATCATTAAATTTATCCAAAACCATATAACCACTACCCACTGGGCTACACAGTATATTTTCTTCCATATTACACAACATGAAGACTATTTTTTCATATATCACAACATTACCTACCCACAATTTCTAAATTTATGATCATAATCATGAATCTTGATGGATCACTTATTGAAATCATATGAAATCACCTACAGATATTGTTTCCTAGCCTTTAATGGCCATAAAATTAGACTCTGATAATCATCACAAACTATCACATGTCATGTGCATGCCTCATCACCCATAATAATTCATGGTTCTAGGATCCACAAAATATCTCCATAAATCCATCCCAATACATCTAAAAAACAATGATCCATTCATTATATACAAAACCTCCATGAATTAGGGGGTTTGACCATGATCAAACCCACCCTGGAATTGTTTAATCATGACCCAATGGTCCAAAGATGATTAATGCGAATAAAGGGTGGGGAAAATTACAAAGACAAAGGTTCCATCATCATAAACCCAGGGTTCTTCAATTATGACCATAAATTGGGGAAATATAGGGTGTAAATCATACAACATTACAGTAAAATTAAACTAAATTATTTTATATGACTATAGGTATCAAGAAAATAACACGCGATTAGAGAATCAATAGAAGATAAAATATTAATGATCACTATATTAATAAAAAGTATGGTCTCCACAGTTAATGAATACTCCCTATATTGAGATCAAATTTTTTTGAAGAACATATTTTTCATTGAAGAAGAAGAACCACTACATTTTATAATTCTCAATCCACCTTGATCTGATCTTTTATCATCCTCTTATCTAGATCCACCAATGATGAATGGTGTTTTCCTCCTCTATAATATCATAGGGTTATGCGTCTAACCCTGGAGAATTTTAATAAGTTGGTATTTATAGAAGTTTAAGACTATTCTATTAAAATAAAATAACTAAATTTAATTATTTATTTCAATTTTATTCCCTCCCAATGGTTTCCTCAACTGGATATCAGTTAACGACCAACATTAGTTCACACCTAAGGTAAAACATGTGTCCCAGAATCAACTAGGCCTCTGAATCTCATGTTTTTATAGTACATAGATTAAAAATATTCATTGATGCATATGTCTGTTATAAAAAAAAATAGTTACTAAATATATGATTAAATCATACCATCCTTATTATTTCTCTAGATGGTTTATGATCAACTCGAATATAGAAAGTATTTATTATTATTATCTTAGTACATCCAATATGGGAAGTTACTGATGATTAAAGAATTATGATTAAGTTATATTATTTAGACATATTATGAATTATTTGGACTTATAAAGTTTTTGGTGGAGACCATTACAACCAATTAATGCATGGACAGTCCTCATGAGATATATTAGTTTGGGTAATTCTTTGAGGCCTAACACATTTATGCAGAATATCTTAGCATGAGTCCTTGACGGTAAGTTGATGACTAAAATCTTGTACTCCATCATTATGAAATAATTTTTTTATATCCATGTGAATATTTTAATAGTTATAATATCAAATTATATGTTTCAAGATCATGTGATAATTTATAATGAATTTTTTGTTTATCACTTATTAATGCCATATTTTTATTCAATCTCATGTTATTGATTAAATGGAATGATTTTTTAGTTATTTACATTGACATAACAATTAATAATTATTTAATAAAGATATAATCCATTTTACATGATCCTTAATGTGAATTTTATATCACAGATTATTTGTTTTACATTCTCCAATATATGAACAAGTAATCGTTGAATGATTTCAAGGATGTAGAATAATTACTCTCACTATGTTATATATTTCATTTTCTATTTTAAAATGGGAATAAAGTATGTATCTAGATTACCATGAATACTAAACTATTATTTCCTTTAGGTTGTGATTTATTATATCTAGCTCCATTGTAATAAAGTGATCATCGGATATGGGCTACTGGAGTTGAGGAATTTAAACATGTTCAATGCTAGGTAAACTCTGCGACAAGCATACTGATGAGCTTTTGAATTTGATAGTTCTACTTGGCATTTTTGGTATATAGTTTTCCTAACTGTTATATATCTATATAAAAACCATGTGAGTGGTTTTTGGATAGGTATTAGCTCAAAAAAATTTCAAACATAGTTTGGATAACTGTGAACTAAATCAATATGGGTTTCCCTTTGATGCCTCGGGCCCACATTCTCAAATCTTGGGCTCATGGACACATATTTTACATATTTTCTTTAATAATATATGTAAAATTATATATATGACTATCAATAATTAAAAATAAAATAATAATTATTTTATCTTTTATGTCCAAAAGATATTTTTACAATTATATTTATAGATAATTAGATCACAATATAAACTAATAAATTCGACGTAATTTGTATCAAATGGAAAAGTTTCCTATTATATAAAATACTACAAAATATATAATTAGTTTTCAATGTTGACCACAAAATATATCACATATGTTATCATTATAATGATGTAATGTGTAATATATTTCTTTATAACCTGGGGAAACTGTAACATAAGAAGGGGGAACTCATACACTTATAAAAGAAAACAAATAGCTGAGGCAATCATAGAGGAACATTGGATATGTAATATTTTAGAAATAAGTAAAAAATATGAATCATTAATTAACATGAAACTAATTATTATATATCCATTAAAATAAATGTAAACACGTATATTAATAATACTGATCTCATACTATTGGAATGCATAATTCCAAGAATAAAAAAAACTATCACTAATTCCATGTTCTAAGACATGTTACATGTCACCAAGACTATATTTATGACATTTTTCTGAATTATATAGGCAACCATGAAATACCATAAACTATTTTGTCTAATGATACCTATCGATACATCGATGAGATATATAATCTAAGCCCCACCCATCAGATAATTATGTCTAATACACTCATCATAAGATTCATCGATACCTTTCATACCATTCCTAGAGGAATATTTGTCTATATATTACTTGTATATTCATATAATGATAAATATATAATATCAACACATGATAAACCTATGTTGGAAGTCCATATTCATAAATAAAACCATTACTATTCCCCTGTTATAAATTGATAACATGATTATAACCTATACATGGAAATAATTAGTATATTAAAATAATAAATAGTTAGTTTTCTAATATTCATTCATATTGGAAAAATAATATAAAAATATACCTCATATCAAAAGAATAACTTTCATTCAAGGTGAACATCATCGAATTTGAATTCTTTAAAATATGATGTTCACATTGAATAGAGAAATAAGTATATGGATAGGCTAATAATTGAATAACATGATCATATGTTGCCTTTTGGAATAATTATTATGGTTTTCAATGAAAATATCCCTAATTTAACAGAAGATACCATTAGGGATGTTGTCAAAGATGGAAGAAAACCTCCCAAAATAATTCTTGACATATATCGCCCAAGAAGAGATCATGAATTTTATTGGTTATTATTGTGTGTTCAGTTACCCAAGTGATAATATATAAATATATATATATATATATTGGAGGAGAAATAATGAGATGTGTACCCTATTATGGGAAAACCATTTCAAAATGGAAATGTAAATTTAAGTGAAAACATAAAATGTACTTGAAAAATAATTTTTAACAATGGTCTAAAATAGGATGGTGCATGTTAATTAAAAAAATTATTTTTCCAAATATGAACCAAAAACACATTGAAAACCCATACTTTTAAAAGAATTTCCAATAATGGATACTTTAAATTTAAATAATGTTTTCTCAAAAAAATTTGTATTCAATAGATTTGATTATAAAAGGGAAATTTTTAATATTAAAATTACCTTTACTTAAAATCCAAATTGTTAAAAGTATAATAAAATGTTATTTTTATTAAAACATTATTTTCACAAATTGTATAATAATGTACCATAAAATAAAATATTTTTATAATAGAATGTATTCTTGGAATAACAATATATAATATAAAACACTATGACTCAAAGAATAGGATTTTTGTTTCAAAAAATTATTAATACTGGGAAAACAATTGTCTCTAAAGAAACATGAATAAGTGAACATTAATTGGATATTAAATACCATAGAATTAAATTTATATGATCAAAATATATCCATTTATTTTTAACAAACCATAATAAGAAAAAATGGGGTACAACAAGTAACATGTATTCATGAGTTATAACTGATAGAAAGTGAACCCTTGTAGCTTTAGGGAAACATTTGTTAAAACCCCTTTAATGAGATGGTTTGTAATTGGTCATCAAATAACATGATTTGAATATTATTTATTATTATATCTCAAAATGTATGTATTTACATAGCATAAATTAAATTAGGTTCATAATAACAAACATGTATCAAAGAGATGAATTTGACATGAAAACCCTTATCTCTTATCCTGAATTCCATGAACGTTCTTTAACATAATGTATCCATAATATTTCATCCTTAGTAAATTAATTTATAACCAAAATCAAATCCATTTTCATTCATAAATTTCCAAATTTATCATTATCTACATTAATTTTTCTGATTATCCTCGTCGAGTGTTTATAGTTATGATCACATGTAAAAGTTTTATAATTGTGGAATCTATTTTCTTTATTCCTTCTTAGTTAATAATTACAAGATAATTAAAAATACTTTTAGTGTTAATTTTTTTTACTATATATGTTGTTTAAAATTTCATTCATGGGTTTTTTATACTTTATCCTTGAAGATGATATCAATGACAAGAATGTTTCGATGATTTATGATGATCATATTGTGTTTTTATAATTAACGAAATAATTATTGATATAATACCTACAGAACCAAAAAAATAATTATATTCTTAATTATATCATATTAAACCAATAAATAGTTTCTCAAATTCATTCATGATATAAATTCTTAGTATTATTCAAAAGTGTGGTTGAACTGGCCAAAACATTCACATACCTAGATTCAATGAATGATTATAAGGTTATTTTTCTATAATATAATTATACAATAAGAATAAGAATAATATTTTATTTTTATTTTTATGATATTTCAATGTTCAATTGAATATAAAGAAGAAATAATGGATATTAAAACATAACACTATTTTAATAAAATGTTATCCTCCTTGTACACTTATTTTATATAATTAAATTAATGATGATTGATTATTAATCACATCATTTATAGGGCATTAAATTTTCCATATCAGAACCTTAATGACATACTAGAAATAATATTTCTTTATTAATACAGTCCTTAGATCCATACTAGTAAGGTAGTGATGTAAAGTGATATATGATACATCATGGAGGCGGTAGTCAACACAATGCATGAACAAATACTACTGGAAAACTACCCTATACCCATAGTTTTAAAGTGTGGGTACAACCCCTTAAACCACGGGTATTGGCTATACCCATGGTTTTAAGAACTGTGTCAGTGGGAGGCTTCACGATAGCTCTATATTATAACCATGGTTTGAAAAAGGATATACTCAAGCTTATGAACCATGGGAATAAGTATAAGTGAAATTTTCTACCCCATCAACAACCCTATACCCATGATCCTGAAATCATGGCTATGAGATTTAAAAAAACCTCTAGCTAGAATTAATCCCCTGACTTCCTCTTCACAATTTACTTTTATAACAACTCCCCTATATACTATTATGTGTATATAAATATATATTTACTTAAATATATTTTTATAAACAATGGATATTAGAAGAAACCCTTGACTAAAGGTTTTTTGGTGAGAATATTTTTGTTCCTATGGAAAAATATACCCATGCCTACACAGGAAAGTTATACCCATGATTTTTGAGAATAGTGGTTATAATTTTTTATCTAAAACCTATACCCACGGTTTTGGGAAAATTTTGGGTTTAGATTGACTTATACCAATGATTTTTTTTGAGAACTGGGGGTATTGGTCTTGAACCAAAACCTATAGCCATAGTTTTTGAAAACCTATGGTTATAGGTTTTCATATTCAACATATACCCACAGTTTAACAAAACCATGGGTATAGGTTCTAAAAAAATCCCTATACCCATGGTTTTTGGAAAACTATGGGTATAGGCTCATTTCCAGTAGTGAACGAATATTTTTTATTAATCAAGGTGATCTATGAAGAAATATTTAAAATAACCATAATATTTTAACATTAATGTATATAAATGATAATAATATTAGTATCTTATTATGGATAAATAAATTTTAAATAATTTAATTAAGAAGGAAAATAAGAAGATGATAATACTGACATCAGGGACATGATTTTTCATTACAAGTCTCCTTCAATTTTAAGGGAATAGGAAAACTGTGAGTGACATGGGGATTATGTTTTTGTTATAGGGTGATATGGAGGGTAAAATTGATTATTTTCATTGATTCATTTCAATAATAGGTTAGTATTGAATTATAGGAAGTGTTCCCTTTTATAAGTGAAAAGAAGGGTAATTTTTTGAGTAACACTTACATTTTTAGCAATTCCATGAGACTATTCTTGGTTAAATGGATCAAAATGGGATATATTATAGGGGAAACATGTCTAATTAGACATAAATATCAAACATTCAATTGAAATAATATTTTATAAATTATTTAGAACTTTTATACATGGCCAAACTCATTTCACCCCTTATGCAATTACCTTGGTAATTAATTTAGAATCTTATTAATTACTTTAATGAAAATGATTAAGATTGATATTTTACCTAATTTTATAATGATAGTTTCAAATATTAAAATATTTTTCTCAAATAAAATTTCAAATGGTGGGAAAGTATAATTTTAAAATAAAAATAGATAATCCCTTAAAAGTAGTTTTATGTGAAATGACATCTTCCGGCTATAAATTTTTATTTAGTATAAATTTATCATGGTTATAGATTATAGTGATTTTTTTTATGTTATAAAAAATTTTTATAGAGTTTTAATTAATTATTAATATAATATTTAATTTTTCATTAATAATATTTTTTATGAAATAGAAATTTATTTCACATTAATGGAAATTTTGTAGAAAAAAACATTTCTAGAAATGAATGTTCTTATTAGTCATTTAAGGTATAGTAATTAATTTAATTTATATTAAATGTAGAATATATTCTCATTATAAAAATATTTTATAATGTTGTCACTCTAATTCATTCCAACTAATTCAATGGATATGTTTTTAACATTAATACTTAAATGTTTATATTTTTTCCAAGAATATAATTTTTTTTATGTTTGCGGAAGTGTGTGGAGAAAGATACCAACCACATTGAGGTATTTGAATGTAATAACATATTGATATCTTGGTGTATCACATTCCTAGATTCATTAAAATTGGAAACTAATGGTTTCCCCCACTTTGATTTTATGATTCCAACCCACATTTATCTCCCTCATCTCATTAGAACGGAATAGGTGTTCCACCCTACGGAGTCTCCTCCATCATCCTTCCATTTTGATAATATAATACATTTCATTGAAGTTTGTTTTTCCATGAAATATCCATATAAACCTATATCTATCATCTTTTTCAACATTTTATCGTTTATTTATCTTATCCCATGAACCATAAAATCTATGTGTGTCAGTTTTAGGTTTTTGGTTAGTCTGAGTCCTGTAGATTTACTCATATAAGGGATATAGAGGGATAGTCTTGTCTTATGGGAGTATTTAAGATCAAAGGTGAAAACTTATGGAATGATCTTTATTCAACTAAGGTTTATGTTCCTTTGCTGTTAGTTTATATTAAATACATTTTAATTCTTAATGTTTTTAAACTTTTTCCCCAATCATGTTATGTCTATATGAGTATCTATGAGGGAAAAATAAAAATGGTCTTACAAATTATCATGGAATAAGATTCCAATTGAAGTGTTTTTGGAAATTACTAAATATATTTTAAAGAATTAATTAAGTTTAAAAAGTATTAGATAATATCGGCTTGAGGTTTTTAAAGGTGTTCATATTTGAATTGACATTTAAACCAAGTGTTTGGATGATTTCGAAATTATTGAAATTGTTAACATGGATTGTTTGATATTAAAGGGGTGGATTCACCCATATGAGATATTTGAAACCCTTTATCACCCTTAGTTGATTTTTTCAATGTTTTGAGGTGCTAAAAAATTAGGAAATATTTAAAATGGGTTGTTTCTTTAAAATGTAAGGGTTATCGAATGTGGAATATATTTTTCAACACATTGGAGGCCTTGATTATTGTCAAAATTTTCTTATTGGGATGTGTGAGTTACCATTGAGTTTCAATTTTTTTTTATAAAACCTGTCTCAAGAGTATATTGAGTCATATTTTTTAAATGTAAAATTATCTAATAATTCTAATATTATTTTCAAAAGATAAGGATGGATTTTAATTTTATTAAGAGTTAATTTTTATAAAAGAAGTGTGCAGAGACACAAGATTCTCATACCTATAAATTACATTTTCTGGATGAATATTCATTAAATTACACAAACACATGTATGAGGAATTTAATAGTTTAATTCATTTGGAATCTTGGAACTCGATCTTATAATAAAGTGAAATATCGTAATCTTATCTTATAATGATCTTACCATTAACTAATCTTCACCAACATAATCTTTATAATAAAATTCTTTATAACTTGGGGAGAGGAAACAATAGAAAAGTGTGATCTCAAATGTTGTGTAAGGGTAAAAAGAGAGAACTTAAAAATAACATGAACATAAGAGTAAGATAACATGAGCATAACATTTGAAAACCCTAAACTGCATATTAAATATCACAATCTTGGGTTGTGATATAAGTATTGGTAGTTTTTAAGACATAAATCATTGAGAAATAAAATAACACAAGCCATTAGAGCATAAACTTGCATTAAGAGATTAATTTTTTGGAATAGACATCAAATTATAACATTATGGACAATAATATATAGAAACAAAATCCCTCATTAAGGTAAGTGCATGAAAGGATTCCCTCACATAATATTATGGACAAGAAACCAGGTCCACACATAACATTATATATATGAAAGTCTGGTCCATAAAAAACTTTTAGAACAAGTAATTAGGTTCAATAATAACATTTTTAACGTGTAATAAAGTTTGTCTTTAACATTATGAACATGAAATAACTATATTTGAATGACATCATAGTAGTCAAGGTTCACTTTCATGAGAAACATAGAAAAAAAATTTCTTACTAAAATGGGTTCACTCTCCATTCCAATTCCATATGCCTTATGAGATATAAATCTTTATCCAACGCTTTGGAGGGATATATATATACCACTAATATTTGGTTATAATGTGAACACCATCCATGTTTATAACATGAACTCTTTCACATAATGAAATCAAACATATTTATTCCATAATATCATAAAAATTTCATCATACCATAACCCATGAAGTGAAATTTGTTTTCATAAACCCATCATCATAACATAACATTGGGAAAATAAAGAAGAATTATAATCATTTTCTTATTTCATCAATGAATAAACAATTAAATAACAAGTGAGTTGTATAGGAATTTTTTCATGGTAATACCTATGGAAGATAAATATGTTTCATAAAAATCTTTCCGTCATAATAATTAACCATTCAATGAAATAGTAATAACAGTATCCTTTGATCACATCCCCAGTTAAGAATATAAAATCTCAAATAATATCATCTATAAAAAAGATAATTCTGAAAGAATACTTTGGAAATATTCCTGAGGAAAATTAATTTTTCTTGAAAATAAATTTTTTAAACACATAATAATATGGAAATAATTTTCTATGAAAATAAGCATGAAAACTTATAAATGAATCTTTTAAAAAAAATTTAACAAATTTAATGGGGAAAATATCCTTTCTCCATTAAATATAGTTTTCTAAGACATAAATAATTTTTAAATTTCTTTTACTTGAAAATAAAAATGAAAAAGTTTAATGAAATACTTAAAGAAAATAATGTTCCTGATGAAATGATGTTTAATTCACATCGTACTTGTTAAAACAACGAATCATTTCACAATTTCCATAAAAAATGGGAATTGTTTTTTAAATTTATTTGATTATTTATATTAAGAAAATTTATAAAAATAAAATTATGGGTTAATAGTTATTTTAAATTAATACAAGTTTAATAAAATATTTTTCAATTTTTTTTAGAAAACATGTTTTTGGAAGGAAATAGATTTCTGGCCAAAGAGAGAAATAAACCGATATTTTTATAAAAACATTTTATTAATTATATTATGTACCAAAGAGTATAAATTGTTACCATTAATTTATGATATCACTAATAAAAATAAATAATAATATTCATGGGAATTCATGAGAGTTAGATGTTGAGATTTTATAATTTTTTACTTAATCATAAATAATACAGATAAATTATGACATTTTGACATAAAATCATTACCATCCTACTAAAATATATTCATAAGACCTATGAAGGAATAACGTAATATGAAACATAAAATATCATGTTTCTGAATAAATTTATGATATTAAATTTTAAAGGGTCTATATATACTCCTTTTGAATGAATATAGGCACATAACATAATGTATGTCTCAAATAAGGTAAATTGATTAAAAAATACCTTATCGATATTGTATCATTCGAACCACAAATCCCATGAATGATATATCCAAAAATGGCTATTTTAAGCCCAATATATTTTAGTATAATAATAATAAAATACATTGATGTTATGTATACCCACCACATAAAATAAATAAGTGGTGAACATGGCTTCCATCTCACATAAAATAAAAGTGGAATGATAATCCCTTACTGCAAGTCTTCAATTCATTCGTACTTTTTAAAAAAACATGTAAAATTAATCTAAGTTTAATATAAATATATTAAATAACCATATTCATATATATCATACTATATATTAATTTCTTATGACCTTTTATTACTTTCTTATTAGCGATTTTATGTTAAATTTACATCTTAGGTAATAACCACATTTGTTCATATATGTTTTTGATTTGTAATATTTTTTTTCAACAGACATTGATAATAATTTCATCATATCAAAAATTTAATAAATTTAATAAATATAAAATATATTTATTGTATGTTTATTTATATTAGTCCATAATGTTCAGTGATAGGAAATGAAATTCACTATTAACTGAGATAGTAGGTCGTACATATGCATGAACGATGTTTTTCATTTTATTATCAGATTTAAGGAAATAAATTAAAGGATATATTATAATCTTAGAATTTTTTTATTTCTGATATATCACATATTTTTATAAACTCATTCTTAATACATTTCATGTACAACGTTAATGAATCAAATTTCCTCGTGAGGTGGTAGTCCTCATTACACACAAACAATGTTATCATACTCCCACAAAATTAAAAACATGATGGTATGTGTGATAAAATGATTAATGAAGCATAATAATGTAATTAATACATAAAAATTATATATATAAATATTATATACATTATTATTCCTAACCAATGGAGGTGGTAACAGAAAATGGATCGACATCAATTCAAGGGGTTGAAGTCCACTATACACACAAATGATGATTTCATAACCCATTTGATGGATGTATGTTGGTTTTTAGGTACTAAAATTAACATTAAAACAATCCATTTTCTAGAATTTACATATTATATTATATAGTCATGATATATATTCAATTAATGGGGTTTAAGGAATAAGTAAAATAAAAACATTTGTTGATGAACGTTTCCTCCTCTTTGAGTAACCTCTATAGGTTTTCACTAAAAGAATTCCTTAGTTGGATTTATGTCCAAAAGAAGGCTTTTAGGATGAGTTATGTGAATTTTGGAAGTTATTTTGGTAGCACAATGCTGAAAAAATTAATTTTGAAGGAGCACATAATAAAAGAGAGGGTTATCCTTTTATAAGTGAGTTGAGTGGAAAACTAGTAGATTTTTTAATAAAATAATTCCACCCATATTTTGAATATGTAAAAGGGGGAAAATTAGGCCACTCTCAAACCTAATATGTGGAATAAAATAAATAATTCTTGAAAATGGTTTTTAGACAACAAGATATGTGATTTTAACCCTATATTTTTAGTTTAACCTCATATAAACTGATTTTAACAACAACCACAATAATTAATTGTTACTACATTCACTATTAATTTTGATAAAAAATTATGTTGAACTTTTAAAAAAAATTAAATTATTATCATTCCAAATATGGAAGGCATTTTTTCAAATTATAATCATATAACTAAAAAATTAATTTAAAATTAATCATGTAGGTCGGACGAAGACGTAGGGGTTTTGAGTGAAAAAGATCCAATGTTTACATATTTGTATATCCAATTTAAATTTGAAATGAATTAAAAGTTCTCAAATTGGATTACTATATTTATAATTTAAGTAATTA
Organism: Viscum album; assembly: GCA_963277665.1. Classification (NCBI taxonomy): domain Eukaryota; kingdom Viridiplantae; phylum Streptophyta; class Magnoliopsida; order Santalales; family Viscaceae; genus Viscum; species Viscum album. The sequence goes on from OY728132.1 coordinate 798,416,260, forward strand.
TAATATAATATAATTTTAAAATATAAATTAACTATTTCAATAAATTAAACAAAATGGATGTTTTCATTTAAAATTCTATATTTTTCACTATAGGTCAATTAATAAATATTTTCAGAAATAGACCAAATATTGACCCTAAATAAAAATTTCATTATGAAATAAAAATTGAAGTTTATTTTATCAAATTATTTTTTTACAATAATCAAAAAATTAATTTTATCATGGTTCTAAAAATACATATAAATCAATTTTTTGGGAGAATTGTATTTTCAAAATCTATAATGGAATTACCAAAAAATATGTATTTTATTATCAATATGTTTAATATATATATATATATGATTTATAAATACTAATTAAAATTTATTTATTATTATTTATATTACCAATTTTAACAGATTTGTTTATAATGGTACTATTTAAATTAATAAATTATTACTATATTATTGGTTAATTAAAACTCGGTATTGAGGGTAACACAAGCTAAGAAAGGGTTGTGTATAGTGAAAACATAACTAGGTGTATCTAATAGGGGAATCCATCAAAAGAGATTAATTTAATCAAAAAAATAAATTTATAAATACTTTATGTGTTACATTACACTAACAAAAATGAATTTATCAATCAAAATTGTTCACTCTAATACCAAAAAAGAGGATAATATTACCTCTTTGCCTCATTAAGTTCCCATGTAGCTTCCTCAAACTAGTGGTGTCATAATAAAAAATTTACTAGGTAACTGTTATTATTTCCTAAAATATACTCTATAAGATCAGGAATCTCCACTGTTTGTTCTTCATAAGAATATTATTTCTCCAGCTGTATAACATCTAAGTTTAGTACATGTGAAGGTTCAGGTATGTACTTCCTCTAAAGTGAAATATGGAATGCATCATTAACCTGATAGAGGATTTGTGTAATTTCAAATGATAGGATATTTTTTTTGATACTATCAAGTATTTTAAATGGCCCGATATACCTAGGGATTAGTTTTACCTTCTTTATTCCACATAAAATTCATAGAATGTACATCTCACCAACATCAATTTCTAAATCTAGTCGATGATTACCAGAATAATAGATCTATCAACATTGTGTAGCCCTTAATATTTAAAGAATAGATATAAACTTTTCCTCTATATCATCAACTTTCTTAGGTCCTAATAACTTTATTTATACAACATCATTCAAGTATGTTGGACTTCCATACATCCTCTCATAAAGGTATTCATAAGGATCATTCAGAATGCCTAAGCGAAATCTATTATTGTAATAAAACTCAACCTGATGAAGGTGTTTGTCCCAACCATATTGGAAATCCATCAGACAATAACATAGAGTATCCCATAATCATATTTTCACAAGATCTAAAGTCATTCCTCCTCAAATAACATTGTTCTTACATATAATACCCAATACTTTCATTTTAAAAAATTTCTCTTAAATATTCTTAATCTTCATAAACTCATATCAGATAAATCATCAAATGAGAGTTTTAAATGACTATAAATGTATGACCAACCAAAAATTCATCAAACCAAGATGGTAACCATAACTCTTAATTTAATCATATATAGATATATATCTACTTCAAAAATATAATTAAAACTTTATTTCATAAAAAAGATTGTATTTTATATAAAACAAAATTCATTGGATCCTTTAGGGTTTTCATGTACCGATGTGATTTTATTACTCCCAAATCCATGCAGAGGGATATAATCACATGAAATTTCACTAAAATATAAACAATAATACTTTTATATGGATCAATAATGTAAAATAGAATAGGGAATTCCCATCAAAATAGGTGGAGATAAGGGTCCCCTAATTATGAATATTCATTTCAGCCATTGTGATTAAAAAGTATTTCTCATGGTCCTTTAACATTGAATGTTTTTTTTATTATCATCCATATTAGTCCTTGTTTTGGGGTATTGTTCACATATTCCCTAAACTCCATGCACTTAGAACACCGAATTATGGGTGGGGAATTTTATAGAGCTATCTCTCCAATCATTTCAATAGAATACATATTCACATCATATCACATCTAACCCCTCTTCATTGGCCTGAAATTCAATAAGGATATTACTTGGACATAGGTGACATCCCCAACATGCCAAAGTATTGAAATAAATTACAAGGGATTCAATATAATTGTTAATAAATATTTCCTTTGTAAATAAAACAACAACAAACAATTATACCACAACCAAATAACCACAAAATAATACATGAACGTAATGTGTTGATAACTCAATGTGTATCAAATCAAACAAAAGTATATTGGATTTCCAAGATCAAATCATGTTCAATATCAATGACTAGCTAGCAGACAAAACTGACAAATATCAATGACTTCAAAGATACAAACTCACCAAATACCAATATGCTCCATGCTACAAATCCACAATCAAATCCCATGTATCATGAACTGCCACTAAAGAAACATGATAATTTCCATTTAAATATTTCCTGATAAATAGTTTATAAAAATTCACCAATGTTCCCAAGAAGAGGGTGTGTAATGAAAATTAGTAGGTTCTCCCCCAATGACTTCCCTACTCATGCCAATAGGATAGAACATTTTAGAAAATTTATAAAAAATAATTCAAAAAATTTTATATCAGAATCTAAAACAATTTCTATACGATAATAGTTTTCCAAACCAAATATATAACCAACTAAAGTAACTCAAAAATTAATTAATACATTTTATAAATTAAATTGGTTTACCCCATTCTATTTCAAATAACTACAGACACACACACTGAATCACACAATCTTGGTGTTTATAATTTATTGTGTAACTTCACATTCATAACTCATCCCATTGATGGTGGTACTTCATGACTATTATCCATCCCATTCACTCACACTTAACAATTTAATCCAAACACTATTCTAACTAAATTTTCTCTAAATCATTTCAACAAAACAAGACGTTTATTTGAAACACTTATCCATATATAACTATCCAACCATTTTAATATAATCATTTTAAAATAAAGGTACAACATTAAAAAACACTTAATTTTCACCATTCCATAAACCATCACTAAATAGGATTTCCATTGATAATTTCACAAAAAAAATTGAATTCATTTTCAAGAAAAAAATCATCTTTAAATCAATCCTTCACATTATAATAAGAGGACATGAGATTGTATCCAACTACCTTGGAAACGATTAGGAAAACAAAATAGTACATGAATTATTCAACAAAACCAGGTTGAATCTCAAAAAACCCACCATAGATCTCATTCCAGAATATCAACACAACAAAATATCATCATGATTGTGATAAAATTTTATATAATAATCACCAATGGACTAGATTTATGAATATAATTCATGGAAGAAGAGTAGATGTAAGAAAACACACCAAGATCAGCGACTTACCAAGAAATAACATTCAACGCACCAGCATTTTCCAATGGATTGATTCCTAGATAGAATATAAAGGTATCCACTATCATTTGGAGGATAGAAAACTTACGTAGGGATAATATAGGGGTAAAACAATGTTTTACAGGTAAAACCTGTTGAGATACACTATTTTTGGACATAATAATTTATTGTGCATGGTTAGATTGCATGGTTAGGAAAACTGTGTGAAAACATTTCACCAGCCACTACCTAAAATAATCCTTTGTGTGGTTGTATCACATAGTTAGAAAAACCATGAACCAACCATGTTTTTACCTCTATTCTGTTTGAATGGCCACTCATAGGTGTATGCATGGTTTGGCCAAATTATGCACCTAACTATGCTTATACACATAGCCCATTACTTGCCTCTGTATAGTTTTTTAATGCATTACATGGATTAACTAGTCATATTCAATGTGTGTACCTCTAGAATATCCAATAAAAACATTCCACGTGTTCTTCATTCCCTAAAAACATTACCCAAACACTTTGTGTACATAAAGTATACAAATAACAGGTCATTTACTTGAAACTAGGTGTGATACATTATCCCCACCATTGGACTTCCATCCCTAGAAATTAGGAAAATAACATTGAAATGAAAGAGATTTGGAACATCTTGACTATTTCCTTCTCACATTCCTTTGTTTATTCATTAACCTGACCATGTTTCCCCAAAACCCCCCACTGTACCAATAATTTTACTGTAGAATACATTCTCTCACCGATCCATAATCTATACTAGAATGTTCACAAACAAAGCATCTAAATCTAGGTAAATGTGATCCCATCTAATCACATGGTCAGAATCTGGATGAAATCTTTTCAAAAAAGATTGATGAAACACATTGTGCACTAAACATAATAGTGGTGGAAAATCCAACCTATATGCCACCTCACCAACCCTTTCATGTACCTCAAAATGGACAATATACTAAGGAGATTACTTGACATGATTTCCAATAATAAAATACCCAAGCCTTCTGTTGATTATAAATAACACACGATAACTCACCTCAAAGGGAAAAAGGACATCAATGATGATCCACATGTGATTTATAATGACTCCAAGAGGACTCCAGCCTTTTCCTAATCAACATAATATTCGTTGTTGTCTCTTGGACAAGGCTTGTCCAAACTGGTGAATTATCACTCATTTCCATAAAATAATGTGTTTAACAACAAGGATTCCCATTCAATACTTAAAAATGATCCATCTATATCGCATTCTGACATCTTTTGTTATACAAAAACTCCTCTATTAATATTTTCTCCACTCATGAGCCATAGAAATCCATTAAAAAACCCACAACATGTCTTCCAATGTTTGTATCTTCCTTTTAGATTATATATCCATACGAGGATGATATTTTATGATAATGTTCAGATAATTCCCATGGGATTACTATTAGGGTTTGAGGAAATGATATGTAAACCTCATATCTCTGTTAGCCACTATAGAAATTAGGACACCATGCCTCTTTACCACTTCTCAAATATAGATTTTAGACATGTACTCCAATGTATTTGATTCATGAATAGATTGGTGAGATGGGCCAACTTTGTGAGATGATCCACTATCACCCCATGTAGAATCATGTTTCTTTACAATTTTGGGAGACTAATTACCAAATCTATTGATATCTCATCACATTCCTAAATAGGGATAGGTAAATATAGAAACATACTGGCGGGTCACTTATTCTCTTCCTTAACCTAAGGAAAAGTTATGAATATCAAAAAAATCATCCAACTTTATTCTCATAATAACACTCAAAAACTATTCATTTGAAGCCATATAAATATTCTATACTCTAGGATGAATAGACAATCCCAAATAGTGGTAATAATGAAGAAGTTGTTCTTAACAAACCAAAGGTATGATCATATGATTTCTAAACTATATAACTCAATCCCCATAAAACTTACATCCCTCAATGGTATCCCAGTCATTGAGTTTTGACCCCATCATAACACAATATGAATCATATGAATATTCTTCTTTAACTATCTCTACCAAATCAGGACCACAATAAACATGATAGAAAACCACTACACTACCAAAGTCTTCATAATCCAAGTGCATTTTAGCTATCAATGAAAACAACTTCTACTCATCTGAAGCCTCTTTTTCAACATTCCATATGACATTCTTCTTAATGAATGGGTCACAAAATTTCCTTTACCCAGTGTATACATCATATCAAATTCAACCATTTCATGATATTACATATATATTATTTTTCTTAGGATCAATTAAATTTGTTTGAAAACATGTTTCATGCTCTTAAAATTCATAAAAAATTAAAATTTCTCACCAAATAGATAATGAGACCAAGTCTTTAAAGCATGTAATACGATAGCTAACATTAAATTGTGTTTTTTCTTGTTCTTATCATGCATCTATAACTAGCATGATCCATAATAAATAACATGGTATCTCTTTGATAGAGCACATCCTAACCCATATCCCAATGAAACAAAATACACCACATACCCCTGTTTTGATTATATCAATATCATTATAGGTGTTGATTTAATCTAGTCCATGGGATCTTGAAAAGAATTTATTCATTCCTAGTTCCATTGGAAAGGAACATTTTTCCTTTTCAAAGATTCCATCGGTGAATATAGTCATGAAAAATCACAAAAACGATTTCTGTAATAACCATCAAATTAAAAGAGAAAATCTCAATTAAATTATTTGGAAGTTTCCATGATATTACTTCATCTATCTTTTTGGATAAATATAAAAATATCATTCTAATATAACATTTCCATTAAAAAGTATCTCTTGTATCCAAAAACCACACATTGAAAATTATTCCCACAAATGATGATACCTCAAAATTGCTAAAATTGTCACCAAGTGTATCTCATGCTCAGATCTTGTCCTTGAACACACCAATACGTCATCTACAAATACCATTAAATATATTCAAGACACCTCTAAAATATATTACTCATAAATTCCATAAAGACCACTGGTGAATTCATATGACTAAAATGCATAACCACATACTCGTAATGGCTATATCTACTTCTGAAAGTTCTCTTTGGAATATCCCCCTTCCGAACCCAAAATTGATGGTATCCTATTCACATGTCAATTTTATAGATCCATTAAACACCCCACAATTAATCAATAATATCATAAAATCATTATTGTGTATACTTATTCATTATCACAGTTTGGTTATTCTTATGATAATTAACATAAATACATATATTTTCATCCTCCTTTTTGACAAACAAGAGTAGTGGTTCCCATAAAGACATGATAGTATGAATGAACCATTTTCTTTCTTTCTCTTCCAATTGAATATTAAATTCTATTAATTTTGTTTGTTCTACCGGTATGATGGAAGGGAAAAAGGACTGGTCCCCAAGAGGAGGTCAATAGTAAACTCCATATCTCTTATGGGTGAAAACACTGTGAAATTTTCGGATAAGACATCCAGAATCTTATCCACCAATGCTAGAAAAGTATACTCTAATTTCTCATCCTATGATTACAAGGTCAACACTTACAATTGGAATGAGATAGTTCCAACAATGAATACCAATATTCCCGTTTCACATACCATTTCATGTTTTTATCCTCCAAATAGATTCTTAATCCCATGATCAGTCATAAAACTATCCTTTTATATATAAACATTAATGTGATCCTTGAAAAATTTCAAACAATCCATACATAGGATTTTTTTAGACAACCATCTCAATCATAGAGAAATCCCATATCACATTAAATCCATCAATAGTTATATAACATGCTCTAAACATAAAGGAAGAACATTCCCTTTAAACAATAATCCTTTGATATTTCAAAATTGATGGAATCCTATTAACATAAAAAATAATTCAATCAACAAGATGAGAAATAATTAACCAATGGGATTCCCCATATCCAAAAAATCATGCATAAGGGTAAAAATCAAAAGAATTTTACCTCACACCATTAATTATCCAGTTTGATAATCCACAATAACTTGTTCAGATATATATAATTCCTTACTTACTGCACTATATTATTTATTTCAATGTAGACCTTACCCTTATAAAGGAGTCATTCTATTAATAGAATCACCATAGCTAGCTCGGTTCTGCTGATGAGAGTTATTCTGCTACAATCATCCCTTCAAAGAATACAATAGTTATGAAACATGAGATGTGTCTTGAACACCCAAACTCAGAGAACTGCAATAATAGCATTGATGATTCCCCATCTGGTTGTAGTATTGGAATTCTCTAGGTGGTTTCATAAAACCTCTATTCAAGTTTTCTAAATATCCAAGTTGAAAATATCTAGGATTGCTCATTTTTTTTGGAAAAAGATTGACCAATAAAATAGGCTGATTCTAAGTCATCCCACTACATTGATAATAGGTGTCCCTAATTTGATTGATACCAACATTAGAGTTACCACCATTTTCAGTAGGTATCAACTTGCTTCCTCCTGCAATAAAAATTGAGATGTCCCTTTCCTTCACCATCTCTCTATTGAACATCTCTGTAAAATTCGTTATACAAACCACAAAAATCTTTGATTGAATCTCTAAACATTACCTCAATTCAAACTGGCATTCCTTCAAGGATTCACTAAAGTAACTTCTGGTGAAAATTGTAATAAATTCATAAATTTAACACATACTCTATCACTATGAGGTTCTCCATCATGGTGAGATATTTTATCAATCTTGTAATCTTGAATGTGTGAGGATAGAATTTTTTAATGAAAAATTCTTCAATATCCTTCCATGCAATGCCATAGTCTAATTTTTACTCAAATGATAAATCCCAAAATTAGTATGCAATATCTTCCAGAATGTATGACACTAAATTGAATTTCAGTTCTATTGGTGTGGAATATAAATAGAATATTGTATTCATCCTATTCATCCATATATATGCTTCTTTTACTCCTAAATAGACCCAAATTATAGGGAGATTATGATTTTATAACTTAACAGAAAGATACAGTTTTCATAGTTCAACCTTTGGGTTCCCTCTATCGATGGCCTAAAAATGGTAGGATAATACTCTAGCCTAGATGTTGGTTCATCTATGGCTCATGTACAACCACAAGAAACCTCTTCTAGATGGTTTCTATGATGAATATCTTGTTCCATTTCTATAAAAACTACAAACACCAAGATTATCACTCTCTATGACTAAATATTTACAAATTCATATTAATACATCACTACTATCCCCACAAGGATTTCCCAAAATATCAATCTTTTCATATTCTATCCATTTTTGAAATGTACACATTGCTTTTGAAAATGATTTTTTTTAAATACTAATTTCATTCCATTTTAAAAATATCACATTTTAAACCATATTTGACAATAATAAAAAAAAAATATTTGTGCACAGAATCATAAATCATTACTCAAAATTTAATATACACTCTTAATGGGAAGTCGTTTCTATCATTGCATGTCACTCTTTTCTAAATGGCTAAACCCATTAAAATGAGATCAAAACTATCATTAGTGTCTCCAAAACACTTATATACCCAAATACCAAGAAACATGATGTTTAGTATAAGTAGGTTAGCTATGTGTCCTTTTTCTCAACATTTCAATAAAAAAAATTCTACTCCATTATACTAACCAGAAAAGGAGTAGAAGGATATCACATAGCCTTAGGAAAAAAACACAAGATACTAATTTATGGTAATAAATGCCAAAGGCTTCAATACAATATGGGGATGATTTTCCCTTTGTAAATAAAATAACCACAAAAAATCATACCAAAAACATGAAACCACTATAAAATGTATAAACAAAATGCGAGACGACTCAATGTATAACAAATAAATCCAAAATATTTCCGAGTACCAAGAAAAAAAATATGAAAATAAACTACAACGCAAAATACAATACCAAAAATGAAAAATAATTCCAAAGAGACCAACTTAGAAACTACCAAAAAGCTCCAATATCTAACACTATAATGAATTCCCAAGTATCATGATGAACCCCTAAAGAAATCTGATACCTTTCATTTACCTATGCCTTGAAAGTATATCTATAAACACAAAAAATTTCCCAATTAGAGGGTGAGTAATGAAACTCAGTTGTTTTTCAAAAAATTGCCTCTCTACTTACACCACTATGATTTAACATGATATCAAATTTATACAAAAAATTATAATTCAATTTATAACAGTTTATTTTAGAATATAAAAAAATTTATATACCAAAACAATTTTCCAAACCAAATCCATAACTAAGGAAATTTACTCAACAAGACATTAAAGAATTTCATAAATTCAATTTGTATAACCCATTCCATTTCACATAACCACAAAAACACACTCAACCACACAATAATGGGTTTTACCATTGATAGTGGAACTTCACATTCATAACTCGACCATTTGATGGTGTTACTTTTCTACCATTATTGATCTAATTCACTCATTCTTACCCATTTAATCTAACAACTGTTCCAACACAGTATTTTAAAAATCATTTCATTAAAATGATCCTTTTTTAAATAACTTTTACACACAAAAAATAACTGAACATTTTAAAATCCTCAATTAAAAATCATGATACCACTTTAAAAAAACACACAATTTTCAGAATTCCATAAGCCACCAATAAATAGGGTTTCCCTAAATAATTTCACAAAAATTTCATAATTAATTTCATGGAAAAAAATAAATTTGAAATAAATCCTTCATGTTTTTATTATAGTAGTCAAGGGTGAATCCACCTACCTTAGAAAATATGGGGAAAATGAAGAATGACAAGAATTATTCAACAAAACTAGGTTGAATCTCCAAAAATCCACCTTAGATCTTATTCACTAAAATCAAAACAGAATAATTCCATCATTATTGGAATCAAAAACCTAAAATTTATCTCTAATGGACCCGATCTATGAATCCATGTTAGGGAATAAGAGTAGGTCGAATAAAAACCACCAATAATGAAGCCTTACCAAGTAAACTGGCATTTAAAACACCAATATTTTACCAAAAATAAATCTAGTGTAAAAGAGGAAGGTCTTCATAGGATTTGGGAGGAGAAAAAACTTAGTTATGATTGAAATAAAGGGAAATCTAGTGGTTTAGAGGTAAAAGGAGTGAGATCCACTTGTTTAGGATACAAAAAAATAACTATGCATGTCGAATAATTTATTCACATAATATAAAATCACTTATGGCCAATTCGCTTTAGGGATTTGGTTTTAAGTGACTGTAAAATCATTCAACTATACATTAAAGATGAATTATAATACCTAAAGAGTTCCTTGTATGTCTTGTAAAATTTTAACCATTGGAAGAAGAAAATTCAGTTTCCTTCTACTTGTGCTCTAAGAATTCTTTCTCTATTTTTTCATGAACAATACAAAGAAAGTAATTATAGAAAAATAATATTTTAAGATCATCCCAATTAATTAATTCAATTCCATATCATTTACCCATATTCTTAATAATATTCCACCATTTATATACATATCCTTCTAGATTATGGACAAGAACATTGAATTTTTATCACTCTGGATACTGGATAATGGAAAATCTATTATTCTGGGGTACTGATCTGTTGCTTATAAACTAAATGATCATTAAAACTACTGAAAGAAGGTGGATGTTTTCTCATTAAGGACTCAATAGAACATTTTTCTCTCTTTTTCTTGTCTGGGTGTTCACCATGATTCATAACAAGAAAAAGTTGTGTGGACATAGTAGTGATGGTTGTTATTCCATCTCAAATAACATTCAAGACTATCATTTCATTGTCTATTACAATATTCATTATCCTGGTTCTTTTGGGGTATATCAATTTACTACTACCTGAAATCATAGTGTGATAAATGATAATAATAATGGAAAATCATATACTAAAAAAATCAATTATGGGATAGAAATCAAGACACCTTCTTTTTAATATATGACAATGTAGGTTTATCCTAGGTCCTTTATAATCATAATCTATTTAAATAATTCATGTGGGTTTAAAAAGTGATTGTGAATTTATAATTTACATACCCTGGGAGTGTCAACCTAGGTGTAAAAAAATGCATATTTTCATGCATCAGTTCTCAATAAATCCAAGACCAATATGGTTTTTTTTCATGGTTTTTACCCATAGGTACATCTGTGCTAGTTCCACGTACAATTTTATTATTCATAAGGGGATTTAATTTCATAGAAACCGGTCACACAATCCTAAAACAAAACTCTTGGAAAGTTTCCCCTACTTTAACTAAACTCATAATTATCCTTAGATACATCTCTAGACATATACATAGTAATATCCTGAGGGATTTCCCAAAAGTTTTCTCATCCAAGTTTTCAATGGCTGACTAAAACTTTCCATGGATACCGACTATAGAGACCCAAGCTCCTTATAGATGTATATTACAAATTTTTATATGAATATTCAGTATATGACCAAACACATGATTGAGGACCATAAAAGTTTAGTTCCATTGGAAGCATGGAATACAATTTCTTATATAGTTAAAGACCATCAATATCTACCATTAATATCTTACCCTTTAGTAATAATTATAGAGATATAATAAACAAACCCTATCTTCATAACCTAGGAATAGAAATATAAGAAAATGTGATATCATATTCTCAATAAGGGTAAACAAGGGAGATATATAATAACAGAATCACCACAAGGGTATGATAAAATGAGCATAAAATTTGAAAACCATAACCTGAATATCAAATATCAAAATCTTTTGTCATGGAATAAATATTGCATGATTACAGGGCATGAATCATAGAGAAATAAAATAACTTGATCCATGAGAGAAGAAAACTTTCATAATATAAGAATTTTTTCGACATACAAAGCGTCTTATAACATTATGATCATGTACAAATAGAAATAAGATAAATCATTATAATAAGGACATGAAATCAAGCACTCGCATAAATTTAAGGACATGAAATACATGTCTGTCACGAACTAACCCGGGTCGACCCTGAACCGGTCACCCGAGCCGGTCCGCGACATGGCCCGAGAGGCGTTCCCGATCTTCCGGGCCGGCGACAAGCGCCAGGGCATCAACAGAGGCTATGGGAACGATTTCGCCCAAAATAAATAAATAAGAGAGTGAAAATAATACAGAGCAGCGCAGAAAGGATAACCAAATAAAGTGACTAAACAAGAACAAATAAGAATCAAACTAACCAAACACGATGTGCGAACAAACTCCGTGCGACCTCGCGGGTCGCTCTCCGACTCAACGACCAAGCATCGCCCTAGGCGAGCGCACTCAAGCTATGTCCTGCACAAACACTAAAAACAGAAAAGAACTATAGGTGTGAGTATTAAAACTCAGTAGGCTAGCCCGATATCTATTCCCAATGCACTACCTTTAAAATAAAAGAAACATCATTTCAAGTTTGAACTACAATTTATAAAAGTATGTTTTTCTAAGCATTTTACTTAAAAACAAAGTACGAACCATTGCCCTTAGCCATTTCAAAATTCGGGTTCATTTCATTAGTGCCAATGACATTTCAGGAAAGGGGGAAAGTGATGTTTAAATTTTCAAATTTGTAAAAAAGGGATTAAACACTTCCATTTGAAAACAATTTTTAGAAACCCATTAAAAAGAAATTTATCAGTTTCCAAGGAAAACAATATGCCAGAATGCACAAAGTAAAACATACGGCAAGGGCAATGTAAGTATGCACGTGAGCATCATAATCATTACTGCAAGATACAAAAGATGAATAGACATGGGTGAACCTAGGAGATCAAGAATAAACCAGAAGACACTGATACATGAGAAATCATCCTTATTGACATGTCACGATGAAATCAAAATGCACAATACGCTCGACCATCCACTCACGGGCAGGTCGAGGGCAAATCCCATAGCAATAAACCCAATATATCCACCTACTATGGGCCACTGGTCAGTACCATAACCTACCAGTGCAGCAATCGTTCTTAGAATATTCTCTCAATATGCCAGATTCCCATGTCTCAAGTGTTTGAAAAAGGGGTGAGCCAACTAATGCCAACCGAGCATCCAATCACATAAATATATATATATAAAGCACAACAGGCATCACCCGAGCCACTCCGTGGAACAACCTCATGCCTTTTTCTACTCAAGTACCCGGGAGCCTCTAAGCGCGACCTCCCAAACAATAAATTGCAACCAAGGCATGAGAGTCCCCTAAGAGGGTTTTTATCAAAACATTTTTATCGCTTTCCATAAAGTGCCAAACGGGCATTTAATACATTTCACAAACACCACTCAACGAAAGGTTCAACATCTTTATGAGACAAAACCCAGTTTAAAACAATTTAAAGAACCACAAAACACTACTTCAAAGGTTGCCAATATTTTTATAAACCAAACTAAACCATTTTCCTTTTTCAAATAAACTTTAAGATCCAACCGGTCAATTTCTCAAACGAACCAATGTATTTGTTCATGCTTCAAAAGAAATCATTTCTCATTAAACCAGAACTCTGTTTTATATTCCGTGAATTATGTTTAAAATCCAAACGGGCATTCTTTCATTATTGGGTGTCCGCTCGTAAAAAGGATGTTTCATGTGTCGTGTATAAAATAAACAGCTCCTTTTGACATTAAATAACCATTTAAAAATTTACCCTCTTATATTAAAAATTAATTATCGTATATTATCTCATATTTATTACAATTAATAAAATGTTGATTTTGATTAATTAGGGTGCGCAAACAACATGAAATAATATAACTTAAATTTTAAAAGCAGTGCAAAGGGGACCTACCTCAAAACCAAGCGCGTCGACACAACAACCTCGGATCCAAGTCGCGATGACACGACGTGTGTCCGAAACCACGTGACAAGGTCTAACACTCTGCATAGTCAGTACCAAGGACTCAGACACAACTAAAAACTCACCAGAGCATGCCAAACCAAGCGTTGGGAATAAACGCTCACCTTGAAATCAAAGCGCGGCGACGACGGAACCTCGGAAACAAAGCGCGGCGATGGAGCTCAATCGGAAACGCCCTGCGCGGGTCCTAAAAGTCCTAAACCAACAAATAAAAACCCACCATCAACAAGAGTACGATGATAATAATAAAAATAAAGATAATAATAATACTAATACTAATAAAAATAATAAGATTAGTAATAATAATCATAATAAAAATAATAGTAATAATAATAATAATAAAAATAATAGTAATAATTATAATAGTAAAATAATAGATAATAATAGCAAAAAAAACAAAATAATAATAATAATAGTATTATTAATAATAATAATAATAACAAAATAATAACAATAATCATCATTAATAATAATAATAATAATAATAATAATATTAACATTAATAATAATAATAATATTAACATTAATAATAATAATAATATTAATATTAATATTAATATTAATAATGTTGAAGTTAATAATAATAATAATACTAATAATAATAATAATAATAATAATAACAAAATAATGTTAATACTATTAACACTAATAATAATAATAATAAGAGTAATAATAATATAAAAAAAACAATAACAATAATAACAAAATAATAATATGAACATTAATAATAATTGTAATAGGATAAAATGAAAAAAAATAAAAATAAAAAAAGAAGAAGAAGGAAACCTGGCCTGCTCGTCGCTGCAGAGGAGGGGGAAAATGGGTTGGGGAGGTGCTGGTTCGTGGGTTTCTACAAGGGAGGAGGGAGCAGGGAAGAGCGGGGTGCGTCCGGGGAAAACCGTAGGTAGAAGCGGGGTTGCTGGGGCGATGCAGGCAAGGCGCGGGTCGCGCGGCGCTGCTGCGTGAGGGAAGGAGGAGGCTCTAGGGGAGGGGAAACTCCGGCGGTGAAGGGAGCGGGCAACAGGGGAATCACACAGGCTATGAGAAGAAGAAGAAAGAAAAGAAGAAGAAAGAAAGGAAAAAAACACGAGGGAGAGGGAGAGACTAGGGGGGTCGTGATCTGCTGGACAGGGGGGGCACCAACGGAGGTCGCGACTGATGGCGCGGGGCGGAGCAGGAGGCGCGCCTGGCAGGAGGTGAAGCTGGATAGTGCGCAGGAGGGGCCGGACGGCGGCGGTTCGGCCGGAGGAGGGTGCGCCGGTAACAGGGTCGGAGAGAGACGGCGCGGCGGAGGCCGGAACGACACCGGAGGGGGGGGGGGGTCTCCGCGGCTGAGCGAGGCAGGAGGAGGGTGCGCCGGCGACGGAAAAGCCCGGTGCGGGTTGGCTGGGTGCAGCAGGGGAGCAGCAGCGTCGACAGGAGGAGAGGAGGTCGGGGGGCCGTGCGCTGCAGCAGGAGGTAGGAGGGGGCGCTGCAGATGGAGGCCGGCGCGCTGCACCAGGAGGGAGGAGGAAAGGAAAACTGATGTCGGGGGGGGGGCTGCTGTGTGCGGGCTGCTGCAAGGGAGGAAGGAGGGGAGGAAGTGGAGCGGGACGAGGCGGAACCGAGGGGCTGCGGGTGCTGCTGCTCGGCTGTTGTGCGGCAAGGATGAGAGGAGGGTGCGGAGTCCAGTGGAGAGGAGGAGCAGAGGGCCAAGCGGGGGCGGCGGCTGCAGCATGAGAGGAGGGGAAGGAAAAAAAAGGGATCCACGCTAGGGTTACGGGAAAAAAAACAAATCAATAAAAATAATAATATCAATAAAATAAATAAAATAAATAAATAGAAACAACTAAAATATTATATATCTATATATAGGTGTATTTAGATACTTAAACTCCTATTAAATAAATAATAATGAATCAACTAGTAATCTTTATAATTCAACAACAAAATAGTTTCTCGCAATTGCATTAATTAACATCAATTTAATTATAATAAATTAGAATAACCATTAGAATGATAATAATCACGAGGATAAAATTTCAAGATAATAAAAGTAGTCATAATATAGGAATAAAATTCTTAACACAATAAAAATTTAAACGAAACTCTAATAAATGCACATTTTAAATACAAAATATTTTATATCAATTTTTTTTCCAAAAACAACGGAATGTGCAAAGGGGTGCGCAGTTACCCGAGTAGAGCCATGCAGAGTTTCCAAAACGTGTTTCGCTCGCGCACCCAACGACGTCGCCTCAAAACGTACACTTTTTAACAGAAACTCAAGAACCTAGTCCTTAAATCCAAAGAAATCATAAAATAAAATAAACGCATGGTATTGGGGTGCGACAATTCTCCCCACCATAACGCTTTCCGCCCCCGGAAAGCCACAACACCAACCAGTCGATCGATCGACACCTAAGGATTTCACAGAACACGATCCAACCTCTTAACCAAGGATTTCACAACGACTACCAGCGGGACTGAACCTCATTGCCCAAAGTAAATCACCAACAGAGAGAGACCCGAACGGGCTCCCCACCATAAGAGATCCACTAGAATTCAATAACTATTTAAGAGAAAACCCAACAAGAATCATGGTGGGTCTCCCCACCATAAAAGGACTGACCTCTTAGTGACCAACCAGAAATCCAACTTAGGCCAGAACTGGGCCTTACCCAAGCTATAAAAGCACAGCAAAAACATTTAAACCACTCACTCCCGTCCGAAAGGGATAGAAGCTTAAATGGATACTTTGCGCAACCAAACTCTAACGCCATGGGCGGGGAGGGTGGGCCCAAGGATCAAATCACTAAAACTACGACGTACGACTGCTCATGACCCATCACTTCGGGATGAACACAAACCAGGGCCGCAACTGATTTACATCAGTGGCCCACGCAAGGTCACTGATCAGCAACTTACATCCAAAAGGCACGATTCCCGACGTTACACGAGGGATAAGTCCATTGCGCACTTTGCGACAAGAGAGAAACTACAATGATAGAGAAACCAGAGCAACAACACCAAAACTATCTCACCACGACGATAGTGGCACGACTTTCACCAGACTCTTTAAAATTTCCCCCCCGGGGGTTCCTGACTACGCGCTGGCTTCACTCCGAGACCTTTTGGTTGGAGCTCTGATGGATGAAGCATCTCCTGCCTCGCAGTCAGGTTCTGATAATCCCAACAAGAAACATGCATCTTTTGATTTGACAAAAGAAAGGACAAGATTTTAAAATTAAAACACACCAGCATTGAAAGCCGAGGTTCGTCAAAAGACCCATGAAGTTCCCATACATTTCAAACCCAAAACAACACCCATACATAGGCCACGATAATAGATCACTTACACTGAAAGGAAACTAACACTAGAAACTTTGAACAAAAACCCAACAACGCACTACTTCTGAGAACTTCCTCTGCGACGCTTCCTTGCAATGCCCCGACAAAATCGTCGCAAGTGACCCAGACGTCCACACACCTGGCAGGGCTTCGGAGTGCTTGGGCACGATGAATTCTTGTGACCCCGCTTGCCACACTGATAGCACACAATAATCTCTTGCTCCGAAGAGGTTGATGAAAGATCTCGAGGCCTCTTGATTCCATGACCTGATCCATCCACTTCCATTTTCTTACTCACCTCCTTTCCAGAACTTTCACCAGTGCTCATAGGGATCGAAGGAGGGAGAACTACTTCGAGCACTCCTGCCATCGCGGCTTCGATGCGAAAATCTTGTCTTGCCACATCGACAAAAGAAGTTAGGTTGGACTCTGACACCTTCGACTGTAGATCAGGGCGGAGACCCGCCTCGAAGCGTCGAGCCTTCACGGGGTCATTTGTGGCATACTCTGAATCATAAGGTACTAGCTCCACAAATCGATGGAAATATTCTAACACGGATCCGTCGCCCTGTTGCAGACAACACATTTCCATCCCCTTCCTCACCCTTTCTTCCTCAGAGAAATACTGGTGAATGAACGAGGTCTTCAAAAACTCCCAAGTAACCTCTTGACGGGGCTTGTCCCGAGACACTGACTTCCACCACATCCACGGTGAACCTTCAAGCATGAAGGTCGCAAACTTGACCTTCAACGACTCGGGAAACTCAATGAGGTTAAAGTCCCTTTCAACCTTCCGCATCCACTCCTCTGCCACGGAAGGGTCTGCTTGACCATAGAAGAGAGGTGGATCGAGCTTCCGAAACTCATGCATAAAATCCTTAGGTTGATCAACCGCACTACGATCATCCATCGAAGCTTCAAAGGGATAACCGCTGGACAAGGAAAGGTCAAAAACCCAATCAACGCCAACTCAGCGAATGAAGAAAAACCTCAAAATCAAACACTGCATAGGTGACAAGCTCAAAATCCGAGAAAACAAGTTATCATAACATCAAAACTTTTCTCTATGAAAACATCTTTAATTTAAAACAATCTTGGCAAGTTAAACCCTCGCCATTGGTATCCCTTAGAGTCTCACTCACATGCATGTATATGTGCCACCCAGGGCATCCATCCACCATACCAGACATCCATCCACATTTCCAACACACCAAAATGCATGTGAGTACTCATCGGAACACCAAGGCCCAAACAAAGCAACTTCATTTTCCAAAAACAATTTATTCATACCACTTCTTTTAAAACAATCCACAAATTAAACATGTCATTTCAAACAAAACTCTTTTTTTTTCAAAACCAACTTTTCTGATTCAAACCACTTTCAGAAATCAACGGAAACCCAAAACAAATCAAACAGGGGACTAGTGTCAGTGGGTGACTTGACCATATGGTTGGCGGCCATATGCCAAACACGTCACTGACACAGAGAGCCTTCTTGGACCATGCCCCTAGATCCACATGGCTTGCCAGGCCGCGCGGGTTAGGAGGACTAATGGCCCAACTCTCTTTGTCGTACCCCAATCGCAAAACATTTCCATAAAAACCCAAACAAACCAATTAAACTGGACTTCCCATGGAAACCTGAGGATCGGTATGGGCAAGAGTTCGCGACGCTCTTCTCGCACCTACCCCTCAAGTCCCGACAATCCTACTCCATCTACCTTGACATCCCAAATAACAAAGGGTGCTCTGAATAGTGAGGTCTGCTAAGAGCAAACCTCCTCTGATACCATTTTGTCACGAACCAACCCGGGTCGACCCTGAACCGGTCACCCGAGCCGGTCCGCGACATGGCCCGAGAGGCGTTCCCGATCCTCCCGGGCTGGCGACAAGCGTCAGGGCATCAACAGAGGCTATGGGAACGATTTCGCCCAAAATAAATAAATAAGACAGTGAAAATAATACAGAGCAGCGCAGAAAAGATAACCAAATAAAGTGACTAAACAAGAACAAATAAGAATCAAACTAACCAAACACGATGTGCGAACAAACTCCGTGCGACCTCGCGGGTCGCTCTCCGACTCAACGACCAAGCGTCGCCCTAGGCGAGCGCACTCAAGCTATGACCTGCACAAACACTAAAAATAGAAAAGAACTATAGGCGTGAGTATTAAAACTCAGTAGGCTAGCCCGATATCTATTCCCAATGCACTACCTTTAAAATAAAAGAAACCTCATTTCAAGTTTGAACTACAATTTATAAAAGTATGTTTTTCTAAGCATTTTACTTAAAAACAAAGTACGAACCATTGACCTTAGCCATTTCAAAATTCGGGTTCATTTCATTAGTGCCAATGACATTTCAGGAAAGGGGGAAAGTGATGTTTAAATTTTCAAATTTGTAAAAAAGGGATTAAACACTTCCATTTGAAAACAATTTTTAGAAACCCATTAAAAATCAATTTATCAGTTTCCAAGGAAAACAATATGCCAGAATGCACAAAGTAAAACAAACGGCAAGGGCAATGTTAGTATGCACGTGAGCATCATAATCATTACTGCAAGCTACAAAAGCCGAATAGACATGGGTGAACCTAGGAGATCGAGAATAAACAAGAAGACACTGATACATGAGAAATCAACCTTATTGACATGTCACGATGAAATCAAAACGCACAATACGCTCGACCATCCACTCACGGGCAGGTCGAGGGCAAATCCCATAGCAATAAACCCAATATATCCACCTACTATGGGCCACTGGTCAGTACCATAACCTACCAGTGCAGCAATCGTTCTTAGAATATTCTCTCAATATGCCAGATTCCCATGTCTCAAGTGTTTGAAAAAGGGGTGAGCCAACTAATGCCAACCGGGCATCCAATCACATACATATATATATATAAAGCACAACAGGCATCACCCGAGCCACTCCGTGGAACAACCTCATGCCTTTTTCTACTCAAGTACCCGGGAGCCTCTAAGCGCGGCCTCCCAAACAATAAATTGCAACCAAGGCATGAGAGTCCCCTAAGAGGGTTTTCATCAAAACATTTTTATCACTTTCCATAAAGTGCCAAACGGGCATTTAATACATTTCACAAACACCACTCAACGAAAGGTTCAACATCTTTATGAGACAAAACCCAGTTTAAAACAATTTAAAGAACCACAAAACACTACTTCAAAGGTTGCCAATATTTTTATAAACCAAACCAAACCATTTTCCTTTTTCAAATAAACTTTAAGAGCCAACCTGGAAATTTCTCAAATGAACCAAAGTATTTGTTCATGCTTCAAAAGAAATCATTTCTCATTAAACCAGAACTCTGTTTTACATTCTGTGAATTATGTTTAAAAGCCAAACGGGCATTCTTTCATTATTGGGTGTCCGCTCGTAAAAAGGATGTTTCATGTGTCGTGTATAAAATAAACGGCTCCTTTTGACATTAAATAACCATTTAAAAATTTACCCTCTTATATTAAAAATTAATTATCGTATATTATCTCATATTTATTACAATTAATAAAATGTTGATTTTGATTAATTAGGGTGCGCAAACAACATGAAATAATATAACTTAAATTTTAAAAGCAGTGCAAAGGGGACCTACCTCAAAACCAAGCGCGTCGACACAACAACCTCGGATCCAAGTCGCGATGACACGACGTGTGTCCGAAACCACGTGACAAGGTCTAACACTCTGCATAGTCAGTACCAAGGACTCAGACACAACTAAAAACTCACCAGAGCATGCCAAACCAAGCGTTGGGAATAAACGCTCACCTTGAAATCAAAGCGCAGCGACGACGGAACCTCGGAAACAAAGCGCGGCGATGGCGCTCAATCGGAAACGCCCTGCGCGGGTCCTAAAAGTCCTAAACCAACAAATAAAAACCCACCATCAACAAGAGTACGATGATAATAATAAAAATAAAGATAATAATAATTATAATACTAATAAAAATAATAATATTAGTAATAATAATCATAATAAAAATAATAGTAATAATAATAATAATAAAAATAATAGTAATAATAATAATAGTAAAATAATAGATAATAATAGCACAAAAAACAAAATAATAATAATAATAGTATTATTAATAATAATAATAATAACAAAATAATAACAATAATCATCATTAATAATAATAATAATAATAATAATAATATTAACATTAATAATAATAATATTATTAATATTAACATTAATATTAATAATGTTGAAGTTAATAATAATAATAATAATAATAATAATAATAATAATAATAATAATAATAATAACAAAATAATGTTAATACTATTAACACTAATAATAATAATAATAATAAGAGTAATAATAATTTAAAAAAACAATAACAATAATAACAAAATAATAATATGAACATTAATAATAATAGTAATAGGATAAAATGAAAAAAAATAAAAATAAAAAAAAAAAGAAGAAGGAAACCTGGCCTGCTCGTCGCTGCAGAGGAGGGGGAAAACGGGTCGGGGAGGTGCTGGTTCGTGGGTTTCTACAAGGGAGGAGGGAGCAGGGAAGAGCGGGGTGCGTCCGGGGAAAACCGTAGGTAGAAGCGGGGTTGCTGGGGCAATGCAGGCAAGGCGCGGGTCGCGCGGCGCTGCTGCGTGAGGGATAGAGGAGGCTCTAGGGGAGGGGAAACTCTGGCGGTGAAGGGAGCGGGCAACAGGGGAATCAAACAGGCTATGAGAAGAAGAAGAAAGAAAAGAAGAAGAAAGAAAGGAAAAAAAACACGAGGGAGAGGGAGAGACTAGGGGGGTCGTGATCTGCTGGACAGGGGGGGCACCAACGGAGGTCGCGACCGATGGTGCGGGGCGGAGCAGGAGGCGTGCCTGGCAGGAGGTGAAGATGGAGAGTGCGCAGGAGGGGCCGGACGGCGGCGGTTCGGCCGGAGGAGGGTGCGCCGGCAACAGGGTCGGAGAGAGACGGCGCGGCGGAGGCCAGAACGACACCGGAGGGGGGGGGGGGGGGTCGCCGCGGCTGAGCGAGGCAGGAGGAGGGTGCGCCGGCGACGGAAAAGCCCGGTGCGGGTTGGCTGGGTGCAGCAGGGGAGCAGCGGCGTCGGCAGGAGGAGAGGAGGTCGGGGGGCCGTGCGCTGTAGCAGGAGGTAGGAGGGGGCGCTGCGGATGGAGGCCGGCGCGCTGCACCAGGAGGGAGGAGGAAAGGAAAACGGATGCCGGGGGGTGGGGGGGCTGCTGTGTGCGGGCTGCTGCAAGGGAGGAAGGAGGGGAGGAAGTGGAGCGGGACGAGGCGGAACCGAGGGGCTGCGGGTGCTGCTGCTCGGCTGTTGTGCGGCAAGGATGAGAGGAGGGTGCGGAGTCCAGTGGAGAGGAGGAGCAGAGGGCCAAGCGGGGGCGGCGGCTGCAGCATGAGAGGAGGGGAAGGAAAAAAAGGGATCCACGATAGGGTTACGAAAAAAAAAACAAATCAATAAAAATAATAATATCAATAAAATAAATAAAATAAATAAATAGAAAAAACTAAAATATTATATATCTATATATAGGTGTATTTAGATACTTAAACTCCTATTAAATAAATAATAATGAATCAACTAGTAATCTTTATAATTCAACAACAAAATAGTTTCTCGCAATTGCATTAATTAACATCAATTTAATTATAATAAATTAGAATAACCATTAGAATGATAATAATCACGAGGATAAAATTTCAAGATAATAAAAGTAGTCACAATATAGGAATAAAATTCTTAACACAATAAAAATTTAAACGAAACTCTAATAAATGCACATTTTAAATACAAAATATTTTATATCAATTTTTTTTCCAAAAACAACGGAATGTGCAAAGGGGTGCGCAGTTACCCGAGTAGAGCCATGCAGAGTTTCCAAAACGTGTTCCGCTCGCGCACCCAACGACGTCGCCTCAAAACGTACACTTTTTAACAGAAACTCAAGAACCTAGTCCTTAAATCCAAAGAAATCATAAAATAAAATAAACGCATGGTATTGGGGTGCGACAATGTCCATACATAACATTTTGATCATGTTATCAGGTTTAGACATAACATTATGAACACTTAATTTGGTTCACATATAAAATTATGAACATGAATGATATATCCACTCTTAACATCATAGTAGTAAAGGTTTACTCCTAATACCATCACAGTGTAAAAATTCACTTACAGAAATGTGTTCACTCTCTGTTTCAGTCCTATATATCTCATGAGATATAAATATTTACCAATGAATTAGATAGAGATATAGGTCCCACCCATCTTTTGTTTTAATGTAACCACCATCTTTTTTACAATATAACCACCATCACATAATGAAAATCTAATATATGTGTTTTTTATGATCATGAAACAATCATTAAATAATAAACTATCAAAAGAAATGGGTTTTAGAAATATATCATCATTACATAACCTATGGGAAATAAATATGTTTCATAATAATTTCATGATTTCATAAAAGAATAACACTTGGAAAAGTAAGCCAGATTCATAATCATTCTATCATGGTATAACCCATGGAAGAGAAATGGGTTTCATTGAAATATTTTCATCATTAACATAAACCATTCAGTTAAAGATAAACAATGGTATCCATGGATTATATCCACAAAAAATCATAAGTAGCCTCAAATAATTTCATCTTACATGGATAATAATTTCAAAATAATACTTTCAACATTTATTAAGGAAAATATAATTTCTTTTAAAATATTTTCTTAAAAAACCTATATGAAAGTTATTTTATTTTAATGTAAACATGAATAATTATAAAGGATGATTTTAAAAACCAATTAAAACATTTAATGATGAAAATATCCTTTAGGCTTTGAAAAACACTTTTTAATACATAAAATATTTTGAAAATAATTTTATTTTTAAATAAAATTGAAAACATATAAATGAATATTCAAAGAAAATAATTTCCATGGCGATGAGAAGTTTCATTCATAAACTAATTTTATAGCAAATAATCCTTTCACATTTTCAATAAAATGAAAATAGGCATTGTTTAAAAAAAACATGAATATGTCATATAAAATATTGACTATAAATTCTAAAATGTATAAAAATGTATTATAATAATCATAAGAGAGTAATAAAACCTTTTTATAAATATTTTTTGAAAATACCGTTATGGAATAAATTAAATTTTCTACTGAAGAGAGAAATAATGTCTAATTTTCATAATTATTTTTCTATTAATTATATTAAAATCAAATGAGTTTAGAAACAATATCATTTTATAAATATATCTATAATGTCTATAGTATTTGAAAATTCATGGAAATTCATGGGAGGTAAATTATGATATTAAAAAAATTGATAATTAATAAAAAATAATACTGATAAATGATGAAATAGTAAAATAAAATCATTACCATCCTATCAAAATTAAATCATATACACCATGAAGGAATAACATAAAATTAAACATAAAATATCACTAGGATGAATAAACGTTTTATAATATATGTCTAAGTGGATTTACATACACTTTGTGAATGAATACAGTTGCATAGTATAATGTCATCTCAAATAAGGAAAATTAGGACAAAAATCACTTATTAATTAGGTAAATTTTGAACTGTAAGCACGATGAATGAGATATACTAAAATGGATATGTAAATAAAAATAAATTTTATTAAAATAATCATAAAATAAGTTCTTGTTAAGTATACACACCACATAAAATAAATATGTAGTGAGCATGGATTTTGTCTCATAAAAAATTAATGTGATGTGAAAATCCATTACCTTAAGTTTTGAATTACATCATACTCCATTAAACCTGTTGTAACTACCCAATATTTTATCAATGTAAATTTTCCTTCTTATAACCATATCTCATAAAATCACATTAAGAAAAACAATTCTTCAATACTATGTGACTTCTATATAATAGTTGTTAAACATAATTTTTCAAATTTTGTGATTTGAATTTCGAAAATATGACATGCAAAGTTGTGATCTGTAAGATATTTTGAGTCTGATAGGAAAAACATAATTTTTGGTGAATAGTAACATACCCTTATGAATATTAATGTTACTATTATGAATAGTAATATGACCCTTGTTTATAGTAAATCATCCAAGTGAATAGGAACGTTACTAATGATAGTATAAAAAAATTTATCTATCCTATAAGTTTAAATATGATTTAATTATATTATAGTGTCGGTACTATTGTAAGTCATGAATATTTAATGATTAATTTAATAATTTAAAAGAAAATTTATATTCATAAATTTTATTCATAAACTAGTATTTTGACATCTTATGATTATATGATAATTTTATGACAACTTTAGTAATTTTTCAATGTGTTAGAAAAGAACTTTTATTTTTAAAAATTTGTATTTTCAATTAAATGATTATTTAAATTAAAAATAAAAGAAATCCTATATTAGAAAATTATTTTCATAAAATTGAGTTCATTTTTGGATTCTACACATCAAAAAATGGTTAGTTAGGGCGATTTTTTGGGGTTTTTTATGAAATACATGATTTTTTGGGGAATAGTATAATATGGTAATTTACTGTGTAAATACATTATATGTTTAATACACTCTTCCTGATATAATTGGTGATGTAAGAAACCATATAAAGAACTCACATGCCCTCTTAAAGTTTTTTAGTCATGAAATCATCATTATTGATTGTCTTGTAGAGAAATAATAATTTAATGAATATAATATTGTGAAAACCCATCTCCCCTCCACTATAAATACCAACCCTCAAAACCTAATTTCCTCACACCTATCATGATTTAGGCCTTGTCACAATTATAAAAAAATACTTTCATTATCCCCTATCCCATGTCTATGAGCTCTTGTTCTCATCCAAATATGAAGCCTAGGTTCCCTGAGGAGGATTTCAAGAGGAGAATTCAAGAGGTAATTCCTCTATATTTTCATTCAATTTCCTTTCAAATTTCATTTATTTTATTCTATTACCATCACATTCTCTTATCAAAATGTCATGAAAACTATAGTCTGATTTATATACTGGTATTATATCATGTCAATTGAATATTATTCATTTAACTCCCCCCTCTCTCCATTATTAAAAACAATTTAGTCATCCCCTGTGCAATGTTAATTTACTTACATCAAGGGTGATGAACTTCCATTTTTTCCTTCAAAACCTTCAAGGATGTTCATAAAACCATTAAATGGTTGAAAAAATATTTTAATATGAATTTTTTAACCCTTTTTATGTTCTCAAAACAACTTTTATACAAAATACTAAACGATAAAACGAATCATTATAAAATAATTTCAAATCATGTAAGATCATTAATAACATGTAACATAAATTCTTTATGTTTATCCATGTTCTACATGAACATCCATTCATGTGTACAAGTGATTTTTTTCAAGAAAACTAAAAAAACACTCCCGAATGATTAAATTAACTCCATAACTCGTCCAAAGGACCATAAAAGCACTTAATAAAGCCATAATGTATTGTGGTAATGTATAAATTGTTTTTTAATTTTTAATTAATTAATGTAATTTCATTATATAGTACATTATAGTGACAAAAACATTCAGATACAAGTTAAGGGGAATTCTAGAACCCAACATTCGTTCTTCAGGTTTTCCCTATATCACTCCATTTTTAGTATGTTTATTTGTTAAAATTAATTTTTAATCATCATAATACCTTTTCTGGGATATAAATTTTTTTCAATGTATTTTATTTCAAACAAAATGTTTTCCAAAAGAACTCTTCTTTCAAAAACAAACCATTTACTTATCACTAATGGTTTATGGTTCTTGTATGAAGTATGTTATTCCCTATTAATTTGGGAACCCAATGTTTATGAATGTATGATTTATGAAATTAAATCAATTCCATTACATGGGGTTTTTATGTCCAAGATTTATATATGTTCTATGTGTAATGCATGATAATCTAACGTTATTATGTTATGGGTGCACCCATAATTTTATAGCGCAATGTTGATGTTATGATGTGATGGGTGCACCAACAATTATACAGTGCTACAATTCAATGTGTAATTTTAATAAAATCGTAAGTAAAGTGAAGTTTGTGTGAACATGATGCTATATTTTTTCACAACTATGTGTGGTTTTTGACCACTATTACATGATGTTTCATTTTTATGCATTGCCTCATTCCATGCTATTATCAAATGATTCTTCTCATTATTATGATGCTGATGTTATGATTAGGATCAATCTATGTTACATTGTTTCATATTCTTATATATCCTTTTACTAGGATTTTATCTCACGCTTTTTTATGTATATCATTAGGTGACTACTTGTACTAAGGAGAAGTCAATATCTAATAAGATTCTTGAGAAGAATAAATTAAATAAATGTTTTGTGTTGAAAATGTTATGTATGGTCCTAGTTTTCCAAAGTCACTAAACCATTGGATCCTCACTGTGTAAATTTTTTTACGTTGCTTGTCATGAAAATTAGGTAAGAGTAATTTAGGAAGATCAAGGTCGCTAGAGTGGGTATTATAGGCACAATTTAGTTAATTTGAAAAATTAAGACTACAGAAACATAGGGAAAAAAACTTTTATGAGAGTCCATACATGTAAGAAAACAAGAATCTATGATAAAAATAGGTATCCCACAAGATATGATTTTAGAGTTAATTGAATAAAAGACTAAATTATTTATTCATTACATTTGGACTTATGTTTTTGCTGACATTTTTTTTAGAAAATGGTGGGAACATGGAGAAACTAGGCTAATAACCTGTGCGAGGGATAGTGCAGTGACTGCCCAAACGATATCTCCAATGATTTCGGAGGAGGAGTTCAAAATGACATGGTGATTCTTTCCCAATTTTTGTAGGTTATTAATAATAACTTATATAGTGTTGAATGTCCTCTTTCACATAAGAGGGAGAAACTAGGTGTCGAGTGTTTTATGAGGAAACGACCACCGAAATTTAGTGGATATTCATATCCACTTATTGTGGAACAATGGGCAAACCCAATAGAGAATATATTCTTTATGATTCACTGTTTTGAGATGGGGAAGGGACTCTGTCCATTTATCATCTCGATGGAGAGGCCGACCAATGATGGGATTTGATTAAGAACACCAATACAAGAGACAAAATTGAAGAGTTGGAGTGGGAATAATTTAAGATAATGTTTCTTAAAAATTATTTATGATGAAATAATTGTACATATATTGAGAGAGAATTGATAAAAATAAAGTAAAAGGGTGGAAATTTGTTCATGAACAATGAAGAAAAGTTCAAAGGTCTTGTAATGAATTCTTTGGGATTTGTTATCAACAATGATAGAAAAATTTAAAGATTATTTAATGGATTGAAACCACACCTTTTAAAGGCTCTTGAAATTTGGGACTTTGGGAGTTATGAAGATTTTGTTCGATGTGAACTGAAAGTGTAGACCGAGTTTAGAGAATGGTCCCATGGCTATGGTGATAAGAAACAAAAAAATAGAGTTTCATACTAAAGGATATAATGGGAAATGTGGAAAGAAAACACTACCACTCACATTTCAAATATTTTGTAAGAAGTATCATGTGAAATGCCTAAAAGGGATGTGTAAATGATTCAAGTGTGGGAGAGAAGGCCACCAAACTCAAGAATGTCAAAAATATATGAGAAGGTAGGAGAATGTAGTGGAGGAAAGGAGGGAACCACCAATGGTAGAATGCTACAATTGTAGGGAGCAAGGGAACTATGAAAGCCAGTGCACTAAACCTTGAGTTCTTTAGGGTAATCAACGTCATCATCCACCAAAGCCAAGGGATAAAGGGAAGGATTATTCCATCAATATTGTGTAAGTTGAGAAAGAAAATGAATTCATATAAGGTACACTTCTAATTAACTCAATAATGGAAAAAGTCTTATTTGATTCTGGTTCTACGCATTCCTTTATAAATGGAACGTTTTCTAGAACAATTGATTTGAATCCCCGAAACCTGGAAGTATAAATATCTCAAAAAACACCTAGTGGTGAAATCATTCTAACCCAAGTGTTGGACACTTCTCTTTTTGGCATATGTGGGAAGATTCTTCCAGAAAATCTTGTAATAAATCCCTTAGTGCAATTCAATGATATAATGGTAATGGAATGGGTCTCATTATATTGTGCACATATAAACTATCAAGAGAAGGAAATATCTTTTCATATTCCAAACCATCCCATTCTCCTATAAAAATATAAGGAAGAGCATGAATCTCTTTTGTGGAATCCTTCAACGGTATGGCTGCAGATTCCCTGTGAAGAAAAAAACCTCACTCAAATGGTTGTGTCAAAGGAAAGTTTCAACTGAGCAAAAAATCCCATCAGGAGGTAATATAATGGTTTATTTGATAAAGAGATAGTTAGACTACCATTTTATTTTGAGGTAGAGTTATCAATATAACTCGTACGCGAAGAAAATCCTATCTTAAAGTTTTCTTATAAGATGGCTCCTATCGAACTGGAGGAGTAAAAGAAATAGATTCAAGAGAATTTTGATACAGGGCTCATAGGCACAAGTGTATTTTTGTAGGGTGGACCATTGCTATTTTTCAAGAAGAAATATAGAACAATGCAGTTGTGTATCAGTTATCGAGAACTCAAAAATATCTCCATTTAAAACAATTATGCTATTTCTAGGATTGATGACTTATTTGATCAGTTTAGAGGATCTAAGTACTTCTAAAACGTAGATCTCAATTATAGATATCATAATCTAAAGGTGAAGAAAGAAGATATTTAGTAGATTGCCTTCCTTATAAGGTATGGGCACTATGAGTTTTTGGGGATTCCCTTCAGAATTATTAATGCCCCTAAAATCATCATGGATTTGATTACTATGGTCATTAGACATTACGATGATAAATTTGTGGCAGTGTTTATAAATGATATTCTCATTTAATCTAAGATCAAAAAGGAAAATTGAGAACATCTACGGATTTTTATGGTGACATTGAAATGGAGAAGTTGTATTCCATGCTAACGACCTCATACCCTAAGTGGTAAGGGCTCTTGATTTGCATTCAAGAGAACTGTGTTAGAAATTGGATGGAGGAAAATTTCTTGGGTTACTATAATAGTTTTGTAGAAGTACTGTAGAATTTACTATTCAGTATAGTAGTAGCTAGATCTATTCACCTGAATTTGGGCCTTTAGGCCACTAGTTTTGGTCTACGGGTCTTAGGGACTTCAGGTCATGAAAGGCCTTTAGGCCTCAGAGACATCGAGCCACAAAGTCCATGGATAAGCCCTGTTCACATAGAGCATTCCCTAGAAGAGGTTCATAGAAAAGCGTAACAGTTACTAGATCAGAGATAACTGGATTAGAAGAATGATAGGGTATATAAACCTCCATCGGGACTAGGAACCATGGAGGTTTCATGGGGCAATGCTATCCAATCATAAATGCAATGTATTGGTATAATGCGATAAATTATGTAGATGCTGGGGAGGGCGGTTCTTGTGGGTTGGTCCTTTAGGTCATCTAATGGGCATAGTATTTCTCTAGGCCTTTGGGTCATGTAGTTAGACTTCAGGTCATGTTGGGCCTTGTGTCTTGGGCCTACAGGTCATATAGGGGTTCCCATAAACCATTAAATGGGGGATTATCCATAATAAATAAAAAATAAGGCCTTTGAAAAATTTGAGAGAAGTTTTATTCCATGTCCAGTAAATGTGGATTTTGGATAAATCAACTCACATTCTTGGGACATTTGATCATAAGTGAGGGAATTTATGTGGACCCTTCAAAAACCAAGGCTACAAAGGAATGACCTAAACCCTCTACTTTCATGGAAAATACACAGTTTTCTTGTATTAGGTGGGTACTACTGACTATTTGTGAGAAACTTTTCCAGCCTACTAACTTAGAAAATACAGAAAGGGGTAAAGTATGTCTGGATGGAAGAATGTGGGGAAAGCTTCAAGGAGCTAAAGATAAAGCCGATCACTACACTTGTACTCACATTACAGAAAAGTGGATAATGTTTTGTGATATAAAGTGATTATTAAAACAAATTATTGGTTGGTGTACTCCTGAAAAATGATAATTTTATAGCATATGCCTCACAGAAGTTGATGGTCCATGACCAAAACTACCTGATGCATTATCTGGATCTAGTAGCTGTGATTTTTTCATTGATAATATTTAATCACTACTTATATAGAGAGAAGTGTGGAATTTATACCAAACACATGAGTGAAAATTATATATTCACACAAAAGGAGATCAACATGCATCAAAGGATACTGTTAGATCTAATAAAAGACTATGATTTCCCTATTCTCTATCATCCTGGCATGGTGAATAAGGTAACTAATGCAATTAGTAAAAAAGAACTTGCTAATCTATCGATGATGTAGATTGGGAAAGACCTTATCTTCTTGGATATGAAAAGGATATATTTGGAAATCACAATGGAATGGAATACATCCTATATTTCCCAAATTATACCAAATAATCTATCCAATAGAAGGTTAAGGAAGCATAAAGGGGTGATCTGGAATTACAAAAGAAGGTGAATGCATTAAAGGAAGGGATGTTTCAAGAGTTACATATCCAAAATTATGGTGTGATTCAGTTTCAAAAGTAGATTTATGTGCCTTCATCACTTGGGATAAATAATGAAAATTTTGATAATGCACATATCTCATCTTTCTCTATCCATCCTAGTAGAACCAATATATACCGTGATCTCTGAGAACACCTCTAGTGGGACAACATGAAGAAAGATATTGCAGAATATATCTCATGTTTCTTTATATGTCATCATGTTAAATCAGAGAAAAAAAATCCAAAGGGATGATGCGACCATTACTAATTCCCATGGGGAAATGGAAGAATTTCACTATAGACTTTGTCATAGGTCACTTGAAAACAACCAATAGAAATAATGTGACATGGGCTATGGTGGACTAAATCAATAATATTTCCCACTTTTTTGCTATTTAGGAAAATCTCCCACTTGAAAAACATGCAATGATATATGTGAATGAAGTTGTGAGACTTCATGTTGTTCTACACCACGATTTTCTCTGATCGTGAACCAAATTTATTGCTAAATTCTAAAGGAGTATCCACCATACGTTGAGTATTTAATTGAATTTCAGCAAGACCTGTGACCCCCAAACTGGGGGCCAATATGAAAGGAATATTCATAAGCTTGATGATATGCTAAGATATTACTCATGATAATTAAAAGGTGGATGGGATCAGTATCTCCCATTGTTTGAGTTCTCATATAACAATATCTTCCACTCGAGTATTTAGATGGCTCTATATGAAGCTCTGTATGGAAAGTGATGTAGAACTCCAACTTTTTGGGAATAATATTGACAGAGAAATAAAATTGTACCTGGTCTTGTAAAAGAGATGACCCATAAAGTTAAATCCATTCAAAATCATATCAAAGCTAATCAGAGTCAGAAAAAGAGATTTTCGGAAAACCATAAACGGGACATGGAGTTTGACATTGAAGATAAATTATTCCTTTTAATATCACCATAGAAGAGAGCCATGTGGTTTGGAATGAAATTGAAGCTAATCCCAAGGTACATTGGCCACTTTGAGATACATGGTCAGCTAGTATATGTGGGCTATCGGCTTGCAATTCCACCGAATATGGCTCAGGTTCATGATGTGATCTACATATCACTACTGAGGAAGTACACACTAGTTCCCTCACATTTATAGAACTCAAAAAGTGTTACAACTAGAAGATGATCTCTCTTATGAGGAGTATCCAATAAAGATTCTAGACCAGAGAGATAAGGTTCTACACAAAAATACAGCCCACCTTGTCAAGGTTTTTTAGAAGAACCATAAGCCTGAAGAAGCAACTTGGGAACAAGAGGAGTTGAATAAGGAGAAGTACCCTCACCTGTTTATGTAAAACCAAACTTTTCCAGGGAAATTTCAAAAGCGGGGTAAAATGTAACGACCCAATGTTTTATTAATGGAAATATATTTCTTATAATCATGATAATAAAACCACATTTGGAAACATAATACAACACCATGCTTCTAAAATACCAGGTGACTTTTATAAACTAGCCATTAAACATAGTTTTTCCACTTCAGTTATTTAAAATTAAAAAATTTGACACACATAGTTTCAATCAATAAGATTTTTGGAGTTCAATATGATGAATTTAATTTTTGGTGAATATTACCAAACTCTTATGAATAGTAATTTTACCCTTATGAATAGTAAGATGGCCCTTATGAATATTAAATTGGCCATGTGAATTAGAAATTTACCTATGGTAGTATAAATAAATTTTATCCATCCTATAAGTGACAATAATGATATAATTATATTATAGCGTTGGTACTTTTGTAAGTAATGAAAATTTAATGATTAATTTAATAATTTAAAAGAAAATTTATTTTAAAAAATTTATTCATAAAATAGTATTTTTATTTTTATGATTATATACTAATTTTATGATACCTTACTTAATTATTTCAAAGTGTTAGAGAAATAGTTTAAATTTAAAATTTTTTAATTTGGAATTAATGATTTTAATTAAAAATTAAACTAATCATATATAGAAAATTGTTTTCATAAAATGGAGTTAATTGTTGGATTATAGATGTCAAAAAAATGGTTCAGGTTATTTTTTGGTATTTTTATGAAATACTCCAATTTTTGGTGAATAATAAAATATAGTAATTTACTGTGTAAAAACATTATAAGTAAAATCCACCATTCTTGATATCATGAGTGATGTGAGAACCCAAATCTAGAAATAATAAGCCCTATTTACTATATTTATTCCTTGAATCATCACTATTTTTGGCCTTATGGATAAGTAATAAATTAATGAATATAATGTTGAGAAAACCTCTTTGCCCTCCACTATAAATATCAACCCTCAAAACCTCATTTCCTTACAACTATCGAGATTCAAGACATTTCCAAATTCATCCTAAATACCTTTCCTAATTCATCCCCCATGTATAGGAGTTGTTGGCCTCAAGAAAATTCCAATCCTAGGTGCCTCAAGGAGGATCCTAAGACTACAATTCAAGAGGTAATTCCTATCTCCCTCTTTTCATTCAATTTCCTTTAAAATTTCATTTATTCTCTTATCCTCAACTTCTATTATTCAAATATCATGATAACTCTATTATTATTGATATACTTGTATGATATCTTGTCAATGGAATAATATTCATTAAACTCCTCCCTATCTCCTTTGTTAGAAAATGAATTAGTCACCCGTGATGTGTTAATTTACCTACATCGTGTGCAATACACTTCCATTTTCCTTCAACGCCTTCATGGTTTTCTATAAAAAAAATAAATGTTTGAAAACAGATTGTAATATGAATTTTAAAAACACATTTTATGTTCCAGAAAAAACTTTTATACATAATACAATATGATAAAACATTACATGTTCATTATGATCCAAAAACCACCCAAATTAACCTAAAATGATCATCATTAAATTTTATCTAATTATTCATTATCTTGTTATATAACCAAATTCATTATAATGTCATTTGAAATCCTTACATGTAATAGAAATTATTAATGTTTATCCATGTCTGATAAAAACTTCCATTCATGTGTACAAGTGAACCGTTCATGAAAACTGAGAAAACAAACACTCCCAAATGATGAAATTAGCTTTTTAACTCATCTAAAGGACCATAAAAGAAATTAATTAATCCATTATGAATCTTGTTAATTTATAAAAGGTTCTATAATTGTTAATTACTGAATCTAATGTCAATATACATGACATTAATGTGAAGAAATAATTCATATAAAAGGTATGGGGGAATTCTTGAACCCAACTATATTTCTTTGGGTTTTCCCTCTTTAAGTCCATTCTCAGTATGTGTATTCCCTAAAAATAATTTCTTCATCATTATGTTACCTTTTCTGGGATATACGTGTTTTCCACTAGTGTTTATATCAAACATAGTTTTTTCCAAAAGAACTCTTCTTTCAAAAACACACCTTTTACTTATAACTCAAGGTTGATGGTTCTTGTATCAAGTATGTTATTCCCTATTTTATTTGGGGACTCAAAGATTATGAAAGTATAATTTATTAAAGGAAACCAATTCATTAATATAGGTTATTTATTTCCATGATTGATAAACTTTCTATGTGGTATGCATGATAATGTAATGTTATGATGTTACGAGTGTGCCTGGAATTATATAACACAATGTTGATATTATGATGTGGCTCTTGTGCCCATAATTATACAGAGCACTAATTCATTAGGCAATGTGAAGAACCTCTTGATAAATGTAATGTACATGTTAACATAATTTTATCATTGTTCACAACTATGTGTGGTAGTTTCCTACTAAGACATGATGTTTCATTTTTATCAATTTCCACATTCCATGCTATTATCTAATGCTTCTTCTAGTGATTATGATGATGTTGTTATGATTATGGCCACCCCATGTTACATTGATTCATGTTCTTATCTATCCTCTAACTATGATTTTAGCTCACACCTTTTTATGTATAACCCTAGGTGACTAATTTTAATGAGTATAAGTCAAGGTCCAATAAGAATATAGAGAATAAGAACATAAATAAATGTTCTGTGTTGTAAATTTTATGTATGGTCCTAGTTTTCCCAAGACACTAAACCTTTTCATCCATTATGTTTAATATTTTCATGTTGTTTATCATTTAAATTATATAAAACTAATTTAAAAAATAAGGGTTGTTATACCTGTTGTATAATAAATTAAATATATTATTAATATATTAAATAACCATATTCATATATACCATTCCATATATAATTTCCTTATGAAATTATATTACCCACTTATTAATGGTTTCATGTTTATGTATCATGTAATAATAACTTTTTTTGTATATGTTTTAAATTGTAATATATTTATTTATGTTACATTGATCATGATTTTTATTGTTTATTATTTAATCCTTTATTTAAATATCATATAAATTCAATAAATACTTATTTAGAACAATCTATAATATTTAATAATAGGAAATGAATTGCATCATCTATGGAGATGGTAGGTTTTACGTACACATGAACATTGTATTTCATTTTGTTATTGGTTTAAAAGAAAGAATAGTTAATGATTTGTTATCATTAAAGAATAATTATTATTTCATATATATCACATATGGTTATTAAACCCATTATTAATATATTCCACGTAATTTGTGAACGAATCACATCGATTTCAGTGGCAGTAGTCTTCTTTACACACGAAAGATGTTATCATATTCCCAATAAGTATAAATCAAGAAGGTATATGTGATATAACAATTTTGAAATCATAATAATATCATTAATATCATTAATATCATGTAAAAACATTACCGACATCATTATTTCATACCCTTATATGTAGTAATGGAGAAATTAATGGCATTAGTTCGTGAGGTTGTTGTCTACTATACACCTGAACATTGATTTCGTAACTCATTGGATGATAGTGTCTGTGTTTTTAGGTTGTACACTTAATATAAAAAAATAGTGGCATAAGGAAGATATTTTGGTTATTATATAAGAATTATATAATTATCATTAATGTTTTTTTTGAAGATCTAAAATAAAAAAATTTGTTGTTGAATGTTACCGCTTATTTAGGGACCCTCCATAGGTTTTCTCTAAAATTTCTCCTAGGTTGTATTTATGTCCAATCTAAATCCTATAATATGAGATAAGGGGTATTTTTATGTTATTTTGGTAGGTATTGGAAGAAATAATGTGGTTTCAATGTGTGAGTAATAGAGGATATGAGTATCCTTTTATAAGTGATGTGCGTGGGAAACATGAAAATTTTGAAAAAGGGGGAAATCAATCCTTGTTTTTCATTTGTAAAAAAGGACCACTTTAAAAAATTCTAAAAAATAAGAGTTTTAATGGTTGTAATATTTCCATAAATTTTTTAAAAAAAGTTTATAGTTTAATTTTACCCTTATATTTTTATTTCAACCCCTGATAAACCCATTTTTACTTTAATGACGATAATTAATTTTTTCTGCATTCCCTATTCATTTTTTTTAAAAAAAAGTAAAAATTACTAGAAATATATATTATTGTATTTTAAATATGTAATCCATTATTCTAATTTAAATTCATTTAAGTGGAAATAAATAATTTAAAATTAATCTCACAGACGTGAAGAGCGGGGTTTTAAAGAGAAAATGTTCCAAAATTTACATTGTTTTTATATCCAATTTCAATTTGAAGTGGATTAAAATCAACTAAATTGCATTAAATTATATATACTTGAAATAATTATACTTTGAATCCATTTTAAAATATAAACGAACTTTATAAATCAATTAAATGAATCGGAAATTTTCAATTATAATTTAGAATTTTTTTACTATTCATCAAAAAACAAAACATTTCAGAAAAATCCCAAGAAAAATCATCTTAAGACATTTTTTAAAATTAATTAAAAAGTTATCTTTATTATAAAATATAAATTTTATTAATGTGTCATAAGAATGTTAATTTTATCATTTTTCGTAAAAGTGGTAATTTTATTTTGAGAAATAGTATTTTCAAAACAGATAATGTCATTTCCAAACATATTTATTTTATTATAATTTTTTATATTTACATAAACCCATTATAAAAAATATTTTAAATTGTATATTTATATTCATATTTTTATGTTTAATGGATAGTTTTATGATAGTTGTACTTAAATATTAAAATTGATAATATATCATTATTTTGTTGAAAATCAGTGTTCTGTTTAACACAAGCTAAGATTGTATTGTGTGTAGTGTAATATTTACACGGAATAATATGAAAGGAAATACATAAAAGGAATTTAATTTAATCAATACTAAATTCATAAAAAAAACAGAATGCTACAATGTGATACCCTCTTGATCCCTTTGGATTGTTGTATGCCCAAAGTGTATATTGATCACATTAGGGTATTTTTTTCATTGAATTATTCATATATGATTTATGTACATTAATGTAAATGGGTATAAATACTTGTTAGGATGCAGGAGGTGAATATTTATTTATTTTCAAATGTTTTTTAATTTCACTTTGTGATGATTGATTATTCCCACAACCTTTAACTATTAATAGAAGACCATGAGGAAACGGTGTAGGTGGATTAATTGATTCATTTCCAAAATTTGGTTAATGTTGATTAGGTAAATTTTCTCATGGTTGAGTGAACCCATAAGGGGTACATTACCCCTCTAATAGAGTGTTCTCATGGGAGGTTTCAGATTAAGTGATCCCAGGCGGGAGTTGAGAGGTGCTTGGGAGGATCGAGAGATATTCCAAATTTTATAGGCATGATAAGTACCTAGAGGAACTAGAATTATTCTAAGACTTGGTTATACCCATTCATTAGAACCCTTTGTATGATGTAATAAATTATTATCTTTTTTAGTATCTCTTTTATGGATTTCTATTTTGTATCAATTATATCCCATATTTCAAGAAATTTGTTTTAGTACCAATATTTTTGTTCTTATTCAAGTTATATGACTGGATTGATTATAGTATGACTATGTATTTTCTTACTTACTTCTGTATTTTACTTCTCAAAGTTTTTAAAATTGATTTTAAATAGTTTTAATATATAGAAATGTTGTGTTTTATTTCAAAGTACATCAAATTTATTTTAATATATGCTTTAAATGTGTGTTATTTTAATATAAAACTTTTTTTACAAAGTATTTTTTAATGATTTAATTATAAAATTAAACATTTATTGGTCCCTAAAAACGGGAATTGTGGGTTTTGAAAACATTTTCTTGGGTGGCATGAGAAGTTTAAGGGAAATATTGGTTTTCAAAGATGTTTTGGAAAACAATCTAAAAAGTGGGAACCGCTTTTTAGTTTCGAAATGTGTATTATTATATGATGTGTTTATGAAATTTTATTAATCAGGGATTATAAAATGGTGAGTTTCATAAGAGGAATTTTCTAAGAGAAATTATTTTTTAAGTGATTCTTTCAATTAATGAAATCAAGAATAAAAGGGTTCTAAAACACTTTTGATGTGTTATTTTTTCTTTTTTAATGCCTTATAAATTTTTTTATTGTATCTAAAACTAAAATTTCATGGATGTCATATTAAATAGACTATATATATTTGATTTTTTGTTCTAAATTACTTTGAAATTTTTCAATATCCTATATTTTTTATGTCTAATATCATTCCAATTTTATTCAATTCTAGATCATCTATAGGGGTATATTGTTGGATGAGAACTGTGGGTCACATAGAGACTCTTCAATATTGTTTTGGGATTTTATTCATCTTTGAGTTTTTATAGGATCTTTGATCTAATATATTTTATTCTCTGGAATATGTCAATTTATTTATGTTGTTCATTTATTTATGTACTAGTTAAATATCCGTCATGGATGTTTAGTCATGTTTATCTCTAGTTGATTTTTTGATTTCTTATATTTCCATGGGTTTTTTATTATCATGGTATGAGGGTAAAATATTTCCCAAAATAAATTTAATTACACTAAGTAAATGGTTTAAATATCCTTGGTAATGGAAATTCCCTTTTAGAAATTTGGATGACTTGGTCGGGAGCCTGAATAGTTGAAATCCGGGGTTGGTTTGTTATAAAGATGAATCCAAGACTATGTTCTAAATGCGACCTAGGTCTTGGAATGAACTCTTATCATTGGGTGTGTTCATAGTTTGAAGATAAGGTTTTCGATACTTTGAAGGTAAGTGTGAGGATTGTTTCATAATCTCTTTCTCAACCAAAACCTTATGTTTCCATGGGTAGTTGAGATATTGACCTTCAATATGGTTTTTTCATTTATATAAATATTAGATTATGGATTCATGATAAATTATGTGGTTCATAATCTAAAATGGGATGC
This sequence comes from Viscum album, assembly GCA_963277665.1. Taxonomy (NCBI): domain Eukaryota; kingdom Viridiplantae; phylum Streptophyta; class Magnoliopsida; order Santalales; family Viscaceae; genus Viscum; species Viscum album. The sequence continues at coordinate 798,456,713 of OY728132.1, forward strand.
ATTTAGTTTCCTTGGGGAGTAATGTTTGATGTTTAGGGGGATATAGAAAATGGAATTAAAGTTGGAGGTTATATTTCAGGTATTCAGAAACCTTCAGACCACTAAATTCATTATTGAAGAGTCATCATATAGATGAATGAATTATTATCATTTGAAATTCAACCATGTGGAAAAGTCATGAATGGTTCTGTATCCATTTTTTTCTATTTAGACCTTAAAATTCATGGATTTCTTATGAAGTAAGGGAAATAGGAAAAACACCATGTATCTTCATGAGATATGTTGTAATATTTGGATTGGTTCTTGATTGAGTATTTTTATTCAATTATTTATGTGTTTTTTCACGTGATGTGAATTTTTATTTGTGTGGGTGAAAAAACTAGATTTCATGAGAAAGAGATTTTTAGTTTTAAAACATTTCCTAGGTTTTGTTTGTTACATTATATTTTTGGAGGAAATATTCTAAAATAGTTGTTTTTATTTCAAATTTGGAAAAAAAATAATGTGTTATTAATCATAAAATAAATCTTATATGGTGTTTTAAGAAGATAGATTCTGATTTTAATAGAAATTTGGATTTTTAATTTGAATTTTATGGATTTTTTGAATTTTAACCCATAGTGTGCTCTATAAAGGGGTATAAAATTTGAAAATATTTAAAATGGAAAGTGTTTATTTCATTATGAAATCCATAATGATGTTTTTGTTTTAAAATTGTTTGAATTTTTTTTCAAATATGTTTTATAAATATTTTTGAAATAACCAAATCAAGTGAGGTCTTAGAGTTTGAAATTTCAAGATGGGTTCCACTCGAATTTTTTGAAATGTACACCATATTTTAATGGTAAGTTGGTTTTCAAATGGGTTTTTTTGTTATTTTTATGGGTACATGGTATTAAGAGGGTCTTATTATTGAATTTTCTAAGAATGTGATTTTATTTGTCCCTTCAATGATTTTGGGACAGCTCGGTGTGATTTTAGTGTAATGGAAATGTAAGGGTATAGGTATTATTTGGTTAATACAATCCTCCCAGAAAGCATGATCGTGAATTTCATTTTCCTTTCATTGGTTCCTCTCATCCATCCTATGTTTACAGATCCTAGGCTCCAAATAGAGCATCATATATTATTTACATCTCCTAGTGGTGTTACATGGATTTTCTTGGGGAAGTTATTTTCTATCATCTCTTCTCTAATTTTGTGGTCCAAGTGGTTAAAACCTGTAAACCTTGTATTGATGATTAGATAAGTGGGGAAAAGGACCTCATAGAGTCTTTAGCACAATCTATTATTTAGTGATGTTTCTTTGATCGATCTTAAAGGTGTTTGAGAATTAATGGATGAGTGAACATCATAAGGTGTTACCATTATAGGCTTGGTTTTGTCTATTTGAGATGACATCATGTTGTGGGATTTTATCTTTTTTTTTGAGATTATATATAAAATGGATTGATTAATAATTTTCAATTTATTTATTAGGTTTTCCATCATGAGTAGTGTTTCTTTTGGGTTAGTTTTTTATAGTTCAATCATACATGGGAAAAACATAGTTTTCCTTTCAATCAAAATAATAATGGTATGGTATTCAATGTATTTTGATCTAAACACCCCTATATGATTGAAATAATATTTTTATTAGAGCTATTTCATTCCTTCATAATTCAAATTAATGTTTTTATGTTCCTTGGTTCGAAGACAAAATGGGTTTATAATTTTTTTTTCATTTGGGTGGTTTAAGGTTCATGTATTTCTTTTCATGTTTTAAATTTTCTTATGATAACCATCTTGAGGGTTTTAAATTTTTTATTCTATTAATTGAATTTAAAATAGTTTTTTTGTTGGTTTTAAAGTATCAAGATGCTTGACATGGGTAGTTTGAATTGAAATTGTACTATTAGCCATTGTGTTCTATTTAAATCCTTTTCTCAACCTTGGGTTTTGTTTATTTAAAATGTTTGAGGTTTTTAAAATTTTTGAAATATTATAAATTTGTTTTTTGGTTTCAATTGGATGATTTATCCAATGTGAATTATATTTTGAATCTCGTTAGTGGATTTGAATTTTTTCAAAGGTGGTTAAAATTCAAGTTTTATTTCCCATTTAGTTTCAAATGTGGAATTATAAAACTGATCTCAATATAATTTTGAGATGGATTATTCAATCAGTAAAATTTACTAGAATTCTAAATTTATTTTGAAATGATATGTCTCCTTTGAAATTTTATGTACAAGGATTTTTTAAAAAAAATATGATACGCTCTTGAGATATTATGATTCTTGTATTCTCATGGTAGATTATCATCCCATTAGGATATGTTTATCATTCATTAATTCATGTATAATTCATGTGATTTTATTTAAATTTGGTTGCTTCTTTGCGAGGGTGTGGGTGTTGAATCAGGTGTTTTTTTCAAATGTGTTCTATTTTTTAACTATATTATGATCGATTATTCTCAACTACATTAACTTTTCATTGTAGACCTCTGGAAGATGGGGTGGGTGTTTTTGGATATGATTCCTCAATCTAGGTTATTATTGTTTAGGGACACAACTCTGGGAGTGAGTGAGACTATAAGGGGATGTTTCTGGTAATAGCAAGTGGCTTATGGGAGGTGTGAGACCAAGAGAGCATAGTTTAAGACTTACAGATCTTGTGGAGGAATTATAGATCATCCTAGTTATTTATGAATTATATGTTCCTTGAGAACATAGGTTTATTCAATGTCAAGCTAGAACCCATTTATTAAATACCACTTGTTAGATTCGTGAAATATGGATCATTTTTATAATTGTTTTATGATATTTATATTATGCATCAATAATATACCTTACTTCTTGAATTATTTTTTGTAAAATATATTCCTGTTGTTATCATTATTATATGAACTAACATAGTTGAATCTGACTATGTTCATTCTTTCTTCTTTTTATTATTTAATATCCAAATGATTGAAAATAATTTTTGAAAGGTTTTAGGAGACTGAAATAGAAAGTGTGCTTTCAACTTTCTTTAAATTTTTTTAGTATAAATTGTGTGTTATCTAAATATTGAATGTTTTATTCGAAATTGTTTTAGTGTTTTTAAATGAAAAAATTGACTTGTTTTTTTTAACTCTAGTTCGGAATGTTTTCAAAAAGGTACATCGAAGAAAAAGTACTTAGATTTAGAGATATCTATGTTCTCAACGATGATTTGAAAAGAAATGTAAAAAGAGGAGAAATATTTAGAGTTTTGAAATGTGTATTTTTTAAATAGGTTTTTGAAAAATGATTTTAATGTATATATTTAAAATGGTTTTCTGTGTATGTTTTTTGGCCTACTAGAGTAAATTATTTAAATTTGACTGTTTTTATTTAATTAAATCCTATAAAAATATTTTTAAAACAATTTTGAGGTATTTATTATATTATAAAACCTTATAAAAAGGTTTAATTTTATATAGTATTTTAGAATAGAAATTATTGTATATAATATAAAATACTTTTTATGGAATTAGTTGGTTGTGGTCATGCCTATATTTTATAGGTTTAATTTTTTTATAGTTTGAATAACTTCATGATCATTTGGATTATGTTTATTTTTGGATAGGAATTGTGGTTCATGTGGAGGCTCCATAGAACTGGTTTAGGGTTTTTTATATTCCATTTGAGCTATTGTATTTTATGATCAGGCTTATGTGAATCTATTTCAAAAATTATTTTATTGATGTACCTGTCGTATATCATTATTATATGTTTATTCATGTTCATCTCTATGTGTATGATTATTTATTGTATTTCCACTTCTTAGTTTTTATCAGTATATGAGGGTGTAAGAATTCCGAATGTATGTTTACTGATTCCCATACAATAGTTTCCCAATACTGGGGATTAGTAAGACCCATTTCACTTTGTGGAAGACTTAGTGAGAAGCCAGGTTATATGGAATCCCAATTTATATTTTTTACTCTAAGCTTTTAATCTAGGTTATCCAGGTTTTCTTTGTATTTAAAACAGTTATATATTCAAATCCTTTTTAATTATTCAGAACATGAATGTTAACTAACCAAATATTATCCTTCCAAGAGTTTCAAACTATTTGTGTTGTTATTATTGTTTTTTGTTCATTAGGTGATGATTGAGTTCATACAAAACACTCAGTTTTCAAGGTTATTACGGCTATGTATATCTATTTTAGAACCCACATCCACCTATAGTATCCATACATGGATGTAATTTTGAGAATAACATAATAATATCTACATTACCGACCCATCATAATGTTATAATATTCTTAGAATTATCTTTTATATTTATCCATAATGTTTTATGTAATGTGATCTAATACTAATCCATCAAAATAACTAAAAAATTCCCAAAAGACAACTACACTCTTATCTAAGTCCAACTATTGAGACCCAAGATAATTAAATACTTAATTTTTATCATTTTATGATGATAAAAATTAAATATCAGAAAATAATCTCAAATTACCATGAATATTAATTTTATTGACTTTGAGGAAAATCTACATATGAATATTTTTTAAAAAAACATGTAAAACATTTCCCCATAATAAAAATATAGAAGAATCACTTATAGAAATCTCATATGATATAACCATATTCATAAGCTATAAAAGGGAATTATAAGTAAGTAGTGAAATAAGAAGATCATTAAGGGGAATCCTATCAACATTTCATCAAGGATTAAATCATATGTTTCAAACAAAAAATGAGTATGAGAGAAATATTTTATTAGATACTACATCATTCTATATGAGTTATACATAAGTCATGATAGTAAGCACATTTAATCTCAAAGAAAAAAAATACCATGTAAAAATTGTGTAGAAACATGATATAATAAACATGTTTTATAGAGAATAACATAATCACAAACCATATAATTATTCCAGTGGAAAAACCATATTTATTCAAAATAGTGTGATCATAACTAACCACATAGATTTTATTCTCATTCTTGTGGACCTAGATTAATCGCATCATGTTCAAAATTAATATTTTGGATATAGATAATACGAATTATGTCCACATGTAATATTGTGATCACAGATAATCAGCATATTATTCATGATTATACTCATTAATGGAGTTATTTAATAACATGTTCCTATGGATCATCATAAACTCATGATGTATAAAACCATAACCGATCCATTAAAGGAAAACACAGTACCCAAATATTCATCATCTATACATATGTGTTCAATTATATTATAATCATTACTCATGTCATGAAAACCCATCAAAAAGTAAATGTGTTTCATTCATCACATTATAAATAACCTATGGAATAGAAAAATGGGTTTCACACTACATCGTGATGGTATCACTGAAATTGAAATTAATCATGTAAACAGTTTATTCCAAAAATTCAATCATAGTAATAGAGTATTTCATAATAATTTTTAAGAGATTTATCGAAACTAATTTACGAAAAAATAAATCATTATTACATAATGTGGAAATTTTCAGTGAAATAGTAAAATAGTTTTTTGAAAATTCTTTTCTCATTAGTCGAAAAGAAGTAGATATGGTTACTTTTAAAGTTATATTCTTAAAAGATGAATTGAAATAACTATGTAAAGGAAAAATATTTTTTGAAATAGAGCTTATAAATGACATAAAGGTTATAAAAAACAATGTGTATAGGAATATAAAACCTTTTATTTTTAAATGTTTTAAAAAAACTCTTGAACATTTTAAAATAACAATGTTGAAAACCCACATCATAAAAAGAGTAACCAAACAATAATTATAAAAATTGTGGAATATAAATAAGATTATTACAGGAGATAACACATAATTAGGTTTCAAATTATAGAGAACATTATTAGGAATTAAAAATATTGATAAGGAAAAAATCCATTAAATGTCCTTGAAAATAGTCTTAACAAAATTACATTTCTTATGAAATAATATATTCATAATATCAGAATACAAAAGACTAAAACATAATATACCCAAAAAATAATATGTAAAAACAACATAACATTATCATAGGGTAGAATTATTTAATATTGAAATATCATAATTAAAGTGGAGTGATTATGAAACAAGAAAAAGGCTTTGGAAAAAAACCCCTTTCCATTATTCATTCTTGATCAAAATTTCACTAACCACATGTAAAAAACATAAATATTTTATTACTCTATTTCAAGATATTATTCATATAATATTTCATTTTATATACTTATTTTAAAACAATTTATTATATATAATTTAGTTATTTATCACAACTTTTTACCAATATTGTTTTAGTAAATCTAACTATTTTCCGCATGTTTTATGATATTAATTTTATTAACAAAAATTTAATAAAACAATTATCATTATTAGGACATATAATATACAATAATTTATTTTTAATAATCTAATATAATGTTTTAATCCCATTATATGATATATTTTTTTGTGTTCCATGAAAACAAAAATGGTAGTGAATTAGTTTTTGGTTATTTATTGATATTTATGGATTACCTAATAATAATTGTTAAAATATATTTTATAAAAAAATTATATTTATAATAATTATTAATACTATATATATTATATTATCATTATTTATAATTTATAACTATCCATGAATTTGGCAATTAAACAAATAATTGGATGCTCCATGGAGGCGGTAGTGTGCCCCAATGCATGCATGATGATTTTGTTTACACAACATGGGAGATAGTAGTAATGTATTTTCTTCCATTCAGAACATAAAACATGAAATCAATATAATAATTTTATAATAAATTCATTAATATTATCATCCTTGTAATGTGGTAAAGTAAAATGAAACACATTATGTTGTGGAGGCATTAGTTCGCACATACTAATGATTGATATTTCTTCTTTTATTAAGTGTAATGAGAGAGGTGGTAAGTGTTTGTTATGAAAATATATCAACATTAAGTATACTATAAATACATATTTCATTAAATAATATTGGTAAAAATATATTTTAGAATAAATGATAAAAGTAAAATATGTGAGAGAAAAGATTGGACTTACATAGAGAACTATAAGTTTCACTTAGGGGATTCCGTGGAAATGAAATTCTTAGTATAAAATATTATGAAAAATGACTATTAGAGTGATATAGTATTTTATGGAAATTAAATAGATAATATTTAGAGTATTTAAGTGTATTTTTAGTGTTGTGTTGAAGGGTTGGTAAGGGAGCCATTTTCGAAGTGAAGAAAATGGTATTTTTGTAAATATATCAACTAATTATATAGGGATTACATGATAAACATGTGTAGTGGATTCAATAATAGTAATAAATTTATTTTCTAGTGATATAAGGTTAGTAATATCTTAATCACTCAATTATAAGCATGCTTTTAATATTTTTCATCCCTATTATCCTTTGAATTATTACCTTTTCCATTTTTGTTTTTACAGAGCTAACTTGTTTTCACCTAGGGTAACATGCACTTTATGCCCAAAAGTAAAGGGTCACTTATTATATAATTTATTCCCACCAATTTTACGTTTGAAATCAATTTCCTCATATTCAATTTATAAAATTATTAAAAAATAATTTTTATATAATAAATGCATAATGTACTAAGAATATTTGTAAAAAATATTATTCAGTATTAATATATAAAAAACACGTTTCTAAATTATAATAAAATTTTTAAAATTTTAAATTTAAATCATAATATATATATTTATTTTTTAGGTAAAAAAATTTCCAAAAAATTTATGCCATTCATATATACTAAAAATGAATAAATGTATCATTATCGGTATAATACACTATTCACTAAAAAACTATTTTTTAGAAAAATAAAAAAAACATGCAAATATATTTTTCCATTCAAAATAAAAAAATTAATTTATTTTTATATAAATCATATTTTAAATTTTACAAAATTTATCTTTTAAATGAATAAGACAATTTTAAGGAGAAATTATTATCAAGACCCGATTCACTAGGCCCCGCATAGTCGGTGGTAAGCTGTGTTTGACAACCTCAAGCCAGTTTCAAAAAGGCCAGGGGATAGATAACAACTCAAAGTGGGAATATTAGACACAAAGGAGGCATTATCCTAATGTACATCTCCAAATACCCATAAAATGTTTAATGATAAAGAATTCAATTGAAGAAAAATCCATGAATACATCTATATTCCACATTCAGAGTATAGTTGAAGTACTAAAAGCAAAACGACCCAAATAAAATCCCACTAAAATTGGAAATGAAGTCCAACCTACCCAAAATTAAGGGACATTTGAAAAATTAAATACTCAGTAAGAACTTCAATATGTTTTGCTGATAATTCTCTAACTAGTCCCGCACCTCATAGAACTTCTTTTAAATGTATGTCTCCTACAAAAGAGAAGGCACATGCAAGCAAAGCCTATATAGGTATGAGTATAAAAACACCAAGCAGGACAACCAAAAATAAAAAAAAACATAAATAATAAAGATAAGGGTCAGCTCAACCATGAAGGTATATCAATTAGTAATATGAGACATAATGATAATTATAATATAAATCCAGATATACTCAAGAATTGAATTATATTAAAGTGGTATCAAGAACACCACAAGTTATAGGATTCCACTCAAGGATTCATCATAACACTCTTACAGGGGATCTCAATCAATGATCCATGAAATCAAAAATTGTGATCCTCTAAGATATCACACTCATCTTGTGTTTCTAATGATGTACTCACTATAACTATGAATATCTCAACACCTAGATAGGGGATCAAACTTCTAACTAATGGGGGACCCCACAAACCCAACTCAGGTATCCAACTGGATACAGTATTTTCACCTATGTAGTCTTAGTCATGATTATTCCATGAACGCACCTTGGAAGAAAGATAGAATAATATAGGATTAGTCACAAGACCACTAGGGGACATCACAAATTTTATATAAAACTCATTCTATATAGGGGATACTTGTCGGGTTCTCTATACATAATACCAAAAAGCATTCATATAGGTATGGATGATGGAAATTCACCCACCTAATATTGGTTAATAATTATAGAATGAAACCCAATTTCATCAACCCATGTTATATCATTGATTTTAAAATAAATTCAATAATTGAGTTCTGTGATAAAATTTTCTCAAGACAGAATACTCACAAACCCAACTATGAGTATTGAAAATAAAAAAAATGAGAAGGTATCGTCATTGGTCCAATATACATAAATGTAATTCTACATATATTACACAAAAACAACCATGAATGTCCACATAGATCACATTATTTTGATCTTCTAGAAAAAACACTCAGGATAGGGTGTTACTTTGGCTATAATGGAAACTGTGTGAAAAAGAACAAAATTCATCATATCACATATGATGGACACTTCATGGGATCGAGCAATTATTCCAAATAAGATACCCAAAATTTATTTTAAATCACTCACCTAAAATTCATGGTCACCATTCCATAAAATTTTCTTTAGTTTTACATCCTATGAAGAAGACACATCCAAAAAAATTTAATAATAAAAATAAAAATAAAAATATCATAATTACTATTATAGTAATATAAAATATAAAGGAGAAGGTGAACTCCCCTACACTTTCATTCCCATCTCACATGTATTTTTTTCTCAGAACCCCTCCTTATATCTTCTTCTTTATTATTATTATTATTATTTTAATTTTTTTTATTATTATTATTACTGACCCCATCCCCTCTCTCCTATATCATGCCTATAGTGGTTATTCAACACCCCAAGTCCTTGGACGCCACCTATTCATGCCATAATCCATAGTCAACACTCAGCAATGCCACCTCCAACACTTATGGGACTGAGGAAACAAAGTTTGGGGCATACTGCACTAGATCCATTGTCGATGGATAGATTCAAGCCACCCGATACACCCTGAAATTAGTCCTCACTACACCACACCATCATTCCACAATATAATATCCACATTCCAAAATGGAAAATATGGATCCTAAAACATTATCATGATCCAAATCATATTTATTCCGAACATAAACCCTTTTAAATGATATTTTGTGCCAAATAATAGTCTTGTAAAGATTGAATACTGGGTATTAGTCAAAACACCATCCAAAGGGGTTTTTGGTGATGAAAATTCAAAGAAAAAGGAATAAAATCACCATAATAAAATCAAGGAACAAACCATATTCATTGGTATTGTTGGCCTTTATTCGTTATCATTGGAAAGTTAAATAAAAATTCAATTATATAAGTAAAAAATGAAAAAATCAAATAAAAATTGGCCATCGATGTGTGAATCAATTATTTTTATAGTAATTGATATTTATTAAACACGGGATAAAAAATAGATTAATCAGAAAATATATATCATGTTTTGCTTATATATTTATCGTTGGTGAGGAAAAAATCCACTAAACATTAATATGAAGACCTACAACATTTTTTATTATTCTCATGGTACACATCGACTTGTTCGACATCGATCCTCCATCCGAACGTTCCAACAACAAAGAGGATCTCCCTTAATTCTCTCAGTGTTATACAAAAATAAATCATAATGATGTATTTATAGAGTATTATTTAGGTAATGGTTATTATATTAATTGGTTAAATTAATTAATTACATCATTTAATGCACCTGCCAATGCCCCCAACCAAATGACCAATGTTGACCAACTTCATGGGGAACCTAAGGTAAACCCTGGATTCTAGAATCATCTGTGGTCTCATATTTCTGACATGGTGCCTTGATCTAGATTTACTATATTATTTTTGAAAAACTATTCATGCTTGATATAATATAATTAATATTTTTATTATATCATTACTAGGGTCATCGGGCCATAGAATCTCATGCCTTCTCAGCACATGTCTATAAAAATAATCCTTATAATATTCCAAAGGATTATTTGGAAAAAATAAAATTATTATATTCTCCCCACCATATAGATTTTCATTATGAAGAGTAAAAAACATACTAAGATATATTAAGATACTGAGATATCAACAGAGTTTCACATTATCAGAAGATCTCCTAACGGTTATCATGCCATCAAAAAACACACACCCAAGGGAAACACATTCTCATGAATGTTCTTCTATAATGAATCTTATCAAGAATCACCAATCACTTTGAAAATGAAACTCCACCTTCAAAGTGATACTCATCCTGGTTGACATCATGCAATGATTCAGTCACATATCTCCTCAGTTGTGAATCATAGAAAAAAGAACACCAGTTCTAACTATGGTCTTATAGATAAGAGGTACACCACCTTGATAACCCAACACAGTAACATGAAAAAATATTTATGTACCTTAGAGATATCCTTACTCTTCAGCCTTATCTCTAAAAACCATGATGAGGTGAGATCACTTGAAAAACCTTACATCCTCAACAAAATCCAAACGCTACTATCGTGGGCCAAGAAAGGACCCCCTAATGACTATGGGAAGTCCTTATCCATGCCTAAATGAACCAGAACATCACAACCATCCCCAATACCAACTCTAAGACTATAAGAATTGTCTTACATTGGCTTCAACCAGTATCATAGTGGCATATAGGCACTCTCATACATGGCCTTAAATGGTGATCCATCGTTGGTGGATTAGTACCTGTTATGATACACAAACTACTTCTATGGTAGATAACCATCCAATATATGTCCTAGAACTAACATTAAATCTTGTATCATTTTCACAAAAACCTAAATGGTCTATTATACCTTGACATTTTCTGGCATAGAATCATTGGGATTAGCCATGACTGATTCTCAAAGGATTCTTACATACTCTCCATATTCATGAAATAAAGTGATAATCATCATATGAAATGGTCTTAAAGGGAATTATATGAAGCCAGACTACCTCTAGTATGTATATGAAAGCTACAATCTCCCCTAATCATTGATATTATTCACATATTGATAGGTGATACATCAAGATCCAATCATAGTAACCTATAACTTCATCATTGAAATACTAATCTATTTTCAAATAAATATAGAATATTCTATTGTCTCCTATATGTATAGATAATGAAAAGTATAAATCCACATCATCACAAAATCTCATAACCTGAATGGATTCATTTTCCATCCTCAAACAAGGAAAATGTTCTCCCCACCTTTAAAAAATACATCAGGAACAATTCCTATGGATATCTAGTTAAACAAGATCTTACAATTGATATATCCTTGTTTTTTCCTCCCCAGCTCACCGAAGAAGGGGTGTAACAACCACCGAATGTAGATACACAACACCATCATCACGCTCAAGTACACAATGTACATGGCTAGGGACTCCATCACCTTTCAAAAAAAAAATAGATGAGAAAACTTCACTCTGAGAATCATCTAATATGGATATGCCCTTGGGTGGCTCCGTAGAAAGAACAACCTCAACCTTTGTTTAGTTTTCTATAACTCTCATACCTTGGAAGACTGATCAAAATATATAGATCCCCCAAATCCTTAATTGACTCCATGAGACCAATCCATTGATCTAGTACACATGGATCATTTTCTAAAACATGCAAAATTATACTTTGTTATCCACCTCTAATGTCGAGTACACAGGGATATTATTTAAAGAGACTACAAAACACAAATCCATGAAGAGATAAAGGTTTAGTTTATATGCCTAGACACTCTTCTAGGATTTTTCAAAACCCTTAAGGGTCTTACCATGAACTGAAATCCACCATAGTATATTTGTAAATCCACCTTTGGTATAACCTTCTTGTGAACCTATAGATAGTGATGACATAACCTAAGGTGAAAAACCATGAACGTCTATTCCTATGACCACTAGTCAAATAATTAATTGATTATCAGGGGTGGACACTCATCCCTGATAGTCACATGGTTCTTGTGATTCCATTCCATGCCCAAACTCAATCTCGCATCTACATCTTAGGTGAACAACAATGGACTTCCCATAAATAAAATCGGGTCGTATAAATCCCTCTATCTCTAGATCCACCAACTTCTCCTTCATCTCTCACAGCTTTATGGGGCCATCTGATATAATAACAAAAATATCAGTCCATCTCTGGTGAAAGATTATATATATATAAAAATTTAGTTGGGGAGGTAATCCTAATAAATCATTTGGGATTGAGTCCTCATAGTCCTCTAACATTATAGGAAATTGAAAACTCATAGAATCCTATTCTTTAAAGTTAATACTATCTATTTGGTAAATTAGTTATATGATACATAATATGACTTTTTTTACTTATCTTTCTTGGGTTCCTTATCCCTAAATAACTGAAAATTCATCAAAATAACATGGTAAAATTAGAACGCATTGGTAATAGTAAACTGGGAAAACAAAATAGAAATTGATCCATAATGAGGAAAACATCCTAGGGCCTTAGCACCATAATTGAAATATTCCAAATGAGGCTCTCTCTCCTAATAGAGTCAAGTCACACAATTGTTAAAAGTTTGTATTCACTCATCCCCTCTTCAGGATCCTATGAATATGATGATGAACCTAAAAGATCCTATTGGTATTACTTGGACATTAATATGGGGTACATCCATGAAATACTGGTGTGTTACCATGTACCAAAACTGAAATTAGAGAAGAGAAGACATAGGTTATTCCTCAAACATACTCAGGCTCTTTGGGTCCCAAGCTTCTTCTACGTAAATCTATCATTTTTATTCTTACATATTCACAAAACTAGGGCTCCCTCTGATATCATCCCATAAAAATGAACATAAACACACATGTTGAAGGAAATCATTTTCTACACATTTAAAATATCTTCCTTGAGTGTCACTAACAATCCCACATGGTTTTGGATCATGTAACACAAACACATATGAGTGGGAAATGTTTCCATCTTCACTATATTTGTGATATCACATCATAAATCACAAAAAAGTTCCATACTAATACTTTTCATCACCCTAGATAAGTCTCACTAGTAGGATCAACATCAAAGAGGGGTCCTGAAAAAGTAGGGAACTCACACCACAAACTCAATCCAGTATTCCATCACCTGATAATAGAGTTTGACCCAGATGAATCATGGGAGATCTATATCTTAGAAACATATGATACACACATTTCACATGTGCATCATCTGCTGATAATAGTATATCCAACCACTTCTATTTGAAGAATACTGGCCACTAACACCACCATCTAATTGATCATGCTATTAATGCGAAGAAAACTCAAACAACAGACTTGAGGCAATCCTCAAAAACTAGATTGTCTAGATCATCATGAAACCTTAGCATTCATTATCATTGGAACTCATGTACCATGATAATTTTTCTCATATAATCAAACTGAATTGATGAATTCATTGGATTCACATCTTACCTTTCATCATCCATCAGATCTACTAATGGATATAATCACCGATCAACATGTGGTAGCACAAATATATTACCGCCTAGAAGAAATTCCTCATGAGTTGGCCCCTAAACCGAGGCATCATCAGTTAAATGGTTGTCTTCAAGAAACTATCTTAGAATTGATGTCATGTTACAGAAAAAATACAACTTAAATGTTTTTAGGATGTACCATGTTCAATGAAAATATTTGTAGAGAACCCCCAAGATGGAAATGTAAACAACAACCAATTCTTATATGATTCATGTTTGATTGTTTTCCCTTAATCTAATACCACTATTTACTGATGAAATAAGGAGGTTGGAAGACAGTTGGTGAATTTATATGTCATCATTCAAACCCCCACTAGAGTCTTTACCCAAATACCTGAACTCAAAACTCTTTAACTCTCTTTCCCTATTACCTGAACCAAACCTCTAAAAAATTCTGTCTCCAAAATCTATTCCTATGATGGATCATTCGTCTGATACCAATCTGTCACAAACAAGCACACTAAGACCATCTTTCAAGCTGTAGGCAGAGTGTGGAATCTCCAATTTTACAATTAATAGGGCAATACTAAATAATTAGTGCTGAGTAGACATATCATGCAAATGGTATGAATTATCCTAATATAAATTTACATATTCAAGCATCATCAAATACTAATACATTACTAAAAGGTAAAAAATACAACTGATTCAAAATTCATTCATATATATATCCCACAATAAGAGTACTACAGAAGTAATAAAATCAAAAAGGATTAAATACAAGCCCCCCCAAAAAAGAAATAAAGTCCAGTATGCTTACTATGATTTGACAACATACAAATAAAAACCATGTTAAGTACCTTGTTATGTATAGATTTCTATGATCTGCTTGGTCCTGGTCCTACTAAAACTTCATCAAGTTTTCTATTCTCTTCATAATACATGAGAGGTCAGGGAAGATCCCATTTGTGGGAGAGTATAATAATACTCGACAGGACAACCTGAAATCACCAAACATTTGGCATCAAGATATGGGTCATCTCTACCAGAAAGGTATGTCAATAAAAAACAAGAGACTTAATGATAATCAATAAGTAATTATAGATATATTGATGAAGGAAACTATGTATAAATGAGGTTTCAAATACCCTATTAGTCATAGGATTATTTTTAATGATTTAGTGTAACACTTTTTTGGGGGATCTTACTCCATAATACATGTTATCATTAAGGCCACCCTTATGAAAGATCATGCTCATCAGGTGTTTCCAAAGCTATACTCACTGGAACTCTGAAGATCTTAACTCACTGATAAAGGATCAATCCCAGGACCACTAGGGGAAAAAAACCCCCATCCATAGTATGCTGATAGATTGGGTATCACCATTCACATATTTTTGGGCATGATGATTCCAAGAATCCCACCTTAGATGAAGGAATTGTTAACGTATGATTACAACCAAGACTATTGGGGGAAACCTCAACCTCCATTCCAATATCGTTTTTAGAGGGGATCACAATACAGTGATTAGGATGTAATGCCACATTGTACCCTCATGGGGATTGACCAAGTAAATAAACTCAACTTATATTAGTCATGAGATATTGAAATCATAATCCTACTTGCATCACCTCATGTTATATCTTCGAAGCCAAAACGAAAGCCATAATTTAGTTCAAAATAGAAAATTTCTTAGATTTAAAACACAAGTTACTAAATAAGAGCCCAGAAGATTATTTACATGCACATGGGGATCGTCAATGGTCCAATGGTTTAAAGGTAATTAAACAGATATATCACCATAAATGGACATGAATTTCCATACAGATCACATGGTTATGATCCTAATGGAATATCACTCAAGATTTGATATTCAGTTTACCAAAATGGAAGCTAAGGGAAAAAAATTATATTCATTATATAAAATATTATGGGAACTTTAAGGTAATGAGAAATGGGTTCAAATTAGCTACGTAATGATGGTCTTGAACTATCCACCTCAATGTAACATCATAATGTTGTAGAGGGTACGTTATTCTGAAATAATATGAATATGATACATAATATATAAGGTAATAATAATAATAATAATAATAATAATATTACTACTACTACTATAATAATATAAAATATAATGGAGCAGGTGACCTTCTCCCTCCATTTCATACCTATCTCACTTATATAGGATTCCTCACTCCACAATTTTTTTATTGATTATAATAATTATCAAAACAACATTCTTTACTTCACTCATATCTCATGCATGGGGGGTGATTCCATGTAAAGGGACATGCCTTCACCTCCTCATGATGTATACCACCACTACCACTCATCGTTGGTGAATCTATTTCTTCTAGAATAGATGAAAATAGAAATGGGGCATACTGCACCAGATTTATCAATAGATTTATGATTAAACCCATATTATGTTCTAATAAATTGGACATTTCTACATGTCACCATTGCTTCATTGCATTGTCACTGCATGCAAAAATGGGAAATGGGGATCCTCAAATCTGATCCAGATCAAACTCTGGTCATTCACTATATTTATCTCACTTTCATCTATCCCTCAATCATGAACCCTAGATAATGGTATCGATCTATTACACGTGATAATAGTCTCACAATTATCTTATATTGGGTTTTAGTCAAACCACTAGCTAAATGGTGTTGCCTATGCTAATTATTTAATGAATGGGGAAGAAAACACCATAAAAATCGATGAATGGACCATGTAAATTATTTTGGTTAATCTTGATTAATTTACATTATTAAATTGAATGATGAACAAATTAAATATAAAAGAATAAAATTAATCAACAATAAATCAACTGTTGATTCATGAATCAATTATTGTTAGTGGAATAGATCCTTGATTGAAACAGGGGTTAAAAATAGAATGAATCTACATCACAAATATCCAACCTAGATTATGGATCAATAGTTGATGAGGAATGTGTTTAATAGTGATGAAGATGAATATATTCTATGTTTTTTATACGCGTTTTAGTTCACCTCAATGCATTCGTCGTCGATCCTCTGTCATGATATTCCAATGATGGTGATGAACTCCAAAAATTATCTCAGGGTTATGCATCTATACTTGGGAACACATCATAATAATTAATTTAAATATTATTATGTAGGTTATGGATATTAAATATATTAAATAATTAAATAACTAATTCATTAAATGTACCTTCCAAAAGTTTCCCTTGACCAAACATCCAATGGTGACCATGTTTTTGGTCACACCTAGTTTAAACCCTATATTCTAGAATCATTTGTGGGCTTATATTTTCAATATGAGACTCCATTTAGGAGTTTTTCCATTATTTCAAAAAATACTATGTGTGGGTTATATAATATGTTTTATATTCTTATTATATCAACACGAAGGTCATAGGGCATTGGAATCTTTCACTGTCTTAGTGACTAGCTCCAGAAAGTCTAATTATAATATTTCAAATTATTACGTAGAAAATAGCGATACAATATGCTAATTTTATTGAAAAATTTGTGTTTTTAAACATTAAGTTTTCTGAATATTATTTCATACCATATTCTAATTTAAAATATATTAATTTGTTAGATCATTGAAATGAATGGCCGATTGTCGCCAACCGACCGGTCAATGTTTTGGTGCTCTTCTAATGTGTATAGCAGCACTCGGGTCAAATCCTCGGTGATGATACTTTGAAATAGTCGTTTGTTTTTAGTTGATTGTATTCTGATTTGGGGTTTGTTTGTAGAGCATAATTGAAATGACCAATTGATTGTGATTGATTTAACAAAATGATAATTATTGGGGCGAGTTTATCATTAGGTTAGTCGAGCTTGTGATGTCTTTGAGCTTTGCTTTTTATTTCATTTAAATTAACACCCATGTCACAAGTTGACGTTGATTTGAATTACCAAGTGTTAAGGCTTTAATCCAAGCCTTAACTTAACTTAGGGTTCTAATCTTGATCATATCTTGTTTATGGTAGTGTATTTATGGTTCCAATAATCCATGGAAACCACACGTTAAACAAAACAAGTCATTAATCCATGACATGCTAAGTCCAACATACATAATGTTAATTCAACGAATACTCATCGAGCGAAAGCTCTAAATCACTTAACATACCTAAATTAAAACTCACCCCAATGAGATATTTACTCAGCCATTAGGATTATTTATAATCTGGGTTTAATGTTTATGGTGTCGATTTAAAAATATTAGAAAAGTAAAGGGACAAGAAAAGAGTATTGTGCCGAACACACACATGAAAGATTTTGAGAATCAAAAATGGAATTTCGATTGAATGAGGAAGAAAAAGAAGGGAAGGGGATTAAACTGAATTTAAAATATATTAAGACCATTAATATTATACTACATAAGGTGGAAAAGAATATTAGGTATTGAAGAAGAAACAAGCACTAAAATTTGATTGAAATGAAAACAAAGTTACACAATTATAATGGAAAGAAAAAATAAACAAACATGAAAGAGAAGTGGAGGAGAGGTCTCTCTTGTTGAAATAGTATCAAAGCATATCCTCCTAGAACCTTTTCAAGGATATAGTAATGCCAAACCTCCTCCTTAAGTGCTGAAGATCTAACCCTTTTGAAAGGAGAGGAGGGGATGTATTTATAGCCCAAGGTGGTGGACTGTTTACATTCCAAGAATAAACCCTACACTTGGCTCGACGATATGTACATCTAGAAAGCCGAATCTTGAGCAATATCTTTCTTAAATGTTGTAGATAAAGAGGTCTTCTGTCTACTGTGAAAAGTAGGCGGCTATTGGACTTATTGATAAAAAGATATGGAGGTTTTAGTAAATACTTCTGATCTGTCCATTTCAATACATACTTTTTTTGAAGTCCATAATGTGAATCAGTTTTTGAATAATAAGATGCCCTCAAATAAAAATCATTACTTAAAAAAGGTTGGCTGGCCGAATCTCCTCTTTGACACTGAAACCGTTCAGCTCTAATGGATGTCTACATCAGGAGAAATTCCAATATTAGTGTGATATATTTAATTCCCGGCCAGAATGGTGGGCTGGAATTCAATGCATCAGTTGGGCCCCTTGTATTTGTTATTGGGTTCTGAAATTTTTATCATGGACTCCGTTAAATGTCCTCAGAACTTGGGAGGAGAATTAAGGTATTTTGACTTATGGATTGAGCCCAGTAATTCGACCTTCATATATGGTCCAATTTCTTCACAGTTTCCTTGGGCCTTCTTGTGGGGTCCATATGACCCTCTAAATGGACGAATTTTCCAAATGTGACTTCTAATGAAATGTTTTAATTGTAATTGGGAACCCTACAAAACAAAAATAATGAAATTTAAAAAATTTGGGTCATAGTTATTGTTAAAACATTAAACATACTTGAATATGGATAAACCCAAATAGCGCTCAAAAATTATATTTAATACTTAAACATTAATATTTCACAAAAATTATGCACATTTCATATAAAATCATTAAAGTGAGTATATAAAAAGATATTAAAATATTAATAACATCAACTCCCCCACACTTAGTTGTGTGCATTTCCCCATGTGCAACAAATATGAAAACATGACAAAATCATTTTCACTCACCAAAAAATATTAAAATTTTGTTTTCTCCAATTAGGGGAGGTTTAGACTATTTCACTCATCTATTTTGAAATCCACCACAAGTTGTTACAGAAACAATGTTCCAAAACTAATTCATTTTTCCATGCTCAAATTTAGAAATGGAAAATGTGGACACTCAAAACTCACACCTCTCAAGATGATAAAATTTATTTGTGGAGGTTCACTCTTTCACCAACCAAAAGTGAAAATATTAGAGTTTGAAAAGAGCTCTCAGCTAAAAATCCCGATCCAAAGTGAACAAGAATCAAGAGGTATTTTTAATGGGGTTTTTTTGTGGCTATGGGACGGAGAGAATATAATGTCCAAGAGAGATAAGAAGAGGGTTAAAATACCAACCTAGGAAAAGAAATGCACATTTTTTTGAAATGAAACATGGAAGGAAATGAAAAAACATATTTACAAAGGAATGATTGTGTGAAGAAAGACACAATAGAGGAAGAAAATATGAAGGTAATGATAAGATTTAATATTTACAAAACAAAACAAAAACTTTTCCCAATAAGAATATAATGCAAGCGTTATTTTCTTTTCTTTTCTTTTTTTTCTTTTTTCAAAAGTTGACCTTGAAACAGATCTCACACTCATATCTCAACCCATGTTTGATCTCCTCATTACACTAATTTTAATAGTTATAACAAGATCAAAGGTTGAGGAAGAGTGATTTTTGACCTACCCAAGACAGAACCCATTTTTTTCATTTTTATCTTGATTTTTTTTATTTTGATTTTTTATTTTGATTTTTTTGATTTTTTTTTGAACACTTTTCAATATAATTTGTAGAATACATTCTAAAATCCCACTGAATGATAACCTCCCCCCCACACTAAAATGTATGTTTGCCCTCAAGCATATGATAACACACCGGAAAGTAAGGAAATGATACCCAAAAATGAAATCCATTCCCCCCCACACTTAAATTTCAAAAAATTATGCAATGAAAATCCATGTTGATATTGGGTGGGAAAAAATTATTAGGCTTTTAATGTGGCTATCAAATAAATGGTTTTCATAAGCTTGAAGGGGATTTCAAAGGGAGGATTAATGTAAGGGAAATGGGAGGCTATTTGACTATTTTGATTGTCATGTGGTTCAGAAAATGCCTTTATCATATTAATACACACTAAGGCAGGGAATTCAGCTCGAAGGTCCACAAAATCAAGACTCAAAAATGGGGGAGAAAACACACATTTTAAAAATATGTCCATAGGTGGCCTTGGCTTGAAAGAAAATGTTGTTCCTCACGATTCGGGAAAATCATTTTCCAAATCAAAAATTGAGCATTCAAAATTTGTTAATTTTGACAGAAAATTCTTTATCCAAAGTCATGATGAAAATACAAAATTTTTGAGATGAAAACATGTCTCTTAACTCCCCAAAATGGTTGGAAAAATTTTCAAAATTTGATAGTGAGTAAGAATGACTCTTTTTTTTTTGTAATTTTCTAAATGATTGTGTTTTTTTGGTTTTTTTTAGTATTTAAGGTTTTTATAAAATACACACCCATAGAAGAAAGAGAAAAGGAAAGGGTTTGATGAATAAAGTGGCAAAAACATGAAAGAGAGAGGAAGAAGAATAAAGAGGTAGAGAGAGGAAGAGATAGAGAGAGAGTTAAAGGGAAAGAGGTGCCCCCTGGTTTAGATTTGGTGGGTTGCCTTCTCCATCTAGTGGTAGGTCGGCTAGAGATGTTGGGGATCCAGTGGAAGTTGATGTTGTTCCAGTACTGCATGTCCTCTCATGGTGATGTTTCAACCGATGTCCATTTACCGTAAATGTCCGTTTGGAGGAGGGGTCTTGGACTTGCACTGCACCAAATGGGTAAACATTAGTGATAATAAAAGGACCTTCCCAACGAGAATTAAGCTTACTTGGGTGAAGTCGGAATCGAGAATTGAATAGCATTACCTTTTCACCTTCATTAAATACCTTTCTCAGAATGTGTCTGTCATGGATTACCTTAGCCTTCTCTTTGTATAGATTCTAATTCTCATAGGATTCAAGTCGAAGCTCCTCCAGTTCATCCAATTGCAACAATCTTTCTTCACCAGATTTTTCAAGATCAAAATTATATGTTTTCACTACCCAAAATGACTTATGCTGTATTTCAACTGGTAAGTGACATGCTTTACCAAAAACAATCCAAAAAGGAGACATCCCAATGGGTGTTTTATAGGCAGTTCGATAAGCCCAAAGTGCTTCACCAAGTCTTTCAGGCTAGTCTTTTATGGTGGGTTTTACAATTCTCTCAAGCACTCTTTTCACTTCTCTATTAGAGATTTCAGCCATGCCATTTGTTTGAGGGTGATATGCAGTTAAAGTATTATGTACAACCCCATTCTTTTTCAGAAGAGCTTCCATGGTTCTATTACAAAAATGGGTTCCTAATTCACTGATCAAGGAACGTGGTGTGCCAAATCACTGGAAGATGCGGGTCTTTAGGAACTCACTAACAGTACGAGCATCATCCTTCCTAGTGGGTTTGGCCTCAACCCACCTTGAAACATAATCTACCACAAGAAGAATGTATGAGAATCCATTGGAAGGGGGAAATGGTCCCATGAAATCGATGCCCCAAACATCGAAGATTTCACAAAATATTAAAGGCTTTTGGGGCATTTCATTTCTTTTGGAGATTATGCCAAACTTTTGGCAAGTGGGACATGATTGAAAAAACTCATGTGAGTCCTTGAAGAGTGAAGGCCAGAAGAATCCAGAGTTTATGACCTTTCAGGAGGTCCTTTGTGGTCCAAAGTGGCCACCTTCGGGAAGTGAGTGACATAATTCTAAGATGGAAGAATGCTCATTTTCTTCAACACATCTCCTTATTACCATATCTTCCCGAGTTTTCCAAAGTTTATTTTCTTCCCAAAAATAGTATTTTGAATCACTTTTCAACTTCATTTTTTGTTCTTTTGAACAATTTTCAGGAAAAACACCAGAAACCAAGTAATTTACAATTGGGGCATAACATGGTATTTTTAGAGTGAGAGATGAAAGGTGCTCAGTGGGGAATTTAGGATCGATGATTTCAGATTGAGAAGAACTAGAAATTCTACTCAAGTGATCAGCAACATGGTTTTATTTTCCTGGTCTATCTTTAATTTCAAGGTCAAACTCTTGGAGCATTAGGATCCATCTTATTAGCCTCGGTTTGGAATCACTTTTCTTGAGTAAGAACTTAATAGCAGAATGGACTGTGAAGATGATGATTTTGGAACCTAAGAGATAGGACCAAAATTTATCTAAGGAAAAAACCACTTCTAGAAGTTCCTTTTCAGTCACATTGTAGTGAGATTGAGTTTCATCCAATGTTTTTGAGGCATAATAGATGACATGAGGAATGTTTTCTCTTCTTTGACCAAGAACAGCCCCAACAGCTCTATCAGAAGCATCACACATCAATTCAAAGGGTAAGGAACAATCTGGGGGTTGAATTATCAAGGTAGATATAAGAGCAGTTTTGAGTTCAATGAAGTCTCTCTTGCAAACATCATCAAAATGGAAAGAGACATCATTTTGGAGAAAACAAGTGAGTGGGAGAGAAAATTTACTAAAGTTATGGATGAATCGTCGATAGAAACCAGCATGACCGAGGAATGATCAGATGTCTCGAACAGAGTTTGGTGGATGAAGTGATTGGATCACTTCAATTTTGGCAGGATCGACTTCAATACCCTCCTTTGAAACTATGTGCCCTAGAACAATCCCATTTGCAACCATGAAGTGACATTTTTCAAAATTTAACACAAGGTTACACTTGACACACTTTTGAAGGACTAGAGAGAGGGAATGCGAGCACGACTCAAATGACTCACCATAAATGGTGAAGTCATCCATGAAGACTTCCATGAAGTGTTCAATGAATTCTGAAAAGATACTCATCATACACCTCTGGAATGTTGCAGAAGTATTGTAACACCCCAAGATTTCATAGTGTGTTATTTCATCAAAATAATTCAATAACATGTACTACACGCAACACCGAGTTCAAGCGCACCATGACTCACCAAACAAGCCGTTCAAAAAAGATTATGAATAGTATTAACTAAATTTTAAACTTTATATAATCCTTATAATTTTAGAATCCATATTATGAGTTTCTTAGACATAATGTAAGAACAAATTCATCTTCAGTATTGTAGTTTTACCAACTTTTAATAGTGAACCCTTTTTAAATAAATTATTTCAAACTTTTTGACTAAATGGGGACATCAAAAAATTTAAAATGAAACATCCCAAGCTTACACGGTACGCTTTCCTTTGAATAAAACAGTAGCGTGTGTTGTACGCAACTTCGAGTTTTAACACACACCACAACCGATCAAACTAACCGTTATGGATAGTAATACCTAAATTTTGAAATTATGTATATTTTATATTTTAAAATTGACTTCATTTTTTGATTCGGAATATCGAATTTAGCCTAAGGTGAAATTTTGGTACTTTTCGGATAACTTTCATATTTTGATGAATAGTGAAAATTACTAAATTTTAATTAAAAACAACTTTTTTAATAAAAATAATTAATAGTGATAAATTATGAATTTGAGTGGTTTTAAAATATATTTAGAATATATTTTTACCATTTAATATAATGTTGGTCATTGTACATAATTTTACAATTAAACCGAACATAAACAAGTGTCAATCTTTTGATAGTTATTATCTCTTAAAAACACGCTTTTTGTTTTGACAGCGGGAATTAATTTTAAATTAATTTCTGCCACTTCTGTGTTTTGAATTTAGGAAAATGGATTCCATATTTGGAATCAGGATGTTCAAATTGTGTAAATAGGTAACTTTTATTTTTAGACATTTTGAATAGTTACTGTGGTAAATATTTTATTTACCATGGTTAAAGGGTAAATCCGGTAAATAAGGGTTAAAAAATAATATTATAATAATACAAAATTACCCTAAAACGTGTCCTAACCTTATTGGTGGACACATACCCGACCATGGGCATCCTTGAGTCAATTTGGGGACCCCTTGGAGCCACTTGTATGTGGTAGGGACACATTATATTAATAAAGTTAAAATAAAAATAAAAATGGAATAAGCTTACATCTTTTAGAAGAACAATTTTTACATAGGGTTATGCATGTTGGATTTTCGATTATAAATATTAATTAGAAAGATAAAAATATTTCCTACATGAAGATATTTTATTTATAATTTTTAGACATTAAATAATTTATTTTATTTATGACACAATGATGATGCAGTAAATACTATAATAGTGAAAAATTAAAATAATTGATATTATAAATACCCAAAAAAATATAATATGAAACTTTTAATGAATTAAACTAATTTTCTAGGATAATATGATATATTAGTATTGATTTAATTGACTTTTTTCGAAGTAATCAATCTGTTATGAGTTTCACAAAAATCAACTATTGAATAGTGTCAAAATTGACATAAAAGAGTTCTTAAAACAAATATTATATTATTAATTGATATTAAATTCCTAAAAATCTAAGGTTCGGCCAAAAGACTTATATCAGGATAGGTTCATCATTAATGGACCACTTGTGGGTCGCTTTGATGTATATAGTAAGTTTATTAACCATATTATATAAAAATACAAAGAGACATTGTAAAAGTGAAACTAATTAACTTAGAGTTAATACTTAAAGATAAGGTTAATATAAGTACCCAAACCTGTCTAAATTCTATTGGTTGAGTGGTTTTAGACCTATCCCCACCTTATCCTTTGAATAATCAACTTTGGAGCCATTGGAAACCGAATATGAATTTATTATAAATTAATATTTCTAGCTTTTCCAAAGGTGCCCCTCACCCCTCTTATAAAAGGGCACTCCTCCTTCTCATTTCTTCACACCTCTCAAGCCACTTGGCTCGTCCAAACTCTGCCCAACTAAGCTCCCCACATCCCTCTCCTCCTCCTTGAAGCTTCCCCTTAGGCAGAAAGCATTTCAACAAGTCCTTTGGTTCCAACCAAAGTGAGTTACCTAAATTAAAGGTAACGTTTTCTCTTAAATTATTTTCATTTATTTTCCTTCTCCAACCCCCAAACTCTTTTTATTTCCTTTATTTTGTAACAACACCAGTATCCTAAATATACTAGGATGTTGTTATAAGAATGATTCAAACTACACATACACACAACTCCATCTAATGGATGATGAACATAATGTTTCTGTGGATGGCAAACTAACGCCTCACGAAACGATGATTGTTCAAATACATCTTACCGCCTCTCATGGTGGCCATTATGATGGAACTGTAATTAAATATGATGTTAATGATATATATTTTATATATAAGCTTCTGTAATTCCATTTTATTTCATACCATTATTCGTTTCATGTTGTATATACATACGATAATTTCATTTGAGGAAGTGCGGACTACCGCCCCCTTAAAATGATATGACTCGTTCATACCACACATGGAACGTATAAAGGATGGTGTTAATGAACTTAAGTAACATATATAAAATATTATATTATACTGGAATAGTAATATACCTATGTATCATTTGGATTCGATTCTTTTAAAATAAAAATTAAATGGAAGTAGCGTTCGTGCGTACGTACGGACTACCGTCTCCACGAACGCGATGAGATTCATTATCCATCGTATCCATTCAAGTATAATTATCATTTGATGATTTAAAAATGATGTTTAAGAACTTGATACCATTCTGGATATGAATAATATACATCCCATTAATAACGAATATGGCTCACATAACAAAGAATATAAAGTAAAATGAACCCGTTAACACCCGAAATGACGATAATTCTAAGATATTATTAACAAATCAATGATAAAAGATCATATATGATATCATATTAAAGTAAATGATTCTTTTATTATTCAATAACAATTATTTCACCATTATACATGAGGTAAACCTACCATCGACCAAGGAAAAAGTACAATGTAAGGGATTTTCTAATCTCACTTTTAATTTCGTGAGAATTCTATTGTTCACCACTTAATTATTGCATGTGGTGTATGTGTACTGCCCATGATTGTATTCATTGTGTAATATACTTTAATTTATGGGTATTTACATCATCATGGTATGATACTTCTTTCATGGGTGTATGTTTCGAAAGTTACCTAATCGATAAGGGAATTTGAGATTTCAATTTCCACTCATTTGGATTTACACATATTTCATTGATTATATTACCCCAAGATTATGTGTGGAATCACTATTCATTTGATTATGTCATAATTTCCACTCCCCTTCCTGTGGATATAAGTTTGATGCACATAATCACTCCATTGGTAATTCTCAAGTCATTGATATGAATTTGATAAGAGTAATTTTAACTCATTCTCCATTTGTTGAGTTAAACATCCAATTCGTTGGTATTGTTTTTACAAGAATATGTGTGAATGTCCATTGATTGTTTTACACTGAATATCCAATCATATTTAGTGTATTTATATTTGTCACACATAATTATGTCATTGATTTATCCTTAACCTAAGGATACAACCTTTACAAGAGATTTCATCTCAATTTACATTCCATTGAGACTTCTTTGTTGATATACACCAAATCACTTTTATGTGGTGTATATAACGTACTTTGACATAGTATATCATGAATCCCTTTATTCTCATGATATTAAAAAGTTTTGATTACCACAATTATTTGTATTCAAGTGTCTCTTTTGGTTGGAATCTCTAACTAAAATACCATTTTTAAAATGATTTAAAGACTTATTCATCTAAATCTTTCTCATTAATGTCCATGTTTTAAAAAAATGGTTTTAAGGATTTATTTATATGGACATTAAAGTTTACAAATTAAAACTCCTTTTAAAAAGTTTCAAAGTGGTATGGGACACTTTGATTCAAAAATCTACTTTTAAATTGCTTCTTGACAAATAGTGTGACTTTTAAATGTTTTCAAGAAAAGGGGGATATTTCTCTCAAATAGTTTTGATGATTATTTTCATCTATGTCAACATCCTTCATTATTCTTGATTGAGGTTAATGTGATACAATACAATCTTCCATATTGTATCAAATGAGTTATGTTTGACTGTGGATGTTCTATTTTTATACCATTCATGGTTTGTGGTTAAAGTATTGACATTTCGTATGCTAGTTTTAATACGAATGTTTATTTTATGCTTAAACCTATTCATATGAGGAATGCATTGGACTTAATAAGTGACGGGTGGAGCCCACTATAGCTCCTCGATGCATCGGTAGGTCTCATGAGACAAACTAGTGTCTTGGCACAAGGCCTTGGCAAAATCTTATTTGTAGTCTTGGCACGAGGCCTTGGCTATGTGATTATGATAGTCTGGCATTATGCATTCCATCATTATGAAAGTGGTTATTGATATTGCATGTGATCATTCGACTAGTAGAATATCCATGTGAGTAAGTAAATGGCATTATTTCATTTTACCTTTTCCATTTTATGCTGAAGTTCAAGTTTAAAAGGCTTTTGTTTTAGTTATAAATTGCCTTAAGTGTTTATGCTTATTTATGAAAGCTTCTGCTATAATGTTATCCTTACTGAGCATCCGAGCTCACCCCTTTCAATGTTTTATTTTTTTTCCCAGGATTATGAAGAAGTAATTTATGAATGACCTCAGGGATAGTATGAGGGGATATGAAGACAAGATGTTTTTTTATGATGTAATGTAAAAATTTATGGATGTATCTAGTTATTCCAAGGCTACTAAACTAATCGGTCTTTCGAGACTTGATCTTTCTCATGATCATGCCAATGTTATGTAATAATGCACCGACTCTGGGTAACTAGGGTCGGGGCGTTACAGTTGGTATCAGAGGAAGTTTAGTACAAACCTTGGTAGCTAGATTTAGATAAACTCTGATTAGAGCACGTAGACCTAAGATGAACTTTGAGGATTAGTATAAAATAACTTCCTAGAATTTTGGTATTGTAGAGATTTTGTGAGTTTTCTGAGAAATTCATCCCTGTCTGGATACGAGCAGGTAGAGGCGGCTCTGGCACAGATGTACCTAGGGGTAAAACCCGAAAACACCGCTTTGAGCTAGACTCGAACGGGAACTGGTGCACGACAACGGGCCTTGCTGCACTCTTGGTTACGACACTCCCGGGGGATATGCTTAGGATAATTTACATTTTCTTTACAAACCGATTTATGTAATATATACATAAGATGAGAGTAAATGACCTTGGTTAATCCTAATATGTTTCAAATTGAGAATATGGTGACATTTTAATCTCTAAATGATTTTACGACTACTATTACTCACACAATGCTTTCTGGTTTTAGTCAATGGCTGGATTCCAAGGAAGTCATAGTGACTTTGAGAATGATGTACAAATTGGGAACAGTGGTGGCAATGAGCAACAAAATGGAATGTTGATAGGCGTAAAAGATATCGTCTTTATGCCAAATCAGTTTTCCAAAAATATGATCAACAACATATATATTAACCAACTCCCAGACTCAACAAGGAAGAGAAAGGTGATAAATGATAAGATCTCTAGCAATGGAGACCATGGAGAAAAGAAACCTCAATTTTCATCATGCAGGAATTGTGGAAAGAGACACCCAGGAAAGTGTCTCAATGGGACAACGAAATGTTTTACGTGCGGGAAGGAAGGACATAAAGTGAAGAATTGCCGAAGAAAAATGAAGAGTACTATGGAAGAAGATAAAAATGGTCCCAAGAGTCCATTTACAGTCATTTGTCGTAAATGTAGGGGACCTGGCCATTACCCGAGTGAATGTCCTATTCTATAGGATATTTTCTTGGTCAAAGAAGAAGATATGTGGAAATAAATGGTTGGATAAAAATTTAAAAAGTATTAGCACTCCTTGTTGATGGGTTTACTTTGGAATAATTTTCTCTTGTATTTGTAACCCCACAGTTTTCCATGTGAGAATGATATTTGAGGAAGAATTGTCTCTTCCCTTGTGGATATGGATATAAATAACCATTTGGTTTTATATGATCATTGGGGTTTGAGAAAATGATAAGTTATTATAATTTGGGATGAAAATGCAAAGTATGATATAACATTTGTGGTTAAATTTTGTTATTTTGAGGAATTTATCTCATTTTGGTAATATTATAGAATATAGTTTTTGAAAAAGGACAACACGTAGACCGTGTGACAACCCGTCGCGTCGGACAAAGCTGTGGGAATCGAACCCACAACCAAAGTGTGATTGGGATTTATCGCCTACCACTGGACTACGTGAAGTCCCTGGTTAGTGTGACTATTTTTTTTGTTAAATGATTTTATTGATCAATAATAAGATGATTTGGGTTCTTATGTCTTATCAAATGAATACCCTTGGTATAGGAAAATGATTTGGTGATTAAGTGATAAATGTTATTTTGGAAGATGTTCGTTTTGTTAGGAACACTATATGCCGAAGGAAAATAGAATACAATGAGGTTTCATTTGTAGAGTAATGGTGGATTTTTATCTACATTTTTATTGTTGATTTATAGTGATTTGGGTTATTTATGGAAATGATTAACCTATAACAGAGAATATGTGATGATGTTGATTAGTTTTAAGTATGTGACTTTAAGAGTATTTGATGTAATTTGGAGATACAATGTAACATGGGAGACTACATAATCAAATTCTTCTATGTTTTGGGTTTCAATATTAGTTTGGATTATATTAAAGGATTTTAAGGACAATTGGTTATTGAATGGTATCTATTTAACTTTGGGGTATTGTTGGTTTAATTTTAGAAATTAAGATTAGTGCATATTTATCTCAATGAATATCCTTTTGGGGGATCATTAGATCATTCACTAACCATTTTGGTTTTGATTAATCTTCAAAGACAATGTAAATATATGGTTTATCCTGCATGGATCATGTGATTCTATAGAAGTTTATTCTAGCTCTTCCAGTGTGACCAAGTCTTCTTGAATACTCACCGTTTAAAAAAAAATTGAGTTAGTGGTGGAAATTTATTAAAGAATGAAAATCTAATTAAAATTTAAGTATATCTCATAATGTTCTTAGTCAATATCATAAATGAATTCCTCTTCCTTATGTAATGTAACTTTGAAAAAAAATGTTGTCCTAGATGGTACCTTAAATCATCACTAATTTATGGCTTTGGGATTGTTGGCCTTTTCATAGCCATGTTCTCTACCACTCTCCATCAGATAATTGATGGTTAGATTTCTCCTCCATATCCATATTTTCCTACATGGAACCCTAGTATGTGTTATTTTCGGTAATCTTCATACTTTCCACTCTTTATTTTAAATAGAGGCCTCATTAATTCATTTTTCGATGTGGGATTTCAACTAAGATATTTTAAAATGTCAAAAATGTGTGATCCCAATACCCTATATTTTGTTGAACCGATGGTACTTAAAATCATCATAGATTGATGAGTTTAAGGACCTCAATTTTATACTTGTTTGTGATTGATGACCTCAACCACTACCTATAAATATTTACGTTTTTCCTCCAATTATATGTCTCTAATTGCCACCAATGTTCTTCTAATCGAGATCATAATTTGGTGGTGACCCTTTCATTTCTCTTTTCCTCATATTAAGACTAAATTTTAGTAAACCAATTTCCGATGTGGGTTTTCCCACAAATATATTTTCTATTTTCAACCTTTTATTTTCTAAGAACAATTTCAAATTGCGAGGACGCAATTTATTGAAGGAGGGGAGAATGTAACACCCCAAGATTTCATAGTGTGTTATTTCTTCAAAATAATTCAATAACATGTACTACACGCAACACCGAGTTCAAGCGCACCATGACTCACCAAACAAGCCGTTCAAAAAAGGTTATGAATAGTATTAACTAAATTTTAAACTTTATATAATCCTTATAATTTTAGAATCCATATTATGAGTTTCTTAGACATAATGTAAGAACAAATTCATCTTCAGTATTGTAGTTTTACCAACTTTTAATAGTGAACCCTTTTTAAATAAATTATTTCAAACTTTTTGACTAAATGGGGACATCAAAAAATTTAAAATGAAACATCCAAAGCTTACACGGTACGCTTTCCTTTGAATAAAACAGTAGCGTGTGTTGTACGCAACTTCGAGTTTTAACACACACCACAACCGATCAAACTAACCGTTATGGATAGTAATACCTAAATTTTGAAATTATGTATATTTTATATTTTAAAATTGACTTCATTTTTGGATTCGGAATATCGAATTTAGCCTAAGGTGAAATTTTGGTACTTTTCGGATAACTTTCCTATTTTGATGAATAGTGAAAATTACTAAATTTTAATTAAAAACAACTTTTTTAATAAAAATAATTAATAGTGATAAATTATGAATTTGAGTGGTTTTAAAGTATATTTAGAATATATTTTTACCATTTAATATAATGTTGGTCATTGGACATAATTTTACAATTAAACCGAACATAAACAAGTGTCAATCTTTTGATAGTTATTATCTCTTAAAAACACGCTTTTTGTTTTGACAGCGGGAATTAATTTTAAATTAATTTCTGCCACTTCTGTGTTTTGAATTTAGGAAAATGGATTCCATATTTGGAATCAGGATGTTCAAATTGTGTAAATAGGTAACTTTTATTTTTAGACATTTTGAATAGTTACTGTGGTAAATATTTTATTTACCATGGTTAAAGGGTAAATCCGGTAAATAAGGGTTAAAAAATAATATTATAATAATACAAAATTACCCTAAAACGTGTCCTAACCTTATTGGTGGACACATACCCGACCATGGGCATCCTTGAGTCAATTTGGGGACCCCTTGGAGCCACTTGTATGTGGTAGGGACACATTATATTAATAAAGTTAAAATAAAAATAAAAATGGAATAAGCTTACATCTTTTAGAAGAACAATTTTTACATAGGGTTATACATGTTGGATTTTCGATTATAAATATTCATTAGAAAGATAAACATATTTCCTACATGAAGATATTTTATTTATAATTTTTATACATTAAATAATTTATTTTATTTATGACACAATGATGATGGAGTAATTACTATAATAGTGAAAAATTAAAATAATTGATATTATAAATACCCAAAAAAATATAATATGAAACTTTTAATGAATTAAACTAATTTTCTAGGATAATATGATATATTAGGATTGATTTAATTGACTTTGTTCGAAGTAATCAATCTGTTATGAGTTTCACAAAAATCAACTATTGAATAGTGTCAAAATTGACATAAAAGAGTTCTTAAAACAAATATTATATTATTAATTGATATTAAATTCCTAAAAATCTAAGGTTCGGCCAAAAGACTTATATCAGGATAGGTTCATCATTAATGGACCACTTGTGGGTCGCTTTGATGTATATAGTAAGTTTATTAACCATATTATATAAAAATACAAAGAGACATTGTAAAAGTGAAACTAATTAACTTAGAGTTAATACTTAAAGATAAGGTTAATATAAGTACCCAAACCTGTCTAAATTCTATTGGTTGAGTGGTTTTAGACCTATCCCCACCTTAGCCTTTGAATAATCAACTTTGGAGCCATTGGAAACCGAATATGAATTTATTATAAATTAATATTTCTAGCTTTTCCAAAGGTGCCCCTCACCCCTCTTATAAAAGGGCACTCCTCCTTCTCATTTCTTCACACCTCTCAAGCCACTTGGCTCGTCCAAACTCTGCCCAACTAAGCTCCCCACATCCATCTCCTCCTCCTTGAAGCTTCCCATTAGGCAGAAAGCATTTCAACAAGTCCTTTGGTTCCAACCAAAGTGAGTTACCTAAATTAAAGGTAACGTTTTCTCTTAAATTATTTTCATTTATTTTCCTTCTCCAACCCCCAAACTCTTTTTATTTCCTTTCTTTTGTAACAACACCAGTATCCTCAATATACTTGGATGTTGTTATAAGAATGATTCAAACTACACATACACACAACTCCATCTAATGGATGATGAACATAATGTTTCTGTGGATGGCAAACTAACGCCTCACGAAACGATGATTGTTCAAATACATCTTACCGCCTCTCATGGTGGCCATTATGATGGAACTGTAATTAAATATGATGTTAATGATATATATTTTATATATAAGCTTCTGTAATTCCATTTTATTTCATACCATTATTCGTTTCATGTTGTATATACATACGATAATTTCATTTGAGGAAGTGCGGACTACCGCCCCCTTAAAATGATATGACTCGTTCATACCACACATGGAACGTATAAAGGATGGTGTTAATGAACTTAAGTAACATATATAAAATATTATATTATACTGGAATAGTAATATACCTATGTATCATTTGGATTCGATTCTTTTAAAATAAAAATTAAATGGAAGTAGCGTTCGTGCGTACGTACGGACTACCGTCTCCACGAACGCGATGAGATTCATTATCCATCGTATCCATTCAAGTATAATTATCATTTGATGATTTAAAAATGATGTTTAAGAACTTGATACCATTCTGGATATGAATAATATACATCCCATTAATAACGAATATGGCTCACATAACAAAGAATATAAAGTAAAATGAACCCGTTAACACCCGAAATGACGATAATTCTAAGATATTATTAACAAATCAATGATAAAAGATCATATATGATATCATATTAAAGTAAATGATTCTTTTATTATTCAATAACAATTATTTCACCATTATACAGGAGGTAAACCTACCATCGACCAAGGAAAAAGTACAATGTAAGGGATTTTCTAATCTCACTTTTAATTTCGTGAGAATTCTATTGTTCACCACTTAATTATTGCATGTGGTGTATGTGTATTGCCCATGATTGTATTCATTGTGTAATATACTTTAATTTATGGGTATTTACATCATCATGGTATGATACTTCTTTCATGGGTGTATGTTTCGAAAGTTACCTAATCGATAAGGGAATTTGAGATTTCAATTTCCACTCATTTGGATTTACACATATTTCATTGATTATATTACCCCAAGATTATGTGTGGAATCACTATTCATTTGATTATGTCATAATTTCCACTCCCCTTCCTGTGGATATAAGTTTGATGCACATAATCACTCCATTGGTAATTCTCAAGTCATTGATATGAATTTGATAAGAGTAATTTTAACTCATTCTCCATTTGTTGAGTTAAACATCCAATTCGTTGGTATTGTTTTTACAAGAATATGTGTGAATGTCCATTGATTGTTTTACACTGAATATATAATCATATTTAGTGTATTTATATTTGTCACACATAATTATGTCATTGATTTATCCTTAACCTAAGGATACAACCTTTACAAGAGATTTCATCTCAATTTACATTCCATTGAGACTTCTTTGTTGATATACACCAAATCACTTTTATGTGGTGTATATAACGTACTTTGACATAGTATATCATGAATCCCTTTATTCTCATGATATTAAAAAGTTTTGATTACCACAATTATTTGTATTCAAGTGTCTCTTTTGGTTGGAATCTCTAACTAAAATACCATTTTTAAAATGATTTAAAGACTTATTCATCTAAATCTTTCTCATTAATGTCCATGTTTTAAAAAAATGGTTTTAAGGATTTATTTATATGGACATTAAAGTTTACAAATTAAAACTCCTTTTAAAAAGTTTCAAAGTGGTATGGGACACTTTGATTCAAAAATCTACTTTTAAATGGCTTCTTGACAAATAGTGTGACTTTTAAATGTTTTCAAGAAAAGGGGGATATTTCTCTCAAATAGTTTTGATGATTATTTTCATCTATGTCAACATCCTTCATTATTCTTGATTGAGGTTAATGTGATACAATACAATCTTCCATATTGTATCAAATGAGTTATGTTTGACTGTGGATGTTCTATTTTTATACCATTCATGGTTTGTGGTTAAAGTATTGACATTTCATATGCTAGTTTTAATACGAATGTTTATTTTATGCTTAAACCTATTCATATGAGGAATGCATTGGACTTAATAAGTGACGGGTGGAGCCCGCTATAGCTCCTCGATGCATCGGTAGGTCTCATGAGACAAACTAGTGTCTTGGCACAAGGCCTTGGAAAAATCTTATTTGTAGTCTTGGCACGAGGCCTTGGCTATGTGGTTATGATAGTCTGGCATTATGCATTCCATCATTATGAAAGTGGTTATTGATATTGCATGTGATCATTCGACTAGTAGAATATCCATGTGAGTAAGTAAATGGCATTATTTCATTTTACCTTTTCCATTTTATGCTGAAGTTCAAGTTTAAAAGGCTTTTGTTTTAGTTATAAATTGCCTTAAGTGTTTATGCTTATTTATGAAAGCTTCTGCTATAATGTTATCCTTACTGAGCATCCGAGCTCACCCCTTTCAATGTTTTATTTTTTTTTCCCAGGATTATGAAGAAATAATTTATGAATGACCTCAGGGATAGTATGAGGGGATATGAAGACAAGATGTTTTTTTTATGATGTAATGTAAAAATTTATGGATGTATCTAGTTATTCCAAGGCTACTAAACTAATCGGTCTTTCGAGACTTGATCTTTCTCATGATCATGCCAATGTTATGTAATAATGCACCGAATCTGGGTAACTAGGGTCGGGGCGTTACAAGTATTGCAAAGTCCAAAAGGCATTCTTCTATATGCATATGTTCCAAAGGGGCATGTGAAAGTAGTCTTTTCTAGTTCCTGAGGTGAGATTGAGATTTGAAAATAGCCGGTGTATCCATCAAGAAAGAAATAGTGTGACTTTCCGGCTAATCTATCTAGCATTTGATCAAGGAATGGAAGAGGGTAGTGATCTTTTCGTGTTTCAGCATTCAATTTTCGATAATCGATGCATACACGCCATTTGTTCTTCACTCGAGTTGTGACTACCTCTCCATGTTCATTTGTGACAACAGTTATCCCACCCTTCTTAGGTACAACTTGAATTGGAGTAACCCATTAACTATAAAAAATTGGGTAGATAATACCAGCTTGAAGAAGCTTGGTGATCTCTTCCCTAACTACCTCAAGTATGAGTGGATTAAGTCTTCTTTGGGGTTGTCTAACTGGTTTGAATGTCTCCTACAGATGGATGTGATGCATGCAAAGGGCAGGGTTGATTCCTGGTATGTCATCTAGGGTCCAACCTAAGGCTTTTTTGTTTTCCTCTAACACTTGAACAAGTTTGGAATCCTCGGATTCAGTAAGTGTGGAAGAGATAATAACATGATATGAGTGATCATGGAAGAGGAATTCATATTTCAGGTGTGCAGGAATAGGTTTCAAATCAGTCTCATCTTTCACTTTTGGGATAGAAAACTTAGGAATAGAATAAGGGACTTCAGTTGCTTCATATTCATTTTCTTTAATACTATCCAAGGTGGAGCGGTAGAGATCAGAATTGATGTGGAATTCAGGAGAGTTTTCAAGTTCCTCTAGATTGATGGAGTCTATGAATGAAAGGTCCACATCAAAATCACCATTTATGACTTTTTTAATCCTAGTGCAGATTTCACAACATCCTATCTCTTCCGAACAGGATGAACATGATGTAATGGGGTTCAATTGACTCTTAGAAGTGTCCTCAGAAGCATGGATTGAGAATGCAGAGTGATCCTCATATGGGTATTGCATGGCTTGGAAAATGTTGAATTTGACCAGTTGGTCACCGAATTCCATGGATAAGATGCTTTAATGGACATCAATCTTGGTTCTCACAGTCATGAGTAATGGTCTTCCAATAATTATGGGAGATCGAGAAGATTTCGTCTCACCTTCCATGTCAAGGACACAGAAATCAGCAGGGAAAATAAGATCATTGACTCGAACAAGGACATCCTCAATTATTCCCTCAGGACTGGTTGTGCTTCGATTGACTAACTGAATTACAACACCCATTGGGTGCAAGGTACCTAGACCAAGGTTGGAGAATATGGATTTGGGCATGACATTAATTAAGGCTCCTAGGTCTATGAGTGCATCATCAAAGTTGGAACTTCAAATTTGGCATGGAACCGTAAAGGTCCCTGGATCTTTGCACATTATGGGAAGAGACTACTGGGTAGAAACATTTTCGAAGGTCCTAAGTTTCCTCTTGTGGGTACACAACTCCTTGAGAAACATGTCATACATAGGAATTTGTTTTATGGCATCTAAGATGGGAATTTTGACTTCAACACGTCTAAACATGTCGACCATTTTAGGATCACGTTCAAAGGACTTCCTTGGTTTAGAAATAGCTTGTGGAAAAGGAATTGGATACCTAAGTGGAATGGAAGGAGGTGAGGGAATGGATTCAGGTTCTTTTTCTAGTTTCTTTTTCTTTTAGTTTTTTAGGTCAACATTCAAAGGAGGGTTTGAGGATTTATCTTGAGGCACAACAATTTTCTTTCCCGATCTAAGTGCAATTGCACTTACATTGCCCTTGGGGTTGGGTAATGGTTGAGCAGGGAGTTGGGAAGAATTTTATTGTTGTTTCTGGATCAGGTGGGATGCAAGTTGACCTATTTGAGTTTCAATATTTTTAAGGCTAGAATGGGTGAAGGAGGCATGATCTCCCACTGCACTTTCCCATGGTTTCTTGGAAGAAGAGGCTTGTCCCGGATTGGGATTACCATGATTTTGGTTCTTGGGAAAGCGATTGTATTGGGTTGGGAATTGGGAAGGCTCATTCGGATATTGGAATCCAGGAGGAGGATTGTTCCTTTGAGGTTTAGGAACAAAAGGATAAGGTTGATGGAAGTTACCACCCCCTTGAGCATATTGTAATTGGTTTGGATTTTGAGGAGGGAATTGAGGGGGATGAGAGATGGGATTACCATACCTCAAGCCTGGGTTAAAGGTACAAGAGAAAGGCTCGGAGTGAGGTTGGTTGAAGTTTCTAACAAACTGACCTGATTGTTGAGGGTTGGGGTTCCACTGAGCATATGCTGCATTGATCTTCATTGGTCCGGATGAATCGGATTGATCCTCTTGAAGTTGTGGACCTGTGTCTATTGGATGAGCTGGGGAGCTACAGATTCCACAATTCTTGATAGGTCCAGGAAATAGTGACTGTGGAGAAGATGAGGTTGGGGCTTTGGTAGCCACCGCTAGTTGATGCACAAGACCTGTAAGTTCACTCATCCACTCAGTCATCTTATTAGGCTCTATGGATTGATTATCTTGGGATTGATTGACTTGAGCATGTGCTCGAGTATGGAATTGTTGTGTGTTTTCAGCCATGTTACTTATGAGATCTCTTGCAGTTGCTGGAGTTTTTTCAAAAAGAGCACCGCCACTTGCAGCATTAATGAAAGTTCGCTCCATAGCCAATAACCCCTCATAGAAGTATTGGATCAAGATTTGTTCAGAGATTTGGTGGTGTGGGCAGGTTGCCACAAGTTTTTTGAACCTCTCCCAGTACTCATGGAGTGATTCATTTGGGAATTGACGGATACCACTTATTTTCTTTCGGATGGAAGCGGTACGAGAAGCGGGAAAGAATTTTTCTAGAAAGAGATGCTTCATGTCATTCTATGTAGTTATGGAACCA
This sequence comes from Viscum album, assembly GCA_963277665.1. NCBI lineage: Eukaryota > Viridiplantae > Streptophyta > Magnoliopsida > Santalales > Viscaceae > Viscum > Viscum album. Next base: position 798,496,104 of record OY728132.1, read on the forward strand.
GGAGGGAGGTAGTAGAGCCTTGACTTGGCAGAGTCATCTAGGGAGAAAGGGAATGCTCAGAGTTTGATTTGTTCTTTAGAAACCCCTTGAGGCTTCATGGTAGAGCACACCACCTGGAACTCTTTGAGATGTAGACGCAGATCCTCACCGGCTAGTCCATGGAAATGAGGTAGAAGATGAATCAAACCCGATTTGAGTTCGAAGTCAACCTCTATGTTTGGATATTGAATACCAAGGGGTTGGTAATTCATATCATTGGAAGCAAGTTCTTTCAATGTTTGTTCCCTAGGATTGACCACATCGAATTCAATTGGTAGGGCAATGATTGGTTCTTGGGGGATTTGGTTATCCCTAATGGTCCACCTATGTTGATGAAGAGTTCTATCAATTTCAGGGTCAAACAAATCCAAGGGATTGTTTGGGAGGCTACGGGGCATTTAGAGAGATTTATAAAGGATGAGGAAGGTGAGTTTTTCTCGGTGTTTTTTTTTCAGTTTTTATTTTATTTTATTTTTTTGTTGTTTTTTTTACAAAAACTAAAAAATAACGACTACTTAAAGCACCATCCCCGGCAACAGCGCCATTTAAAACACACGACCGATTGTCTCCTATCGACCGGTCATGGTTCTGGTGCTCTGATAATGTGTATAGCAGCACTCGGGTCGAATCCTCGGAGATGATACTTTGAAATAGTCGTTTGTTTTTAGTAGAATGTATTCTGATTTGGGGTTTGTTTGCAGAGCTAAATTGAAATGACTAATTGATTGTGATTTATTTAACAAAATGATAATTATTGGGGCGAGTTTATCATTAGGTTAGTGGATCTTGTGATGTCTTTGAGCTTTGCTTTATATTTCATTTAAATTAACACCCATGTCACAAGTTGACGTTGATTTGAATTCCCAAGTGTTAAGGCTTTAATCCAAGCCTTAACTTAACTTAGGGTTCTAATCTTGATCATATCTTTTTTATGGTAGTGTATTTATGGTTCCAATAATCCATGTAAACCACACGTTAAACAAAACAAGTCATTAATCCATGACATGCTAAGTCCAATATACACAATGTTAATTCAACGAATACTCATCGAGCGAAAGCTCTCAATCGCTTAACATACCTAAATTAAAACTCACCCCAATGATAGATTTACTCATCCATTAGGATTTTTTATAATCTGGGTTTAATGTTCATGGTGACGATTTAAAAAGATTAGAAAAACAAAGGGACAAGAAAAGAGTAGTGTGCCGAACACACACACGAAAGATTTTGAGAATCAAAAATGGAATTTCGATTGGATGAGGAAGAAAAAGAAGGGAAGGGGATTAAACTGAATTTAAACTATTTTAAGACCATTAATATTATACTATAGAAGGTGGAGAAGAATAAGAGGTATTGAAGAAGAAACAAGCACTAAAATTTGATTGAAATGAAAACAAAGTTACACAATTACAATAGAAAGCAAACATAAACAAACATGAAAGAGAAGTGGAGGAGAGGTCTCTCTTGTTGAAAAAAGATCAAAGCATATCCTCCCAGAACCTTGTCAAGGATCTAGTAATGCCAAAACTCCTCCTTAAGTGCTGAAGTGCCAACCCTTTTGAAAGGAGAGGAGGGGATGTATTTATAGCCCAAGGTGGTGGACCGTTTACATTCCAGAAATACCCCTCCAATTGGCTCGACTATATGAACATCCAGAAAGCCGAATATCTAGAAATAGCCTTCTTTAATGTTGTAGATAAAGAGGTATTCTATCTACTGTGAAAATTTGGCGGCCATTGGACTTATTGAGCCAAAGGTATGGAGTTTTTAGTAAATACATCTGATCTGTCCATTTCAATACATACTTTTATGAAGTCCATAATGTGAATCGGTTTTTTAATAGAAAGATGCCGTCAAATAAAAATCATCTCTTCAACAAAGTTGGCCAGACGAATCTCCTCTTTCACACTGAAAAAATTCAGATCTAATGAATGTTTACATCATGAGATATTTAAATATTAGTGTGATATTTTTAATTCCTGGACAGAATGGTGGGCTGGACATCAATGCATCAGTTGGGCCCCATTTATTTTTTATTGGGTTCTGAAATTTTTATCGTGGACTCCTTTAAATGACCTCCAAAATTGGGAGGAGAATTAAGTTATTTGTTCTTCTGGATTGAGCCCAGTAATTCGACCTTCATATATGGTCAAATTTCTTCACAGTTTCCTTGGGCCTTCTTGTGGGGTCCATATAGCCCTCTAAATGGACGAATTTGCCAAATGTGACTTCTAATGAAATGTTGTAATTGTCATTGGAAACCCTACAAAACACGAATCATGCAATTTGGATAAGTAGGGTGATATTTATTGTTAAAACATTAAATAGACTTGAATCTGGATAAATCCAAATAGCGCTCAAAAATTATATTTAATATTTAAACATTAATATTTCACAAAAATTATGCACATTTCATATAAAATCCGTAAAGGGAGAATGTAAAAAGATATGAAAATATTAATAAAATCAATCATATATGATATTATTTTAAAATCGATCAATTTATTTTATAAGGTTAGAAGATGAAATAGAAAGGAAAATAATTCATTGAAAATAAAAATTATTTTTATATTAAATAAACATTAAAAAATACCACAAAAATTAATTAATAATTTTCCGAAATTTTATTTACCACTTAATTTATATTAAAATATTTATTTTACTTATATATATATATATATAATAATGTATTTAAATAATATTTGTAACATTTATATTTAACAAATAAATACATGTATTTATAATATTCTATTATAATATACTTATTTCATAGTGAGTTGTATTGTTTTAAATTTAGTACTTCAAAAGACATGAATTTATTACAACTCTTAGATATATGACGAATGATCATATATAAAATGAACATATCTATAATGGATAGATTTTTTTTCAAATATATATAACCTTAAAAAACATATTCCATTCACACATCCCATTTCCATAGTTTTCTTTTTAGATCACCCAAAGTTCTTTGTACTTTTATGTGATTCTTTCTCATTTTAGGTTTTCATATACTCATTTTGATTCATATAAGTAATGGTTTTCTTATAGAGTTTCTATATATACTTATATTATTCTTTTATATTTAAATTTCCATTTAATTTTTATAGTTATAATAGATGAAATCATTCTTCATGTGTAATTTTCCATTTTATGTTAGACATGGTTTCATGTAGTTTCTCTTTAATGGTCCATTAAAATTGAATAAAGTGTCATTATATTTTTTTCTCATATCTTATATATCCTTACCTTTAATAAAGTATTAATTATTTTAATTGACTATAGAAATATTCATTATAATTTTAGCAAAAAAATTATAGTTCGTAAAACTCAAGGTGTTACATTAACTATGTGTTTTTGGTAATTAGACCCTTTATTACAAAGACATATGCCTTCTTATGCCTAAATTCAAACATATATTTCTCATGTATGGACTTTAGTTGATGTATAGTGACCATGATAACCCTTGAGAAAGAGATATGGTCTACATCAGTGTCTTGGTGGTGGAACAAGTCCTCGTTATCACTTTTCATGTTTGGGGACCCTATATAGACTATATCTCCATGGGAAGAGAGTACCAATTGAGTTTATGGGAGACCTCAGGTAGTCCTTAGGACTTTAGAAGAAACACAGGTATCCTAGTATGGATTTTTGGGATTGTTTAGGAGGAATGGGAAGGCTTAGGCATTGCGATGGAGAGTGTGATTACTTTACATCTCAAGATGGAAGAGGGACACACTATGTATAGTGGAGGATCATCATGGAGTGTTCCATGTATTGGGTGAGTCCTTCATAACTAGACATGTTGTAATGGAGAAAATTTTCCTCTGAGTGGTGGGTATAGAAATATTTAGAGTGTGATGTCAGATGGTACCCGAGGGAGGTTTATGATGTTGGAATTGATAAAGGGTGTTTATAAGCCTTTTGAGGCTATGGTTAAAAAGTGTCTACCATCTAAGGGAACACTGTGAGGTGTTGGACAAGGGTTTTTTCTTGTGATTAAAGACTACATTGGTATTAAGGGACTATATTGGATTACTTTTTGGGAGAGATGAACATGGAATAAGGACCAACTTGTTGTGAATGGGTAACGTGTTGTGTTCTAGGTGAGGGATAGCTACCAAGTGACTTATACATTGTGAAGATATGGAGAGTGTGTGGGATGGGTTTCATGCCTTGTTTTTATTTCATGTACATCTTTTGTGATGGAATTCATGAAGATAGGGTTTTAGGACATTCCCTTCCAAGGGTGATATGGACCTAGGAGGATCTCCATGAGTGAGATGTGATCATTTTTCAATGTAAATTCTAGTCCAACATTCCATGAGAATGTGGTTTGAGAATTATTTGGCCATGGCCTAAGTGCTAGGGTATTTTTAAGGATTTTCTGGAGTGAGAGGGTATTTTTACACTAGGGCCTCTGATATTTTACATGGAAGAGGGGAGTGGTCAGATTAAAGCCCCATAAAAATTGAGGGGGTAATATGATATGTTTTGTGACTTCCTTGAGTAGGAGTTATCAGTTGATGGGTTATATGATGTGAGACCTAGAAAAAAATCCCTACCTTGGGAAACAAGGGATTGGTAAAGATATTAATGGACTCAACTTGAGTTATATTGTTTTGGAATGATCCCCTTGAGCTATAAAGTGATCCTCGATCTTGGATGTGAGACCCTTCCTTATCCCTTAGAGAAGTGAGAGAGGTTTTTATGTATTTCCAACACTGGGTCTTTTAGAACAGTTTATTAAATTTTTAAAATGGCCAGAGGAAATGAATATATTCTAGCATGTAACTAAGGTAGGTATGATAGGGTTTTATGATGTCTTGGTTAGCAGCAGACGACCCGATGAACATGGAGTCATGATAGTCTGGTTAGAAAAATATTTACAATATTATTATTTGATATATTTATTTCCTTATTCCTACATGTATATGATGGTGTATATTATAATAACTTGGGTATAAATTACTACAATTCACATAATACACCATTAATAGAAACATTAGAATGCATATAGACCTTCCATCGACTTTCAATTCATAGCACAATTTGTGTAGGGGAGTGGGTTGTAACATATCAACATGATTTAGAGACTTGGATATGGTATTCCTCAAGGATTTTAGCATATCCTCTAGTATATGTTTGGTTTATTTTTGGGTAAGAGTTCATCATAGTGGGTGACCAATTTGGGTGTATGACCGTATGATTTAGTAAGATATGTGTTTTATAGCATTGTTCTTAATGATTCTTCATAATATACTAATAATGGTTTTTTATTTTTAGATTATTTATACTATTCATTTACTCTGATAGGAGTTCACAGTCTCCCTAATGTATTATTTAGGCCGTCATCAATAGTTTTTTCCATATGGATCATAAAGAGGCATGTATGGGGCCATGTAGCTCCTAGACCCAAGGCACTAGGAGGGGGCCATCGGACTAGGGAAATACATCATCAATGTTGTTCACATGAGAGGGTTGGGATGATATCTTCTATAATGAGGAACTTGGAATACATCACACACGATATTGAATATTTGAGAAATTTCTAATTGGTATTCTACATTACTTATCCTCACAATAACCTCAAAAAAACCCAACACACCTATATGATATCTTCTCATTCATTTATATACATTAGTATAGTTAGTGATGACCCAATTTGGGGAGAACCTAGTCACTGAACTCAAACTCTAGAGGATGGAGTCTTTTTTAAGCATATGATCATCGAGTACTCTATGTAGTCACTAAAACTTATGAAATAATTATTTATAAACTGATTTCTCATATATGAGACATGTTTTTATAATAGAATAATCATTTTAATTCTTGTTTGAACAACGATGATATGAAAGAAATTCAATAAAAGGCCTCAATAATGTTATTCTTAATAGATGCTTTATAACTATTTCTGTAGGATTACAAAATGAGTAAGAGATATAACTCCTATTAACAATTAAAATCAAGGATAATTGTTCAAAACATATTCATCAACACATATATATTACAAGAAAACATAAAATATGTTTGGGGGAGGTATGTTGTGGTGAATTACACCTATGCAAAATTAACTTTCTATAATCCATTTGTGAAAAGACACATTAATCAGAAATCAAGATTCGATATGATACATTTCATCACACCATGAAGATGTATTATCTATCAAACAAATAACTAGTCATAATCATATATATAATAGGTCTACATAATTAATTCAAAAATTGATTCTTTTATCAACAGCTCAACTATAATTCATATTGTGTTTTTGTTATGAGGCAACCTCAGCATTCCCATTATAAAATTAATATTCACATCATTACATTATCACTTGAGAATGGGTAGAGGATGAGGAAAACCTATGGTTCTCTAGTGTTTATTATTTATGTGATAAAATATAAGGTATAATGAATAAACCCTACAATTTCCTTCTTGAACCCAAAGTACCAATAATTTCTATGAATGACGTGATACAAATAATTATGAGGCATGTGAGTCTGGAATTAACTCAGCACACATTATCATATAGATCATAACACCCCCTAGAATAGAAAAGATATCATCATAATTCAACGTATAATATGATGGTACCCCCACACTATATACATATATCCTCATAACCTAATAGTCACAATTACACATCAGAATATCTTTTATCCTATCATGTATTGAGGAGTTAATTATTTGATTTGTATAGGTAGATCAATCCTAATTATCAAAAACTTCAAGATGTGGGATCAAAGAGTAAATCAATGGTTACAAGGGGTGAATTGTAGTTTAAAACCTTAAACCATATAAAAAATAAAATTGATTTATTATGATTTATTAAACTCTAATATCATCCAATGATCATAGCCTTGATATCGGAGACATATTCCTTCTGGAAAAATAGATTTTATAAATGTTTATTATTCTAAACCTTATATATAAATGAACAATTTAAAATAATAAATTCCTTTAAAAAATATGTAAATAAATAGCTTAAGGGAGTCACAAACAATTACTTTGGGTATCCCTAGTTTTCAACCTAATTATTAGGTCTGTCTTTCAATAGCTGGAAAAACCTAAATAAAAATGATCAAAATTAGATCTATCTTCATGTCCCTAAAATCCCTCAATCGTCATGATCAGAATCATCAGTCTCCCTATCCCCATAATCCCATGATATTACCAAAGACTAAACACAATTAATACAAAATCAAAAACATCAATGGAATTTACATACCTCACTCAGATTCATTAGTTCAATAACTCTATGAAAATATTCAATGAATTAGTACCAAGATTCTAATGAAAATTAATCTTCAGAAGGGTTGAGTCTAAAATGAATCAGTTACCTGATCCACAAAAGAACGTCTAATTATTTTAACAACTCTAATGGTTATATTCTTGGATTCTTGGAGTTGGTTCCAATGGACCTGAATGAGATCCATATTGACAGCTCAACATGTTCTGTAAATCATCATTTGATGTCATTTTTATAGAAGAATCTCAATTTTGTAAATGTATTCTATCCAGTATATATGATTCTGACCATCTAATAATCATCATCATTATTCTGATGGAATAAATTATGTTTATTCAAATGGAACAAAACTTGATTAGTCCGATGTAGGAGACATTTTCAATTCAATTGATATGACAATATCTATCTGATAAATCCCTACACAAATTGAAAGAAAAAACCTATTTATTATGAATTATCAGACTCATATATCATATGGTGATTGGATTTTCTATATCAAACACATATTATGTCCGAAAAATCAGTTTTTATAATGTTTTTGTAAAATTAACATTCTATACAAATGAAAAATGTAAAATAATAACCTGTTAGGACAGATAGGTAAAAATATAGCATAATACAAAAGAAATATTAACTTACCAAAATATTTGTAAATTATTTATACTATTTAACCATAAGAGTTAAGGAAGTGAAAATCCTTGAATTTTGGTATCCCATGTTTTCAGCCTAATCATCATGTCTGTCATACTACAATAAGAAATATATCGATCATAAAGATTAATATCATCTCTTTCTTCTTATCCTCAAAATCCGTCAATCATGTTTATCATAATTATTATTCTTCTAGTAACTAAAAGACCTTGATCTAAACCTAGATCAGACACAATGAGTACAAATGAAAATGGTTCTAATGAATTTACAACCCTCGCTCATATTTCATTGAACAAAAACTCTGAAAATTTAGAAGGCATAATTAAGAAGATGTTAAAATTGAGTAAGCATTAGATTGGTTTATTCACAAAAGAATCATATCCCATCACCTCAAATGCACCTCCATTAATTGGAATTTCACCAATGGATCTATTCTAAGATTTCCATAGTTAGTATCAATGTCCTCAGATGAGAACCAAAATGATAGCTTTTCATATTCTATAAATCTTAATCTGATGCCATTTTTATATCATCCTCGCAATGTTGTAGACTTATTCCACCAATTAGAAATTATTCTGACCATATATTTATAAACATTCTTATTCTGATGGATTAAAATATGTTTAATTTTTTTTATCAAAACTTGATTAGACTAATGGACGAGACATCATAGATATGATGTAAAAGACTTTTTCAATCATATGGAAAGGATATCATTAATCTGACAGATAGACATAGTCAGTCATATGAACAACACCAAGTTATTATGATGGACTAGAGTTAGTTATCCCAATGATCACAAATTAGTAAGCTGATGGGCCAAATTTATTTAGTCTGATGGAAAATACTTAGTATATATGTCTAATGGACTATACTATGTCACCCCGATGGAATAAAAAATTTCAATCCAATGGAATAAAGATATGCAGTCATATTGACTTAGATAGGTCACTCTGATGGACTAAACTTTGTCAATACGATCGAATAAAATTAGTTTAATATGTTTATATTCATTAGTTTAGAATGTTTTCTACATCCAATAGAATAAAATATTTTTACAATGAACAATATAAAATACATGGGATATATATTATTAGTTAAACATAGCATTTACGAAAGTGTTTTGTTTTTTTAAACTAATGATTGAAATTGTATATAGTATATATTTTGGATAAACACATGATACATCTTAGTAAAGAGGTTATTCTATTTTTACTCGCTACTAGCCTTATGAAACACATTATTCTATCTCCTCCTACTTAGTACATTATCCTTGATATGCTTCTTCTAATATGTATATACCATCTCAAAATCAATTTAATGGAGATATTTGACCCACTTTATCAACTAATGGTCCATCTCATGTTGTGAAAATAAATAAAAAATCTTATTATGGTCACTATGCAACCCAATCCTCACCCCCCCAAATGTAGTGATACCATTATATCAACAAATGAACCATAATTTCTAAATCTATATCATATTTTGGGTAGTTCCACTCATAAAATCTCAATATCATGGAACTATATAAAATTATAGTCTCATTCCATCTTTTATGTTCTCCAATACCAACACCTAACTCATAAAAAATATAATTTATAATCCTCATTAGAGTAGGTAAGTTTAATATTAGTGTTTTCATGAACCTCCCTTTAAACTCTTAAAAGGGTACCTCATCTGAATCTCACTAGTTTAACTTTTCCTTCTTCTTGATCTAAGCCATCATCAAAACTACTAATTAGTAGATGTCTTGAATAAACAGCATTTTCTATCTACCCCAATCATAGGAGTTTTTTTCTTCAAAACATTCATGAATCACTAATAATAAATCATTACCATGACCTTCCCATATTTCCCTGATATAATATCATTTGATATCATATAACATATGAAATGAATCTCTTAATTCTATGATAACACTTTGAGAGCATGGAATACATCCAGTTCTATCTTATCCTATTATAAAAATCTAAAAATATCGAATATGGTGACCCCATGACATGGAGGAGACCAGAATATCATTTAAAAATGTAACTATGAATATATCCAAATATTGATAAATGACATTATTAATGAGACCCTTTAATTATTCTAGTGTATTGATAAAAAACATAAATCAAAATTAACTTATATAAATAATAAATAGTTTTAAAAGTAATACAATTAATATCATATGGCCTCACCCACAACTAGTGATACCATAATCAAAATTCAATCATGGATACCCACTTAGATCCTCTCTTTTGATAGAACATGTCATTTATATGAGGAATATGATACCTATTCTGGAACATTAATTAGTTCAACATCCCATAATCCACACATATCTATAAAAAACCATTAAACTAAATAAAAAATAAGATAGAAAACCCTTAGAGGATGTTCTCAATATAATAAATCTCATCACATTACGAGCACCAAAATGATCTTTAAACTATCTTTGAATTTCAAGATACATCTCAAATATATTAGTGGATATGTGATTTGTTCCTATAATCAATCAATAATAAACATGTACTCTATCTTATGTATAAATATAGAGAATTATTGAAGGAAAAAAAATCCAAAAACTTGTTAAAAATGGAAAGATAGAATATATGTCCCATATCATCCTCGTCTCTAATAGAAAATAAATCAAATTGAATATAAATTTTCCCAAACTATATAAGGATGGGTCCCAAATGTTCTCTATGAAGATAATACTCTTTAGTGAATGTATAAAAATCATCCTCAATAGGAATGAATGATAATCTTCATTAATAATTGTTAGCATGTTCTTAATTACTGGTTAACCAACCTATCCTAAAAAGGACATAAAAGTTTTATATATCTAGTACAAAGAAAACTAAGAGAAATAAACATCCATTAACCATGACATAAAACTATGTACTTATTTGAGTAGCCTTAAACTTCACCCCTAAGGGAAGACATATAGAAATCACACCATAATGACACTCTATAATGAACCCTTAATCATCGAAAAACTAAATAGAAGAAACCTATTGTGATATAACCATATCTTATAAAATAGATATTCAGGAAAATTTCACCAAAATCATACCTCAAATGGTCTATGGGGCCTCAATATGATCATCAGTAGTTGTCTTGATAACAAACAACTATTATAGCATCATTCCTCATCTCTAGAATCCAATCATTTGACTTCCCCCAATGAGAACTACACTGATAACTCTGATATGGGATACTTCATCCTCCTCCTTACCCAGACTGGGAAAAAATAACTCTTCTAACCATCCAAAATTATTTCCCCTGATATAAATTAGGATCCTTGAGCCTATACATTACCTTGATCACTGTTTGGATGGAGAAAACTATAATAAAATCATTTTAGAAGTCTAATATTCCTCAATAAATGAAAATCCAAGGGTGGTTGGTGGTTCTACATTCATGTATTTCTACTCTTCTATATTGATTTATAAGAGGTGACCTTCCATATGGGGGAAGATATGATCTATATCATTTATTATTTTACATATCGATACACTAACCAAAATCAAAACTATACTGATTCTGGCTACCCAAAGATCCTCTTTGTATCAAACATAAGAAATAAACTACTTATATGGTCCACCCCTTATCATGTTCCTCTCATTGGTGAGGGACTAGTTCATATCCTCTAAAAAGATATAATGTAAAAAAAATTCACATATTTTTGAATCAAATACCCCATACCATCTTTGAAAAATCTAACCCTACCATTCATAATAGTAGCCAGCCTAGGTAAATGTTGATGTAAATCAGTAAAATTGTAACTCCCCACCACCAAAATCCTGGAGCCGGTGCATTATTTTAATAAATTTACATTATTACAAGGAATCATGTCCCGAAGGACCGATCAATTTAGAAGTCTTGGAAAATAGATTACACACATGAAAATTACTTTACAATTTCAATCCTAAAATAAAACATAGATAATCCTTTGAGAATTCTTTTATTCTTCTAGCTTAAAAATTAATGTCAATCATAATACACTTATTGGAATCCTGGGAAAACAAAACATAAGTAAGGGGTTAGATCAGATTCTCGGTAAGGGTAAATAATTTTTGTGGAAGAAATAAACTTTTAAGGAAAGATGTGTAATAAAAGGAGTAGCCTTTTATACCTAAACATGAACATATTATGAAACAATAAATCAAGAATTACCATATAAACATTCAAATGGGTATTCTACTAGTTGAATAATAACATATAATAACTAATTTCATAATAAGGGAATGCATAATGCCAGAAATCATAACCACATAGTCAAGGCCTCGTGCCATGAAAAATATTTCTCAAGGCCTTGTTCCTAGACACTATTTTGTCTCATGAGACCTACCGATGCATTGAGGGGATATAGTTGGACCCACCCACCACTTACTAAATCCAATTCATTCCTCATTTAAAAAAGGGTGAAACATGACATAAACATTCGTACTAAAACAAGCATACAAAATTTATATACATTAACCATAAACCATGAATGGTATAAAAATAGAACATACATAGTCAAACTCATTCAATACAATATGGAAGATTTTTTTATAGTAAATCAACCTCAATCACGAATAATATCCAACAAAGGATGTTGACATAGTTGAAAATAATCAATCAAATTATTTGAGAGAAATACCCATTTTCATGAAATCATTTAAAAGTCACACAATTTATAAAGTAATTAATTTAAAATAGATTTTTTAATCAAAGTATCTGATTCCACTTTTAAACTTTTGAAATAAATTAACACATTAAAATAATCATGTCCACCTAAATAAATCATTAAAATCATTTTAAAAATATGGACATTAATTAAAAATACATAGAAAAGTAAATATTTAAAAACATTTAAAATGATGACATAGTTAAATATTCCCTTCCATAAAACCATAAAATATACCTTTTTAAAACATTTTAATGAAAAATGAACATAAAGTATAGATATTTCATAGTAGATAATTAAAGATAAACAATCTCAGATAACCACGAGATTGAGGAAATAACCCTTAACTTGTAATTTCCATTGGTCGAGGGTACGTTTAACATCCTGTATAATGACCATTGTATGTTATTAAATTATACCAAAACTATATTAATATCTATGATATCATATATGATTCATTTATAACTTTATACTACCCATTTAATAATAATTTCCATTTTAAAGTATCATTTTGTGTAATAATGATTTTTGTATCATACATGTTTAACTTGTTATTCTTGATCATATCATATAGAACATGATTTAAATACTTAAATAATATAAAAAATGATATATATATCATATAAATTCAGAATATAAATATTTATAATACGTAGACATATGAAATGGAAACACCATAAATGGAGACGATAGTCCGTACGTACGCATTAATATTGTTTATGTTTTCATATCGTATAGTATGCATGTAATTAAATGAAATATATTTTTCTACATAAATATATATTATTCCATTATAAATATTATTTCATATATCGTATACTTAATCAATATATATATAAATTCTTGAATGGTGATCCTTCAAGATGAATCTCATTGCATCATGGAGACGATAAGCCGTACATACGTACGAGCGACAATATCATTCTATCGATGGAAAAATAGTGTTTAATTGAATGGTATATTATATATACAGAATCATTACCATGTTTTATTAATTATATAAATTAATTATACTAATTATTATACCCATCAAAATAATTTAGTGTCGAATAACAAACTACACCACGACGTGAAGACGGTAAGTCGTATGTATGCATGTATGGTGACTTTTCCCTTCATAGGGAGGATAGAATAATGAACATGGTTTTACCATATTTATAATAACATATTAGTATATATAAGGTACTGGAGTTATAATTTTATTATGAAAATAACAAAGAAAGAGGATGTGGAAGAAGAAGAAAAGAACTTTGAAAGATGTGATAAAATAATTACTTATTCTTCGGGTGCTTCCTTTTGATTTGAACAAAAGGGATTGTTAGGTTGGATTTCTGATAAAATTAAGTCCTATAGGATAAATTTATGGTAGTTGGGATAAGATTTTATCAGGGGTTGGCTGAGCCAAATGGTTATATTGGTGTGAATTTAAGAGAAGGGGATGTGACCTTTTTATAACAGAGGTGAGGGGCACTTTAGGAAAAGCGTGACATATTAATTTATAATAAAATAATTTTAGGTTTATAATAGCTCCAAATATATTTATTTAGAGGATAAGGTGGTAATGGGTCTAAATACTCTCAACCCATAGTTTTTATACATATTTAGGTCACCATATTAACCTTATATGTTTTATTTAACCCTTTGTTAAATAGTTTATGTTCTACCATGTCTTCTTGTATTTTTATAATATATGGTTAATAAACTTACTATAAAATGCTAGGAGAACCTCAGGTGGTTCATTAATGACATATCTATCATTATATAAGTCCTCTGGATGAAACATAGATTTTTAGGACAATTATATAATTTAATAAAATAGTATTTGTTATTAAAAACACATTTATGTCAATTTTGACACTATTTAGTTTTTGGTTTTAGTGAAAGTCATAAAAACATGATTACTTCAAAAAAAATCATTTAATCAACCCTAACATGTCATATTAACCTATAAAATTTGTGTAATGCATCAAAATTCTCAATTTAAATTTATTTTAATATTTATAACATCTATTATTTTAGTCTTTCTTTTATAAGGTAGTTACTGCATCATCATTTTTTCATAAATAAATTTATTTATAAATGATCTAAAAATTATATATATAATAACATGATGTAGGAAATAATTTAATCTTTCTAATGAATATTTATAGTTGAATTTATCTTATTTATAACTCTATATTAAAAATGGTTTAGTTATTAAAATTAGAAACTAACACTTTTAACTCTTCTTTAAATAAAATATAATAAATGTCCTAATCTAATACAAGTGGACAAAAAGGATCATATTTTTTTTATAAGGTTGATTTTGGACGAAATACACTTATCTAATTGAACTAAGACATGTGTTAGGATAATTATAATATCATTGTTACCTTTAATTACCCTATTTACTTTTAACTGTGGTAAATAAAATTCAAATGTTACTATTCACCAAAAATTATGTTCATCATATTGAACCAAATTTTAGTTACCAATCTCAACTGTTCCACATGGATTTTTGAAATTCAATTTACAAAAGTGGTAAAATTACTTTTCATGAATATTTTTAAATGTGCCTACGTTGTGGGTAAAAGACGCTTAAAAGTTTAGTAAAATTATATATATATAATATTACTATAAAATGAATCCAATGAATTAAATTGGAATATTATAGGTATTATGTATCTATTTTTACATTAAAATAAATGTCAATTAAAAAATTAATTATTTAGATGAAAAATTCGGTTTTTATCTACAACGCATCATTTTTCACTATTCATAAATATTTGAATGTTTTCAAAAAAATACAGAAAATTCACCCAAAGATAATTTTGATATTAAAAATTCAAAAATTATTTCTATTTTACCAAAATAAAAACATATAATTTTCATTTATTAATTTAAAATTAATTCTCATTGTCAAAACAAGAAAGTGGGTTTTTAGGAAGTAAAAACTATCAAAATATCAACATGTGTTTATGTCTAATTTAAATGTGAAATTACTTATAATGGCCTAAAATATATTAAATTATAAAAATATAATCTAATTATACTTTAAAACCACTCAAATTCCCAATTTAACATTATAAATTATTGTTATTAAAAAAACTGTTTTCAATTAAAATATAGTATTTTTCACTATTCATCAAAATATGAAACTTATCAGAAAAGTACCGAATATTTATCCAAACTAATTTTTTTAGGTCCCTATTCTAAAAAAATTTAATTTCATTATATTGAATATGTAAAAGTGAAAATTATTAGATTTAAAATGGGGGTTCCATTAAAAGGTGGAAAAAATATATTTTTGAAAAATTAGTCTTTTCTCTGAACAATTAAATTTTTTCTTATATTATATATAGGAAACAAAAAAGATTTATGTCAAAATTATATAGTATAGATATAAAATTCAAACTTTGGTTATTATTATTCATAATAGCTTTTTAAACAGCTAGTTTGATAGGTCATGATGTGCTTGAACTCGGTGTTGTGTGTAGCGCAAGCAGTTGAATTACTTTAAAGATATAATATACTATAAAATATTTCAATTTTACATTATCACATCATTCAATAAATTACTTTCTCAAAATTTTAAATAGTTATTTGAAAATAAAAGGTTGAAAAAAACAAAATACGTTTGTGGAAAATCCATATTAGAAATAGTGTTAATAAAATTTATTTTTAAGAAGAGGGAAAGGGAAATGAATAAGTCCCCACCAAATTACGATTTATAATATGAGAACATTGGTGGAAATTAGAGACACATAATTGGAGGAAAAATATAAATCTTTATAGGGAGTTATTGAGGTCATCATCACAAAGAAGAGAACAATAAATGTAAAATTGAGGGCCTCAAAGCCGTCAATCTATGATGATTTAAAGTATAATCAATTCAACAAAACATATGGTTTTAGGACATCATATTGTTATAGATATATTTTTTAAAGAGGAGGGATAAATTTACTATCCATATAAGAACTCAAGAAAATAAACTTGATTTCACTACCTGTCATAATCATTATCTCATCATTTGGTTCTGCTTCAATCTATTTTGACACCATCCCTTACACTAAGAAATGAATGTAAAAAAATGGGTTTTTATTCATGAAGAGCATTTGATAAATCATAAGTTCCAGAAGTTTTCCGTCAATTCAATAAATTTTCTATGAAAACCAAAAAATTTAGGTCAATGTATCCAACAAATCAAACAATAAACTCATACAAAAAAAATAAAGTGTTCAACTTACTCAATTATAACCTTTAGACTTATCCAAAATACTTGTGTCCAACCTCAGAGTCCTAAAATTTTTAAGAAAGGAAAAAATAACATAATGAAGATCAACATGTGAATACCTTCATCTTGTATTTTATTAAATCATTCTAACAACCTAAATTACCATAAAACCTTAATTTGAATATGTATGTACTTCTTTATTCCTTTGGTAAAACACAGAATACTTGATATACTCCTTAAATCCATAAATGTTGTAAACTACTACAATGATGGAATATACAAATCATTAATCAGATTCATGGTAGTCAAGAAAATCCAATATAATTTATCCAAATCAATCATATCTTATCCCAAAATCACAACCTCAGTATAAAAACCATGTTAAGGTTTATATTTCCTTAAACCATGTATTTTCCAAAAAGTTAAACTTGCTATTGAGTGACTTTTCTTACAACCATATAATCTCAAATTATAAATGAAATAGTACTACATTACAATCCTTATTTATTTATATAAATCATATAACCAGTAAATCATTGATACAACACTCAAATGATATAATTCTTTAATGAAAGCATAAGAACACTAGTCATTTATCTTCATTTGTGGTAGTATCATAACTTTTTTATTATCTAATAGCATGATTTGAGGAATACTCATATGATTTGGAAATTGATTCACATAGTGTCCCAAAATCCTTGTAGATGAATCATTGTACATTTGAAACATTTTTCTTACCATTTTAATCAAGAATGTAGTGTCCTTTTTCTCCACACTTATAACAAACACCCATTCCATATAAGCATTTATCAAGGTGATTCTTTCCACAATTATCACATGTGAAAAAATACTTCTTTCCATTCTTTAGTTTATCTATATTTTTCTCTATCATCCTCTTCTTCTCTTGCTTACCTTTGGATCCATATGACTCATAGAATTTATTACTTGTCTTATTAACACATCATATTATTTCTTTATAAGATGAGAATATGTGGAAGACTATTTCCCTTCTAAATGTTGGCTTAAGACCAAGAAAGATACGATCTTTCTTACTCTTTGTATCATGTGTATTTCTATAATACTCATTCCTTATATTGGGAACCTTTTATAAATAATGACATAAACTAGTTTAGATAATATCATAATTTATAATCCAAAAACTAGAAAAACTATCAACATTAATTGAATATTTCACACATCTAGTATCATAATCATAAAAATGGTTTATTTTTTGACATATTAACTCATAAATCCTTCATAATGATTTTTAATGAACATGTGAATTATCAAAAGCATATCCCCCAGGAGTGTCAAACCAGGTGTGCAGTAAGGCGTGTTGTCATGTACCAGGATACCCCTGGTCAAGACCGAAACTCCTGGTTGGAGTTCCACTCCTAGGTAAATCTTTTCCATAACCACTTCCACTTGTTGTATCGTGACAGAGATGCATTTCTTCGAAAACCCACAGAATATCTATATTAAAAAATTTGGATGTTCTTCTATACTAATCCCCAAACACTATTTTAGGGTAATGTTTCCTAATTGAAGTTTATCTAAATCTAGTTTCCACGGTTATTGATAAAATTCCTCTGATGTCACCTATAAAAACCCTACCCCAGAATCATGAATCCAGTGTATTATTTTATTACATTGGCATTATTACAAGGAATCATGTCCCGAAGGACCGATCAATTTAACAGTCTGAAAAAAGATTAAATACATGAACATTACAATACAATTTCAAATATAAAATAAAACATACATAATCCATTAAGAATTCCATTATTCCCCTAGATTAACCCTATATATCAATCATAATACACTTCTTGGAATCATGGGAAACCATAAAATAAAAAAGGGTTGAGATCAGATGCTCTTTAAGGGTAAATAATTTAGCGAAAGCTATAAACTTTTAAGGCAAGATGTGTAATAAAAACAAGAGCCTTTTAAACATAAACATGAACATAATATGGAAAAAATAAATAAAGAATTACCATATAAACATTCAATTGGATATTATACTATTCGAATAATAATATGTAATATCTAATTTCATAACGATGGAATGGATAATGCTGGACATCATAACCACATAGTCAAGGCCTCATTCCAATACTACAGATAATAAATTTGTCAAGGACTTGTGTCATGACACTAATTTGTCTCACGATACCTACCGATTCATTAAGGGGATATAGTAGGCCAGAACCGTCACTTACTAAGTCCAATGCATTCCTCATATAAAATTGGGTGAAACATAACATAAAAATTCATACTAAAACTACCATACAAAATATCAATACATTAACCATAAACCATGAATTGTATAAAAATAGTAAATCAACAATGAAAATCAATCAATACAATATGGAAGATAATATTATAGTAAATCAACCTCAATAAAGAATAATATCCAATAAAGGATGTTGACATAGTTGAAAATAATCAATAAAAATCTTTGAGAGAAATACCCATTTTCCTGAAATCATTTAAAAGTCACACAATTTATAAAGGAATTCATTTAAAATAAATTTTTGAATGAAAGCGTCCCATTCCACTTTGAAACATTCGAATGAAATTAACACATTAAAATAATCATGTCTACCTAAATAAATCCTAAAAATCATTTTAAAAACATGAACATTAATTAAAAATAGTTAATAAAGTAAATATTTAAAAACATTTAAAATGATGATATAGTCAAAAAGTACCTTCCATAAAACCTTAAAATATTCATTTTTAAAACTTTTTAATGAAACATGGACAGAAATGGTAAATTTTTCCCAATAGATACTTACAGATAAACAATCTCGGATAATAATGAGATTGAGGAAATAACCCTTACCTTGTACTTTCCTTTAGTCAAGGGTACGTTAAACATCATATATAATGACCATAGTATGTTATTAAATAATAATAAAACCATATTAATATATATGATATCATATATGATTCATTTATGACTTTATACTAACCATTTAGTAATAGTTTCCTTGTTAAAGTATCATTTCGGGAAATAATCGTTTTCATTATCGTACGTGTTTTAACTTGTTATTCTTGACCATATCACCTAGATCATAATTTACTTACGTCCAATATATAAAAAATGTTTTATATATCATATAAATTAAGAGTATAAATATTTATAATAGATAGATATATTAAATGGAAACACCATTCCTGGAGACGATAGTCTGTACGTACACATGAATGTTGTTTCTCTTTTCTTATCGTATTGTATGAAAGTAAGTAAAAAATATATATTAATATAAATAAATATATATTAATCTACATAAATATATATTATTATAGAATAAATATAATTTCATATATCTCATACTTAATTAATATATATATATATATATTTATATATATGTATATATAAATTATTTAATGGTGATCGTTAA
The DNA here is from genome assembly GCA_963277665.1 of Viscum album. NCBI lineage: Eukaryota > Viridiplantae > Streptophyta > Magnoliopsida > Santalales > Viscaceae > Viscum > Viscum album. Next base: position 798,516,320 of record OY728132.1, read on the forward strand.
AGATGAATCTCATCGCATCATGGAGACGGTAAGCCGTACGTACGCACGAGCAACAATGTCATTCTGTCGATGGTAAAAAAAATTTAATTAGATAGTATATTATATATAAAGAATAATTACCATGTTTTATTCATTATTTAAAGTAATTATACTCATTTTTATACCCATCTAATTAATATATTGTTGAATAACAAACTACACCACGACGTGGAGACAGTAAGTCGTACGTACGCACATATGATGACTTTGTCACTCATAGGGTGGATAGAATAATAAATATGGTTTTAGCATTTTTATAATAACATATAAGTATTTATAAGTTACTGGAATTATTAATTTAGTATGTAAATAACAAAGAAAGAGGAAGTGGAAGAATTAGAAAAGAACATTGAAAGAGGTGATGAAATAACTACCTCTTCTTCGGGTGTTCCCTTTTGATTTGAACAAAAGGGATAATTAGGTTGGCTTTATGATCAATGTAAGGTATCTAGGATGAAGTTAGGGTAGTTGGGAGGAGATTTGAGCTGGGATTGTCTAAGTCAAATAGATTTGGAGGTGTTAATTTTAGAGAAGGGGTGGTTCCTTTTTATAAGAGAGGTGAGTGGCACTTTAAGAAAATCGTGACATATTAATTTATTATAAAATAATTTTCGGTTTCTAATAGCTCAAAATAGATTCATTTCTAGGATAAAGTGGGCATGGGTCGGAATACTCTTGACCAATATGTTTTAGACAAGTTTAGGTCACCATATTAAACTTATCTTTTAGATTTAACCCTTAGTTAAATAGTTTACCTTTTACCACGTCTTCTTGTATTATTATAATTCATGGTTAATAAACATACTATAAAATTACAATAGAACCTCAAGTGGTCCATTAATGACATATATATAATTATATAAGTCCTTTGGCCGAACCATAAATTTTAAGGATGATTATAAAATTTAATAAAATAGTATTTGTTTTATAAACTCATTTATGTCAAATTTGACACTATTTTTTATTTGGTTTTTGTGAAAGTATTAACAACATGATTACTTCAAGAAAAATTCATTTAATCAGCCCTAAAATTCCATATTAACCTATAAAATTTGTTTAATTCATCAGAAATCTCAATTTACCTTTAGTTTTTTATTTATAACATCAATTATTTTAGTCTTTCACTAATAAGGTAATTACTGCAGCATTATTGTGTCATAAAAAACTTTTGTTATTAAATGTTTAAAAATAATAAAAAATACCATTATGTAGGAAATAATTTTAACTTTCTAATGAATATTTATAGTTGAATTTATCTTATGTATAACTCTATATTAAAAATATATTTATTATTAAAGTTAGAATTTAACACTTTTAACTCTTCTTTAAATGAAATGTAATAAATATCCTAATCTAATAAAAGTGGATCAAAATGGATCATATTTTTTTCCAAAGGTTTATTTTTTTTCGAAATAAACATATCTAATAGAATTAGGACATTTCTTAGGGTAATTATAATATCATTTTCCCTTTAATGATCCTATTTACTTCTAATTGTGATAAATAAAATTCAAAAGTTACTATTAACCAAAAAAAAATTCATCCAATTGAACCACATTTTACTTAATGATTTCAACTGTGTATCTTAGATTTTTTACAGTCAATTCATTGAAGTAGTGAAATAAGTTTTTATGCAAATTTTCAAGTGTTCCTAGAAGGTGGGTAAAAGACGTTAATATGTTTAATAATTTTTTATATATATAATATTATTATAAAATGACAAAAATTAATCACATTGGAATAATATAGGTATTATGTATCTATTTTAAATTTAAAATAAATTTAGATAAAAAATCATTATTAAAATGAAAAATTCGGTTTTTGTCTACAATAGAGTGTTTTTTACTATTCCTCAAAAATTGAATGTTTTCAGAAAAATAAAAAAAAATCACCCAAAGACAATTTCGATTTTACAAATTGAAAATTTATTTAAATTTTACCAAATTCAAAAAATATAATTTTAATTAATTAATTTAAAATTAATTCCCATTATCAAAACTAGAAAGCGGGTTTTGAACAAGTAAAAACTATCAAAAGATTGATTTGTGTTTATGTCCAATTTAAATGTGAAATTAATTAAAATGGTCTAAATTATATTAAATGATAAAAATATAATATGATTATACTTTAAAACCACTCAAATTAATAATTTATCCCAATAAATTATTTTTATTAAAAACGTTGTTTTCAATTAAAATTTAGCATTTTTCACTATTCATCAAAATATAAAAGTTATCCGAAAAGTTCCAAAAATTTATCCACACTAAATTTTTACGTCCCGCTTATAATAAAAAATTTAATTTCATTAAATTGAATATATAAAAGTGTCAACTATTGGATTTAAAAAGTGTTTACCATTAAAAGGCGGAAAAAATGCATTTTTGAAAAATACTTCTTTTGTCTAAAAGATTGCATTTGTCCTTATATTATTTCCAAGATACACAAAATATGAATGTTAAAATTATATAGTATATATATGAAATTAAACATGTGGTTAATACTATTCATAACCACTTTTTAAATGGCTAGTTTGATAGGTCGTGATGCGCTTGAACTCGGTGTTGCATGTAGCGCAAGCTATTGAATTACTTTAAAGAGATAACGTACTGCTAAATCATGGGGTGTAACAAAAATGGTCCAATACTCCATCACTAACATGCATCTTCAGGAAATGTCTATAAAATCTCAGGCCATATCTTCCCCTAATGTTCCATGGAAGAAATTTTCAAAAATGAAACACATAAAATCCTTTCAGGATAGCCCCATATACTAGTATTCTAGACGAGCACATCCCTGAAGTTATTTTCTAGTTAATTCAATATATACACATTGAGTTTCACTTTCCTATAAAGGAGTCTCTTGATTGTATAAAAAAATTCATATAATTCAACACTATGAGAGTTTGTGAAAGATTTGTTTTCACATAATTAAAATCTTCTAGATATTCGGTGTTACACATTAATATATGTTTGGATTACATTATATGTGACACCAAGTTTATCTTGTGTTACATGTAATTTTTTTTCAGTAGTTTGCATGATTCGCGGCACTGAGCTTGAGTAGACTGTGAAATAATATTATTATAACCTAGATGTTATGTATTCTTATAATAATATAATTAACTACTTTATGAAATATACATATAAATTTTCTACTCAATAAAAATATAATTATAAATCCTTAGTAGATGAGCAATCAATTTTTATTAAAGCAATCTTTTTCATCAAAAAAATATTTTTATCAATAATTATTTTAATTTTAATTAAGATAAAATATTATAATTAATTTATAAATATATTAAAAAAATTAATTGATATAATTAAATTATTTTCGAAATGATATTATTGAAATTAACATGTCTTGAAATTGTATTATTTTTTTGGAAAATATTCATTTTTCAGTGAATAGTGGAAAATATTGATTTTCGTAAATATTTAATTTCTTTTCAATATAATAAGTAATTTTAATGAAAAAATATGTGTCAACATAACATATATACTATTTATTAATATTTAATCCACTTAATTATTTTTTAACATACATTATATTATATTCTCGTATATGTTTATTTTTTGTATTTAAAAGGGGTTTTTCAGAAAACTATATTAATGTTCATAATGTGTCTCCATATTAATAAATTAAAATAATCCATAATAAAAAAAATTAAATTAAATTAATATATTACATGTGAAATAATTTTAATTTAGATTCATATAGTGATTTTTGTTAGACATAGAGTTAATATAATTCATATTGTTCTTGAAACAAATACACTTCTCCAAACCCCACTTTATATCGCCTTTGCGAGTTTTGTTTTAATTTTTTGTATTAAAATTTTAAAATATATTTGATAAAATTAAAATAAATTTTCAAATTATAATATAAAAATTAACTTATAGTGATTTTTAAATAATATTATGAAAATGATATTTTTCAGATGAGTGGTGAAAAATTCTGAATTAGTTTTGAAAAAATCATTTTCATTTAAATTATTTATGAAAAAAACTTAAATATTTAATTCAATTTAAATTTAAATTAGTTCAATTTTATATATATTTATAAAATTTTGTTAATTATAATCATTTACATGTTGAAATTTGATATAAATACATTGTAATTATTTGAACATTTTCTCTTTAAAAATCAATTTTCTGATAATGTTTATGGGATAAATTAGAACTTAAATGATCAATAGTAATATAATTTTAATCCTTTTTGAAGGAGAAAAGTGTGGGTACACCTTTTCCATTTTAAAATATTACAAGTGTTCCACTCGCCTCACTTATAAAGGCCACCCATTCTCCTCTCCTCTGGACACCTTCAAACCATTTTTCTTAAGAAAATACATGCCCAAATCAATTCTCAAATTTCCACTCATCATACTAGAATATTTACTTTGTGTATAAATCCATCCTAGGAAGGATTTTGGTGAAAACCTAAAGAGGATACCTAGAGAATAGGTAACATTCATCAATGAGAACTTTTTTGTTTCTTCCTCTACGTACTTCAATTATTAAACTAACATGACTATTTAATAACCTCAATATATTACTTATAAATAAATTTTGTTACGTCAGGATCATGACTTGTAATTTCCAAGAATATTATCAATATTATTTCCCTTATAATGTCATAAACAGAGATATCATATCGATAACTGAATAAAATCATTATTCCCATAAATTAAGAATAAAACATTAGTCTGACATTAAACTAATAATAATACCAAATATTATAGACATAAAATAAATATAAAACATGACAATAATAATGGTAAAATTTGGATCTTCATGATCTAATAGAATGACTGTTCTCAGGAAGAAAGTTTTATAAATATAACATATTGTTAATAATGCAATATTCATTTCGAAAATGTAAATAAATAACCTTGAGGAAAATTAGAAGTTCATGTTTAATGAATGAAGTAAGTGGTATTACTGGAAATTGTGTAACACCCCATGCTTCCATGGTACGCTTCTCTTTGAATAATACAGTAGCGTGTGTTATACGCAACTTCGAGTTCTAACACACACCACAACAAATCAAACTAGCCGTTATGAATATTAATACATACTTTTTAAAATTTTATAAATTTTATCTCTCAAACTGAACTTCATTTTTGGATTCGGATTATCAAATTTAGTCTAAGGTGAAATTTTGGTACTTTTTGGATAACTTTTATATTTTTATGAATAGTGAAAATTACTAAATTTTAATTAAAAAAACTTTTTTAATCTAAATAATTAATAGTGATAAATTATAAATTTTTGTTGTTTTAAAATATATTTAGAATATATTTTTACCATTTAATAAAATTTTGGTCATTGGACATAATTTCACAATTAAACCGGATGTAAACAAGTATCAATTTTTTGATAGTTATTATATCTTAAAAACACGCGTTGGTTTTGACAGCGGGAATTAATTTTAAATTAATTTCTTCCACTTCTGTGTTTTGAATTTGGAAAAATGGATTCCAAATTTGTAACCAGGATGTCCAAATTGTGTAAATAGGTAACTTTTATATTTTTTACATTTTGTATAATTACTTCGGTAAAAATTTTATTTACCATGGTTAAAGGGTAAATCCGGTAAATAAGGGTTAAAAAATAATATTATAATAATATTAAATTACCCAAAAACGTGTCCTAACTTTATTGGTTGATACATGTCCGACCATGGGCATCTTTGGGTCGATTTTTGGACCCCATGGAGCCACTTGTAGGTGATAGGGATACTTTATTTTAATTAAGTTAAAATAAATAAAAAAATAAAAAAACATATATGTTTTAGAAATTTTTTTTTACATAGGGTTATATTTGTTGGATTTTCGACTATAAATATTAATTAGAAAGATAAAAAGATTTAATACATAATGGTATTTTATTTATAGTTTTTATACCTTAGATAATTTAATTTATTTATGACACAATGGTGAGAGAGTAATTACCTAATTAATGAAAAATTAGAATAATTGATATTATAAATACCCAAATAAATGTAATTTGAGACTTTATATAAATAAAAATAATTTTCTAGGTGAATATGACATGTTATTATTTATTTCATTAAAGTTTTTCGAATTAATCATTCCGTTATGATTTTTTCAAAAATCAATTATTGAAAAGTGTCAAAATTGTTATAAAAGAGTTTTTAAAACAAATATTATATTATTAATTGATATTAAATTTTTAAAAATCTAAGGTTCGTCCAAAAGACTTATATCATGATTGGTGTATCATTAATGGACCACTTGGAGATATCTTGGATGTATATAGTATGTTTTGTTAACTATATAATATAAAAATACAAAGAGACATTGTAAAAGTGAAACTAATTAACTTAGAGTTAATACTTCATGATAAGGTTAATATAGTGACCCAAACCTCTATAAATCCTATTAGTTGAGTTTTTTTTCAATCAATACCCACTTTTAACTTTAAATAATCAACTTTTGAGCCATTATAAACCGATAATGAATTTATTATAAAATAATATTTCTAGCATTTCCAAAGGTGGCCCTCACCCCTTTTATAAAAGGACACTCCCCCTTCTCATTAATTAACACATTAAAAGCCTTTTGTTTCGGCCAAACCCTGTCCAAATAATCTCTCAACTTCATTTAATTCATCCTAGAGTCCTTCCTTTAGTCCAAAAGCCAGCCTAAGGAGTCTTTTTGATCAAATCAAAAGAAAGAACCTGAAGAAGAGGTAATGTTTTCACCACCCTATTTCATGTTCCTTTCTTCTTCCACTTCTTATTTCTTTTTTATTACCATTATAAAATAATAACTCCAGTGTCTTATATATACTGTGATGTTATTATAAATATGGTACAACCATATTCAGTATTCTATCCATCCTTTGAAGGACATTTCATCATGCATGCGTACGTATGGCTTACCGTCTCCACGTCGTGGTGTAATTGTTATTCAAAACATTATTATTTGGATGGGTATAATAATGATGTGTAATTCATGTAAATAATAAATATAACATGATAATGATTCTGTATATATGTTATAACATCCAATTATATATTATTTTAATATCAAAAGAATGACATTGTCGCTCGTGCGTATGTACGGACTACCGTCTCCACGAACGCGATGGAATTCATTTTCCATCGTATCCATTCAAGTATAATTCTCATTTGATGATTAATAATAATTTTTAAGGACTTAATATCATTTTGGATATTAATAATATACAACCTATCCATAACAAACATGGCTTACGTAACAAAACATATAAAAGAAAATGAGTAAGTTAACACCTAAAACGAGAATAATATTAAGATACTATTAACAAAAAAATGTTAAAAGATCATATATGATATCATATTAATGTATATGATTTTTTTATAATTTAATAACAATTAATTAACCATTATACAGGAGGTTAACCTACCCCCAACCAAGGAAAAGTATGATGTTAGGGGTTTTCATCTGACTCCTTATTCCCGTGAGATTCATGCCATATTTCCACTATTACCTTTTGTGTGGTGTATGTGCTTCCCATAATTATATTCTTTGTGTAATACACTTTAATTTATGTGTATTTACATATTAATTGTTTGATACCTCTTTCATGGGATGTATGTTTTGTAAGTTACCAAATTGGTAAGGGTTTATTTCACAATCTCTTCATTATCCAATGTTGTTTATACGTAATTATCTATTGAGACCTCTTTATCATCCACATACATGTTTCTTAAAAATGTGTTTCAAAACATTCTTACTATTTTACAGTATTTGGGTTAAATTCATTTATACCCTTGTTTGACTTTTTATAATAAATTTATAAAGGAATCTTTCCTTCATTTTCCAAACAAGGTCCTTTTTAACCTTTTCGATAAAATTAAGGTAAGAATGTATTTTTTTAACTTATACAGTGGGTGTGGCTATTTTCCGCCATTATAAAATCTTCGAATGTTACCTTACAAGATTATAAGTATATTTTCAAAATAAAGGTTTTCATTTATAATTATGTTATTTTCAAATGATTTCAAAAAAATAGGTATTTCTCTCCAATATATGAAAATCTAGTGAAAATGTATACGTATTTAACACAAGCTTAAAAATGTTTTCAGAATATCTGACTCTCGAGTGTGGTAGATAGGAAGGGATTGGACGTGGACCCATCATGGCCTGTAATTAGTTGAGCAGTCTCAAAATTAGTTATTTTGTTTTCAGAAGCTTGCATATTGTTTTCAAAAAAACACTAGAGTATATTTGAGCAATTTTAAATGTAAGTATCTTCTAAAAAAATTGCAACGGTAGTTCTCATGAGAAAAACTAGTGTCTTGGAATGAGGCCTTGAAAAAATCTTATTTGTAGTCTTGGCACGAGTACTTGGATATGTGGTTATGATAGTCTGAAATTATGCATTCCATCATCATGAAAGTGGTTATTGATATTGCATGTGATTATTCGACTAGTAGAATATCCATGTGAATAAGTATATGGAATTATTTCATTTTATTTCTGCCATATTATACTTAATTTCAAGTTTTAAAAGGCTTTTGTTTTAGTTATACATTGCCTTAAATGTTTATGCTTATTTATGAATGTTTCTACTATATTGTTATCCTTACTGAGCATCTGAGCTCACCCCTTTCAATGTATTATTTTTTCTAGGATGTGAAGAATTAATATATGAATGACCTGCAGGGATAATATGATGGGATATGAAGACAATATGTTATTGTAGTAGTTTTTTACTTTATGATGTAATGTAAACTTTATGAATGTATCTAGTATTTCCAAGGTTACTAAACTAATCGGTCTTTTGAGACTTGATCTTTCTTGTGATAATGCCAATGTTATGTAATATTGCACCGACTCTGGGAAACTGGGGTCGGGGCATTACAGTTGGTATGACAGGAAGTTTAGTACAAACCTTGGAATCTAGATCTAGATAATCTCTGATTAGAGCACATAGACCTAAGATGGACTTTGAGGATTAGTATAGAAGAACTTCCTAGAATTTTGGTATTGTAGAGATTTTGTGAGTTTTCTGAGCAATACATCCATGTCTAGATACGAGTAGGTAGAGGTGGCTCTGGTACAGATGTACCTAGGGGTAAAACCCAAAAACACCGCTTTGAGCTAGACTCGAACGGGAACTGGTGCAGGACAACGAGCCTTGTTGCAATCTTGGTTACGACACTCCTGGGGGATTTGCTTAGGATAACTCTCATTTTTTTACTAATAATTATGAAGGATTTATGAGTACATACTTCCTCAATGAAAATTTTTTATGATTATGGATTATATCCATAAATAGTTAAATTTATGTTAAGTGTTTTATAAGTATGGAATTATGTATTTTGATTCCTAAACTGATCTAGTTTAGGCCATTGTTTTAAAATAGTGCCTAGTGGAAGAAATGGAAACTGTATTAATGCACGCACTCCGTGTAAGTATTTCCCTCCTACTCAAGATAATTATAGTGGAGCTGGTGATGCAACTGGTGCTGATCAGCTAATCACCATACTGGGACAACTCACTCAGGTTATGAATAATAACCTTACCCGTATGGAGCACCCTGATCCACAGTGTGGAGGATCAATATTAGATAGTTTCATAAGGCATAAACCACCAACATTAAATGGGCGTACAAATCCATTAGTATATGAGTAATGGGTAAGTTCCCTAGAGAAAATATTTCCGGCTTTGTGGAGTAGTGAAAGGGAAAAAGTTGTCATGGTAGTTTATCGCCTCACTAGAGATGTTGATCAATGGTGTTCATTGATTCAAAACACGAAAGAAGATGATGAAGTATCAAATATGGAATGGATAGAGTTAAAATATCTATTTTTAGAAAAATACTTTCCTCGTGACCATTGAGCAGATATGGAAAGGCAATTTCTGAGTATGAGACAAAAGGGGGATGACAATGTCGCAATGTATGAGGATAACTTTACATGGTTAGCAAGGTATGTTGGAGATTATATACATAACCTAAGAAGTAATATTGATAATTTCATAGATGGGTTAAAACCATTTCTCCATCGAGAATTAGTCTCACAATCCTTCTCATCATACGAAGATATTATCTCATGTGCTATCAAAACAGAGAAAGAATTCTCTAAGTCTTGTGACTTTAAATCAAAGAAAGAGAAGAAGAGATCTGCAGATCAATCTGGGAATGGAAATAAAGTGAAGAAGGGAAAAATTGAATATCCATCCTGCAGTAAATGTGTGAAAAAAACACCCCGATACTTTCTTAAAAGGAACGAGGGTCTGTTACAAGTGTGGTGAAAAAGGCCACCATGCTCGTGATTGCAAGGGGAAGAAGAATTCTACCGATGTACAATGATACAATTGCAGGGAGATGGGATATTATGCAAATGAATGTCCTAAGAGTCAGGGGAACTTACCTTAGAAAAGGCCAAGGGATCAAGGCCAATCTTATGGTATCACTACTGCTGAGGTAGAAACTCCGAAAGACGTGGTGGCAGGTAATTTAATTGTTTCCTAAAGTTTAGAAAATGCATTATTTGATTCTGGATCATCTCATTGTTTCATATCTTCCCAGTTTTCTAAAAAAATTATATATTTCCAATTTTATTTAACAAGGGAGTTGTCAGTTAAAACTCCTAAGGGAAGTATCATGGCAACAAAGTTTTATGAATTAGTCCCCATTAGAGAACATACACGTTCTTTATCCGCTGATCTCATCGTCATACCTTTGATTGAGTTTGATATAATCATCGGTATGGATGTGCTTTCAGACCATGATTTGAAGATTTATTATAAGAATAAGGCGGTTACAATTTATTATGATGATGATAAGGAACGCCTTATCTTTAGAGCATAATTGTCACCACCTAATTCTTATCTGGATCCACCCCCAGTAGCTCAACTAAATTCAATTATTGGGGAGGAAGAGAATGAAATGATTGTGGGTTAGGAAAGGAATGTTCAAATAGATGATATACCTATTGTGAAAGAATATGTAGATGTGTTTCCGGAAGATTTACCTAGACATCCTCCAGAACTAAAAGTTGAGTTTTCCATTGATTTAATTCCTGGATCAAGGCCTATATCGAAGACCCCTTATAGAATGGCCACTGTGGAATTAGTTTAACTGAAGAAACAACTAGAGGAATTGAGTAATAAGGTATTTATTCGCCCTAGTGTTTCTCCATAGGTATCCCCTATTCTTTTTGTTAAAAAGAAATATGGATCTATGAGGTTATGTATCGACTATAGGAAGATCAATGCTATAACAATAAAGTACAAGTATCCTCTACCCCGCATTGATGATTTATTTGACCAACTACATGAAGATCAATACTTTTCAAAGATTGACCTTCGATCTGGATACCATTAGTTGTGTGTGAAGAAGGAAGACATTCTGAAGACAACATTTCGAACAAGGTATGGGCATTACGAGTTTACGGTAATGCCTTTTGGGCTGACTAATTCACCTTCTGTATTCATGGATCTAATGAATAGAGTTTTCAAGGAATATCTCGATGATTTTGTGGTGGTATTTATTGATGATATCTTGGTATACTCCAAAATCTACAAAGATCATGAAAATCACTTGCACATTATCCTGAAGACTCTGAGAAGACATGAATTATTTGGGAAGTTTAGCAAGTGTGAATTCTGGCTTCAAGAGATTTATTTTCTTGGACATATTGTCTCTAAATATGGAATCTCTAATGATCCTTTAAAGATAAGTGAAATCTAAGAATGGCCAGCACCAACGAGTATAACTGAGGTACTCAGTATTATTGGTTTTGCAGGTTATTATCGACGTTTCGTCCAGAATTTTGCACGGTTGGCTAACCCATTAAAAAAGCTCACACGTAAAGGGGTTAAATTTGTTTGGAAAAAAGAGTGTGAAGAATTTTTTGAATAACTGAAGAGAAGATTAGTAAATGCTCCTATATTGACTCTACCATCGAGGAATAATGGGTTCATTATTTATAGTGATGCATCGAAGAAAGGACTTGGTTTGTGTCCTTATGCAGAATGATAGGGTGATTGCCTATGCATCACGACAGCTAAAAATTCATGAATGAAACTAAACTACTCATGATCTTGAGTTATCTTTTGTAATCTTTGCTTTAAAGATATGGAGACATTATCTCTATGGTGAAAAATGTGAGATTTATACTGATCACAAAAGTTTGAAATATATTTTCTCAGAAAAAGTACCCAACATGAGGCAAAGACGATGGCTTGAACTACTCAAGGATTTTGATTCCACGATACATTACCACCCGAGGAAGACAAATAAGGTGGAATATTATTTGAGTGGAAAAGATCACGGAGTTTTGAATAAGATGAGAGTAGAAAAGGATCCTATATACATGGATCTAGTAAAGATGGATATGGGATTCACCATGGAAGGTGAAACCTCAATACTTTTTCAAATGGTTGCAAAACCATCTTTACTAGAAAGGATAAAGAGTTCCCATAATGGTGATAAAGAGTTCCAAAAAAATATTAAAGATGTGAATGAAGGGAGATTGAATGACTTTGTGTATGAAGATAGAATTTTGATGTTTGGGAAGAGACTTTGTGTTCCCAATATACCTGATCTAAAAAGGGAATTGTTGGATGATGCTCATAGTTCCAATTTCTCTATACACCCTGGGAGCACCAAAATGTATAGAGATTTGAAAGAACATTTCTGGTGGGACAACATGAAGAGGGAGATTGCTGATTTTGTGTCAAGATGAATGGTTTTTCAACAAGTGAAAGCTGGAAGGAAATAGCCTAGAGGAGTCATGCAACCTCTTCCCATACCGGAGTGGAAATGGGACAATATTACGATGGAATTTGTCATGGGGCTACCAAAGACTCCTAGATGGAACGATGTAATATGGGTTATTGTTGATCGTCTTACCAAGTCAGCACATTTTCTTGCTATTAGATAAGATCTACCACTAGAGAGTCTAGCAAGACTATATATTAATGAAGTTGTGAGACTTCATGGAGTACCCCTATCGATTGTTTCTGATCATGATCCCCGTTTTACATCAAGATTCTGGAAGAGTCTTCAGAAGTCCTTGGATACTGAACTTCATTTGAGCACTGCCTACCACCCTCAAATAGATAGACAATCAGAATGGACTATTCAAACCTTAGAAGATATGTTGAGATCCTGATCTCTTTACTTTCAGGGTATGTGAGATCAATATTTACCTCTGGTAGAATTTTCCTATAACAATATCTTCCATTCAAGTATTCATATGGCACCATATGAAGCGTTATATGGAAAGAGATATCGCACACCAACCTATTGGGATGACGTTGGTGAACGAAAACTCTTAGGCCCAGAACTGGTGGAGGAAATAATGGAAAAGGTAAAGGTAATCCAAAACCACGTCAAAGCAGCTCAAAGTAGGCAGAAGAGCTATGCCGATAATTGAAGGAAGGATTTGGAATTTCAAGTTCATGATCATGTTTTCCTGAAGGTATCTCCATGGAAGGGAGTTATACATTTTGGTAAAAAGGGTAAATTGAGTCCCAGGTACATCGGACCTTTCGAAATTCTAGAACGAATTGGGGCTGTATCTTACCGTTTGGCAATGCCGCCAAGTCTCTCCAAAGATCATGATGTGTTCCACGTTTCATTGTTGAGGAAATACATGCCTGACCCAACGCATGTACTCACCTATGAGGAATTAGAACTGGAACCCAATCTATCTTACTACAAAGAGCCCGTCATGATTGTTGATACGAGAGAACAAGTACTGAGAAACAGGATGACTCGTCTGGTGAAAGTTTTGTAGAGAAACCATAAGATGGAAGAGGCAATGTGGGAACCCGAGGAACTTATGATGAAGAACCACCTGAGTCTTTTTATGCAATAATAATCTAGAAATTTTGAGGACGAAATTATTTTAATGAGGGGAAAATGTAACACCTCATGTTTCCACAGTACGCTTTTCTTTGAATAATACTGTAGAGTGTGTTATACGCGACTTCGAGTTCTAACACACACCACAACCTATCAAACTAGCTGTTATGAATAGTAATACCTAATTTTTTTAAATTTTATAAATTTTATCTCACAAAATGAACTTCATTTTTGGATTCGGAGTATTGAATTTAGCCTAAGGTAAAATTTTGGTACTTTTCGGATAACTTTTATATTTTGACGAATAGTGAAAATTACTAAATTTTAATTAAAAACAACTTTTTTAATCAAAGTAATTAATAGTGATAAATTATGAATTTTAGTGGTTTTAAAGTATATTTAGAATATATTTTTACCATTTAATACAATTTTTTGTCATTGGACATAATTTCACAAATAAAACGGACAAAAACAAGTATCAATCTTCTGATAGTTATTATATCTTAAAAACACGCTTTTTGTTTTGACAGTGGGAATTAATTTTAAATTAATTTCTGCCACTTCTGTGATTTGAATTTGGAAAAATGGATTCCATATTTGGAATCAAGATTTCCAAATTTTGTAAATTGGTAAATTTTATTTTTAGACATTTTGAATAATTACTTCGGTAAAATTTTTATTTACCATGGTTAAAGGGTAAATCCGGTAAATAAGGGTTAAAAAATAATATTATAATAATACAAAATTACCCTAAAACGTGTCCTAACCATATTGGTGGATACATTCTAAACATGGTAATCTTTGGGTCAATTTTGGGACCCCATGGAGCCACTTGTAGGTGATAGGGACACTTTATTTTAATTAAGTTAAAATAAATACAAAAATGATATAAGCATATATCTTTTAGAAAAATAATTTTTACATAGGGTTATATATGTTTGATTTTCGACTATAAATTTTAATTAGAAATATAAAACGATTTCCTACATAATGGTATTTTGTTTATACTTTTTAGACAATAAATAATTTAATTTATTTATGACACAATGGTGATGTAGTAATTACCTAATTAATGGAAATTTAGAATAATTGATATTATAAATACCCAAATAAATGTAATTTGAGACTTTTTATAAATACCAATAATTTTATAGGTGAATATGACATGTTATGATTGATTTAATTATCTTTTTTAGAAGTAATCATTCTTTTATGATTTTTACAAAAAACAATTATTGAATAGTGTCATAATTGACATAAAAGAGTTTTTAAAACAAATATTATATTATTAATTGATATTAAATTCTTAAAAATCTAAGGTTCGTTAAAGAGACTTATATAATGATAGGTGTATAATTTATGGACCACTTGGGGGGTCTCTTGGTTGTATATAGTAAGTTTATTAACTATATAATATAAAAAAAGAAAGAGACATTGTAAAAGGGAAACTAATTAACTAAGAGTTAATATTTCAAGATAAGGTTAATATAGTGTCCCAAACATGTCTAAATCCTATTTGTTGAGTTTTTTTCAACCCATCCCCACCTTAAAATTTAAATAATTTAATTTTGAGCCATTATAAACTGAATATGTATTTATTATAAAATAATATTTCTAGCTTTTCCAAAGGTTCCCCTCACCCCTCTTATAAAAGGGCACTCACCCTTCTCATTAATTCACACCATAAAAGCCTTTTGGTTCGGCCAAACCCTGCCCAAATTCTCTTTAAACGTCCCTCTATTCATTCTAGAGTCCATAATTTAGTCAGAAAGCCAACCTATGGAGTCCTTTTTATCAAATCAAAAGGAAGAACCCGAAGAAGAGGTAATGTTTTCACCACCCTCTTTCAAGTTCCTTTCTTCTTCCACTTCTTCTTTCTTTTTTATTACCATTCTAAAATAATAACTCCAGTATATTATATATACTGTGATGTTATTATAAATATGGTATAACCATATTCAGTATTCTATCCATCCTTTGAATGACATGTCACCGTACGTGCGTACGTACGGTTTACCATCTCCATGTCATGGTGTAATTGTTATTCAATAAATTATTATTTGGATGGGTATAGTAATGATATAGAATTCATGTAAATAATAAATATAACATGATAATAATTATTTATATATGATATACCATCCAATTATATATTACTTTAATATCAAAATAATAGAATTGTCGCTCGTGCGTACGTACGGACTACCGTCTCCATGAACGCGATGAGATTCATTCTCCATCATATCCATTCAAGTATAATTCTCGTTTGATGATTAATAATAATGCTTAAGGCCTTAATATCATTTTCAATATGAATTAGATACAACCTATCCATAAAAAACATGTCTTACTTAACAAAATATATAAAATAAAATGAGTAAGTTAACAACCGAAACGACAATAATATTAAGATATTATTAACAAAGCAATGTTAAAAGATCATATATGATATCATATTAATGTATATGATTATTGTATAATTTAATAACAATTATTTCATCATTATAAATAAGGTTAACCTACCCCCAACCAAGGAAAAGTACAATGTAAGGGGTTTTCATCTCACTCATTATTCCCGTGAGATTCATTCCATATTGCAACTATTACCTTTTGTGTGGTGTATGTGTTGCCCATAATTTTATTATTTGTCTAATAAAATTTAATTTATGAATATTTACATATTCATAGTTTGAAACCTCTTTCACAGATTTCATGTTTCTTAAGTTACCAAATTGGTAAGGGTTTATTTCACAATCTCTTCATTATCCGAGTTCGTTTATACGTAATTATCTACTAAGACCTCTTTATCATCCACATCCGTGTTTTTAAAAATGTGTTTTAAAAAATTCTTACTATTTTACAAAATATGGGTTAAAGTCATTTATACACTTGTTTGACTTTTTATAAGAAGTTTATAAAGGAATCTTTCTGTCATTTTCCAAACAAGGTCCTTTTTAAACTTTTCGACAGAATTAAGGTAAGAATGCCTTTTTTAACATATACGGTGGGTGTGGCTATTTTCTGCCGTTATAAAATCTTCGAAGTTTACCTTACTAGCATATAATTATATTTTCAAAATAAAGGTTTTCTTTTATAATTATGTTATTTTTAAATGATTTCAAAAAAAGAGGTATTTCTCTCCAATATATGAAAATCCAGTGCAAATGTATACATATTTAACACAAGCTTAAAAATGTTCTCAGAAAACCAGACTCTCAAGTGTGGTAGATAGGAAGGGATTGGGTGTGGACCCATCATGGCTAGTAATTAGTTGAGTAGTCTCAGAATTAGTTATTTTGTTTTTAGAAGCTTGAATAATGTTTTCAGAAAAACACTGGAGTATATTTGAGCAATTTTAAACGTAATTATCTACTAAAACAATTGCATCGGTAGGTCTCATGAGGCAAAATAGTGTCTTGGCACAAGGCCTTAACAAAATATTATTTGTAGTCTTGGCACAAGGCCTTGGCTATGTGGTTATAATTGTCTGGAATTATGCATTCCATCATCATGAATGTGGTTATTGATATTGCATGTGATTATTCGACTGGTTCAATATCCATGTGAATAAGTATATGGAATTATTTCATTTTATTTCGGCCATATTATGATGAAGTTCATGTTTTAAAAGGATATTGTTTTAGTTATACATTGCCTTAAATGTTTATGCTTATTTATGAACGTTTCTGCTATATTGTTATCCTTACTGAGCATCTAATCTCACCTCTTTAAATTTTTTATTTTTCCCAGGATTTGAATAAGTAATTTATGATTGACCTGTACGGATAATATGAGGGTATATGAAGACAATATGTTGTTGTAGTAGTTTTTCACTTTATGATGTAGTGTAAACTTTATGAATGTATCTAGTGTTTTCAATGTTACTAAACTAATCGGTCATTCGAGACTTAGTCTTTCTTGTGATCATTCCAATGTTATGAAATAATGCACCGACTATGGGCAACTGGGGTTGGGGCATTACAAATTAAGGATCAAAAATATTTTAAATGGAAACCTAATAATTATAATTATAATCTAACCATTGGGAAAATAAATTTGGCTGTTAAAATAGTAACTTTTCCTTTGAAAGTATAATTAATATTTAGGAATTACATAAATTAGAATATGATATAATCATATCATGGTTTACGTAAATAAATGTTTTAAAATTTAAAACTGTAGTGTCGGTTTATTTTTAAAACTTTAGTGTTTATTTATAATTTTATAATTAATATAACAATTAAAAATAAATTTCATTTTTATAATATATTCATTAATTAATATTATGTTTTATTGTAATCATAATACAATTTCATGACTTTTTAATTAATATTTCAAATGTTCATAAAATTGATTATAATATTCAACTCAGTATATTTCATAAAAATGATGATTTCATTTAAAATTGTAATTTCTCGTATTTAGAAAATTATTTATATAAAATGGATTCAAATTTTTAAATTTAAACATAGATAAATGGTTATAGTGAATTTTTGGGATTTTTCTAAAATAGTTTAGTTTTTGTTGAATAGTGAAGTACATTGATTTTTTTATCAAAAACTAAAAGCATTTTTGAGTCAGGTATGATGTATGGATGATATAAGATCTAATTATCTATAAATATCATTCACTATTTATTTTTTTAGTCTTAGTAATCAACACTATTGAATGTATTAATCCAAAATAATAAAATAATTCATATATTAATCAAAAACACCCCTCTACTTCCCCTATAAATACCACCCATCATCACCCCTTATCATTGAACCTTATAAGCCATTTAGGTTGTAAATATTCTTCTTAATTACTTTCCTAATCATCTTCCCTAAATATAATATCTACTATACTCAAAAAAAGACCAATTCTTTGTTTCTTAATGAGGTTCTCAAAGATACAATATTCAAGAGGTAAAATAATCTTTATTTTTATTTTAAATTCATTCTTTCTTCTACATTATCATCAACTCTCCTATCCAATGTGGAATGATAAAAATAGTAGAATATATATAATATAATTAATTTTTAAATTTTAATATCCACTATCAGATCGTTTATCTTCTTATTTTATTCTAAAAATGAAAACATCATCTGTGATATGTCTGTTAACCGTTGTCGTTGATTTTGAGTTTTTTTCCATTACAACATCCATGGATGGTCATAAAACCATGATAATGGTTAAAAAATATTTCAATATTTATATTATAGATTTTTTTTTCATTCAATAGAACTAATATATAGAAAAAAAATTAAAAAAAATTAAATGAGTTTATGATGATAAAAAATACGCAAAAAAACTAATCATTTATCATTAACATTTTATCAAATGAATCATCCTTACACTGGAAAAAAATGATATATGGTACTATTTAAATTATTTAAGTTAGTTAATAACATATTTATTTACTTCTATATAATTATTTCATTTTTCTAATAACTCCAATAATTATACACTAGTAAACCGACCATGAAGCTATGAAACAAACACTACATAAAAGAAAACATTAATCCTTATAACTAATCAAATTGACTATAAAAGAACTTAATAAAATTATGTAAAATTAAATACATGTATAATAGTTTCTGAATTAAATACTTAATGAATTTAATTATATTATTTAGGAAATTAAGTGCAAGTTAATTACACATTCGTACAAAAGGTAAGGGATGTCTCCAAACCTCTATTTTTTCCCTTTGGGTTTTGATTTCTCTCCATCTTCCCCTACGTAATTATTCATTATTATTATATAATTATCCTAAATTATGATTAAATGTTCTAAAAATATGTATCTTTTTCAATTCATCTATCTTTTATTGGGAAATACTTGTTTTTAATTGTTCCCTTCTCAGTTCCTCCTTAAAAGCAAGCATGGTGAAAGGGAACTTCTCCATTTCATAGCCTTTTTAAAACCAACTACATAAACATTTTTATGCAACAAATATTTTTAGAGAAGAACTAATTTTGTCATTAAAAACTATCTTAGTGAATTTTTGGTATTATCTAAACAATTATTCCATTATTCTATTTAAGGATCATTTGTTTTTTCCTAAAACTTCTCTTAAGAGGGACACTTATAACACTACATAATCTCTAAATTTATTGTTTCTAATTTAGTTTTATATCATTATTCATCTTATATTCTTCATTATATACTTTATGAATGACCAAAAAGGATCTAAATCCTCTCTTTCATGTATACCGTTATTATACACCCTCTTATTATTCCTTATAAATTGATAAATATACCCATTACATTCCATGGGTTACCCATATGTCTATTTCCTATGTTTAATTATTTATTTGGAAAACATATTCATGAACTTGTGATGATGGATGCACCCATATCGCACTCCAATTCATTGGCAGAAGTTTTGTCTCATGAGATGCTATGTATGAGATTACAGAGTAAACCTAATCAATTATGGTACCTTCTTCACCATGTTATATAATCATGGCAGTGATCATTGACTCATGTATATGTCATGTTATATATTACTGATACATTACAATATTTCCATAATCATATGATTCTATGGTCTATATTTTGTTCTTCCAGGTGTTTATTCTTTAGACATGCCGTTTTTTATCATGGCATGCCTTTTAACTCATGTGTTACGATTTATTCCCAGGATTATTTCCTTATTAGGATTGTTGGATCATCCCTTTCTTTATGTATTCACCAGGTTATCCTCTACAGTTATAGGATCCCAATGAGAGTTAGGAACTAATAATGAAGATTATATAAAATATTACTTTTTATTTCTAGTTTCATGTTTTCTATTTATGTACCTATTCTTTGGAAGACACTATACTTTTTGATCTTTGGATTTTATTTTTGTGGATAATTATTCTTAATATCACATAATAATATGTGTAAATTCTTGAGTCACTATAGATGTTATCAAATAACGGTCTAGTTATTTTTAGGGATTTGTACAAGAAAACATCTATAAAAAACCCAAGGATAATTCTATCACCATTGATAACCTAGATCAAAACAAAGGGAATCATAAGTTAAGATATAATTTTCATTTTTATGTTATCCCTTATATGTTTATAATTTCTTTCTTATATACTCATTAGCTATGTATTCAAGATCCCTAATTGTATTTAATTTATATTCCTTAGTTAATTGATGTAAATATAATAAGACATGAAAAATATAAATGTGATAGTCAATGTGAAAGATACACTAATGAGATGCCAAACCAAATGGGAATAAGAGCCTAGAACTTCTTGATAGTACTAGCTCAACTAGAACAATTTATGAAAAATTAATCAAATTTTCTATAATCCCTTCCTTCTACTAATAATGATAATTATTTTTTAATATACTTCATAGGAAAAAGGCCTCCAATATTTAGTGGATCTTCTAATCCCCTCATGACAGAACAATGGATTAACTCCACAAGGAAGATATTTTCTTTCCTTCATTTCTCAGGAGAAGATAAAGTCATACCAGAAGTCTATTATTTTGATGGGAAAGCTAATCAGGGGTTGAAAATAATCAAAAATAAAAAGTCAATGGAGGAAATAAATTACATGGATTGGTAATGACTCCTGTAAAAAAATTCAATAAATATTTTCCTTGAACACTTCATCTTAATATGGAGAGGGAGTTCCTAGGATTGATGAAAAGGGAAGATGGATATATTGGTTCATACTAGAAAAAATATACAATGATTGAAAAATGCACCAATTTTTTTTTCATGAACACTAAAAGAAAGGTGTATCACTTTTTAGTGGATTAAAGATGATTTTATAAAAATCGTTGGCAATTGGAGATATTGACATCTATCAGGAAATTATATGATCTTCTCTAATGGTTGAGATAGAGATTGGTGACTCTCCGTGATATCATGGGATCAAAGATAAAATGAGGAAAATTAAGTTTAATAAGTGAGGATCAATCGATAAATCCCATGAAGAAAAGAAAACCCAATATCTCACATGTTAAATGTGTGGGAAGAAGTATCCTAATAATAGTCTAAAGGGAACCAAGAGATTCTCAAAATGTATAAAGGTGGGGAATCATGGTAATTTTTGTTAAATGTATTTGAAAAATCCTGCTAATGTGGAATAATAAATATGGTTTAAATCAACACTCAGCCTATGGTATTGTGCTACTAATGTATGTAACATGGTCATTATGAGATCCAATTCCATAAGCCAAGGTTTTTCTAAGGAAATCAAAAACAAAAAACTACATGGCAGTAAGGAAGTGCATATGAAATTACTACAACTAAGGTGGGTACTGAAAATGATTTGGTGATAGGTACACTAGTTATTATTTATATAAAAGTGATCTTACTATTTCATTCTAGTTCTATATATTATTTCACATCTTTAATGTTTAGTATAACTATTCATGCAACACCTCAAAATATGAAGGCTGAGTTATCTATCACAACAACCAATGGGGAAATTATTGATGCTAGAGTATATTATTCTACCCTAGTTAATATTTGTATATTTAAACTATTAATAAATGTTATCATACATCCTTTGGTGTAGTTTGATTCTATATTGGGTATAGATTGGATATATATATATATATACAACATTAACTATTGAGAAAGGGAGATCACTCTTCACATCCCATGTAATCCTCCAATTCTGTAGCCGTGTAAGGATGACGATGAATCTCTTTTAGAATAATAATCTAAATTGTTGATATTATTTCACTAGGGGAAATCTCATCTATCTCAAATGATTCAGAACAAAAATAGAGTTTCATACATTAATACATTTCCATTATGAGGGATTATACTGATGTGTCCCCTAAAGGATTTAGTGGTCGTTAAAGTGACCGAGAGGTTGAGTTCTTAATTTTCCTTCTACCTAGATCTATATTAATATCGAATCCTCCTAACAGGATAGCCACCATTTATTTTGAGGAACTGATGAATCTATTAAGAGAAAATATGGTCAAGGGTTTTATATTACAAAGTGCTTCACCATGGGGTGCACCAGTCCTCTTCATCAATAATAAGGATGGATAATTGTTCCTATTCATTGATTATCTAAAACTCATCAAAATCATGATAAAGAATAAGTATCCCCTATCATGTCTAGATGGATAGTTCAATAAACTACATGGGGAAAATTATATATATATATGGTCTACCTTTGGTCTGAATATAACCTATTAATGGTGAGGAAAGAAGATATTCCCATGAAGTCCATTTAAACGAGGTATGGACAATCTGATTTAATGGTGATCCCCTTTGAACTCAATAATTTTCTAGTAATATTGATGGACATAATGAATAAATTATTTAGAGATTAAATCAAAAAATTGGTAGTCCATGTAGATGATGTTATGATAAACTCCAAGAGGAAGGAGGAACACAAGAGGAATTTTAATTATGTGTTAAATAATTTTCATATCTTGAAAATATATGCAAGGTATAATAAATTTGATATCTGGATAGAAGAAGTATTATTCTTTGGGAATGTTATCACCAGTAAAGGGTTATTAATGTACCCCTCTAAAACAAAGGTTATTAAGTTGTGGCCCCAACCAACATCAATAATGGAGATCTATATATTCCTTGATATATCGGGTTATTAAAAAATATTTTTGAGGAACTTCTCAAAATTTTAAAATTGAATAACCAAGATGACTCAGAAGGGAGTAAATATTGTATGGACTAGTGAATGTGAAGACTACTTCAAAGTGTTGATAAAGTGGCTAATCCCTTAACTAGTATTTAAACCACCAATAAGTTTATTACACTATGTGGTACATTGTGATGATTCAATGAAGGGATTATGCAGTGTACTTATGAGAAAATGATGATGTAATAACATACACCTCAAGGAAGATGATTTTAATTTAGAAAAACTATCCCACACAAGATTTGGAGTTGGTGGATATTATCTTCACATTAAAAATCTAGCATCATTATCTCTATTTGGAGAATTATGAGATATATATTATTAATAGGAGCCTCAAATATATACTTGAATAGAAGGATCATAATATCTTCCAGAAAAGATGGTTAGAACTCATCAGGGGTTATGACTGATCAATCCATTATCATATTGGTAAAGAAAAAAATTAAATGATTCTCTCTGTAGAAAGGATCGTGTAACTTTATCTATGATGAAAATCTTGAAGGATCTAATCTTCTATGACTTGTAAAGGATGTACATGGGTGTCATAAAAGAAGGTACACCATAATTCCTTACACAAATTATTTATAAACCATCCCTTTTATAGAAGATTAAGGATTCTAATTTAAATGATGTTAAAATTCATAAAATGATAGATGATATAATAAAGGGGAAATCATAAGTGTTCAAAATTAATGAGGATGGATTCATAAGATTTGGGCCATGAATATCTGTATCAAAAAACATGAGATAAATAATGTTTTTTGGAATGATGCACACAGCTCAACCTTTTATATCCACCAAGGGAGCTAAAAGATGTATTAAGATCTCTGAGATAACTATTGGTGGGACAATATGAAGAAGGATATCACTAAATATACATTAATGTGTCTGTTATGTCAGAAAGTGAAGGATAAAAAGAAAAAGTATAGGGGGACGATGAAACGATTTTCCATACCTATGTGGAAATGGGAAAACATAACCATGTACAATGTCACTAGACTTTTGTAGAAATCCAGAGGAAATAATGTTGTATGGGTCATTACAGATCATCTTATAAAGAATTATTACATTATTTTTACCTGAGAGGACTTCTCACTTGACAAAATTAAATGTATATACTTCAGATAAGTGGTCATGCTACATGCAGTACCATTATCTATGATATCTGATCATGATCCACAATTTACATCCAAATTCAAGAAAATTATCCAACATTCTCTCAACACTGAGCTGAACTTCAGTACAACCTATCACCCCCAAACTGATGGGAAATATGAGATGACTATTTATACATTGGAAGACATGTTGAGATAATTCTTAATCGAATTCATAGGATGATATCAAAATCTTCCATTGGTTGTTTTTTATTACAATAATAGTTTCTAAAAAATAATACAATTGGATTGATACGAATCCCTTTATGGTAAAAGATTTAGAAACAATTTCATATTGGGATGAAGTTGGTGAATGTAAGTTGTCGGGACAAATAATGGTCAAGGGAATGATAGAAAAGCTAAAGACCTTCAAGCAGCATATCTAGGCTGTCTAAGGTTGGAAAAATATATATACAGATAATCATTTATGAGACTTAGAGTATATGTTTACTGATAATGTATTCCTCTCCATATATTTAGGGAATTGGATCATGAGATTTTGGATGAAAGGAAATCTATGTCCCAAGT